>BSBK01002189.1:1902047-2574095 GCA_027943335.1 Chamaecyparis obtusa
GCTGAACCTCTCTGCTTTTCTTCCTCACAGGGACAAGATAGGTGACCCAAGTTGAATGCCAAATGGGAAAAATCATCTTGGCATCAAGCAACTTCTGCACCTCTTTTTGAATCACTAGCTTGATCATGGGGTTCACTGGTCTTTGTCTCTAGTGGAAAGGTTTAGCATCTGGGTTGAGTGGAATATAGTGGACAATAACATTGGGGTCATAGGTTTTCAAATCCTCATAGCACCATGCTCTGATGTCTTTGTATTCAATGAGTAACTCAACCATCTATTTATTTTCCTCTGGTGTGCTGACTTTTCCTATAAGGACCTCCCTGGGTTCAAGTTGTATACCCAAGTTGTAGAGCTCACAATCATCTCCACCCACTACTAGTGTCTTCCCTTTTTCCTGAGCATGCTCATCTTTATCAAAAATCCTCTCTAGAGCCACCATGCCTTTCAGAATGGAATTTTTCTTCAAGTTGAGAATCCCTAAGTCATCTGATTCTTCTATTTCATCTTCTTCTTCATCAATGCTCTATTTTTCGGAGATCCCGATGTTCATGATAAATTCCAATATATGTTGATCATCTTGGAATACTTGGAAGTTTTTGATGTTATCAAGGATAGCCAGTACAGCCACTAGTTCCATAGAAAATTTCTTCAATTTGGATTTCTCTAGCGGTTGTAGAGAACTTGCAGATACCACTAAAGTGTCAATGACAATATTCTTTCTTCTTGGGACACTTCGAATGTTAAGGGATTCAAAATCTTTGATTAGGTCCTAGGTGCGGTTGCGGTACAAGACCAATTGTTTGTCGATGCAAGAATACTAGCTCTTGATCTGCCAGATTATCAATTGTGAGTCACCTTCCACTATTATTGCTTTCACTTTCTTCTCGTGTGCCAGGAGGAGACCTCAGACTAGAGCCTTGTACTCGGCAACATTGTTAGTGCAGTAGAATTACAACCGGTAGGCAACATAGTATGAACCCTCATGAGGGTTAACTAATTCGATCCCAGCTCCTGCTCCCAGCTTGCACTTGGAGCCATCAAACTAAAGTTTTCATACTAAATGATTTTTGTTGGAAGATGTTTTGACTTGGGGTTCCGGGATTACTTCCGACATAGGTGCCTTGGTCTGGGGTTCCGCAGGAGCTGCGAGTGATGACATGCCTTCTTTACTTAGAGTTTCTGACTTTCCTTCATCTAAAATTTCTCTTTTTGAAAGTGGAACCCACTTCATCTTTTATTTTTCCTTGACATCGTGCCAAACCTCATGGCACAGAGGTAGGCAGCCATCATCAGAAGAGCTCCACTCCTATTGTATAAAGCATTCAGCCGTAGGACCCTAAGGTTCTTGGCTGAGGGGAGATTCCTCCTCACTTGAACATGTCACTGTATTCTGGGGAGGTTTGGATACATCTGATATCTGGTTCATAACTTGGACCACCACCTCTTGGCAGTCTTGGCATGTAAACTCTAAGTGGTTCATCTGATGAAGACGACAGTACCCGAGAAGCATCAGTATGTTGGGGTCAGTGTCTTGGCCTAGATGTCTCATATTTTTTTTCATACCATTTATGAATTATGTGAGAATCTCTTCAAGGATCTGGACATTTATTAACCCCTGAACATGGCTACTATTCGAGTCTTCTTCTCCCTTGAGTTGAAATGTGAATGCTTTGTCAAAATGGTACACTCCTGGGTCAGCTTGTGAGAATAAAACCTCATTTTGGGCATTGTACTTAGTTATCATTTGTTTGAGCTTGCGTTCTGCATCTATCTTAATCTAGTTATTGAGCCCTTTCCATGGAAACCAAAGTTGGGTAAAGTCTATGGAGAACCACCCTCTCAAAGATCGAGTCCATTCTCGGCTGAGTAGCATGCCATAAGTTTCTAAGATGTCCACCACATGTATGTCAATGCAATCTTGGATCCTAGAGTTAGCTGTTAGTTGTATGCATGTATCTTTCAGGACCCTGATAACTTTGACCTCAATTTTATTGAGTTGGATTACTACCCTATTGGTCAGTTGGGGGTTCATCCCTAGCTTTTGGCATATGGACAATGGCATCACATTACACGAAGCTCCTAAATTGATTAAACAATTGTGCAAGTTCCTTCCAAATATTTTGAGGCTAAGTAGGAATGGGGGCACTTCTACCCTATCTTTGAACATAGTCGGCATTGCCTTTGCGGCATTTACGTTAGATACATTCCTAGTATTATTGTTGGATGAGGCTGATTTGGAATGATCCAAGGACTTCAGGAGAGCCTCTCTTTGAGTGGGACAACTCTACAACATATCATACATTGATATATTTGTTCTAACTTTCTTCAGCTCCTCTACTGCGCTATATTTTTCATTGGCCCAGACTAGATTTTTTAACATAGTAGGTTGATGTTGCGTTGTCTGAACAACAGTGGCACCAGGCTCCCTCGGGGGTGTAGGATTGTTGTTGGCCTTTGGATCAGGTGGGGTGGGTTGCATACTTGGAGGAATGTCATCTTTCAAAGGCTCTCTTCTACTTCTCAAGTTATAGGTATTTCTATTGTTGTTCTGGAAAGCATGGACTTCAGAATACTCTAGTTGGTTTTCTTGATTAAATGGGAAGATGAACTCTTCCTCTGAAGTGTTATTGATCAGAGTTTCATCTAAACTTGGATCATATGACTCAAAAACCATGGCACTGAAATGGGCTTGGGAACTCTCAAGATCCAGAGTTTATTGATTTTTAGACTCCCCCCTATATTCATAATCTGGTTGATGCATGTTGGGACCTTGTATATAGCTAACTTCTGACAAACTAAATAAATTGGCATTATCTGCGAGGATACTACCATTATTCAGATGAGTATTCCATGTCCTATTTGTCCATTATTGTCCAAACTACTTGTCTTGAGAGCCATTCCAATAACCTCCTCCATTGTTATTACTGTTGTTGTTGTAATTGCTATAATTACAATTTTGATTTTGAGAGTAGGTATTCGGGACAACAGCTGGGCGTGGGTAGTTTCCTTGATTCAGATTTGGGTTGAGCTTCATTCGAGTGATCTCTCTAATCAACTAGGACAACATCTTCTTCATAGCATCTAACTCATTTACTAGAGCTTGATCTGGTTCATTTGGGACAGCGACCTTTTGTTCACACAAGGTAGCCCTGTGCGTATCATATCTCAGGTATGTGATGGCCAATGGTGCGGAAGAAACATACAAAGCTAGCACCAGATTGATCCTTGGGGCTTGTTGTATTGGAAGTTGATTATGTGCTATGAATGGACTAGTCGCAATAGTGTTCCCCAATGTTTGTGGAATGCCATAATTCCCACCTGCTTGCGGGTCCATTTGTTGGGTAAACAATATAGCCTCATTGCACACTTTCTCCAAAGTGTCAATATCTCCCGGAGGTAGCCTTTTCAAGAATATAGATGTTAATGGGTTTAAGGCATGCAAGTACACTTGTATAGCAATGCCAACTGGTATAGTGTATGGAGCTTCAAGCTTTTGGTACATCTTGTGAAAATGATGATTGAACATAGCTATTGATTCGTTGAAATCTTTTCTCGCTAAGATGAACTAGTGATGAAGAGTTACCGGATCCACATATAACTTGAATTGATTTAGGAACTTTATTTCAAATTCCCCCAAGTAGCAATGGATCCTCATGGAAGATTCAGATACCAATTATATGCAAACTCCCCTAGTGTGTAGGGGAAGATGCGGCACATGACGTCTTGATGAGAAATATCTTTCTGATTGCATAATTCCTTGAATGCGTGAACATGTTCTTCCGTTGTCCTAGATTATCCATAGATGAAACATGGACATAACTTTTTTGGATTTTTGGGAAGTTGATGGAGTTATCCTTTCAAGTTTAGTGGTGAACTTTGAGCATTTGCAAAAAATTCCATTGGGGCTGGTGGCGGACGAGCAGCAGGCGGGGCAGCAATGGTTGGAATTGGAGGAAGATTTGGATGATCCGAAGTATCCTCTTTGTCCTTTGTTTTGCTGCTGCGAGGTCTGTGAAACTCTGTAAGTTTGAGGAACTCCCCTTTGTTGGGTGAAGATCTAAGGACTCATTGAAATCTCTTGGGAGAGAATGATCCAATATTCCAGGGTGTCCCTTTTGAGGGCCCTCCTTCTAGCGCCACTTTTGTTGAGCGTCATTTTTACATGAAGACAATGGCTAGGAATTTGCATGAGCGATTTCCCCTCTTGGAAGACTGATGGAATCAATCTCAAGGTTCCTTCTGGCTGGCTCTCAACCACCTGGATAGCTCAATGGAAGACAAATGTGAATTTGTTAACAAGGAGGCCTTTGCTGGTTTCTCTCTCAAGGGAAACTGCAAAACCAACTTTAAGAAACCAAAAGTTCTCTCTTTTTTAATACAATTTTCAGATTTAAGAATAAAGCAATGCTAGTTTAATTAATCTACTAAAAATAATTTGCAAAGAGGGTTAGAAGATGTAAGGTAACAAGAGATTTTAAATGAATTTGCTGAAAGAAACCTATTGGACATATGCTAGCATCACACCACCATGTGAATTAAATAACCAAGAAGATGAAGAAACCCACAAAATAGAGATCAGATCATGTCACAATCTTCAGCTGAATGGATGCAACCATCAATGGAATTGAACAAATGCAGACGTATGATAAGCCAAAACTCATCAAATCATGAAGCTACCCCAAATGTGTGCACACATGAGACAAGTTAATCTTCAAGCACCAAAGAATAATCTTCTCAGAAATTTGTCACAACACAGCAATGCAATACTAGCAAACACTGAACTAATAGATTGCACACTTAAAACCTTTAAACAACCAATTGGCTCTTTGAAATAAAAGAATGAGCAATTCACACATTCATAAATTTTGCATAGATAGCAGATAAATCACACCATGAATGAAGCACCAATTGTATCTATTGTATTAATCATCAAGTCAACCCTCATTACATCATTTTATTACAATTTATAGAGCTAGGCTCTTATTTTTGTAGCTAGGGTTTAGCTGTGACTAAACTTGAAAGTAAATCTAAACCAAAACTTGCATTAAAGAAACTACTTCTAAAGCTTAGCTAAATTATCCTATCACGGAATTAAACCTCATGCATTATAAAGATTTGAATAAAATGTGCATTAGATAACTTTAAAATGGAGCTGGAACTCGCGCATGCACTTGATAATCTCCATGTTTCTATCCTTGATCCTTGGCTCTAGCTTCTCCACGTGGACCCAATTGGAAGAGATCCCAAAATCATGAACAAATGACCCCAAAAAGAAATCCCAAATGACTGGAAAATGATCTTTGACATAACTGGAGTTAACTTTTGGACGTGCCAAAAAATGCCCAAATCCCAACAATTGGTCTGAAAAACTCAAGACCCAAAATTGACTACGTACCAAGTCCTTGATCTCCAAAATTTTGGACTTGCAGACTTGTCGGATGCCGAAAAACCCACATGACCGAAGTGTCAAAAATCAGGCTCTGCAAAAATGGCTAAGTGTCAAAACTGGATTTTCTGTACACAAAATTTGGCAGATCTTAGACTGGAAGCTTACTAATTGGGAGGCACTTCTGGATATGCTTTCTTGAACCTATCCACTATCTCCAGCACCTCATCAAAATATGGCATCTTAATCCCTTGAAGGATCTCTTGCTACCTATCTCAGAAGTCAATCAACTCCTTTACAAAACCTTTTATTTCTTCTTCACGAGATAGTACTTTCTGAATTTCCTCCTTCTAGTAAAACATTTTTTGCAGGTCTTCTTTAGTCTTCACCCCTCAGAATATTCCTAAGTACTGATTGATGATATCATTCACCAAAAACATAGTCTTCTCATCATCCTCATCAAACAAATCTAGGTCTAGGCCTTCAAAGAACCCATGTAACTCCTTTGCAAAAAGCATCCTGTCATCCCTTCTCTTGTTTAACCTCTTGAGAACCTTTTCAAATATGGCCAATGCCACAACAATCTCTTAGATCCACTCTTCAAAATTATCCAATTTTGATCCTTCATATATCTTCATCAAAACCTGGAAGCATTGCTTCCTTATCATTCTCAGCTCATCCAACACCTTTTGCCAATTAAGGATGGTTTCCTCTACACCATTTTCCTCACTCATAATTTCTATTAAGGAATTTATCCCCGCCAAAATGTTTTGAAAGGGCCTTAGGATCCTCCTGAGGGATAAGCTAGCAAACTATTTAAAATCAAGCTTCCACTCAACATAAGCCTATACAAAAGAATGTGGAACATCTGTATCTATATCCCCCTTCTTCTCCAAAATTGCCTGTAATGAGGCCTCAGGGTTATCTGGGTCAATTGGACCCACTGTCTTCAGAATGAATTTCTTCATAGCTTCATTTTGCTCTACCAGAGCTTTTATCCTTTCTTCATCTTTATCCATGAAGCCTAAAGCATGCTTCAAACCCAAAGTAGCCAAGGTTTTGCTACCTTCCCTAGTTAGCTCTCCCAAGTCTATCTCCTCCAACACATAGTCATCCAGAGTGATCTCATTTGCACTGACATCCATTGTGGGAACAGCCACCTGTGCTTTCCACCTACCCATTTGGTCTTGTGTTACATAAGACATGGTTCTTGCTCAAGGAACTGATGTTGTTTGGTGGAAGGCACACCCTAATGCAATCATATCAGCCTCATCATCTATGTACACTCTGACTCTTGGGTGTACCTCTTTAGTGAACCAAGTGGGCTTGGAGAAAGCAATTATTGGCTCATACAGAGTAGCCAATGTAGAAGAAGTTGTCAGGTGCCTGGTTTCTATTTCCTCTTGGCTCTCCTCTTCTTCTCCTAATTCCTATTCAGTACCAGTGTTTTGTTCATCTTTCTCCCGTGTATGTTCATCCTCATCAGCCGTCTACTGCTCATCAACTGTTTGTTCCTTTGTATCTATTTTCTACTTTTCTTCCTTAGTATGTGGCTCTTCTTCTTCCTATGATTCTCCCTTGTCATCTAGCTCCTTAGATCCTGTATGAGCTTCTTCCCTCTTCTCTTCACCAGTGACTTTTGTTTCGTTCTTCGACTCCTGTGAGCTCTAAGGCACTAATTCACTATAGACTTGTGGTAAGACCATGTGAACTTGGGGAGGAATATTGAGTGAGGGAGGTGTAGGAGACACAAGGGGAGTGGTTGAATGGGCTAGTGGAGGTGGAGTTGAAAAGGGAACATGGGATGAAGAAGGTTGTTGAGGCAACAGAGTGGTTTGTACTGGAGTGGAAAGTGGGGTAGTGGGAGGCTCTTGAAGTGGAACTGTAGGTGGATTTGGATGCTGAGGTGGAAGCAGAGGTGGAACAGATGAATCCAATGGGACCTTTGCAACTAAATCTTCTTCAGTAGTGACCCCAATAGAAGAGTCATTTTCTAGCTCTGCAGTCTCCTTTTGGGCCTCAGCCATCTCAACATTAACTTGTTCTTGAGATTCCCGTTGGGTGTCCTCTCCTACGCCACTAAAAAGACTTGTAAACTACATAGGAACTTGCTACTTGGACTCTTTAAAACCATGTAGCCTTGTAAAACCTATGAGGTTGAACTCATCATCACCAATAGCATCTAGATTTACTGGCTCATCCTGAGTAGCCCCTCCCATGTTCTGAGGATCATTGTCCATTATCCTCCGTTTCTTCAAAAATCCTGCAGACCGAGTCCTCCTACTAAGGGGAACTTCATCCAATTCATCTTCACCATCTTCCACCATGGTATCCATCTATGTAGGCGTTGAGCCTTTCTTCCTTTTGTAAACATTTCCCTTAGTGACCCCAGTTGGCTTGGGTCCTATGATCTTAAATTTGGTTTTCTTTTCCAAGCTTGGTGAATCGTGATCACTGGATGAAGGTGCTTCTAGTGGTACAATACTTTCGGTCATCCTAGTTTTTATCTTTTTGGAGTGTGTGGCCAGACCATATGCAGTGGGGCGCTCATGTTGATATACAATTTTTGGCTTCAGAGGAGCAACCTCTTTGAACTGTGGTCTTAGTACCTTCTCTCCCTTCTTCTTTTCTAGAGAGGGCTTCTCCGGGAGTTGTTTCATCAGAACCGGCTGCATTTGGAAAGGACAAGCAATCCATGATTTCATCAATTTAACCACATGGCGGGCTCTGAAATCCATACTATCATTTTCATCTTGGTCTATTTCTACATTCAAAATGTCCCTTGTGAACACCTTATCTGTATTATATATAGAATCCAAAATTTTGTCTAAGTCAACATCTACCACCTTCTGTGGAATCCTCAATGAAAGGGCACCCTATGCCAGCTCTGGACTCATCTAGAAATAATCATGGACCCTTACTTCATAGTCATCAACACAGTTTTCCCAATGGTCTTCCATGTGTAGCTCATGAACATAGTGCCTCCCCATTATGTGGTTGTATGTACCAATGGGATCAAACTGAGGCCTTACCAGGTTGTAGGTTGACAATTGGAATTCATCCCATTCTCCAATCAGAGACCTACAGACTTTCATGTCTGGTACACAGTGGGGGCCGATAGAAATAGGAAAATCCCAACAATGCTTCTTGTTATGCTTGATATGTTCATGAGCATTAGATAGCTGCCTTGCTATCTCTAAGAGAACTACCCTATTCGGTGGGTATCTTAGTAACTTCTTGGGCACCAAGGTGCTTCCTGCCACCTGAATGTAAGTGAAGGTCCAAAATTATATGTAGAACACCCCAATGGCCCTTACTTTAGTTGTTTCTTATGTGGATAGCCTTTTGGCATAGTCTCCCTCAATGGAGCGTATGATAGCAAAAATGAAAGCATCATTGACTATTCTAAAATTCAGGCTATTATGTGTGTACAAATCTTTCCTCACCAACTGAGGATATAGAGTGAATGGCTAGGTGTTTTGTTTTCTGATTGCTCCAACTTTGATTAAACCTGGGTAAACTTCCCTAGCAGCTAGTAGGTACATGACATAAGAGGTCATGTAGAAATGAGGGTCTGTCTTAACCCAAACCAATTGCTCATCTAGATTGTCACTTAGAATAGGGGCCCAATCGAACCTTGCTTGTCTTTCTCTTATCTTTTGGATCAGGAAAATCATCCATGGCTCCAATTGAGAGGACTTAGGAAGCCTGTACACCCTCCTAAGCAAATTTATGGCTGCCTAGATATCTTCTTGCATATACCCTCTTCTCATATCAATCCTATCCAGTTTGTTCTTGGGCAACAACTACATCAGGTACTTATTATTGACAATGTTGTGATCCCTTTGTATGTCTTTATTGTAGAACTACATTCCCTTGTTGATATTGAAATTGAAGAACTTATCAACCCCTTTGGGTAGATGGCACTTTGGAGGAGCATGATCTATTTTCAAAGTTTTCAGAGGTATACATGTTTCGGTGTGTGACAACACCGAAACATCGAAAAGTGTCTACACTTGTGGGAATTTGTCGTGCTACAAGTTGCTTGAAAGTTTCAGACCCCGAAGGTTCGAAACTAGGGTTTCTCAGTCGAACTCAAAAAATGATTTTGACAATGAGTTTGACCAAAAACTCATCAAGGGGATACAAGGCAACTACCTTGGCGATCCCCAAGGCCAAAAAGGTTGACACCAAACAACCTAGACCTAAAGACAAGGCCAAAAAGGTTGAAAAGACATGAACCCTAAAACTAAGACAGGCTGAAAAGGCCAAAAGGCAAGGACCCTAGAACTAAGACACAAAAAATAAACAAACAAAGGAAGAGGGAAGAAGCACCAACTAAGAAGATGAGGAACTCGAGGATGACCAGCAAAAATGGGAGACCAAGATG
The DNA here is from genome assembly GCA_027943335.1 of Chamaecyparis obtusa. Classification (NCBI taxonomy): domain Eukaryota; kingdom Viridiplantae; phylum Streptophyta; class Pinopsida; order Cupressales; family Cupressaceae; genus Chamaecyparis; species Chamaecyparis obtusa. The sequence goes on from BSBK01002189.1 coordinate 1,911,824, forward strand.
GCGAAAAAGCGGTGAGCGGCGAAAAAACTGGCTGGAGATGAAAGAGTGAGTACGAAAGTGAGGTTTAAAAAACCCCTTTTTCTTTATATAGGCCACCCCAGCGGCTGACATCATCACCCCAAGCGATCAGACTTTCGGGGGTGTTGGACCACCGAAAAAGTCGAAGCTCCGAAAGGCTGACTCCCGCTGGGGTCAGACCTCAGAAACTTTAGACCCCCAACAAGTTTGAAAAGGGAGGCGGTGCCGAGAAGGCCGAAGAAAATAGATGATGCTCATCTTTCACTCCTCTGGCCTTTCGCACTTTGGGATGTCCGAAAATGCGAAAGGGAGACAAGGCTGAAAAGGTCAAAAACTGACAAAGGACAAACAAGGATAGAAAACCAAAGACAAAAAGTAGACCAAGTAGAAAGCAGAAGGGGGGCCCCTGAGGCCAAAAGGCCAGAAAGGGGAGCATGGATGTGGGACCACAACAATTACTTTAAACATAAATTCCATGAGGCCATTACCATCAAAAACCACATGCTCAATTTTAATCAAGATCAAGGTTGGCATACAAGCCCAACTTGGCAACCTCTTTTAAATTCCCTCATATCTAACCCTACCATGTAATGTTCTCTCTTATGCTTCCTTTTATATATTGTCTTTTCTCTCTTTTCTTGTTTTTTCCTTCCCTTGTTTTGATTCGATGGATCTCCTTTCTTTATTTTGTTTCTAGTTTCTTATTTACTATTTCTTGGCCCTCATGCTCCCCACTATGTTCTCCTTTCTCTTAGTCCATCCCACCTCATCTTATCTTTTTTATTTTTTCTCTTAGTTCTTCTTATTGTTTATTCATTGTTCTCCTTGTTTTATTGAGGGTCATGCAATTTCTTCTCTCTGCTATGGTGTTAGTTTCTCTTCTTTTATTTTTTTGTTTTTCTTATTTTTGACTCCTCTTCTTTTGTTTTTACTTATTTATGATTTTGTTATTTGTTTCTTTATGTTTGGGTTTTTCTTCTTTCATGTACTTTATTTATTTCTATTTTTTATAATTCTAGTTACTTTTTTATTCCCTTTAATATTTTTTGTTTTTTTCTAAATTCTTGTTTTTGCTTATTTCACTTTGTTATTTTATTTTATTATTATATTATTTTCTTTTAATTTTTAATTTTTTCTTAGTTTTTATTTATAATTTTATATTTAAAATTAAAACTACTTAATTTAATTTATAACTAAATATTATATTATTATTTTGGAAAACACCTTCTCCTTTGATAATGTGTAGCAGAATGAAGACACGTGGCATGAGTTACTTATTAATTCAGATTAAACTGTTTGGAATTTTACTGATGAATTAGCAAATATAGGAATAGAGGAAGGACAAACATTAGAAGTCTAATTTTTAATATGAGGACATCATATGATTAAGGTGATCTTAGTTCCCATAATACACCTAAAATACACTTTGGGTCGTTGATCTTAAGTCATCTAGCGGACACTTATTGTGCAAACACGTCATCCTCCACATTTCCCTTTGGATGAAGCCTTCTATTGAGGAATAACACCTATCTCGATTCTGAAGAGAGTATGCCAAAAAAATTATTAGTACTAACAATACACCCAAAATTCACTTTGGGTCGTTGATCTAAAATCATCCAATGAATGACAATTTTGATTGTTCAAGAAAATTGTAACTTGCTTTGCAAACACGTCATCTTCCACATTTCCAATTGGACAAAGTCTACTCTTGAGGAATAACACGTGTCCTAATTCTGGAGAGTGTATGTCGAAAAAGATATTAGAACCAACTAAACACCCAAAATACACTTTGGGTCATAGATCTAAAGTCATCCAATAGTTGATGAAGACAGTTATGAGTTCAAGATGAAACTTGATGTAAAGACATGTCATCCTTCAAACTTCTCATCAGATGTACTCTACTTGTGAGGTATGATACATGTATGATTCTAGAGAGAGTAAGCTAAAAAGGGTGTGAGTGGGACCCTCAGCATCCATCATCGACTACCGACAACCACAAGATGAGCATAAGATCCATGACTAAGATGTATTTCAGGCTGAATTGAGAAAGGACATCCTCCTTTAGGAAATGTTCTCCAAAAAGAGGACATGTGTCCAGAGTGGGGCCCTCAACATTCATCATCAACTAACGACCACCGCAAGATGATCATGAGATCTATGACCCACAATGCATTTCAGGACAAATTTTGGAAAACACCTTCTCCTTTGAGAATGTGCAGAGAAATGAAGACACGTGGCATGAGTTACTTATTAATTCAAATTTAAATTATCAGTGCCCAAGTTATTTTGCACATCCATACCCTTGTGCTTTTAGAGGGACTTTGGGGTGGTTAGAGTTTCCATCTCCCAAGGATTCTGATGGTAAGCCAAAGTGACAGTTACCTGTTGGGATGCCAATAAATAACAAATAAAAATAATTAAATATATAAATAAAATTAAAATTAATATTGTGGCCTTTTATATTGCCAAGTAGAGAATGTAGAGTTAAACATATTATTATATTTTTTTTTTAAATTATTGGTGTATTTTTTTGTTGTGTTTTGCCTCTGTGAGTTTTGGGCATGACATTTTTGGAGTACCAACCGCTAACTTCTTAGATTTGCAGTAGCTTGTTTGTTGTTTGTCCTTGATCTTTTCAGGTATAGTTGATGTATGTTTGGATCAAAGATAAAAGATCTTCATTAAGATGATATGGCCCCAAAGTAGCTTTGGGGCATCAAACTAGATGGAATTACGACTCAAATAGACTCCTTTTAGATCTCATTTTCTTCAATATCAGTGGTTATTGTATTATAATGAAACAAGTCAAAGTTATAAACTGTAATACTATTTACTTTGGTTAGGACACTTATCCTAACAAGGTTGTATTTCTGGACCACAAGGTCTCGGGCCAGACCTAAGATTTTCTTCTCCATTCTTTCCTACCAGTGCCCGCACTGAATGGAGACTTTGTATTTAATATTTTGTTAATAAAATCTTATGGCTACAACCTTTTGCCTATCAAAAAGAAAATTATTATTATGAATCAATATTTGTAAATAATTTAATTATATAACATTTTTTTATTTTTATAGTTCTTGATCTTTTATTCTTTTTTTATTTTATTCTCTTACTAATACATTTTTTAGCTCTTGATCTTTTAATTTTTGAGTTCCTTTTTATTCGTTTATTTCAAATTATTTTCAATTTATTATTTATTAATTTTTATTTTATCTTATTTCATTCTTATTTTTAGTTGTTCCTTTTATGCTTCCTTATCTTTATGTTTGTTTATTCTTTCTTTATTTTGTTTCTTTGTTTTTGTGTTTTCACTGCCCTTTCTTTTTCTTACATTTTTTATTGTTTTATCTTATTTTATTATTACTAGTTATGGTTGTTGGAGTTAGTGTTCTTAATTTTACTGTTCTTGGTTCTTTTTTTCACTTCTAATTGGTCTCTTTCTTTCTTGTTCTTTTAATCTTAGGATATCTATTTTTTACTCCTCTTCCTTTAGTTTTTACTCTTTCTAATATTCTCACAACATTTATATAAGACATTTTGTATTCTATTCTCATTAAAAAAATTCCTCATGATGAATCACTATGAGTGATTCAAAATGTCCATAAAAAAATATCACACAATTTAATCTAGAAATTGTTATTTAGATCAAGCATGTTGGGAATGGAAGGTCAAGAATGTTAAAATAGAGCCTAACTAAGCAAGAAATTGCATACAAATGCAATTTATTATGCCACACTTAGATAATGTCCTTTACCACTCCTTTTAATCAATTGGCAAATATCTTTGTGACAATCTTGTATACCATATTACATAGAGAAACATGCCAATTGTCACTTATAGCTTGTGCATCATTTTATTTGGGAATTAGAGCTAAGAAGGTGTGGTTTAGAGCTCCCAAAATCATGATTTTTCTCTTTGATTCCTCTATATCTCAAAATAGGACCTCCCTAACAATATCCCAATATTTCTAAAATAATTTGACTGAGAACCCATCAGGGCTAAGGGCCTTGTTAGAGTTGAACTAGAAAGTGGTTTCCTTGTCCTCATCTAGAGTGATATCTTTGAATAATTATCCATTTTTCTTTGGGTTGATTAGTTTTGTCCATTTTTTTTGTTTGCTTCTGTAGACACTTAAAAATCCATTAGAAAGTAAAAGTATTATTATTTTTCTAAAAACCCCTGATGACATCATGATTTATTAATTATTTATTAATTAATTAATTAATTACTTTTTATGTCATAAATCCCTTCTCATATTTTAATTAAACATCTTTAATTAAAGAATCTATTTCCAAAATCATTTAAATCAAGTTTAAATGATTTTCCCCTATTTATTGATATTAATTGATAAATAATGCCAAAAATCCTTTTAATAAATAAAATATTTATTAAATTCCTAAAACCTTGAAAATATCCTTGAAATCCCTAACCTCTTCTAGAATTTATTAATCTCACTTTTAAACCCACTTAAAAAGTCAATCCTTATCCCCTTGACTCAACCCCTAACCAAACCCCAAACTCTAACTCATCCTTCCAACCCAAGCCCTTCCTCAAATCCTATAAATACCCTCCTCTTCTTAGAGAAAATCACCAATTCACATAATCATACTAAGTAGTGTTATAATGTTAGATTGTTCTTAGATCATCTTAAGCTTTTAGCATAATTGTTAGATTTCATTATTTTGCAAGCTTTCTAACAAATCTTAGCTTAGAATAATGGATTGAACTAGTTTCTTTCAAGCTTTTCTTAGCATTTTATGTATCATACTCATCATCCTTAGAATGCATTAAAAGCAAGCTCCAAGTGCTTAGAGAGCACACCCACATCTCTCTCATTGAAGCAAATCAAACAGTGCTCTATAGCACTTGTTTTTGGCAACAATCTTGAGGTGGCTTGGTTTATATTTGTCTATGTTTTGAACTGATAAATGCTAGATTAGTCTAATGTTTGAATATTTCAGCCTTTCAAGACAGATAACAATCTAATGTTTGAATGTTTCAGCCTTTCAAGATAGATAACAGGTTAAAACTGTGGCCTACATTCTGGCACGCCCGGTGGGACCCACTTCACAGGACTTTTGACAACATCTCATCAATTTTGGAGTCTATGGAAAATTTTGAAGATTGAAGGTGGAGGAGGCATTTGGGTTCTTTTTCTTGCCTAAAAGCCCGTTATTCCTCTATTCTGTCTATTCATTCTTCTTCCTCTTGCAAAATCTTGGTCTATTCTTCCAAAAAAATCCCTAAGAAAACTCTTTTTCATGAAAAAACATGTAATTTATGTGTAAAAATGTCATTTACCATATTTCAGAACTGTCAGAAAATCACTTCTAGGATTTTCGGATCACATCTGGTTAAATCCTAGATCGCATCCCGTATTCTGGATCGCATATGGGGTCTACCGCATTTCCCAGATCACATCTCGGGTCCTTTTTAAAATTCAGGATAGCATCCAGTAACACTTCAATTTGGGGTAAAAATGAACAAAGCAAAGTCATACACATCTTGTTTTAGTGCTTAAAATGAACCCCCAAATCATTCTTGAATGCATTAAAGACTAAAATTTGCAAAATCTATTCTAACAAAACAAACAAAATCAATCAAATCATTTGCATCCTTGCAAAATTAAGGTTTTAGATACATTCATGCAAAATTAGGTACATTTCAAGTTTTGGGTACTTAAAAAGAACCTCAAATTTGCATCTCATTTCTAAAAACATTCAAAATCAATCCTAAAAGTGCATGCAAAAGTTCCTAAAATCAATCCTAAAAGATTTGTTTTTGTTGAAAACTAACTTCATTTTGCAAAAATCTTGAATGCTTTTCAAAATTCATGCATCAAACTAATCTAGGAACTTTTCCTTTGGATCTAAAAATTGAAGCAAAAAACAAACAATTCTTGAATGAAACTAAAGAAATGAACCAAAGTCCAAAGAAGTCATTTTCATTTTTTAAAATCAAACACACTCTTGAATGAACTAAACGGTGAATGAAAAGCATCTCTATTCCTTCCTCTTTCAAATTCAGTTCAAGAAAACAAAACTCACTCTTGAATGACTTAAAATCAAATCAAAGCTCATTTCAAAGTTCTTAAGCAACATACAAATCAAATCTTGAATGCCCAAAATAAAGAACTTACAATCACTCAAAGTTTTACTTTTTGAAGAGAGAAAGAACAAATCAAAACCTTAAAAACTAGTGTCTGTAGAATTTCAATTCAAAACACTTAATCAAAATTTTGGGAAAATAATCTTCATGATGTGCATTTAGGAGTTTTCCACTTTTGCAAAATCCTTGTTAATCTAAGTAACGTAAAACACTTGAACTCAGACAAGTTCACCTGCTTTACTTTTAGAGAGGCCTGTCCAGGGAGAAAAATGCTTCCTCTCCAAAGAACGACCTTAAACTAGTATCTTCCTTGACCGGTATAGAAATAAAGCGCTGAGAAAACTCTCGCTTACATCTCCTCAAGCTCGAGCGATGCATGTTGATGGTAGCCCAAGGTAGGTGAATAATCCCTATAGTTCCAGCATGGTCAACTAGGCTCTTAAGTGAGTCACGTGTGTACAAACTGATTGGGAGGACTCCACAGAACAACTACAAACCTGTTAAATAGAAGCTACCTGATCTAAATCCAAAGGTATCACAATCTTTGTGCAAGGACCGAACCCTATGGTTTCCCGGATCACCTTAAGACACTCACCATATGTATCCCTCTTTTGGGGTATCAAGTTGTGGGAAAAGATTCTAATACCAGCCTTGTCCTTAGGTAAAAATGCTTGAAGTGATTGAGAAGTTCAAAAGCTCAGTAAAAACACTTATTGAAATATACACCTTTCAAAGCTTTATCAGGTTTAGTGGTCTAATCATTGCTTGTATCCCACAAGGTTGCCTTTTCCCTTGTTGGGATTGTTTTCAGAGTGTCTATTGTCAAGTTACTCATTTGCCAATCAAGACATCATAAATCAAACATCAAAAGCCTTGCTTAAAAACTAGATTGCCAAAATCTCCAAGCTATGTCTGATTTGCTCAAACATAAGAAAACAAAGCTTCCCAAATCCCCAGTTTATCAAGAAAATAAACTTGCAGGGAGAAATCTAAAAAATCACCAACATTCCCTTAAAACAATTCAAGCAGAAGAAAAGAATCAAGAGAGATTGGAAAACATTGAGTATAACGCCAAAGTTAACCATTTTGCTTACCGATTCCAAGTTAACCATCGCTATGTCAATCTAGAGAGAGAAGACTAGCTGGGCCCATCGCATATCTGTCATTCCTTCAGAGTCCCGCAATCCTATCTCAGCATTCCTTCATCTTAGCTCATCCTAGTTTCATCTTTGCATCACCATTTATCCTTAGTTGCATCCTAAATCATTCTCCAGTTGCATCATTGCATTCTTTAGTTGCATCATAGGTCATTCATTTTTAGTTGCATCTAGGTCATCCTCTTAGCAATAGCATCATTCCACCATCCTTCACCATCCTTCCATCAACAATCCAGAATCAGAATCCCTAAATCCTTGATCCCAAATCAAAACCCATCATCCAAATCATAATCCACATCCAAGTGATCCAAAACCATTAGCTTCGTGTCCTAAATCCTTTGAGTTGCTACAAAACCTTATCCAAAATCCAACTTGTCCTTGCATAGCCTCATCATCTTGAGCAAGAGATTAGCTTGCATTGATAAGAATCCAGTTAACCAAAGTCATTAGTCTATTCTAGGTTGACCCAATCCTCACTAATCCTACATTAGGAAGCAGCAACTCATTTGTTGACACTTAGTAATCTTTCACCAATCCTCCATCATCGCCAAGCATCCCGCCAAATCTTTCACCATCTCTCACCAATCCCCCATAATCCTTGATCCAAATCAGAGCATTCAACCAATCCTTTACCATCATCACCATCCTTTAGTTGTTCCAAATCCTTACATTGCATTCTATAAACCCATCATCCTTAGACTTGCATCCACCATCCTTAGAGTCTTTTAGAAACATCTTGCATCCATCTAGTGTCTGCATCTTTTAGATTTGCATTACATGCTTGTCGAGACAAGATCCAGGAAAAGGAGTATGGATCCTTATCATACCACCAGCTCGTTTGATCCTATCATCTCTACCAGCACGATGGTAGCTTACGATCCCCAGACCCAAAAAACTGGTAACATATGGGATGATCCCAATAGTCCTCCCGATTCATTTTCTATAGAAGCATTCATAAATCATCCAGGGAATGCACATATAGTCAGTGCACTTATTGCGCAAAATCAACATGACATGTTGGCTAACATTGCACAAAGGGGTAATCCCATTCCACCATATCTCCAACCTCGCATTCCTATCAACAACATCTGAATCCCAGTAGAAGCATACACCCCCATCATCCAACAAATCCCTGATCCGCTTTTTCACATATCACAAGTAACTTCACCCATCCCTCCTCTTTTGCAAAGTAGTTTCACAAGCCCTACAACACAAGCAACACAATACACTCCATTTCCCCTCGTAAGTGCACCATTATCTTCCGTAGCAACTTAATCCATCATCCCTACCCAAAGCTTTTCACAAAACCAAATGCCACCTCCCACACAAACCTTTACACAAGCAGTTCTGCCACCTTCCATGGGCCAAGCAACACCATTCTTTCTTGGGGCAATGCAATCATCCTTCCCATTCACTCCACAAGCTTCTACACCCATGACATCATTTCTGGGGCAACACAATCATTCTCCTCTTTCTTGTAGAAAGCTTCCACATCAACATCGCCCTTTTCATGGGGAACACAAGCATCTTTGTTCACCCCCCAGCAAACATCTACCCAAGCACAAGCCCAACAAAATGCATTCACCATAGGTATACCTTCCATGGGTTTTTCAAATCCACCATTCATGTCCCAAACTCCCATCACATCTACCTTTCCAACATCCTCTGCATCACAGTTCCCACCACACACTGGTTCTCGATGGGGTCTCACTAAAGAAGAAATGTGAGCCTTAGGAATACCAACCCACTTCACCGCATCCATGCCAGGAAACCAGCAAGCCACCTTCTCCCAAGCAGTGCAACAACAACCATCTCGACCTCCACTAGCTTCATCCTTTCCCCTATTCACAAACCATCTATTCACACCACCCTATGCTTCTCAGCAAGTTCCACCACCTCAGCAACAGAGTTCTTCCCATCTCGCAAGCTACCTTGCCCAACCACCTCCTACTTTTGGCTTCCCTACATCAGTTCCACCCTTAAGCAATGTGGGAATGCATCCATCCTACATCAACCAAGCACAAAGCCAAGTGTAGCAAGGGCCATCTTATTAGCAAGCTACATCATTCCACTAGCCTCCTCCACAACAACAATACTTCCAATCACATCAACAAGCCCCTATCATTCCCCAATAGCAACAAGTTTCCTCCTACCAATCGCAACAACAACATCCCATCATCCCCCAACACTAGAAAGCAATTCCATATCCTCCATTGCAATATACCCTCGCACCGCATCAACAATATGCTCCCCAGCAATTAGCACTCCAAAATCCATTCCAATCTACCTATTTTGCTAGACAATCTCCATATCCCACTCCACAATATCCACCTCAAAATCACCCTTATTCACCAGCACCACTAGATTCATTCCAAATGGGAGTACTTGCTCCAATGCCAATCAATGTTGAGTGGGAAGCAATAAAGAATACCCTTAAGGAGCTCCAGACTAGCACAAAGAATAAAACCTTCAAGTTTGAAGAGGTGTGTCCCTACCCATTTGACCGATCAATTACAACTATTCCTTTTCCTAAAAACATCAAGACACCCGAATTCGATAAATATCGATGGAAAGGAGACCCTATAAATCACATCAAAGAGTTCTATATGGCATGCCAAGAAGTTGCTTACAATGACAATTATCTTTTGCACATATTCCCCAAAAGCTTGGGAGGAACTGATGTTGAGTGGTTTTACAAGATTCCATGTGGGACCATCACAACTTTTGCTGAGCTCTCTGAGAAGTTTGTTGCCCAATATGCTCACAATGTTGAGAATGAGTTGACCCTATTAGACCTTTTCAACTCAAAGCAAAAAAAAGGAGAAAGCCTAGCAGACTACTTACAACGATGGCAGAACCTCACTACCAAGTTATCATACCAACCGCCTAAAAAACATTTAACCAAAATCTTCATCAATAACCTACATCCCAAACTATCCCACTTCATGAGGATGAATTGTATCCAAACATATCAGGATATCAAAAGTAAAGGGATAGATATTGAAAGAGGTCTCCTAGACAAAGGTGCAATCCAGCATTACAAAAATGTTCCCAAAGTAAACCCAACAATGATAAACCTCGTTACTAGAATCGTAACAAAAATGCAGTCACTGATGGAGCTACAGACACCAAGCATGTCCAAATCATTGTGGTCGGTCCTACACCTATTCCTGCATATCAAAAATAGCCTCAAAATCATCAACAACCCATGCAACAATATCAGCCTCAAAATAATCAGCAGAACTATCAACAGCAAGCACATCAAGCCCATCAAGGCAATCTAACCAATCAAGCTAATGCCATCACTACTACTCCCAATCAAAACAAACCCAGAGCCCAAACTTACCAGAAAATAATCTTCACACAACTTGGTGAACCTCTGGATGTTATCTTTCACCGAATGGCCAAGGCCAACTTGATCACGTACCCACCAATCCAATAGTTTGATGATGCAACTCCCAAGCCTAACTGGTACAAAGATCATGAATATTATGATTATCATCATGTCAAAGGACACACTACCCTAAGGTGTATGAAACTCAAGCATTACATCCAAGATCTCATTGAGTGAAAGGAGATCCAAGTAGACACACCTGCACAAGCCTTGCCTAATGCTAATTTGCAGATCTATCAAAACGTGTTCCCACAACACAATGTTGGAAACAACCAAGCCAATGTTAATCCTCCTAATTAGAACCAAGGTAAAGGCAAACAAGGAGATCATGTCAATCGCAAAGACTACACTACTGCTTATATCAATTACAACAAGTTTTTTTGGATGTATAACCCAAGTCGAACCCATAGTCAATGTCATCCTTGCCAAAGGAGTAGATAGTCAATGTGCAGTCACCACACGAAGAGGCCGGATAACTATTGTCAGTGCACGTCCAAGGCCAGTACATAATGCACAATACAACCTGATAGAACATCTTGGGAACATGCCAGTCCAAATCTCCATCCTTGACCTTCTCCATACTTCACCCCTCCATCAATAAATCCTCGACCGAGCCCTCCATGAAGGACATGTACCCACAGATATTAACACTGTCCAATTTGAACATCTTGTGGGACATTTATTTGCATCATGTTCTTTATCCTTCAAACCATCTAACATACCAGCTATTGTGCCTGACCACAATCTTCCTCTCCGTATTGTCATCATGGTCAAAGATTTTTCCATTAAAAGGGTAATGATAGATAATGGCTCAGCTCTAAACTTGTGTACTCTAAAATTTGTTTCACGGATAGGATTCATAGAAGCTGATAAATCACATGAGGTAATCACCATCAAATCATACAATAACTTGGAGCGTACCTCTAAAGGTATCATTATGTTGCCTATCCAGTTGGGCTTGGCAATGCAAGACACTATTTGCCATGTTATTGATCTTGACTTACCATTTAACATCCTCCTCAGCCAACCCTGGACTCATTCCATCAAAGTTGTACCATCTACTTACCATCAGTGCATCAAATTTCCACATCAAGGCACTAAGGTTACCATCCATGCAGATCCCCAACCCTTCGCATACTGTCGTGTGATGGAAGCATCATTCCTTCATTCCACACATTGTCCTAGAACCAACATTGGCACTTCTATTGCCATCTCTTCATGATCCCATAGCGATCTAGAGACTATCCTTGCCTCCACTCTCTCCTCCGTCAAGATCAACAATCAGGGTTGTGGTGAATACAACTTACATGATGCATTTGCAGTTGGGGCCCTCCCACTTGATCCACATACGCAAGGGCACCCAAGTCACCAAAGCAAGCCCATTCAGAAAAATCATGAAATCAAGCAAATGGGACCTATGACTTTTGTCTCCCATGGAAACATAAATAGTCAATAAATGGATCTTGACATCAATAGGTGGTTGTATAGAGATCCCCCACCACCTGACACTCAACTTCTTGGTTACTTTAAAGACAAGTATCCCCAATCACACAAGTATGCCACTAAATAATGAAAATATCAAGGCAGTGGTCTAGGACCACAAGAAGGCAGAAGCAAAGACCCTATCACAACATCCAAGAATCCACAACATCAAGGTCTTGGATTTAATACCCCTCGCCTACGTATAGAAGAGCACAATACCACAACTAAGGGCACTAACATGACCAATGTTCCCTTCTTGAATAGCCAAGATGACCTTGTAGAGATCGAAGACATCCCTAAAGAGGAAGAAAAGAAATCATATGATGACATCTTCGATGATGATACCCTCCTGGGCACTTCTATCCTCCAACAACTTACCATTAACCTCATAGAACTACCCCTCATCCACCCTAAACTCATAGACTGGGACCAACCAAGTGTCACACATATCGATGAGTTCCAAAGCACAAAAGTGCTCCTAGAATTCATGGGGGCATCAGGCCAAATAACAGATCAGGATCCAGAATCAAATCTCATCTGTAAACTCGACCCTAAAAGATATTTCGGGGAAGAGGCAAGCTTTAGTTGCAAAAGTGAAATAGAAAAAGAAAAGTACAAGTCCTTATGTGAAAACCCCTCTGGGGCACATTCTGACTCCAAAAAAGTAAAAATAAAGGGCCTATCTTCTAGTGAAAACTTGGAAATTCAAGCGCTAGAAGATGAAGACTTGCCTCTTCCTCCCATCCAAGATTACAGACCTGAGTAGTCTCCTATCATCATAGAAGAAACCAAGCCAATCAACTTGGGCACGGAGGAATGTTCGAGAATCACCTACATTGCAACATCCTTAATAAAAGGTGAAGAAATAGCTTTTACTGCACTTCTCCACGAAGCCACTAGGAACTTTGCATGGTCATACGCACACATGCCTAGGCTTGATCCTAATCTTGTTGTCCATCATCTAGTTGTGGACCCTAATGTCAAGCCAATAAAGTAGAAGCTACGCAAAATGCATCCCAAAGTAGCCTTATTGGTAAAATCAGAACTGGAAAAGCTCCTAGACGCAAAGATCATTAGAGCTATTGACTACTCTAAGTGGATTTCCAACATGGTGCTTGTCACAAAACCTTCAGGTGACATCAGAATTTGCATAGATTTTAGGTACCTAAATAAGGCCTGTCCGAAAGATGATTTCCCACAACCCAACATAGACATGATCGTAGATCTAACAATGGGCCATGAGATGTTGTCACTCATGGATGGATTCTTAGGATACAATCAGATCCAAATAGAAGAAGAAGATCAACATAAAATAACATTCACCACTCCATGGGGTACTTTCTGCTATAACATGATGCCATTTGGGCTAAAGAATGCAAGAGCCATATATCAAAGAGCGATGACAACAATCTTCCACGACATGATCCACAAAATTATGGAAGACTACGTGGATGATATTCTTGTGAAATAAAAAACACACTATGAACACCTTGACATTCTTGAGAGTGTGTTCGATCGCCTGCATCATTATGGCTTGAAGCTCAATCCAAAGAAATGTGTCTTTGGTGTAACATCTGGAAAGCTTCTAGGCTTCATAGTATCATGACATGGCATAAAGATCGACCCCAAGAAGGTCAAAGCTATAAAAAAAATGCCTCCACCAAGAACATTGAGATATCTCATAAGTCTACAAGGAAAGCTCCAATCAGTGTACCGGTTCATCTCCCAGCTGGCAAACAAGTGCCAACCTTTCACGCATCTCTTGCACAAAGACACAAGATTCAAATGGGATCCCACCTATCAAAGAAGTTTTGAAAGGCTCAAAGAATATCTAGCCAACTCTCCCATCCTTGTACCACCAGTTTCAGGACGCCCTCTTATAATCTACATCTCAATGACCACTACTGCACTGGGGGCACTCTTAGCACAACATGATGATGATAACAAAGAGAGCCATCTACTACATCAGCTGAACTCTTGTCAGCTATGAGCTTAATTATTCACCCATGGAGAAAGCATGCCTCATAATGGTTTTTGCCACTTGTATGCAAATTAGATGTCTAATACTTAGAAATGATAAATTAACTAATTAGAAGCTAACAAATCTATCTAATGAAACACAATGAAGAATGCGAAGTAATCACAAATGATGAAATTAAATCAATTACCTTCACCTACCATGCATCTTGTCTCCATTGTCCTCCTAGCCTTGATTTCTTAAGGATGTTGAGCTCTCAGATTCCAAATGAAGCCTCTTGCCCAAGATGATATCAAAGTGTGGAGATTGAGTGAATTATATGCAAAACTAAATCCTAATTATGCAAATATGGTGAATGAGATGCAAATGATATGAAGATGGATTGATTATGCTTGAATGCTCTTGAAAATGCTTGAATGCTTGATTACTTGATTACAAAAATACCTATTTGCTCACAAAGGGGAAATTGGGCTCCTTTTATAGAATTTTGGAGGATCTAAGCCTAGGTGGCACAATCCTACAGTTGAAAATGAAAGGTGGAAGATCCTAGGGCTAGGATTGACTTGGTTGAAGGAGTTGAGAGAAAGGGGGATGTAGTTGGAATGTGAGAAGAAGAATAGGGATGATATTCCTCTCACATTGACATGGAGGAAAACAAGGTGGAAGGGAAAGACACATGTCAAATGTCTCACAAAGACCAAAGAGAGAAAGAGGGAGAGACCTTTTCCTCATGAGGACTCTTTGTACAAGTGTCCCATGAGTCACTTTTAACCCTTAGAGGTGGCTTAAGAAGCCCCTTAGGAATAGGGCATGTCTCTTGACTTGGTTTAAGAAAGGACATGTGGTCATGAGACCAAGTCCTATGAGGCCACATAGCCCTTAAGAATAGGACATGTGTGGGTGAGGATAATTATCAATAAATAATTAATAATTATTATTTATTTTAGCCAAAGTGATGTGTCAAGTGACTAGGTAGGTGAAGTGGACTAGGGGACTTAGTCATATTTAGGTGATTGTGTATTTAATTAAATCACTTTAATAAGACTAATTAGAAGACTTAGGATAGAGGAATAAACTATAATGAGTTTACTAAATAAATTGAATAATCTATTTAATAAATAGAGAAAATAATTATTAATTAAATAATAAATATTTAATTAATCTATCAAGTCAATATCAATTAAATAATAAATATTTAATTAATTAATGAAGCCATTTTTAAGTGTATACATTTTTCCCGTCTTTGAAATAATGTGTGTGTCACATTATTTCAAAGAAAATTTTAAGTATTTTGCCCCTACCCCAAACAATGTCTCAGATGACCTATGCATGCCCCCTTGAGAGATTGATTGACCAAAAAGATTTATTTAAATTTGATTTATTGTGTGTGTGTGTGTGTTTTTTTTTTGGTCGAGTTGGATAATCAATCTCACGAAAGAAACAGGAGAAAAGATAGGTGAAAACGGGGTGAAAAGGAAGAAAAATGGGATAGATAGGATCCACACACCAAGCACATTGGGTCCATAGGCTATAAATAGGGCAAAGGGGTCCACAATAGGCTCATTGTGCACACTTGTCATTTGGAGATCAGAGCGCGGGAGAGAGAAGAGCAAAGCTACCAGGATGTTGTTTCTATTGTTAGATCACTGCTTCGAGAGGGCCGGACGCTTCCAACAACCACCCGATTCAGGAGAGCCGGTAGGTGATTCGATCCTCTTTGTCAATTTGTGATTTCCAGCATGATAGAGTAGGATTTAGCATGTGTAGGTTAGGTTGAATCATAGGTTAAATTTTTGAAAATTTTTGTGCTTGGGCGGCAAACAAATGCGTAGTTGCAGCGCACGAATGCGCAGCAACTAGCCATGTTTGCACAGAAAATCCAATCTTCTGTGCATTCGTTTAGGGTAGCTATGCATGCATGTTAGAGGAAAATTTGTGTTGCACAAATATCAATTAAAAGTGCGCATATGTTCTTTCTGCACATTTGTGTAGAATTATTGTGCAAATATTAAATAAATCTGTGCATGTATGAAAACTCTGCAAACGTGTAAGGATACTGCGCATGCATTTTTCTATGCTGCACATTTGTTTAGTTGATAGAATTTGGTCAAACTAGAAAGTCAATTAGGTCAATGTCGATAAGCTAATTTGATCTGTTGATGGTTAAATTTGATCGATTTGGTCAAGATAGGCAACATTGTAGCATGGTTGCTAGTTAACCAGTCTTGATGCTAGATAATTGATTAAATCATCTGTGAAAACACGTGATAAAACATGTTTGTAATTGATATAATAAGATAGATAGATGTTTTAGATCAGTTTATCAAAATCTGATAGCTTGATTTTGTTGATTTTAATAGGAGGATATTACCGATATTCTGATGTCATGGGAGAGATATCCCGTCACACAGAATCTGAGACTAGCGCTGTCAAAGACTGATAGACTTTTGATTGGTGCGACTGGTTTATATCATGTGATTTACATGCCCAAGATTAGGGCGAACCTGAGCATGATGATGACATTGGTAGAGCGATGGGACTCAAAGATGAGTACCTTCCATCTTCCGACAGGAGAGATGACAGTCACACTAGAGGATGTATATCACATCCTCTAGCTTCCTATCATAGGGGAGTTAGTACATTATGATCGACATGATAAAGTGACAGAGTGCAGAGCTGTCTTTGGTGATGATGAGATAGAGGATGGAGAGATTAGCTGGGAGGACATGGTTGATTTGTATGAGCCTTTACTAGTGGTTCTTGCAGGAGTGATTGGGGGTTTCGTATGCCTTGATCATAGATCACATGGATTTGCAGTTGGATGGGGCCACACATTATAGCGGATGATGGATGACGGGACTCGATTTTCTTGGGGTGTCTATCTATTAGCACATTTGTATCATGATCTTCATCAAGTGGTGTACCATAGGGGTGCATCATTATCAGCAGGCGTCACACTACTCCATGTTTGGGCATGGGAGCATATTGTAGTGACATGACTAGTAGCCATTAGATTCTGCGGTGCAGGATAGCCATATATCCATTTATATTCATTAGTTTTGTCTCAGGCAAAACTGGGACATTTAGAGTTCTGGCAGTATACCTTTGATACACTAGATACAATGACATGGAGACCATACCTAGGATGTGAGCCCTGGGATGATGAGCGATAGTTGGGTTTTTGTTTTGAGTCACGATGGTTGATAGGGCAGATGCCCTTCATTTTGGAGAGATAGCTAGTCAACCGGGTTCTGTGCTAGTTTGGCAGGATCCAGGGCATGCCTCAGGGAGTCACCGAGTTCACTAGGACTCATCAGGAGAGATGTGACTAGGGGCCCATGGCTTCATTTGATATAGCCTGACAAGAGTTTTTGGACATGCCATTCCAGGCATGGACTATGAAATAGGGGGTTGTAGACCCCAGGATGACTGCTAATCTGGAGCAGTTCCTTAGAGACTTTCTAGTTCCACAGTTGATTGATCTGGCAGCTAGGCCACTAGAGAGGGATCCAGCAGATAGATGTCATGGGAGATGCCAAGGGTGAGATAAGCGAGGATGAGGGAGAGGAGGCGACGGTGACAGTGGAGGAGATGATGGAGGAGATGGAGGAGACAGAGGGAGAGGGGATAGGGCTGGACCACGAATGAGAGGAGGTGGTGTGAGGCAGAGGAGATTGATGCCACCTTCGGCTAGACAGGGACAGAGATAGCCTCTGGCACAGCCAGCAACAGGAGTTCCACTATAGGTACTAGAAGTATCGGTACAGATACCAATTGCCCCAGTATAGGGAGCAGCTATACAGGATGAGGCAGATGTTTTATTAGCCCAGGGTGGAGCAGTACAGGGTGGACAGATCCCTGATGATGGGTAGGATGGATAGGATGTACCTATGGTGGATGTGGATGCTCAGGAGGAGCCAGCAGGGATGGACATCGAGGGACAGGATCCCTATTTACAAAGAGATGCTATGGACGAGGAGGATCCTGATATTGACTCATTGCTAGTTTGACTAGCAATGACACAGGTGCAGGCAGACCATGTTCCTGGTATAAAGAGGTGGATAGAGAGGCTAGAGAGCCAGATGGGACTACTTAGACATGAGCGAGATGCGGCTATAGAGAGACTCAGGGAGTCGAAGATGCTATTAAATGAGCTGTAGCATATAGAGGATTTGGGTCCCCATGGAGATAGTTTGAGAGCCATGATACGTACTAGGAAGGAGATATCCTACTGGCGAGAGGCTTATAGACAGGCGGTCCCGAGGGATCAGTGGATTAGGAGCTACAAAGAGAGCTCAGTGGCTATTAGGACAATAGTATATGATAGACAGGCACCAACTGGTAGTGGAGGTGTATTATCACACCCTTTGAGAGCACCCACAGGTTCAGGATATCAGGACGGAGCCTCAAGATTAGGTGGTTCAGCAGCACGGGGCCTCATATCATCTCACAAACAGCGACAGACAAAGTCTAGAGGCAGTGGCTCATAGATCATGGAGATCATTGTATAAATTTTGTATCATGTTATCATTGTATCATTATATTTTTGACTTGATGGATACTGACTTTGGACACATTGTTATATTTCTTTATATCATTGGACATTTGGATAGTTTTGTTGTATTTTATGGACTTTATATGATTGACTCTATATGATGGACTATATATACAGTGATGCAATTCTATCATGATTTTCTTTGATGATTTATATACATGTGCATACTGACATATGCAGGATGTGATGATTTACTTTCTTATGCATAGAATGTATGTCTTATAATGCAAAATGCTTTATATTCTATTTGATATTATTAATGCTTAATGGTTAATGATCAAACATATGATGGTGATATAAATTCATGTCTTAAATGAATTTACTCTTATACAATGCTATGTGATTATTAATGAAATGATGTAAAGAACAATGTAGATAATGGATAATGAATGGATAATGAATAAATGATATAAATGAATGATAATAAATGCATGATATAAATGGATGTAATGGATAATAAATGCATGATATAAATGAATTATAATAAATGGATGATATAAATGGATGATAATAAATGATGTAATATATGTAATGGTTAATAAATGATTGGTCTTAAATGCATATGATATGTGTAATGGTTAATAAATGATGGTCTTAAATGCATATAATATGTAATGAATGAAAATGTTCATAAGATGACTAAAATATAACAATGTTTACCCTAATATTTTAAAGATAATGAGATTTTAATGATAACTATAACAAAACAACACATGAAATATACATGTAATATAGATGGGTAATATACAAATGAACATACCAAATGAAGATAATGCATGGCCTAAATGAATTGATTATATGTTATATAATTCGAAATGAAACATTAATTTTTTTATTGTCCAAATGTTCTCAACTTTAATAACAATGTATCTGACATAAGAAGAATAGACTAGGAGAATAGATGACCTAATAAGAAGGATAACCTACAAATCTCTATAAAAGGAGCACTGATATGCAAGTCATGAACTGCTTAAGAACAAATGCAATATGAAATATGAAATGAGTATATCTCCACAACTTCAACTAACATCTTAGAACTTCATAATAACTGGAATTTGATTTTCATCATTGAGCTCATTATGTTGCAAGAAAAATGCAAGCATCATGGTATAATTAAACCATGATGACCTGAGCACTTCTTGCATGGAGTTTAATATTGCAAACTTAACAAGCATCTAAGTATAATTGAACCGAGATGACCTGAGTTTCGTTTGCATAATAAACAAGGAATATCCCCCCCTCCTCCATTGGGGAACAAATATTTGGAGTCGAGGTATGTGTTGGCGTATCACTATTAATAGCATTTGTAGAGCAACATGATTTGTATGTTGTCAATACTATTAAGTTGATGACGACACTTATGCACAGACACCCCAATTATTTGTTCCTTCGATTTCATCAGAAAATATCCCACAAATAGAAATCAAAGAAAATACCATGCCTCATCCTAGCTATTCTAATCAATGACATATGGGAGTTTCAAACTCATGTCAAAGATATCCCAGAATAGCATAGGGAACATGATAACAATGAAATCCAGATATGAATGCATAATTTTCAACAAATCATTCTAACATGCTTGTCATGAATATACATTTCTTTTGCCAAAAGATAGTGTAAAGTATAGTGATTAGTTCAATTGATGATGTATAGTCAAGAATGATAGATAAGAAGCCATGTTTCGAAGGATAGATTACAGATTACGATTCATCATGAAGATATCATTATGGAAGAATGTTTGATTGTGTTTGCTTGTCTGGTGAAAGTACTCCATTGTGTCCTCTAAGAGTCATGACTATCATAGATCCACTTCCCGAACTAGGTCGAGGACATGCCCCCAACTAGGTGATGGACTGACTTATTATGGATGAAGAAGGACACAACAAGACTAGGACGAAGACCATGACAATTGACCAAGCTATGATGGGGTTTTATTATGGGTAGATACAATGGATGGCGTATGAACTGGCCATTTTATTATGATATATACATGGCGGGAATGGTGACTGACTAGCCATTTTATTGTGGATATATACAATGAACGGACACACTAGAAGAATCATAATAGATAAAGGAGCTAACTTGATACACATGGTGCCTGTTTCCAGGTTTTCACCACATGCTTTTATTGCAATTTTCTTTTGATTTTTTTTTAAAAAAATTTTATTTACAGAATATATACATAGCCCTTACATTGGGATTTCAAGGATAGAACGTTTTGAGGTGTATGTTGTTAAGAGGTTCATCCAAAGGATCTCCCTCAGGTGTGGACAATTGATAAGCCCCGAAACCATAAACTATTGTAACTACAAAAGGACCTAACCAAGTGGGTTTGAACTTTCCCTTCTTCTCACGATGTTGCTAATTCTTTGGATTTTCTCGAAGAACTAGGTCACCCAGCTGAAAATCTCTGATCTTTACCTTGCTGTTATACTGATGAGACATATGCTGTTGATAGACTTTCAAATGATCATAAGCTCGCTGACGGCATTCATCCAACAATTCTAGTTCAGTCAACCATGCAACTCTATACTCTTCATCAGGAATCAAAACTTTAAGAGTGATACGAAGTGAAGGCAACTCAACCTCGAGGGGCAGGACTGCTTCAGATCCATAGACAAGGGAATATGGGGTAGCTCCAGTGGGAGTACAGATGGAAGTACGGTAAGCCCATAAGGTTGGATTCAATTAGATATGCCAGTCACGGCCAGCGTCATTGACAGTCTTTTGTAGGATCTTGACAATTGTTTTATTTGATGCCTTAGCTTGGCCATTTCCTTGGGGATAGTATATAGAGGAATAGTTATGGGTGATATGGAATTTTGCGCACAGTTCATCCATGTCCTAATTTTGAAACTGTTTCCCATGACCAGTAATGAGATACATAGGTATACCATATCTACAAATGATATAATTTAGGATAAACATGGATACTTGTTTCCCTGTGGCGGTAATCAATGGAACAACCTCAATCCATTTAGTAAAATACTCTATTTCAATTATAATCCATTTGTGGCCATTGGAAGATGGAGGGTTGATAGCATCCATGAGGTCAAGTCCCCACCGACTGAATGGCAAAGTAGTTGTAAAAGGATGTAACTCTTGTGCTGGAGCGTGAATAAGGTTTCTATGTATCTGACATTTCTTACATGCCCTAGCAAAATGAAAGGAATATGTTTCCATGGTAGACCAATAGTAACCCATACGCATGAGTTTCTTAGCCAAAGAGGGACCACTTGAATGTGTCCCACAAATACCCTCATGCATGTCTCACAAGGCAGTTTGAGCTTCATCATGCTCGAGACATCGTAGGAGAGTACCGTCAAGACCTCACCAATAAAGGGTATCGAATATTAGGACATAGCAGGAAGCTTGGCGAAGAAAAGTTTATTTTTTATTTCAGGATAGGTCAGGGGGTAGGATGTCATTTTTCAGATAAGAATAGATTTTTCCATAGGTTGGGGAGTCGTGTCTAATTAGATGACATATAATACTCGTATCAAGATCATCATATGCAGGACAAGTCAGGGATTCCACCAAGAACTCAAAATGGACCTTGGTATCCTCTGTATCAAACAAAGAAGTAATCATAGCCATTGCATCGGCAACCTTGTTATCATGCTGAGGAATCTGCTCAAAAGTGATGACTGAGAAATATTGTTTGAAGTCATTAACCATACATTTATATGGTAATAACTTATCATCTTTAGTCTGATAATCATCATTAACCTAGTTTATAATCAACTGAGAATCCCCATAGACATTTATTTCAGTTACTTTCCATTGTAAAGCCATCTTTAACCCAATCAACAAAGCTTCATATTCTGCTACATTATTGGTGCAAGGAAAGAGCAGCTTGTAAGATTTTGAAATTATGTATCCTTGTAGTGTGACAAAGAGAATACCAGCTCCTGAACCCTGTTGAGTACATGATCCATCAAAGTATAGTTGCCATGTTTGTGTAGATAAAGCTAAGATGTGTGCATTAGGAAACTCTATGTGTATAGGTTGGTCATCCATTAATGGAGCATCAACTAACTGATTTGTGATCACTTGACCTTTGATAGCCTTCTTGTCTACATATTCAATATCAAATTCACTAAGTAGCATGACCCACTTAGCCAATCTGCCTATCCATGTTGTTTTTCTTAATAGATACTTTAAAGGATCAATCTTTGCAATGAGCTTGATTGAATGTGACAACATGTAATGTCACCACTTTTGTGAAGCAAAAACAATGGCTAGACATGCTCTTTTTATAGGAGAATAGTTTAGCTCATAGCCCACTAGGGTGCGACTGATATAATAGATAGCTTTTTCTTTCCCTTTGTGATCTTGCTGAGCCAGAAGAGCACCTAGTGAAACTGTCATAGCTGAAATGTAGAGCAAGAGTGGCTTGCCCGAAATTGGTGACATCAGAGTTGGAGGATTCGCCAAATATTGCTTGATTTTATGGAAAGCTTCCTCACACTTATCATCCCATTGGAATAAGATATTTTTATGTAACAAATGTTGAAAGGGATGACTTCGATCTGCTAGTTGAGAAACAAATCTTCGGATGGATTGGAGATGTCCCTGTAAAGATCTTAACTGACTGATGTTAGTGGGGGAAGCCATCTCCATTATTGCTTTAAGTTTTTCTAGATCTACTTCAATTCCTTTGGCTAAGATAATGTACCCTAACAGTTTACCGGATGTGACTCCGAATGCACATTTCTTTGGATTGAGTCAAATCTGATACTTTTCCATCCGGGTGAATATTCTATCCAACACTCTCAAATGACCAGCTCTGTCTTTGGATTTTGCTAAAATGTCGTCAACATAATCCTCCATAATGGTATGCATCATGTCATGATAGATTGTAGTCATAGCTCTTTGGTAAGTTACTCCAGCATTTTTTAGGCCAAATGGCATCACATTCCAGTAGTATGTACCCCATGGACAAGTAAAAGCAGTCTTCTCCTGGTCTTCCAGTACAATCTTGATTTGGTTATAGCTAGAAAAACCATCCATTAATGATAACATCTCATGCCCAGGTATTAGATCAACAATAATGTCAATATTTGGCAAAGGAAAGTCATCTTCTGGACAAGCTTTATTAAGATCTCGAAAATCAATACAAATCCGGATAGACTTGTCTGGTTTGGAGATGGGGACAATATTTAAAATCCACTCAGCATAATCAATAGCACGAATGAATCCAACATCTAGGAGCTTCTTCAATTCTGCTTTAACCATTAGTGTAATGTGCGGATGCATCTTGCAGAGCTTCTGCTTAACTGGTTTTACACCTGGTCTGATAGATAAATGATGCATAATGAGATTAGGGTCTAGCCTAGGTATATCTACATAGGACCAAGCAAAGTTGATTTGTCTTTCTTTGAAATTTTTTGAAAAAGCTTCTTTCTCTGATTCTGTCAAGGATGTTGCTACTTTTTGGATGCGCGGAGACTCTTATGTTCCAATGTTAAGAGGTAATGTTGGTTCTATAAGAATAGCAGATTGCTCTCGATACAAATAATTAGGAAGAGTGTCAATCCTTCCATCATCAGGCACCTCAGAGAGGTTTTCACCATCAGATGCATCTTTTATTTTTACTATTTTTGGATCTAATACTGCCACTGAGTGGTTTTCACCATTAGATCTATTGATTATTTTTATATTTTTATGACTAAAAGGATTGGCACTCTCACCAAAGTAGGCCATGTCATTGAGTTCTATCAAAAATCCTGACTTGTGATCCCCTGGTGGTAAATGATCCCTGATTTTGAGATAGTCAATGATTGCATCATCATTATGGAAGACATCAAGTTATGGATGATCAAGAGAATCCCAATCGATAAGTTTGGGATGTACAAGGGGCATTGGATCATTTGGGTCAGTTTCAAAGGCAGAGATGGTATTGATGGAAAAGTTGTCAAGGTTTATAATGGTATTAGCGAGGTCTATTTCCATACTCTCATTTGATTCATCTATCGCAAGATAAAGGTCACTTTCCTCACAATCGACAAAAGTAGTATCACGTGGGACTAATCCAAGTGAGTCAGTGTTTGAACTCTCTCCCCCATGGTAATCATTACTATAGTGATGAACAACATCAACTCCTATCTCTTTAGTACAATCAGATAATGAATCCCATTCATAATCATTTGAGTCAAAATCATCATTATCCCCAAGTCTATCAATGATTCTCTGTGCTATCCTTTGTTTCTCCAGATCTACATACATACCATTCTTTCTAAATTGTAAGGCAGGAGCTTTAGATATCTCATGAAAAGGTGTGATCTTTGCTTTTCCTTTTGGTTCTTTTGGTCCTTCTCCTTTGTATCCTAATCTTGTAGTGTCTCTTTGATAGTTTGGATTTTGCAAAATTGGTTTGATAACACCTTCTCTTTGTAATCTTATAGGTCCAGCACCTTGGTATCCCATCTTTTGTAGCAAAGTATACCCTTTAACATAGACATCAAGTGATATATATTCATGTTTGATATCTTCATCATTCTTCTGTGACTTAAGCAAATGATTAGCATTGCACTTAGCTACCTCTTTGGATATTGTGCCCCCACTTATAAATGTGTCATAAACAAGTGTTGAAGGGGGTTCTGATTTTTGTTTACTGATCAAAGATCTACCATATGATTTAGGAGATAAAGGGAACTCTGTGATGCAAAGAGCTTGACCTAAAGTGTATTCTCCCATACTTCTTTCTTTTATGTCTATCTTGATCCCATTTGATTTAGAAGTTGATGCTATATTACTAGGATCACTGGGTGTAGTTGTAGAAGATCTAGTATGGTTATAAGGTATCAAAGAATCAGATGTCTTTACCATGTTACAATATTGGAAAGGATTAATGTCTCCTTTGATAGTGATCTCCTGACCATTATGAGGAAATTTCAAGCACTGATGATAAGTTGATGGCACAGCTTGCATGGAATGAATCCATGGTCTCCCCAATAGAACGTTATAAGCAAGATCCATGTCAAGAACTTGGCAAGGTACATCTTTGATTATAGGACCAACTTTGATAGGAAGAACAATAGATCCCTTGGATGACCTCTCTTCTTCATCATAAGCTTTTATTATGATTTTCTTCTTTGGATCTACAACATTTTTAGAAAATCCCAATGCAAGGACTAGTTTTAATGTGCATATGTTCAAGCCAGCTCCTCCATCTATTAGCACTCATTTGATTTTGTGACTCTGGACAAGGACTTCGATATGTAGGGGAATATTATGAGGTTGGGTAATAGCTAAGTCATCATTTTCAGTGAAGGATAGGTAATGTGGGGTTGTTAAATGGCCCACCATAGCTTGAAATTGATCATGATCTAGATTTGTGGGGACCTGGGTCTCTAAGAGAGCTTTTTCAAGGATATCTTTATGAGATGGGGATAGGCGCAAAAGCTCTAAGATGGATATCTGGGCAGGTGTTTTCTTGAGTTGTTCCAAAAGATTGTACTAGTTTGAAATATTTGGTGTAGACTTTAGGACATAAACAAACTTGTTTTGAGGTGCATTTGGTTTAGACGGGACTCCTTGGAGACTAACCTTGGATTGAGCATGAGTAGTAACATGGATTGGTTAACTCTATGATTTTTCTTTTATGGTAATAACATTGGCATAATACTTAGAAGGATGACATTCAAAAATGTTACCAACATATCTATAAGGAGTAGAATTATAATTGGTTTGATTGTCACCCTTATTGTTGGAAGAACCTCCTTTTTCATATTCAGGAAGTGGATCTTTGAAAGCCGTATGTGATTCATTTGAGGTATGTCCGTCAACACCAATTTCACCGTTGTCAATTAAGTCTTGAACTACATTTTTGAGTCTTAGGCAGTCATTGGTTTTATGTCCTTTTGCTTTATGAAACTCACAATAATCATTCGCATTCCACCAAGAAGGTTTTACTCTAGGTTCAAAGTCTTTCGTTTCAAGAAGCGTAATGATTTTCTTTGTGATTAACTTCCGTAATGCAGATTCAAGAGATTCCCCTAAAGGAGTAAAATTTCTTCGAGGTGACATAAAAGGCAATCTTGGTTTAGATGAATCTTTGTTGGTGTTTGGATTTGCTAATTGATTGTTGTAGGTATCTTGAGTAGCATTGGCCTGACTTGTGAGATTGAGAAGGGATTGTGTTGGTTTGACATTACGATTATCAACAATCCCATCATTGACAATGTTTTTGTTTTTATTCCAGAATTTTGATTTGTCATTGTTGTAGTTGTTGGGATTGGAATTTGAGGACCCATCATTATCTTTGGAATAAAGTTTTATCTCACCTTTTCGGACCATGGCTTCCTTAATCTTGATACCATTTTCTATGAGCTTATTAAAGTTTGGTGGACATTGTAATTGTAACCTATAACTCATTTCTGGTGTAAGGTTATGCACAAAGATATCCATCTTTTCTTGTTCAGGAATCGTTCATGGATATTTGGCAAACAATTGACACCATCTTTGCAAAAAATTAAGGAAGGGTTCTCCATTCTTTTGATGTGCATTACAAAGATCAAGCATAGTGACCTCATGTTTGATGTTATATGAACAATGAGTCACAAATTTGTCAAGAAGCTCATTGAAAGATTTGATGCCTAGGGGTAGTTTGGAGAACCATTCCATGGCTTGTCCTCCTAAAGTTCATGGAAATAGTCACATAAGATAAGTGTCATTATGAGCAACTTCAATACAAGCAACATAAAACTCACGAATCTGGTCTTGTGGATCTAAATTCCCTTTGTATTTGTCAAATTTTGGTACCTCAAAATGAGGAGGGAATGGAATCATTGCTAAATTCTTATCAAAAGGATAAGGACATATATCATCCAAGGAATACTTCTTAGTTGATGATCCAGTTTGGATGTCATGGATTTGTTGTTGAAGCATCTAGATTTGTTGTAGAACGGGATCCAAAGATAACATGTTTCCTTGAGTGTTTTGGGACACATTGTTGTGGGAAGCATTGTTTTGGGAAGCATGGTTCTGTTGATCATTTTGAGAAGCATCAGATGGCTACTTGGTTTCTTTTGCTCCATGAGTATCTTGAGAACTACTAGGAATTTCTTGATTGGTTACAATAGTTAGTTCTCTAAGATGAGAAATATCAAAATCACTTGGTAGTTTGGCTCCTTGTTGAGCAAGCATGAGGAAATACATCTCTCTATCTAGGTCTAGGAGTCTTTCCACGACATGATAAAATCTAGGATCTTGTGTAGCATCCCTAAGTTCTTGATTTGTGGGTTCCTCTTTGGATGTAAAAAGTGAAGTTTTCTTAGGAGCTTCAGGCCAAGGATTTTCTTCATTGCTTTTGTTTCCTTCCATTTTGTTTAGGGATTTTGAATCAACGGGTTGTTTTAGTTTCTGAGATCGAGTTTGAACCATAAAAATGTGAAAATTGATTTGTGGGATGAAAGATGTTTGATGAAAAGATATGGAAAAAGTGGTTGACAGAAAAGATAGTGAAAAGGTGTTGAAAAGTGATGAGCCAACTTGATAAAATCTAAGTCAATATGAAGTATAGATTTCACTATGATATGACAAAGAAAAATCAAGAGATAGTAACCTACGTAAGCTTGATTCAAGGATGATAGATCCTGATAGGATAAACTCACAAAGATCAAAATTTGATAGATAGGGTAATGTTTCAACACTAGATTTGGAATTTCAGAAGATGATTTGGTGACTTGTGGTGAAGGATGAAAATTAATGAAAGTGGTAAAACTAAAGATCAGAAGTCTGTGTAATGAGAATGTTTTTCCATAATCTTACTAAGGACGAAAATGGGTATCTGAAAAAGTGATTGTGAAATTTTCAAAGTTTGTGGAAATGCTCACTATTGTATATGCGCAGCAATAAATGTGTGGGATAGTTTGATGAATGCGCAACAAAATTAAACAAATGCGCAAGAAGTTGTAACTGATGCGTGGAAAAATTATCAAATGCGCAGAGCAATTTAATGGATGCGCAACATATTGTGATGAATGCACAGGTTTATATTTTTTATGGATTGGAACTGCAAGATTTGGAAATTTGTTTGATTTTCTAATGTTTTTGGTTTTTGGCAAATGGAAAAATGCATAAACACACACACACGCAAGATAGAAATGATTTTAATCTAATTGTTCTAGTATGAATGCACAAACACGCTTACAATCCTAAGGTTGGCAAGGATAATATCTGTTGAATCCCCACTAGGATAATAAAATCCAGCCACCCAAATCCACATCGGATAGCCTAGGAGCTTGGAGGCACGGGCTCCTCCTTACAGTGCACTCACTTCTCAGGCACACCGAGTTCTGAATTCAATGGGTCATTACTTCCCAAAGAACTGTTATCTCTACTATGAACGGTGAGTAATGTGGGGTGTCTTCACGGCCTTGGGTGACCCCTTGAGCCAACAAATAGAAGGTTTTTGGCCACTACACAAAAGTATTTAGTAAGGACATCCATTCAGGTGGTTGTGATCAAGTCATTTTCCCAATTAAGGGGGCTCTCCCAATCCTTTCAAAGCAAGGCTTTCACCTCTACTAAGTAGGACTTTAATGCACCGTTGGGGTACTGGAGGAGATTTTGGTTGCCACAATGAATTCACACCTGTCTAATGTGAGACTAATCACATTAACATTTTTTATATACCAGTTTGGAAGGGCTTGGCTTTAGCTTGTTACCAGTTGGGTCGTTCCTTAGGGTGAGTACATCTTTTCCCACCAAAGACCGCCCTCTAAAAATTATAACAGTTTCTCTTACACCCAAGGTCCACGAATGGAGAGGGGAGAGGATACGTTGTTATAATTTTGGGATTACAAATAGCTATTTAAGTAAGACACAATAGACACAAAATCTATTCTAAAGAAGACACACGAAATGGAAAAACATGTCGTATTTTAAAAACCCAAACAAGATTATAGTTTATTTTGAAAACCCCTTAAAAATCTACAAACAAACTTGTTAGGAATTTTGGCAATGGGGTCTTCAAAATAATGTCCTATAAAACATCCTAAAATACTACCAGAACAAACAGAAAATTATTAAAAGGTTAGCTAAAATTAAATCTAACAGAAAACTGAATTTTACCACAGTAACTAACAAATGTGTAGAACAATGAAATAAATGTGCAACAATTATGGATTTATGCGCAGAATGTATGTATGCGCCAAGCAATGGTGTGAATGCATAGATTTTACAAATGCGTAGCATAATATTATGTATGCACAGAGAAGTGAGGTGAATGCGCTATTTTTTACTAGTAAGCTGCAAGAACAGAAATTGAAAGATGTCAATTTAACAGAAATGAACGCACAACACAGAGTGATGAATGTGCAGGAATTGTGAATGAATGTGCAGGAAAAACCTGGAAATGACTACACACGAAAAACTGCAAATAAAAAGTTAAAAATGTGGGGATGGCCCCACGGTGGGTGCCAAAAATGTATGCAAATTAGATGTCTAATACTAGAAATGATAAATTAACTAATTAGAAGCTAATAAATCTATCTAATGCAACACAATGAAGAATGCAAAGTAATAAAAAATGATGAAATTAAATCAATTACCTTCACCTACCATGGAGCTTGTCTCCATTGTCCTCCTAGCCTTGATTTCTTAATGATGTTGAGTTCTCAGATTTTGAAATGAAGCCTCTTGCCCAAGATGATATCAAAGTGTGGAGATTGAGTGAATTATATGCAAAACTAAATCCTAATTATGCAAATATGGTGAATGAGATGCAAATGATATGAAGATGGATTGATTATGCTTGAATGCTCTTGAAAATGCTTGATTGCTTGAATGCTTGAATGCTTGATTACTTGATTACAAAAATACCTATTTTCTCACAAAGGGGAAATTAGGCTCCTTTTATATAATTTTGGAGGATCTAAGCCTAGGTGGCACAATCCTACGGTTGAGAATGAAAGGTGGAATATCCTAGGGCTAGGATTGACTTGGTTGAAGGAGTTGAGAGAAAGGGGGATGTAGTTGGAATGTGAGAGGAAGAATAGGGATGATGTTCCTCTCACATTGACATGGAGGAGAACAAGGTGGAAGGGAAAGACACATGTCAAATGTCTCACAAAGACCAAAGAGAGAAAAAGGGAGATACCTTTTTCTCATGAGGACTCTTTGTACAAGTATCCCATGAGTCACTTTTGACCCTTAGAGGTGGCTTAAGAAGCCCTTAGGAATAGGACATGTCTCTTGACTTGGTTTAAGAAAGGACATGTGGTCATGAGACCAAGTCCTATGAGGCCACATAGCCCTTAAGAATAGGACATGTGTGGGTGAGGATAATTATCAATAAACAATTAATAATAATTATTTATTTTAGCGAAAGTGATGTGTCAGGTGACTAGGTAGGTGAAGTGGACTAGGGGACTTAGTCATATTTAGGTGATTGTGTATTTAATTAAATCACTTTAATAAGATTAATTAGAAGACTTAGGATAGAGGAATAAACTATAATGAATTTACTAAATAAATTGAATAATCTATTTAATAAATAGAGGAAATAATTATTAATTAAATAATAAATATTTAATTAATTTATCAAGTCAATATCAATTAAATAATAAATATTTAATTAATTAATGAAGCCATTTTTAAGTGTATACACCACTCAAAAGCTTAGACACTACATGCTCAACCACACAATCAAGCTCATTTCAAAGGTGGACCCACTCAAATATCTGTTATCCAAAATGATTCTCATAGGCCGTATGGCAAAATGGGTCATGCTACTCAGCGAGTTTGACATCCAGTACATAGATCGAAAAGTAATCAAAGGGAAAGTAATTGTTGATCAACTAGCATAAGTACCATTGGTGGATGCCTATCCACTAATCATGGAATTCCTTGATGAGCACCTATGTATGATTGAAGAACAACCTATATGGAAGATATACTTTGATGGCTCCTACACATTGCATGGATCAAGGGTTGGAATCCTATTTGTCACACCTCAAGGTGACTATATTCCAAAATCATTCAAATTGGGATTCCCATGTACTAATAACATTGCAGAATATGAGGCACTCATTTTAGGCCTCAAAACAACTATCCAATGGAATATCACAAAGCTGCAAGTGTTTGGATATTCACAGCTGATTATCAAGCAAGTCCTAGATGAATTCTAGACAAAGGATGATAAGTTGCTACCCTACAAAGAATTGGTGGACAGGCTGAAAGAGCATTTCCTAAATCTACAGTTCATGCAGATACCAAGGCTTCAAAATAAAGTAGTCGACGCAATGACAACCATCAGATCCTTATTGGAGATCCCTCACAATTTAACTCAGTATGAATTTTTAGTCAAGCAATTACACACGCCTGCTTATGTGAATGTTGATGCCAAAATGGTGTGTGTCTTGGTTGGTCCTCAGTCCCCATGGTACCACAACATCCATGCATATCTAAAGAATGGTATCATATCTCCCCATCTCACCAATAACCAACACCAAAACTTAATTCACAGAGCTTCCTACTACACTCTTGTAGCCAACACCATTTATCATTGAGGATATCACAATATTATCTCTAGGTGTTTAGATTCAAATGAGGTCGTCCTAGCTTTATAAGAGGTCCACACTGGAATTTACAGTGCCCACATGAGTGGCATGGTTCTAGAAAAGCAGTTGCTTCGAGTCAGGTATTATTGGCCAACCATGGAACATGATGCTTGTGAATTTGTCAGAAAATATCTACCATGTCAGCGACATGCAAATCTGATTCATGCACCAGCACAAGACTTGCAGCCCATTGTGCAACCTTGGCCATTTTCATGTTGGGGCTTTGACCTCATTGACTTAATCACTCCCCTCTCTTCTGATGGACATAAGTACATAATAACTACCATAGAGTACTTCACAAAATGGGTCAAAGTGATTCCACTCATCCTAACTACTGGCATCCAAATATCCAAGTTCATCCTTTACCATATCGTTTGCCACTTCGACATACCATCCACCATCTTCACAGACCATGGGACACCTTTTGAAAACCAACATGTGGATGATCTGTGTGCCAGACTCCACATCCATCACCATTTCTCCAGTCCATATTTCCCTCAAGGAAATGGCCAAGTTGAGGCAACCAACAAAATAATCCTCAAAATCCTCAAGAAGGTTGTCAATGATTCTAGTTGTGACTAGCACCTCCAAATAAATCCCGCCCTCTAGGCCTATCACACTTCTTATCACACTCCCACATGAACCACCCCATATTCCCTTGTATATGGTTTTGAAGCCATTCTACCAATCGAAGTCGAGCTCCCATCCTTGCAAGTCTCTATGAAGAACTATACCACCAATGAAGACTATCACGTGGCACGCCTCACACAGCTAGACCTGTTAGATGAAAAGAGATAGCAAGCATATGATCACCTGGTTACATACCAAAATTGAATCAAAAAGAGTTATAACAAGAAGGTCCATCCTAGACAGTTCCAGGTTGGTGACATGGTCCTAAAAGAAAATTAAAAGGTCCAAGCACACAGAGAAAAGAAAGGCAAGTTCGAGCCTACTTGGTTGGGCCCCTATGTTGTCACAACATGCTTTGGCTTTGGAGCCTATCATCTATCTACACTAGAAGGTGAGCCTTTGAATGATCCAATCAACATCATCCATCTGAAGAGGTTCTATGCTTGAACCAGATCCTACATATTCAGAAAATCCATAAAAATTGGAAAAAATAGAAAAATATAAAAACACCAAAAAAGCAAAAAAAAAAAGAAAAGAAAAATAATCATCCAATGGTGAAAACTTGGTAATTCAAGCACCTTGGACAAGTATGTTGGTGAAAACCTGGCAAAAAGGCACCATACATAGTGGACTAAGTCATTATCTATCAAAATCCCATCCCCCCCCATCCCAACAACCTAATCCTTTTTCTACCATCCCAATCCCCACCACCCCCCCGCATTCCTCTTTTAAATCCTCAAGCAAATCCGCAATCCCTTCTGCACATATCTTGTACCATATCTTGTATAGTGTCATCCTTCCTGTATATATCCTGTATAGCGAGATCTTCCTGTTCCAAATCCCTGAGCTTTTGTACATATTCATTGTAAATCTTTCCCCGTTTGTTGTACATATCATCTCTTATTGTACATATCCTTGTCGGTCTTGCATCAACATTTGATCAAAAATCTTGTCCCACTTAGTCTTGTAATTCAGCAACATTAATTGTCGACTATCCTTGATCACAACGATTATCCTTGAACTTCATCATTTGCCAACAAACAAAAACACTCATTCTCTCATCAATCAGCGGGTCCTTGAGGATGTATCCTTCCTCCCGTCAGGCCTAATCTTCCACCAATCACATCAGGTCTGTGTCGATGTATCCTTCCACACATTTAGACCAATCTTCCCACCATCAGTCAAATCAAATCTCTCTCCTTGGCAAATGATGTTTTTTGGAGTTATTATTTTGGTCTTGGATTTTGTCCTTTGGATCTTATTAATCTTTTATAGCTTCCCGTTGTTCTCTACTCAAAGTTTCCATGATCCTTTATATCATGATGCGTTGTGAATGAGGACAATTTGGGGTAAGGTCTTTTTCTCTTTTGCTTCTGCCTCTAAGTCAGTGGGACATGACCCTTGCACGGTTCACATGTGATCTTCTAGGTTACATGGTGAACTTGGGAAATGTCATTTGTTTGTGATTTCTCCAGCATCGTTTCTACCATGCTTCCTCTTGGGTTCATGCATGATGTTGGGGAAACCTTGGGTGTCTTTTTCGCTTCAGTCTTATGCAACACTGGTGACAAAGCCTTGTGTTCTTTCATAACCTTGGCAGGTCTCTAATGTTGCTATATCAAACTAGGTTGTGCTCTCCAAATTTTCACTCAGAGCTCCCCAAAATCCCCCTCATCCAGCATCATATAGATTAATTTTGCATCTTGCATCTTTCATATAGCTTCATTCTGCATTCTGCATTTCATCTCATATTGCATTCATCCATCTTTGCTCTTGGAAGCTTGGTTATTTATCTCCCCTTCTTCCTTGGTCCTTCCCTTTCTGTTTCCTTTCTAAAAAATTTCACAACGTTCACTCTTTGTGTTATTTTCTCGAGGGGGCACAACCCCTTATTCCTCTAAATTATAGCCTGGGGCATCTTATTTTCTTATCTTTGACGCCATGCCACTTGCGGCATTGCATCAAAGAGGGGCAAAATATAGACACCTAAAAATCCATTAGAAAATAAAAGTATTTTTATTTTTCTAAAAACCCCTAATGACATCATCATTTATTAATTAATTAATTAATTAATTAATTACTTTTTATGTCACAAATCCCTTCTCCTATTTTAATTAAACATCTTTAAT
Organism: Chamaecyparis obtusa; assembly: GCA_027943335.1. Taxonomy (NCBI): domain Eukaryota; kingdom Viridiplantae; phylum Streptophyta; class Pinopsida; order Cupressales; family Cupressaceae; genus Chamaecyparis; species Chamaecyparis obtusa. The sequence goes on from BSBK01002189.1 coordinate 1,946,843, forward strand.
TAAAGAATCCCTTCCCAAAATCATTTAAATCAAGTTTAAATGATTTTTCCCTATTTATTGATATTAATTGATAAATAATGCCAAAAATCTTTTTAATAAATAAAATATTTATTAAAATCCTAAAACCTTGAAAATATCCTAGAAATCCCTAACCTCTTCTAGAATTTCCTAATCCCACTTTTAAACCCACTTAAAAAGTCAATCCTTATCCCCTTGACTCAACCCCTAACCAAACCCCAAACTCTAACTCATCTTTCCAACCCAAGCCCTTCCTCAAATCCTATAATACCCTCCTCTTCTTAGAGCAAATCACCAATTCACATAATCATACTAAGTAGTGTTATAATGTTAGCTTGTTCTTAGATCATCTTAAGCTTTTAGCATAATTGTTAGATTTCATTATTTTTCAAGCTTTCTAACAAATCTTAGCTTAGAATAATGGATCGAACTAGTTTCTTTCAAGCTTTTCTTAGCATTTTATGCATCATACTCATCATCCTTAGAATTCATTAGAAGCAAGCTCCAAGTGCTTGCAGAGCACATCCACATCCCTCTCATTGAAGCAAATCAAACAGTGCTCTATAGCACTTCTTTTTGGCAACAATCTTGGGGTGGCTTGGTTTATATTTGTCTATGTTTTGAATTGATAAATGCTAGATTAGTCTAATGTTTGAATGTTTCAGCCTTTCAAGAAAGATAACAAGTTAAAATCGTAGCCTACAACTTCATCTTTATAGTATGGGGTTTTTTTGTTATGGTTTTTTTCAAAGAATCTGACGATATCTTTGTTCACTTCTTCTAACGATTCAGTCACACTACCATCTTCTTTCTTGACTTTAAATATCTTGTTTATGCTTCTAATAGCCATATATATATTGTGAAATAACTTTTTGTTTCTATCCTCTTCTTTCAATCACACCTCTCTTGACTTTTCCCCCCAAAACATTCTTCTCTAGCAAGTATCTCTGAAACTTTATATTTTGGACATTTCTCTATATCAAAGTTAAATTTGTACTCATGTGTTTTCAATTAATACTTCATTAAGGGTATTCAATTCCTTCTCTACTCTTTCTTTCTCCTAAAATATATTTTTGAAATGTATTTTGTTCCATCTCTTTGATTTTTTCTTGACAAAGATTAGTTCTTGCTTATCTAGAACAACCATGAGTTTTCTCAACCCTAAATTTGTTCCAACAACCTTCAATCATGTCTCTCAAACTTACATCCCTTAGCCACATGTTATCAAACTTGAATGGGCATTTTATTCGAGGTTCTTCAAAAATTTTGTGTAGTTGCATTGAAAAATGATCGTAATATGAAAAGAGAAGAATACATGTTTCATTTATTGGTTGATTTTCCCAATCATGACTATGAAAAACCTAACCAATCTTTCTGCAACATTAGTGATTCCTTTTTTTTTTGTCCAATTAAAGGTACCATTCTTAGGCTTGATATCCCTCAAATGGTTTTGGTCTACAAAGTTTTGAAAATATAGCTAAATTTGGCATAATTAGGATAGACCTCCCTACATCTCTTTATTATTCAAAATGACATTAAAGTCTCCTGCCACTATAACATTTTATCTATCTAAGCTTTGTAATTTATTTGATATTTCTTGCTAGATAATCCTTTTATTCTGATTGGATATTAGTCCATACACATTTAATACATGAAAAATCTCATTCATTTGCCAAGAAAATTTGACCATCGTCAGATTTTGATTATCTTCCTCCTATTCTCCATCTAGGTTTAAGGGATTTCACACTACTCCTTAGCATCTAGAAGTTTTATTTTCCCCTATAAAGCAACCATATCACTGTCTCAAGTTCTTCATTCTTTTATCGCTTTTCTCTCTACTCCACTTTATCTCTCATACTAATACTAAATCTATCCTAGTTTGGTCAATCTGGTATTTGACCATACACCATTTGTTAGAAGCATTAATGCCCCTAAAATTATAGGTTAGGGCCTGCATTGCTCCTTGGGAAGGATGATCTCCTTCTCCAACCTTTGACATGAGAGAGCTACTATTTCTAACTTTTTCTTGTTTTATTTTGGTCCCCTTTTGCCTTTTTATTTTATGACTAACTATTTTTTAATTTTGGTTGAGTATTCCCTCTTGTCCTTTCCTCTATGATATACCCTTTCTCTTCTTCATACTCACTTTCTTCTTCTCACTATAGCTCTAAGTTTGACTCGTCTTCCACCAAAATCTCCACACTATCACCTTGAGGCTCTCCATCCCTTCCTTCTAAATCATATCTTCTTTTTTGATAACTCTTACTTCCTCAACAAAGGACTTCTTCTTCTCTTTTTGACAATTCACTATTCTCCCTTCTAGAGCTTGGCTGACATTCTCTTCCTTTCCTAATAGTTCTTTATCCACCTCCTTCTCAATGAATCCCAATATGCATCCATCACATCCTCTAATAAAATTGTCTTAAATATTTTAGCCTATTATTTTTTGTTCTCTTAGAATCTATTCCCTTACTATTTTCCTCCTTATCTTTGGTATGCCTTCCTTCATAGGTTTGTGGCTCTAAAAGTTTCTTTTTGTTTTATACTATTATTTGCAATGTTGTATTGATAGTCTGTGCCTCTTCCTCTCCTAATTTTGGGGGATTTATTGAGCCATAGCCTCTACTTTATCGAGCTTTATAGAGTTCCAACATTCCATTTGTCCATGCCCATTTGCTTTACATTTAGGACAAAGCACCAAATTGTCTTTCCTATCTATCCTTTATCTCTAAATTCTACTTCCAAAATGGATTTCAATCTCTTGTGGAAGTGGTATGAAAGGCATCAAGTCGAGACAAATTTTAGCATAAGTTCCAAGGGGAGCATATTCTTCCCAATTTCCTTTAGACTTTCTTCCTCCCAATATTTTGATGGTAGGTTGTAGAGCTAGATCCAAATAGGACCCACTTCAACCTCTTATTTCCATGGATCAAAGTTGGGAACCCATTCCTTCATGAATAATCTAGTTTCATCCATCAACTATGGACCATGATCCATAATCTTCTACTTCTCCATACCCGAAGGAAATTATACCAGGAAAAACACATTCAACAATGATATTTTAGTTGTATATTGGCTTCCCAATTCCCATCACACCAACTTATCATTATCTCAAAGATGACCAACCTCCTCCCCATATAATTAAAAAACCCTACCTCCTTCAATCTTGCTGCAGAGTTATCTACTACATTGTTATCCAAAAATAAGGAAATGAACTTCCCAAGGGTTTAGTCTTACCTTTGTGATTCACTGATTTTCTTTCAAAAGCATTCTCTAGGAAGAGCTTGTCTTTACCTTTTCGTGCCAGGTCTACCTGTCTCTCAACATCCTTTCAATTGCCTAATGGTCTTCCTTTCTCCACTCCGTGGATCTATCTAAGTTTTGAAAACTTTTTTTCCAAAATTTTTTGTGCCTGCACCCCAAATATCTTGTTTGTAAAGAATGATTACCTTGTTTTTATCTTGTATGTTTGAGTTGTTCTTATTTGTTGGCATTAAGTAGAATTGCCACTAGTGACAACACTTATTTGCATTCTGAGTGCAAACCGAGCAGAATAGTGCAAACTGAGCAGAACAGTGCAAACCGAGCAGAATAGTGCAAACCGAGCAGGACAGTGCAAACCGAACAAGATAATGCAAACCGAGCAGGACAGTGTAAACCGAGTAACATTATGTCTACCGAGTCACCAGTATTTACTGAGTTCAAAACCTACCGAGTGGTTAGAATGAACCGTGCCTTCACTTCTACAGAGTGCATGACGATGCCGAGTAATGCAGTGGACACCGAGTATCAGAAAGTCACCGAGTTAGTTTGCAGGAACTGTGTAACCATACTTGGGCCGACTTAGTGGCACTTATGTTTATTTGTCAAGCCGACTTTGTAATTGTAATTAATTGTTTAGACTTGTATATAAACAATGTTGTAAAAATGTCAAGATGTAATAATATGAGTATGTATGTGAAAAAGAAAGAAAGGCAGAGATAAGTGAATTACAAAGGGCTACAACAGTATAGGGAACAACAAAGACAAATTCATCACAGAAGGTGATCAATACATTCAGCGAATCTCAATTAGCAATCCAGTTGCAAAGCAAGAGATCTACTGTTTCATCCTAACAGGTGAATTAGTACTAAAATCCTTTAACCAGGTAGACTTAACAATCTTTTGTAAAATCTCTTTACCGAGTGCATACTTCATTGTATGTTTGTAAATCCTTTAACAAGGTGGATTTAGCAATCCTTATTGCTCCTAACAGGGCAGATCATCAGAAGTGATCAAATTGTAAGCCTTAACTGGCCAACTTTATTCTGCAGTACTAAAGCTTTGTGGGTTTCATCCCCACCCCAGTTTTACTTTCTTTTTGGAAGGTTTCTGGGTAACCAAATCTATGTGTCATTGTTGTGAATGCTTTTAAGTTTCATGCTTTCTATATGCATAAGGAAAAAGTGAACTATATGTTAATACATCTGTAATTGTAAGAAAATTTGAAGTTACTGATTCACCCCTCCCCTCTCAGTAACTCAGTTAATTCTTAAATATTTCCGACAATTGGTATCAAAGCTTTGTTGGTTCTCAAGATAAAGCTTAACTAGCTTGAGCAAAGATCCAGGACAATGGAGGTATTCAAACTGAACAAGGTGATTGAAAATGAAAAACTAGATCTGGAAATGGCCATAGCTAAACTTAAGGAAGCAAAAGAACATCTTTCCCAATCCCTAAGAAGAAGGAAGGAACTTGAAAATCAGATGAATGATCAGAATTACATTGAAGAAAAGATTGAAGATCTTTTTCCCTCAAATAGCTCAGATGAAGCAAACAATGCTGTCAAAGAACTCCTAGAAAAGAATGGGTCTTTGCAGGAAGAAGTGAGAAAATTAAAAAGAGAACAAGAGCTACACTCAACAAGATTTTGTGAGATCTTAGAACAAAGAAATAAGTTGAAAGATGAATTAGATGGAAGGAACAATGAAGTCTAAAATAAAACCCTTCAGTTAGAAAACCTAATTGATCAGATCTCTCATACAAATGAGGAAATTCTGAATCTAAGATCAGAAATAGAAAACACAAGAGAAGAACTAAGATCTGAAAAGAAAATCAATCTAAGATTGGTGGATGATCTAAACGCCGAAAAACAAATCAATGAAGGAATGCTGAAAAGCCAAGAAGACTTGAATCAGCTGTATGAGCGAAATCTTCATAGGCAGAAAGGAAAAGCAGGACTTGGATACAAAGGAGAAGGTGAATCTTCTAAGCAAGGTACTCAAAGAAATCAGAAACCTACTTGTAATCATTATGGTAAAATAGGACATACTTCAAATAAATGTTGGAGCAATGAAAAAGCAGAATTCAATGGAAAATGCTACAACTGCAATCAACATGGTCACAAAGCAAATGAATGCAGGGAAAAACCAAGATTCAGAGGTAATTGTCACAAATGCAACAAACAAGGTCACAAAGCATCCGAGTGCAGATCCAAGACATTCAATCCAGCAGAACAAATTATGAAAGAAATGTTTGGATGGGACTACAACACCTAGTGTAGATGTCATTACTGTGGAGAATATGGACACATTGGCATGAACTGCATAAAACATCATCTAAGGAAAAGAGATACTACCATAAGATGCTTCAAATGCACTAAACTCGGTCACATAGCCAGAAACTGCATGAATGCTAGTGAAGTTGAAGATGGAAAGAAGAATGAAGCAACTAAGGTCAGGAAACAGGTGAGACAAAAGTGGATTCCTAAATCTACCGAGCAAACCAGTCCAAGTAATGGAATGGGTGGCTCTACCGACTCAAACTAAATTTCCAAGAAAGCACTGGAACTGTATTCTCATAGACAAACTTCAAGCAGTTCCAGAATCGAATTAAAAGAAAGATCTAAATCAGCATACAAGATGCAGTAAGATCACAGGAAGGTCGGTACCAGTCTTTACCGAACAAGGTCGGTATTAGTCTTTACCGAGCGAGGTCGGAGCAATATGAATTCTCGAGTTCACCGAGTTGCGAAGTCTTTACCGAGCAATTAATTCTTAGTGGGTGACAGTCTGTCGGAATTCATACCCTAATTTGTACTGAGCATTAATGACAGAATTGTAAACAAAAGGCAAGAAATCGAACTCATTCCTCACCGCAAATTTTAGCACTTTGAGAGCAGAAAACTTCAAGAGCAATCCAGCGATTCAAATACCTTTTGCAAAAAGAATTTTCTGTGAGCTACCATGGCATCATCCAGCACTTCAGCGAAGAAAGGATCTGAAATGTTAGTCCAAGGGGAATGGAGAGCACTAGATTTCAAGATTGTGCCCGTAATTGCAGCAGCCCTAGACCCGAACAGAGCTCAATCTCAGATTCCTCCTAAGGTACTACTTATTAACGATATTCACAATCATTTCAACTGTGTAATTCATGGAATGGGAAACCTAGAACTAGATATTGTGCGTGAAGAACTGTGTGTGGATGGTATTCTAAAACCCGAGCACAAACATCTGGAAGATAAGGGATTAGTTCACATTGCACATTTACCTCGAAACTTTCGGGAGAAATGGGTTAGATACATTCTCAGCCGTATACATGATGACAAGATTTGGCTTGAGCAACCCATAGAGATCACCAAGAAGATGATTCATCAAATCACCGGTCTTCCCATGTTGAACAAAGCAAAAACTACCAAAACCCTAGGTCAGTTGGAACTGGAGAAGAAAACCCTAGCCGAGTGGGACGGTAGAGGCATGAAAGTTAGCAGCATTACCGATGTTGAACTAAAGTTTGGTACACACATAATTGCCCATAAAATATACAGTTCAAGTCGACAGAATAGTGTCTCCTGTGAAGCTATTGACCTAGCATACAAAGTGGTCAAGAACAACTTATCATTTGACCTTGCAGATTTATTGTTAAAACAGTTTAACAAGAACATGGAAAGCATTCAAACTTCCAAAAACAATCCATGTAAGTTTGGATCCTTACTGGTCTGTTTATTCTTCTATGTTCAGAAATTCTTCCCTTCCAAAGGAAAAGTTGTATGGAGAAAAGATGTGCCAGTCCTTTATGAGATAAATGAATACATCTCAGAAATGGGTGAAAATTTTGAAAGCATCATGGATAGTTATTTTGAGTCTTTCAAAGAGAAAATGAATGACAGATTTCGGATTCCACAGAAGTTGGTGGAGGATTACAAGGATGACATTTGTTTCATGGTAGACTGTGACAATGTATATATTCAAGCAGCTAAACCGAGGATTGTATATGTAAAACCTCTTCCTTATGAGGTAAATATTGATGAAACCAAGAATATCATTGAAGCCCTTCTTAATCAGCCTGTTAATCCCAAAGCTCCATATTTTGGAACATATGATGAAGCAAAGGTGAGAATTGAATTAAGCATAAAGCTTCCACATGCGGTAAACAAAGGAAAGAAGAGGATAGCCAAAATGCAAATGCTAACCGAGGACAAAGGAGATAACGATGAAGAAGAAGAGGAAAAGGATGAGAAAACAGAGGAACCAGAACCTGCAAAGAAGAAAGGAAAGGTTTTCATCACTAAGGCACCTAAGCCTCCCACTGCTGTATTTACAAGGAGAAGTGCAAGAGGTAAGGCAGATAAGGCAGACAAGGCAGACAAAGATATAGTATTCAAAAGGCCTCCTCTAAACTTTCAAGAGAGGATCAAACTTTTTAGAGACGGATCAGGATCTGGAGCAAGTAACATAAAATCTTTTAAATATGAAACCAGATCGGAAACAGAACAGAAGGAAATAGAAGATGCTGTTATTGAAAAGATGGGACAGTGGAAATACTCTCCTGATGAATTAGCCCCACAGGTTCCAGCAGTCTTATTAAATCCAATAAAAATGAGATGGAGCAATGCAAAGCAAACTGTAATAGACATATTTGATCAAACCCTGAGACAGTTAATGCCGAGCTTGAAAAATGATGAAGTAAAGAAGGCATTAAAGGAAAATGAAAGTAAGATGACACTAAAGTTCAATACTTGTTTGATTCTGATCAACAATATTGAATCGGTTGTGAAAGCTGCAAATGCCACATGGAAGAACATATACCATCTTCACCAACTGAGTATTGAAACAGTAATAATAAAAGACATTGAAGATGATAGTGATGAACAAGAAGAAGCCACTGAGGTAGATGATACTGTGAGGATAGCAGCAGAAGTCATTGCATCACTTCCTACCTCTCCAGTAAAAGTTTCTACATCTAGCCCGGAGACACCTTCAAGCATGGTTGTGACAACTCCAACTTTTGTCCAATCACCTATAGCAACAACAGAAGCAACCACCATTTCTTCTACCGAGTTGCAGTCTCCCACTTCATCAAGTTTTCTAGCAGTAAGTATTCCAGTTTTTGATTCTACAAGTGTAAATATTTTAAGTTCTCCAGTAGACAGTGTGCCAGTCTCTATAGCCAGTCCTACTATGTCTATTGTCACTACTACTAAGGCATTAAGTACAGATAAGCCTAAGGCTCTACCGAGTATAAAATTTTTGGGTAAGAATATAGTAGAGGATATAGACCTAGATGAAGAAATAGAGATTCCAACATTAGATTTTGCAAATCTATCAGCGGACCAAATGCAAAATATAGGTGAAATCCTCCAAAGGAAAGCAAAGCAAAAGAAGCTTAAAGAGGAGAGAGACAAGGAATATCAAATCATTAAGGATGCTAAAGACATTTTGTCTGATGCATTAGGTATTAAAGTAGACTCCTCTCAACATGTTTTGCTACAATTAGCTGAAGCAGTAAATAAATACAATGAGGATTCATTTGGGACATAAAATTTAGTTGAAAGAGCCGAGAAGAGATTCAACAATAAAGTGCTTGAGCACATTGCTCAGAACATAGCTATTAATCAAGTGGAATTGTCTTCAGATTTGTCAAATATTGAATCTACCTATTCGAATGTCACCTCTCTTTTGGCCATACTGTGCAATATTGCCGAGTTCACAAAGGATGTTAAGGATAAAATGAATAAAATGGATGAGGATATGAAGATTAGCATACAAAAGCTGCAACTTGAACCAAGTTCAAGCTCTGCTCATCACATGAAAATCTCATACCTATCAAATATGCAGTCAGATCTACTGAAAGAATACACAAGGATCCGGTCCACACTGCTAGACATCCAGAACATGATCTTTCCCATCATGAATACAATGTATAAGCACATTGAACATTCCAAAACATTGATTCATGACAATCAGTTCTCTATAGCAGATCACATGATTGAACTCTCTGCAGAAGTCCAAATTGCAATCCAAACATGCAAGATTCTGCAAGAAAATTGGGACAGAACCCTGGCACTAATCATGAAGGTACATTCTGATTTTCTATCAAATTTTGGATTCTCTCTGTAAATCACTTGTATATACACCTTTGGCATTATCGTCAAAAAGGGGGAGATATGTATAGAAGGAGATATGTATAGAAGAAGATTTGTATAGAAGAAAAAGTTAGCACATTGAAAGGGGGAGATAATGTATAAAGCCCTATGACAAAGACAAATTTAAAATAAATAAATAAAATAAATAAAAAATCTCAGCATGATTCATGTATATAAGTTTTGGGCAATAAGTGTTTTTGTCACTAATGCCAAAGGGGGAGATTGTTGGCATTAAGCAGAATTGCCACTAGTGACAACACTTATTTGCATTCTAAGTGCAAATCGAGCAGAATAGTGCAAACCGAGCAGAACAGTGCAAACCGAGCAGAACAGTGCAAACCGAGCATAACAGTGCAAACCGAGCAGAACAGTGCAAACTGAGCAGGACAGTGCAAATCGAACAAGATAATGCAAACCAAGCAGGACAGTGTAAACTGAGTAACATTATGTCTACCGAGTCACCAGTATTTACCGAGTTCAAAACCTACCGAGTGGTTAGTATGAACCGTGCCTTCACTTCTACCGAGTGCATGACGATGCCGAGTAATGCAGTGGACGCCGAGTATCAGAAAGTCACCGAGTTAGTTTGCAGGAACCGTGTAACCATACTTGGGCCGACTTAGTGGCACTTATGTTTATTTGTCAAGCCGACTTTGTAATTGTAATTAATTGTTTAGACTTGTATATAAACAATGTTGTAAAAATGTCAAGATGTAATAATATGAGTATGTATGTGAAAAAGAAAGAAAGGTAGAGATAAGCGAATTACAAAGGGCTACAGCAGTATAGGGAACAACAAAGACAAATTCATCACAGAAGGTGATCAATACATTCAGCGAATCTCAATCAGCAATCCAGTTGCAAAGCAAGAGATCTACTGTTTCATCCTAACAGGTGAATCAGTACTAAAATCCTTTAACTAGGTAGACTTAACAATCTTTTGTAAAATCTCTTTACCGAGTGCATACTTCATTATATGTTTGTAAATCCTTTAACAAGGTGGATTTAGCAATCCTTATTGCTCCTAATAGGGCAGATCATCAGAAGTGATCAAATTGTAAGCCTTAACCGGCCAACTTTATTCTGCAGTACTAAAGCTTTGTGGGTTTCATCCCCACCCCAGTTTTACTTTCTTTTTGGAAGGTTTCTGGGTAACCAAATCTATGTGTCATTGTTGTGAATGCTTTTAAGTTTCATGCTTTCTATATGCATAAGGAAAAAGTGAACTATATGTTAATACATCTGTAATTGTAAGAAAATTTGAAGTTACTGATTCACCCCTCCCCTCTCAGTAACTCGGTTAATTCCTGAATATTTCCAACATTATTGTGGGGAGGGGGGAAAGTTATGTTTTTCAATCAATCCTAACCATCAAAACCCCATTTCCAATTGGGTTTGGACTCTTAGTTTTCGTTATTACCTTAATTGCCCCAATATGGCCTGTATCAATTTTCCATTCTACCTTGCACCCACAATTCTCCTCTCACTAGCTTATCATTGAATCCTTCACCCCTATTCCACTCTAGACTTTGGTAAAATTTAGGTTCTCTCTATGATAGATCCTCACAGGCTTGTTGAATCTACCATCACACTTTACTAACCATATTTGCTTCTCTTAGCCTATTCTCCTTGTTAGCGAAAGGTTCTTTCTTTTCCCTAGTGAAATCCTATTGGCCCTAGCCACAAAATCAGGGAGTCTCTCCTTTGTAGTAAACTATTTGTCTCATCTCCACTCAACTATTCTAATACGTGCTTTGCATTTTTTTTATAAAAATATTTATATTTTAAATGAATCCCTATTTAAACTAGTTTTGTCATCTCTCCTTTAGGCAATATGATTTATATTAAAGATTAAAGCTAAAGATGCACTCCTTAGGTAGAATGCAAATGTCACACTCTACATCTTGTAGGTAAATCTTGCTACAAGATCTTGGGGGACCCTTAATTATTGATGTGGTAGAGAGTAACCCCATAAGATTTGAACCTTGGTTGTATGCAATATAGACAAGAAGCCCCCCCATTCAACCAAAAAGTCACCCCTAATTATTTTTACCATTTATATCCCAACATTAATTAAATAATTTATTATTTAATTTCACTCTCATTATTAAATATGTTTTAAATATTATTTAATTAGCTAACAATCATCTCAAAATTAAAAAAAATTAAATATAAAAAAATTAATATTCTATTTATTTCCTCTATGCATTTTACACCCTTCCCAATCCTTTTACCTCATCAATTCATGTGCATTATAAGCCTTATCTTCTCTCAGAGTTTTTGATCTATTGATTTTGTCATCTAATTCCTACCATCGATCAAATGTTGTGCTCGACATATAAAAATACCTTCATTCACTCATTTTCTTATATCACTTTTGAGCACCCAACATTATAGTCAAATTATCACTCTCATTAACTATATCAATCAAGAGCTAGCAACTATCAAACATCCATTATCATCGGTCTATCCATCCTTATTCTATCATTGCATAATCATGATTATGCTATTTTAAAGAGCAACCCACATATCAAAGCAGTCAAACAAATCTTAAGTAACAATGGATCAACTTAAGGTCTTTGTGTTAGTATTATTGCTTATCATTTGATTTATGCATAGATTTTAGTATTCATTTCATAATTGTGTGGATTGTGAGTTTGGATCTTACATTGCATTTGTTTTGTGATTCACATTTTCGAACATTCACCTTAATACCAAAAAAAGTATTTTATGTCAACAATTAAATTTTTTAAAATTGAAGTAAAAAGAATTACATCAAATGTTACACTATGAACCACATAACAATAACAAAAAATACATCAAAGATAACTTACAAAGCATAAGTTGCACATCAACAACAAAAGCTAAACTCAATTATATTACATATGAAAGAAAAAATTGCCATTACAAACTTCAACAATAACAACTACAACCTTGAATAACAAACAATTTTTAGATCTTCAAGAAAGTCCATCCATTATACAAAAAGAAGAAATAAATTATTTTAATATTTACGAGGCTAAACATAGCTTATAAGACAAAACACCTCACAAACTAATATCTATATTTCGACCTTTTACTCTCCAATTGTACTATCCCTTGCCAAATGCACTTTCCATTACCAAACCACCTAAAGAAACCAAACATAATCTCTTATTTACCCTAAATTTAGTTAGGAAGAAGATTAGTTTCCTTTCCAAGAAGGTCAAGGCTAAATACTTTTCCTCCAATCCTATCTTTAGAATCTCAACCCACCCATCACATTCCTCAAATTCCTCTTCGCAACACTACCAAAGTTTGAGCATCACCGGTGGTTTATATACAAATTTAAACGGACATGCTATGGCATATTCGACACTCATTATTTGGGGCTAAGAATCATTTGTCCTTTCGAACTATGCTCACGTACCATACAAAATTCTATAAATTCGTTCTCCGCGTCGGTTATCTTTCATTTCGTTATTCTTGCTACAGAGCAGCGTTTTCTGTTTCTGTCCAGTGTGTGCGTTTTTCTTAATTCCTCGCTGAAATTTGGCTCAATTTGAGCCTCAGATTGTTATACACTGAGGAGAGAAAATCAAAGAAACAATGGGGGACTGGGTGGAGCTCGCGCAGTCCGCTTTTATTGCTCTGATCTTTGCCTTCATGCTCGCGAAATTGATTTCCATCGTTATTTCTTTCAGAGACGACAATTTGCGGATTACCCGTGATGAGGCTGGCAGTTTCGTGCCGGAAGATGCAGAAGAGGCCGAAAAACTGCCAGAGGATGAATATGTAGAGGATGAACGAGTACCTGGAAGAAATGTGCGCGAAACACAAGAAAAACATGATGAAATTAGTAGAAACGAGGGCTTTGAGCTTCAAACCCTAGGAAGCGAAGGTTCGGGAATTGAAACTCCAATAGACGAGGATTCAGAAATTCAAATTCAGGAAGAGAGCGAAAAAACCGAGGGTCTGAAGGCGCAAGTCCTAGAAAAAGAAGTTTATACCATGACGAGTGAAGATTTTGATGCTCAAAACCAAGGAAAAGACGGTAAAGCTCTAATTAACGAGGGTTCGGAGCTTCAAACTCAGGGAGAAGATCGTAAAACCCTAAGAGGCAAGGGTTTGGAGATTCAAACCCTGGAGAGCGAGGGCTCAGAGGGGAAAATTCTCGGAACGAGAAGTAAAGCCGTAGCAAGTGAGGGCTTTAGTGAGGATTTTGGGGCTGGGAGCCAGCACAGTGAAAGCCATTTAGGCGACGAAGAGGACGATGATTGGGAGGGTGTCGAGAGCACGGAATTGGATGAAGCTTTTGGCGCTGCTGCTTCATATATTGCAACAATGGCTGGTCAGTCTTCGGAGAAAATTTCGAATGATGTGCAATTGCAGTTTTATGGACTTTATAAGCTCGCTACAGAGGGGCCGTGTACTGTCCCTCAGCCTTCAGCTCTTAAGATGACTGCAAGAGCTAAATGGTATTGCTCACTTACTCAATTGTGGTTTATGCATGTTCTATGATTCACAATTATTTTTATTTTTGTTTTAAAAGATGTTTGTAAAAAATATTTTCTTCTTTTGAATAGTTTCCTAGGCATGTGTTTTTCCTGTTTTGAAGTTGACATTAGATGGATAGACAGGTCTAGTAGTTACAGTGAAACACAAGTAATAAAGAGCACCCCTCCAACAGTGTCTGTATGACTCACATTTACAGTCTAGTGTTGAATCAAAAAATCTTGGATCTGTTATCCACAATAGGTAACCAAACTCTTAATTAACAAAACGCTGAGCTGCAAAATGACAAGTAAAACTGGCAATTGATGCCACTGAAGATAAATCTGCAAAATGCATCATTTGAACTTGTCTTGAACTGGCAAAGACAGTCTACCAACTTTAACATTTTGTAGATCATCTGTGCCCTGTGGTAGATATCCTATTACTAAGCTGGCCTGGCAATTTTTTAGACTATTTTTGCTAGTGTTGCATCATCTGAACTTGATCTGGGCAATGTTGAACGCAATGTTTGCTTGGTCTTAGAGGGATAGGCATTGCTTGGAACGACTAGTTTTAGGGGTAACCTAGTGAATTATGTAAGTACAATTACAGGACGTGAGGGCTGGAATGGCTGAGTGATGGCAGGAAGCATTTTTGGTTACGTGTGCAAGGAATGCTTGGCAAAGATTGGGAACCATGTCTCCGGAGGTGGCTATGCAGAAGTACATTTCTCTTCTTACCGAGATACGACCCAACTGGGCTGATGGTATTAAGCAGGTGAGTATTAAATGCTATATATAGCTAGAAGAATTTGTTAACTCCACGATGTTTCTTATTAACCTATTAGTTTGATCTTCCTTGTGAATCTCCTCATTTTGCTTTGTATAACTGTTATTTTTCCTCAGAAGAGCAAAAAGCAAGATGAAGAGAGCTCTCATCAATCTTCAACAAGAGGTGCGATTGGGCCCGTCTTTAGCTCATTTGTAAACTACGAGGGATCTGATGATGAAACGTAAGCTTCTTTATTCAAGTTAGCGGTATAGGCCTGCTAATAGTGGGTATGCAACCTGAATTTTATTATGTAACTTTACATTTTATCAATATGAATTTTCAGTACGAGATTCACAATTCTATGTCTCCATATTGACAGGACAAAGTCAATAATATGGTTTTCATATTTGCATTGCATTGTTATTTCCATGCTTGCTTGTGTCCTCAGTTTTGGTGTGACATTTCATCTCTTTTGGTTTACAGAAAGTTGGAATTCATACATTCATATGCCATTGAGGGTGATACAACAGGACTCCTCCAAGTTCTTGAACATGGAACCCCTGTTGATATGAAAGGTAGATTTTTTCTCCATTCATCTGAATTTGCTACTATTTGCTTATATAATTGATTATCACATGCAATTGTTAATCTTCCTTTATTCTGTTTGATTTTCTTGCATTAATCTTCTCAAGCCATTGGACCTCTCAGTTTAAGTTTGAGCAAACATTCATTAATCCCCTTTACTCATATCTTGGATGTGACCGTATTGTTCATATTGTAATATTTTGGGATGAAACTGATTTGTTTTGACTAGACTGCATAGAATTTATGTATTGCAAACATTCATTGATCCATTTTACTCATTCCTTGGATGTGATCATATTGTTCATAGTGTAATATTTTGGGATGGAGCTGATTTGTTTTGACTAAACTGCATAGAATTTATGTATGACAGGAACCATTAGAGTGACATGTAGAGTTATTCACAAACAAGAAATATGAAAAGTTGTCTATTCATTAAATTAGAAAATGCTAGTTCAAAACTTCAAGTACAGCAAGCATCTTTCTGACATGCAAAAGATTTTGGCAAACGAAAAAAATTGCATAAATGAATGAATGGATGAAGGACCTTTATGACAAGACCAGCGGTCTAAGGGGACCAAGAGAAAACCAATTAATCTGTCTGCTGAAATTTCTCCAAGTTGACCCTTTTGTTGTGGATCCGTATTAAGAAAGTTGCCGTTTTGTGTAATCTTGCCTCTTCAAAATGTTCATTCAGTCTGTTCACCTGTAAGTTGTCTTCGTATTGACTGCAATATCTTCATAAGCTGCACATTCTTTGATAAAATGCCACTCCGTTAACACTACCCCTTTGCTGCAAAAATTACAGGTTCTTTCCTTTCACACCTCTTTGGGAACTTTCCATCTACCTGTTTCACATCTCAAATGATGAGAGCTGGTCCTCAGTTGAGCAATTAGAATTTTGGCCTTTTCTTTAATTGTGGATCCTAAATATTCTTTAACGTCATGTTCCCACGTGGGGTTAAATTCTTTGACATAGTAAGCTTTTTTCCTACCTGTCTGATTTGTCCACACGGCAGTCTTGAATTTCTCTAACACCCACTTTTTTATCTCTATATTAGTGTTTGGGCACTCATGCAGATTTATGTTCCATTTGTTTAACAACTTGCTATTTTGTTTCTTCTACGTTTATCTCTTCATCTGTTTAAAGGAAACAGTGAATCTTTCAAAATGGCCATATTTTAGTTCATGTTTCTGATCTATTTTTTTTTGTTATTATGAATTAAGATAGATTTCCTTCAATGCTATCATAGATCTTTATTTTTTTCCTTTAGAAAATTCTGGGGTTTCAATATGGGATTGGAAGTTTTAGGTTCCTTGTGCAACTTAGGTGTGGAAACCACTGTTTATTGATAACTTAAAATCTGTTTTTGTTTGGTTTATCTTAGTTTGTTGCCCTGTCTTCATCAGTGCTTGGAGGAGAGATTTTAGTACCAATACTCTACCAAATACATTGTTTGAGGGGAACGTTTTTGGCATCTGATTTTAGCTCTAAATTGCCTTTGAGCTCAATTTTATTTTCATAAGGATCACTGTTCACATAGTTTAATGTTGCTTTAAGAAACGTCAGGGAAAAGATCAAATTGGGTAGCCATTTTCTATTTTTCTTTTCCTGTTTTAAGAAGAATCATATTCAATATTTTTCTGAAAATAGTTAGTATCAACTATAATAGCTCTAAGGTTCTTAATTCTTTAACACAATTATTCAAATCTCTTTTTAATCTTGGAAACCAAACAACTCTACTCATAGCATGATCTAGGAATGAATGTTAAATTTTCCATAATCAAATGTTTCTCGTTAAGTTCTAATAGAAAACCTTTGATGCCTCTTTTCTATTATTCCCTTACCTAAGTCTACCATAATTTATAAGTCACAAAAGGTAACTTTACTTTCAAAAATATATATTCATTCTGAAATTCAAGGGAAACTTAGGTAACTTGGCTTGCATGGCACACATGTCAAGACTTTCAAAAATAAAAATAATTGGGCAATCATTTTTTCACCATTCCAGAGTTCTGGAATAGAGGAATGGTGGGACATAGGGATGTGTGTGTGTGTCTATATATATATATATGACACACACACACATTAATGATTATTTTTATATCTTTAAATTAGATGTATTTTGTTATGTTGCTGGCTTGTTTACGAGGATCAGGCTCTGTGTCTGATGTTTTTTTGCTTTTCTTTAGTGTATCTGGGTATAACCATACAATATAGTTGATAATGATGAAGGTAATTGATAATTCAATGGTAAACGTCAAATGGACAAAATAAAATCAATAATCTTCATCTTGCACTTTGTTTGGAGCATCAAAGTTATCACTTTGTTTATTCAAACTTCAAGTAACTGCATTGCCACTCCCACTAGCTACATCATGTGTAGGAGCCTCCTCAACATAAAAAGAAGGTTATGGAAAGTCATGCAACCTGTGCACCTCATTTAAGTGTTACATCCCAGTTCTTCATCACTCTTTGTTTGTATCTTTGTAGTCAACTTGTTTATGTGATTGGAGACAGAAGTTTCAATGTGTGGAAATCAACATTTCTGGTTTAAATTAGTATGTACTCTAGTTCCATTCATTTGAATAACTCCTAGTATAGTGAAATCAGGGACAAAGTCAAGACAATCTTTGTAACTAGAAAACATAATATAAAGACGTGAAAGAATAATTAGGGAGTTAAAATATTAAAATTGATTATTTGTAATAGGCTTTGGTTGCAACAGTTACCAAGTAAACAGAATCTTGCCTATAGGGATAGAACCATGTATGAGTGTACTCCTTGTACTTGTCTTGAAGATCACTAAGGTTGTGATTATCTAACAATATGAATTTGACAAAATCACTCATAACAATATTCTCCATAGTTGGTTCGGGAAAGATTCTTCAAAATGTAGTTCTGAACCCATAAACAAATGTTGACTCTATATGGTGCCACTCTTCTAGGCAAATAAATTACTTCCCTGCTGTAATATATGTGAGACAATGCAAGTACGAGGAGATGCAATGGTGTGATAATCTTGTTCCAACAGTCAATGCTTTCGTGTGATTTTTTTTGGCTGCTATTATGTACTTTATTTTTTTAGTTATGGAGTTCAAGCCATCATATTTCTCCCAAACATGGTTGATTTGTAACAACAAAATTGATTATACTCGTGATGGGATTGGTGAAACTCTAAGAGCAATCCACATGAGTCCATCAATCATCATCCAAGATTGATGATTTGACCTTTTTTGGGTTTTCTTGATTTGCCCACTTCCACATGCTTTGAAGGTTGCTAATGACTGGCATTCAATCCTTCTTGCTCCTTCACAAGTCTTCTCTAGATGATTGTGTGTAGTGTGAATCAATTCTTAATAACCCGATTGCATGCAAAAAACAACACATTAAGTATTAAAGAAGTAGACAGGTCTTAAATTTATAATTAAATTTTATTGCGAATTTCAAATAGTGAACCTTCATAAAGTTTCTTTAACTAGCTCCAACTTGGAGAAGGACTTGAAGATGGCTTGTGCCATTATGGTTTGTCACAGATATCTAATTTTCTTACCTTGGATGTACATTTATTTCATCCATTCTAGCTCTGCGCCAATCATCTATATCACCAAGTTGAGGGGGTGGACAGTACATGGTGTCCAAAGAATGGGCTTGTATATTGCTTCAACCAATAATCCTTTTGCCATGCAAATTATCAGTGTTGTCTGTTATTACTTGGACAATGTTTTCAATACTCATTATTTGCCAAGGGAAATCTTGCATTAACCAAAAACATTTTTCTTTTAGTTGATTTATTGTTTTTCAGATTTCATTTATCAGTTAGTTATAGAAAGAGCCAATGCAATTTTCTGTAGTTTGTATTCTGCGTTTGCAGTTTTTAGAATATGTTTTACAATATTGAAAGAATGTTATAGCTACGTATGATGAGAAATGGATGAACTCAATATTGTAAATTGGTTTACGAACTTATAGCGGATTGATAAACTGTCACAATTGTAATTTTCCCACTTGTGCCTCATACATAGAGATTGCAGAAACAAAGGATCAAATGTTAAGACTTAATGGACATAGAGGAGCAAACATTGAATACTGCAAGCATTTCTTTTCTATTAGCATTGCCTTGATCAAAGAAGCTACTTGCATGAAGCATTGAACTTTGTACCCTTGTAAAGCCCACTGAGATCACATTGCAAGGTTAGATTTTACTTTTTATTTGTCAGTCATTATCATTAGAGAGAGTGGCTGTAAAAAGAAATTGGGGAGAGCTAAAGGTTTGAGTGCAAGCACAAAGTTGAAGATTCAAAATGGAGTTTGATGAGGAGGATTTGGAAGTAACAAAAAATATTAAATCATTTAGTTGTAATAGTTTCTCCTTAGTGGCAACAAAAGGGGCTTCACCTTGTATTTAGTAAGTGCATTAAGGAAAGTTGTACTCCATTGAATATTAAATCAGTAAAGATGTTTTACTATTCCCACAAATTCTTGTTGTTATTGTGTTTTTTGATATATTTGGCTGAATGGTTGGACAACCCTTTTTTGAGTCCTTAGCCCATGATTGCATTGTCCTTGCAATGATCACCTTCGTAACATTGCCTCTTTAGGGCACATTACAATTACATTTATCAAAGGCAGGTATTTCAAATACATTTATTAAGGCTGGTTTTACAATCTTTCCATCACCATAAACGGTATATATTCTTTCTTGGTCTATTAATGTTTGATTGGTTGTAGTGATGTCTTACAAAGTGTACTTTTTTGTGACCAAGGACTTGTTTCGACTAAGAGTGTTTGACTATTGCCACATTCTCTTGCAAATATGGTGATCTCACTAGGTTGAAAGGAAGCCCATTGGTATAAATGTGATGTATAATGTGGTCATCTACAATGATCCACACCTCATTTTGAAATGCCTTATCCAATGAGCCTTTTTGTGTAAAAGAGAGTTCTTGTCTTCTTGGAAAGATGGTGTCACAAAGAAAGGATGTGGGGTTAATACCATTGGAGTTGTCCTTATAGGTGGTTTTCATTATCTTTTTTTTCAATAATGGACAAGATCTAAGTTTTGCACTCACACATACAATGGTGGTTACTTCTTGCACTTTGATACATGAGAGAAATTGCTCCTTTGTCAACTCCTCTTTGTTTGGCTCCGTACAAAGTTTGATTACTTGGTTGGTCATAGAACATAGGCAAGCTCTAACTTGACCATACAAGCTCTTATATTTGTAATGGCATTGAGTACAATATGAAAGAAAAACTTCCACCTCTAGAAAGTTGCTCACACATTATAACATGTTGCTAAAGAGGTGATGCTTGATCAAACTTGAACAACCTATCCATGCATGGGCCCAATAAACTAGAACTAGTAGCAACCATTCTATATGTATTCCTTTTACAAAGAAAAAATAAAAAAATTAACCCTGGGGTACATTAACTTGGCAAAATAAAGCAAAAAAAACAGCAACACAATTGTACAATACATTTAAAAGGAATAAAAATGTGTAATGCCCCCACTATGATAACTCCTCACATGTATTATTAAAAGAAAATAAGTCAGATATGTGTTAATACTCATGAATCAGTATCAAGGGAAATCAGATACTTACACTTTTCCTTTGAACAAAAAGGGCTTCTTCATAATTGACAACTTGTTAGGCAAAGAGATGTTAATCCTAAACAAACAGATGTTAGCAAATTATATCAAGCCTTAATCAGTTGGTTGCAGGCAGCCACATCTTGAAGGGACGATAATCAATGGTGGAAGAGACACCTCCTTATGAAGAAAGACATCCTTGCAAAGAGGGATGACTCCACACCTCCTCTTGAAGGCTATATAAGATAGATCTGCATTTGAGGATAGGAGCATCGTGGAAGACAAGGAAGTTGATTGATCAATAGAGAAATATCTGATTTCAGAATTAGTGAGAGAGAAAGTCGGCAGACTTTGATATTTACAAGGTGCTTGGTATGATGCTTAATACATGCTTGGTATATGATGCATAATACATTGAAATATTTATATTGCTGATTCATTTATCATGCCTTCAATTTACTAATACTTGGGAATAATAAGTAATTAATATATTTCTTCTATTCTATATTTTCTTTCTTGCTATTGTTCTTAATTAATGCATAATTATTTATATAAATAAGGATTCTTCTAATGCTTTGATCCAGCCAACCATCCCATTATGAAGTGAAGGATGTAATACATGATAAGGAGGCATCAACATTGAGTCCCCCATCAAGTATGACAACCCCTAAGAGGCCAAATGATTGGGTGTTCATTTCATGCTCTTGGGCATGATTGGAAAGGACAAACTTTTGGTGCCTTATATGATTCTTCCAGGGATTTTATAGTGTGGATTGGTTGTTAGGGAAAGCCTTTGATGGAATCCCACATGCACATCATGTAATTTTCAATGGTGATGTAAGGATTAGGATTCTCCTTATGATATTATTGATTATATTTCCAATCTTTCATGGATATTAAACAAGCATTCTCAATTATATTAGAAACGATAACTAACCTGGTTGCAAGATCTAAATCAAGATTTAAAAGTTGGCAATTTTGCATTTCTTAAATATTCTTCATCCTTATTTACTTGATTTGTGATTTTAGTGCAAAATTCAAGAATATTCCAATAGGGGACATTACAATTGGTATCCAAGCAATGTTCTTGCTAGCTTGAGGGACAAATGATAGTTGATGCAACTTAGCCAAAGGGCTCAAACAACCTTGGAAAGAGAAAAGAAGAAACTTGCATCCGCCAATAACCCTACCAAATAACACAATGGGCAAACAAATGGGAAGCAAATTGAAGACCTTCATGGATGAAAAAATCAAGCTCTCGTGGAGCTAAATGAGAGAACAACCCAACTACATTTCCAAGCCATCCAAAATATGAATAACAACAATCCTTGACCCAACAAGACCAATGGGAGGGATATTGACTCTAACCATTCAGATAATAACATCCTACCAAGAGTGTCAACCCCTAGGCCAACAAGACCCTCCTTACTTGGGGGAGAATACTGTTATGGTAAATTGATGTTGTTGTAGTTGTTATAATAAACAAAGGAGATGAAAGCTCCTTAAATATATTTACAAAGATGATGTTTTTAAAAGAAACAATCGTGAACTAAAAATGAAAATAGATACTACCTAACAAACTAAAGATTAACTAAGATGACCATTAAAGAAACATTATAATATTCTAATACCCTCCCTTAATGGTCATCGTCTAATTGTTGTCTTTTGGTCACAAATTCTTCAGATGATTCTGCTGCTGCTGAGACCCTCCCTAGATCTTCAAAATGTTAATGACTAAGAAGCCAAAATTTGTCCAGAAAAGAACAGAGAAGGGTGCACCCTTCTTCAGAAAGCTTTGCAAAAAGAGACATGAGCTTGCCATTGACTCTGCCACTAACCCTCCCAGAATCAGAAAAACATCTGACCAAAATCATCACAAAACATCTAACCTAATGTTGGATAATGGAGCTGCTCTTCCCCGGAGACATAGACAAGAACAACTAGCATGATTTTGAGGAAAAATTGACAAACCCTCCAAACTTTGTAGATGAGCATGATGCTCCAAAATAGATTGCAAAAAGCCATGATTTTTTTTTGGAGAAAAATCAGAAAAACCAAACATGATTTTTGAGGTGAAAAATCGATCAAAACCAAACAACAGAATCTGAGATATGGATTAGAGAATACAAACCTTCGTTTTTTAGGAAAAAAGAGTAAAACCCAATAGATAATTTTTGAGGAAAAAATTATAAACCCAAAATATATTTTTTGAGGAAAAAATTATAAACCCACCAGATAATTTGTGAGGAGAAAATTTAAAACTCACCAGCTAATTTTTGAGGAAAAATTTTAAACTCAATAGAGAAACCTTCATGCGGTAAAACACGAGACTTCGCATGGTAAAATAACACATGCAAGAAACATGCAAGTACATGCAACCCTAAAAAATCAGAGACTTTTGCCCAAACCGAGAAATTGCGCTATCAAATCCTTGGCCAGGCTTGCGATTTTCAGCAAAAATCTTTGAAGACGAGTGACAAATTTTTCATAAAATACTTCCAACGATTTTGATTTAAAAAAATAAAAAAAACAAATTTCTATAAAAAAATTCCAAATCAGAAGAGACAAATTTTATGAAATCCCATCGACTCGCTCTGATACCATGTTATGTTAAATCGATGTTGTTGTAGTTGTTATATTAAATAGAGGAGGTGAAAGCTCCTTAAATAGATTTTACAAAGATGATATTTCTAAAAGAAACAATCGTGAACTAAAGATGAAAATAGAAACTACCTAATAAACTAAAGATTAACTAAGATGACCATTAAAGAAACATTATAGTATTCTAATAAATACATGGTAGAGGAAGAAGAAAATAATCTACCCCTTGATAAGTGTTGATGAAATTGCTGAAGAATACTCAAGACTAGATCTTGAAGTTAGAAGAAATGTCTCCTTTATGAATTATTGTGATGCTAAAACTTGTATAGTGCTTGGAAGGGAGAGGGACAAGCCAACAAAGATTCAAGGCAAACATGGGTAAGCAAAACACAAGCCTATGACTTTGATATTGAGTATATGAAGGGGAAAAACAACGCCGTGGCAAATGCCCTTTTGTGACAACTCCACCTAGGCTCCATGGCAAGCTTCCTTGCGGATTGGAAGAGTGCCATTGTTGCCAAGTACGCCAAGGATCCACAAGCCCACAACATCTTTGAAGGAAATATGCCCAATGAAAAAACAAGGTAGTGGAAGATGTTATCCTATACAAGAATAAGTTGTTCCTTGTGTCTAGCTAAAAATGAAGAACACGATCTTTAGAGAATACCATAACAATCCTTTAGCGAGCCACCAAGGGTAGTGCAAAACTTATGAGCAAATAAGAGAAAAAAACTCTTGGAAGGGTCGTAAGAAAGATGTCCTTAGACATGTTTAAGAATGTCTAACTTGCTAGAGGAATAAAGTGGAACAAACCCATCCAGCAGGCCTCCTACAACCTTTACCCATTCCTTATAAAGAATGGGAGAGCATTTCTATGGACTTCATAACTAGGATACCTAAAGTACATGGCAAAGATTGTATATTTAGTGGTTAATTGCCTCATCAAATATGCACATTTCATGGCAATATCCACTGACTATAGGGCACTCCAAGTTGCAATGTCTTCTTTAAAGAAATTTTTAGGTGACATGGCCTCCCTAAGAACATCGCCATTGATAGAGACAACCGATTCATTAACTTGTTTTGGCAAGAACTCTTCTGTCTAGTAGGATTTGAACTCACTACAAGGACAAGCTATCATCCTCAAACCGATGGAAAAATGGAGATCGTGAACAAATGGGTGGGGAGGTACATAAGGAACTATGTAACATGACAACGAAATGCACAGAACAAGTGTTTACACCTTGGCGAGTATTGATATAATACCACCCATCATATGTCAATTCGAATGAACCCATTCAAGTACTTGTATGTATACGAGGTGACCTCATTTGGAATTTTGATTTTCCAAGAAAGCCATGTATGAGGGGCCAATAACTTCATGCAACAAAATATGGATATTATGAACACACTCAAGGACAATCTACACTGCACATAGAACCAACAAAAGATCAATGCCAACTGAAATAGAATGGAAAGAACATTTGAAGTTGGGGATTTGGTTTTCCTATGACTACAACCATTCAAGCAATCTTAATCAAGGTTAGTGGAGCTGAGAAGCTCAAATCCCAAATTCAATGGGCCATACAAGATTCTAAGAAGGATAGGCAAGGTAGCCTATGAATTGGAATCACCAACAAACAATAATCCACGATATCTTTCATGTATCCTGACTAAAAAGGGTGCTAGGGCAACATGTTGTGTGGAACTACCCCCACTTGATCATGAGGGCAAGTTACTTTTGGAATCTGTCATGAGCCCTAATCAGTGTATGGAATACAAATATATTCCTAAATACATACTAATTAATATAGTCTTAATTAATTAATTAATATAAAATTAATCACTAATATTGATGTTAATATATTAATATTAATAAGCATACAAATGATATGTCAATATAATATTATTAAGCAATATAATAACAATGACTAATCAATTAATAATTAATGATTATAATTGATTAATTAATATAGTTAATATTATCATCAATATATATTAATTAATCAATGTCATTACTTAATATATAATTAATGTTCAAATCCCTAACATTAATATCATTAACCAATATTTAAAGTATTATGAATATATAAATAATATAATATAATTATAATATAAACACTATATTATAATAATATTTAATCTTATATCATAATATAAATATTTAATCCTAATATAAAGATATTATATATATTACCCTTGTATAAATGTTATATTTATTTGAAATATATTATCATTAATAAAATAACATAATCCAAAAGACATGACTTTTGGAAAGAGAAGGTATAAGAGAATAATCACGGGAAAGAAAGAAAGAGGAAAAAAGGACACGAACAAAATAATATAAAAAGTTTGGGAGAAGAATAATATTAAAAGATTTCAAGAGAAATTCAAGGAGGAAATATAGGAGAAGATCAAGGAGAAAATGTAGGAGAATATTAGAAGGAAATGAATATTAAATAAGCTAAAAAGAAAAGGCATAAAGAAGGTAAGTATATCTTTATTTAAGTTAATTTATTTATTAGTACTTATGAATTGGATATTAATATTAATATGAAATAAATATTAGAATAATAAGTTATGAAAATTTAAATAATAAATTATGAAATATAGTAATATTGTTATGAAGCAAACTTGTATTTGATTTAACTTAACTCAAATATATTGATAAATAACTAACTAATATATAATATGAAATAAATACATTATATAAAGAATTATGAATTTTTTGTGATTATAAGTATAAAATTATATAATGATATATTATAATTATTGGGGATTGGCATCCTCCTAGTATACAACATTACAAATTACCATTCCCAAGGTAAATCCAAATACTAATTATGAATTTCAAGACAAATCAAGTAACGTCCCAAAAGGGGTCATTACAGAATCTGAAATCATTCTTGAATGAAGAAGACAAGGAAGTTGATGGATCAAGAGAGAAATATCTGATTTCAGAATTAATAAGAGAGAAAGTCAACAGACTTTGATATTTACAAGGTGCTTGGTACGATGCATGATACATAGAAATACTTGTTGATTCGTTTATCATGTCTTCAATTTAATAAAACTTGGGAATGATAAGTACTTAATATATGGCTTCTATTATATAATTTGTTTCTTGCTATTATTCTTAATACATGCACAACTAATTATATTAATAGGGATTCCCTTAATGCTTTAATCCAACCAACCATCCCATTATGAAGTGAAGGATGAAATACATGATAAAGAGGCAGCAGCACTGAGTTTCCCATCAAGTATGTCAACCCCTAGGTGGTGCCAGGAGACCAAATAATTGTGTGTTCATTCCGTGTTCTTGGGCTTGATTGGAAAGAACAGGCTCTTGACACCTTATATGGTTCTCCGAGGGATTCCATAGTGTGGATTGGTTGTTAGGGAAAGCCTTTGATGGAATCCCACGTGCACATCATGTAATTTGCAATGGTGATGTAAGGATTAGGATTCTCCTTATAGTATTATTGATTATATCATTTCCAATCTTTCATGGATATTAGACAATCATCATTAATTATATTAAAAATGATAACTAACTTGGTTGTAGGATCTAAGTGAAGATTTAAAATTTGGTAAGTTTACATTCCTTATTTAAGTTATTTATTTTATTTGTGATTCTTGGGCAAAATATAGGAATATCCTGATAGGGGATATTACAAAATGATTCATGAATAACAACTAAAAAAATGAAAATATTCTTTAAAAACTAGAAACCCTCATGTTTTGTTTTTCAAATAAATGTACCTTAAATTGATAAATCTCCTTCGTGCAAGTTAGTTGTTTCTTGTAGCAGTTAGCAAACACACTTTATAAACTTGCAATGCTTCACCATAAAAAAATAGCGAGTTTGAACAGCAAAAACTTGGAAGCAAGGTGAAGATTCTTGAAACCTGTTAAAGGATTTTGAGTGGGCTAGAAGCCATCTTAATTTGCATACCAAAGCAAAATTGTATGGCCAGCTGAAGTCTTTTTGAACTGAAATGAAAATTATCTTCCGAAAATAAGTCTTTAGTGACCATCGCCACTTTAGATTTTTTAAATCTCTCATGGAGCGCTTATATATTTTCTTTGTACACCACTGAGTTCCTGTGATAAATAACCTGGGGCCTGTACTCTGCTTTGTGGGGAAAATGTTAGTATATCCAATAATTAAGTATGTGCAAACCTCTAACTACATCCAAGTCAATGCTATCACCCATTTTTTTCCCCTGTTAGATGAAAAACATTGGCTCTGGCCTACAAGACCATGTGAGAATAGTGTTATCTTTGATTCTTGGAGATGCATATACTGGCTGTAGAATTTCTTTCCATGCTAAAACCAAACAGAAGTTTCTCCTTCAAACCTGTCTCTGAAACAGCAACTCGGATGTCAACAAGTTGTTAATGCAGGACAGGCTCAAAGGCCTGATGGGGGAGGTTTCAAGAAATGTTTTGGTGAGACACATTTTTGCATCTCTCCTATTGTGACCCAGGAAATAGCCTGGGTATGGGAGTGTGCGTGCAGGTGTGTGTGTGTGAGTGGGTTATTGTCTTAGAGCATGTAAAAGTGACCTTTCATAAGTGATGCCAGATCTGTACTTTTGCCTAGCACGTCTGTTTGCTTTCTGAATGGTTAGCAACAATTCGTGTTCTTGGGACAGGGACATCAGATGCATTTTGGGGACACTGATCAAATAGTCCTTTTTTTTGGAGATGGCACTGTATATTAATTCTCTCAAATATTATATTAATAAATTATTAAATAAAAATAATTAACATCAGGCTACAAAAATACACACTATGTTTATATTATTACTCTGCCGAACTAAACAACTGAAGAATACTGCCCAACAATCCAAGTTGTTTTCCTGATGAACATTGGGTCACTGTGCTTGCAAGCTTGGAAAACAATGATAATAAGAGTGTGTGATAATATGATCCCAATGGCATTGTTTGGAGAGCATGAAAACATATCAATTAAACTGTTGTATCCAACTTTCCTGAGGTGCCTTCGTTGCCATTTGTGTGAGCAGCCTGAATACTCAAGACGACTATCATAAACCATGCATACTCCCTTCCTTTTCCAGTTCATGGGTAAACAGGTAACAGTGATCTCGGTTACTCTGACAGGTAGTGCAAATGGTGTGTTTAGGATTTCATAAGATGCATGGCAGGGCTTGTGGCTTCCATACCATTTTGAATAAAAAAATAACAAAACCTTATGAAAAAGGGGATGCCCTGCCTCCTCAGTTTGCCTTTCTGGGATTCTTTTTTTGATTAACTTGATGATAGCAGATGCTCCCTGCAATCCGTCTGTATACCTGTTGTTCGACAAGGAGGCATCCCAATGATCAGTTTCCTTGGAGATACTCCCAAGCTGTCCACTATTGAGGAGAGCTAGGTCTTAGCATCTCTAAATTGGTTTCACAGGTGGATGTGTCTCTACTGGAGAGGAAAAAGAGGAAAAAATTTCAAAACCGAAAAACATTCAATATACATCCTAAAACTCATCATGTATATATGGCCTAAACATTTATTACGTTTTCATCAGCCTAGATTTAATTTGGATTCATTTGCACTTTAGAAGTAAGCTGGAATGAGTGTCTGCATTAAAATTTTTCTGTATGTTGAGGAATGAGATGAGCATTTTGTATGTAGTTTGAGCTGGCCCTTTAAGTTTTTTGTTTATGGTATTTTGAGTGTGGAAGGGTTTTTTTGTTGTTGTGATGTAACCAACAATTTCATAAGACAATTTTCATGATATTTAGTTTTTCTGTCTCTGCATCATGTACTGTTTATATTCCCAATTTGACTTTTAATCAGAAAAATTAATAACGTCAATAAATTCTGTTGTTTACTATTGTTAAATATACTTGAGGTTTTAAAACTTTGATATGTAATTAAATTGGTCCTGCACAAGTACTGCTAGATCCTTATTGTTGTTTAACTCCAGTTAAAATGTGATAACTTTGTTTTTGTGTTCCATGAATAAGCATCTTTGGGGGCCATTCCCTAGAAAATGTGTTTCAAAGGATTAAAAGGGTTAAAGGGGGACACAAATGTTATAACTTGTTTTTGTGTTCCATGAGTAAGCATCTTTGGGGGCCATTCCCTAGAAAATATGTATCAAAGGGTTAAAGGGGGACACAATAGGGATGCCCCTCAAGTTGTCCACCTTTTTAGGGGACATCTTGGGGATGTTGCTACTGCACCTCCAAGCACTGTTACTATCTTGAGCTGTTCAAAATGGGTGTCATTGTAAAAAGAGAAAATAAATTCAAATACTGAAAAATTTCACTCCTATACTTGATTGATAACATACTGAATTTGAATCAGGTGCAGGTACATATTTGGTATGTTGGTATAGCAAATTTTCCCGTTGATGTCCCACACCAATCTCCTAAGAGAGCAAGTGAATCGACTAATGACTAGCCATCCTAGGGGAGCACTTGTTTGTGGGTGGGGGGATTAGAGTTTCCCTATACCTAATTTGCTAACTTACCATATTGGAATCAGTTATGGGTATGAAGATTAGGTATGTTGGTCTAGCATTTTTTCTTATTGATCTCCCATCCCAATCTCCTAATGAAGGAGCAAGTGAACCAATTAATGTTTAGCCATCTTAGGGGACCACTAGCCCAATTTCATATCCTTCTTTGGATTGGACATAAATTGGAAGTAGTGTTGGTGCAAACAATGTAGTGTTGCTCTCGAATCTATAGTCACCTTCTCCATAGGCATGAATTGGATTTGGCACGGATCAGGGGGTCACCAAGAGAGGAAAAAGGGGGAGAGGTTATCTCATTGGTGCTAGTGATCTCCATAGCTCTCATGTCCTCAAAAGGCTCAATTGAGTGATTGGAGCTTGACAGAGGGAGATCCAAAAAAAGTTGCTTCAGTCTCTTTCCCATCCATCACTATTTGAAAGGGGTTGGTTAACATATCTATCATTCTCAACCCTTTCTATATATTGTGTTAGGGGTCCAACATGAGGGTTAGGGTTTATCACACATAATTGACAATTGAGAGTATCATTTCATGCCTTGTCCATCTCGTCTCGGGATACTGAATCCCCTTCCTTAGTCATGTTTGTTCATTACTTTAAGGGGCATTAATCGTCGAATGATCGATATTTTGCATTTGGTAGGGGATTTAAGTAGATCTATCCAAATCATTTGTATTGGGGGAATCAAATAGCAAGGGGATATTGGGAACAAAATTGAGCCAATACCACTATGAATAGAGAAGTGAAAATGGTTTTTGGGGTCCACCATCCCTAATACTCATCGACTCATTGGGGGTTGAGGTTGACATATCAAAAGGGAGAGTTGGCTAGAAAAGGTTGAGATGCATTAAATCAAGAGAGACGAACAAAGACAAACAAAGGGGGAGTTGTTATTTGTCCTATTGGTTTAAGTCAATCATTTACGAATTGATCACTTTGGGCAATATCTACCTTCTCCTTTGGGGAAAATTTCCTTACAAAATTTAGAGGTTGTAGCAAAGATGGTCGTGCATTTTAATAGAGCTAGAGATGAAGGGGCCGAGGAATCATTGGTCTTGTTAGGTACAACCATAGAGTGAGCTGCCAAAAGGAATGATTCATCCATCCAACACTTCTATTGTAGTGCCAAAGGAGCCTAGGCCATGGAAATTAATATGCTGCTCTATGGGGCAGGTTGGAGGCCTTTTGTAAGGAAGTCAAGTATAATTGCAAAACAAACTTCTTTCAGGAGTATCACCAACCAGAGATTCAGAGGTAATTGGATAGCTATAAGATTCTTACACATACACTCTATCTCGCACCTAATAGAGATACAATACATGAAATTGTCAAACAATATCACTAAACCGTGAGCTAAAAACCACTTATAAAGTGGTGCCCATCTTATCTTTAATCAAAGATGCTCTATGATGTGTCAAAATATACACCAACACATGTAACTCCCTTTTACATTTCATTTTTGTGTTCAACACATTTTACATTTCCTATTTTAGGAACCCAATTTTCAGAGGCCATAATTTTTGAAGTGGGTGGTCGACTGGTGAATTGTTTGAAGTGCTGTAAAGCTTGTGACGTGCTCCAATACCTCATGACATGCTAAGCCAATTACCAATGTTTTCAGGTTATTTTTGAGCCTCTAAAGCCTTCAAAATTGAATTTGATATTTTTTTGGCAATTTCCAAAACAAAAACTTTAATATCTTCAAAACTAGACATGATCTTGTAACAAAATTTATATGGCATGCTTATCTAGCCCATCTGAACCTTCGGGGGTAAGAATAAGGAAAATTCGTGCTGAAATGAAAACTTATTGAAAGTGGTAGCCGTATATAAATGCAAGGTTGAGACACATTTTCCTAACAATCTCCCACTTGTCGAACACCTTGCAAGAGAAAAGGGAGTATCTGCACCATAGCTCAATTGCTAGGGGAAGGGCCATGAGGCCCATAGCCTCTGAACACCATCTGAACTTCTTTGTGCTCACAACCTTAGTTAATGAATTTGCAACATTCATTAGTCTCTACCTTAACCAGCTTCACCTTGCCATCCTCAACCATATGTTTGACAAAATGATATTGAACATCAATGTGCTTGGTCCTGGCATGAAAAGTTGGGTTCTTCACTATGCAAATCACACTCACTACCATAATAAACTTTTACTGCTCCTTGTTTTATTCTAATATTAGAAGCATGAGTAGCTGCCATATACATAACTTTAGTAGTGGACTAAGCAACCACTACTTGTCACTTACTCATCCAACTGATTGCTCTATCAAATAATGTAAACACATAAGCATTGGTGGATTTTTTGCTATCATTATCACCTGCCCAATCTGAATCCACATAATCACAAATATTAAGGGAAATTTCGTCTCCCTTCGTATTACCACGATAACACAAAGAATCCCTAAGGTACTCTTCAAATGTCTGAAGACTCTTTTAACAACTTCCTAGTGTGAGCTCTACTAGGATTAGTCATATATTTGGAGAGAACTCCTATTGTTTGGGCTAGGTCTGGTCTAATATAGACTATAGCATCCATCAAACTCTCAACTGCACTCTTGTAAGATACTTTGCTCATATCTTCCATCTTTGATGGAGATGTAGGGCAATTTGAAATAGACAACTTTGTTCCAACTATAAAAGGAACACATAACAATGTACAATCCTGCATGTTGAACTTTTGTAGAATTGAGTTCACATATTCTGGACTAGCTATGGTTTTCTATTCACTCAATTTCCATCCCAAGAGTGTGTTTTGCTGCAGCAAGATCTTTCATTTCAAAATTTAGCTCCAAGTTGAGACTTCAGCTCTGCAATCATACCTTTCCCTCTACTAATGAATAACATATTATCAACATATCATGCAATGTATAGGAAATGACCACCATCAGATTTATAATAAGCACATTGATTTGGTTTAGAATGCTCAAATCCCAAATTAGCACATATGTATCAAATTTCTGGTACCACATCCTAGGACTTTGCTTGAGGCCATACAAAGATTTCTTTTATTTACAAACAAAATTACTTTATCTTTGACCACATAGTGCTTTGGTTGTGTAAATTTCCTCCAAATCACCATGAAGAAAAATAGTTTTCTCATCTATTTGCTCAACCTCTGAATCATAAGCAACAACAATAGAAAGCAAAAATCTAATGGATATCATTTTTGCAACAACAGATAATATCTCACGATAATCAACACCCTCAACCTAAGAGTAGATTTTCACAATCAACCTTGCTTTATACTTCTCAGTGCTTCCATCTAGGCCAATCTTTTTCTTGAACACCCATTTGCAACTAACAAGTTTTCGTCCTTCAGACAGTGGTATGAGATCCCATTTATCATTCTTTTTCAAAATTGCCATTTCTTCATTTGTAGCAACGACCCAAGATTTTGTATAATTCATCTCTAATACCTCTTCTACAAATCTAGGTTCATCCATGCTAGTATTCAAAGCACAAATACATCTCGAATCATAAGGAGATTACCTATCAAGTGGTTGTCTTTGCCTTGGAGACCTTCGAACAAGTTGAGTTGGAGGTTCTTCCTCTTTTGAAGATTTAGAGCTAGATGAGCTCTCCACAACTTCTTGTCTATCTTGGGGCCTCAATTCAACTTTCTTAGGCATAGAAGGTAGTTCAATCACACCTTCCTTTTTAATTTGTCTAGGCTGCAACATAACAGAAAGATGCTTAGTTTGTCGAAAAATAACACTTCTACTATGTATTTCCTTCTGTGCAATAGGGTCCCAAAGCTTGTATTCTTTCACACCATGACTACATGCGATGAAGATACATTTCACAACCTTATTCAACAATTTTGTTCGTTTCTCCTTTGGCACATATGCAATATGTCTCGTAACCAAAACTCTAAGATGTTTCGATGGAGGTTTATGCCCTGACTATGCTTCCAAAGGTGTTTTATCAACAAGAGTTGATGTTGGAGACTTGTTAATCAATTAGCAAGAAGTGGCAACAACTTCAGCCCAAAACCTTGTTGACTTGGTGGTCAGCACCTCCTTGGAGATTTGTGACATGGCTTAACCGCCTCCCGTGGATCGGGTTAAATCTGGCATTTGTATCGGGCATTGAAAGTTCGAGCTTTTGGTGCAACAGCAAATGATTCCAACAATTGGTATCAGAGCGTTGGGTCACGGGTTCGAGTCTCCCTTTAGTGGGTGCTGAGGGGGAGATTGTTGACTTGGTGGTCAGCACCTCCTTGGAGACTCGTGACATGGCTTAATCGCCTCTCATGGATCGGGTTAAATTTGACATTTGTATCGGGCATTGAAAGTTCGAGCTTTTGGTGCAATGACAAATGATTCCAACAAACCTTTGTTCTAGGCCAGCACCACTCAACATACTCCAAGACTTCTCCTTCAATGTCCTAGTCATCCTTTCTGAATCTGCATTTTGTTGTGGAGAATAGGGAGTTGTCTTCTACCTATGATTGCCATAATCTTTACAGAATCTATCGAAATCATGGGAGCAAAATTCACCGCCATTATCAGTCCTCAAACATTTTTTTTCCAGTTATGGCTTCTGGATACAATTGTCTGTGAATTTTTTTGCATCAATGGTTTGGATCACACTCCGTGATTCATTGTCAGGATGAAAGAGAGCAAAACTATCTTTCATTCTTCTTTGCTCTCTTTCACCCTGACGATGGATCACAGTGTGTGATCCGAAACGTTGATGCAAAAAAAACACAATCGTATCTAGAAGCAATAACTAGAAATTCATGGATTGTGGAAATCTATTAGCATTAAATTTATTTTCCTTCCAGTTTGCAATTCAACCATTGCTGTAAATTCTTTAAATCGATTGAAAACATCAAATTTACTCTTTATAAAATATACCCATGTCCTTAAAATATACCCATGTTCTCCTATAATCATTAATAAATGAAACATAATATGTGGATTTTACAGTGAAAGGAACATCTACAGGACCAAAATAATACCCATGTCCTATAATCACCAATAAATGAAATTGGAAACATAATATGTGGATTTTACAATGGAAGGAACATCTATAGGACCAAACACATCAGAATGAATAATATCCAATAGATCACAAGATTCATGAGAACTCAAGTAAAACTGAATGAGGTTTTATTTTCCGCAAATGCAATGCTCACAAAAATCAAAATCAAGATTACAATCATTCAAATTTTCAACAAGGTTTTTCTTTTCAAGATCCTTAGACCCTTCTCTCCAATGTGGCCAAGTCTTTGGTGCCATAACATAGTCTTATTTGCAGATAAATTTGATTAAGAGGAAAAAGCACCCTAGGTACCCAAAATCCATGACCATTTGTTGAAGGTGAAACCGTCACCTTTTCTAGTGAATTATCCACAGATTTAGTCTTCATAGAAGTACTATTACACTCAATAGTGTTTGCATCCAACTTATAGAATGTGCTAATTCTGATAGCTCTAACAATTAGTACCTTTCCTCATTTTGTATCTTGCATCATAAAAGTCTACCTGTATATGTGAATCTATTAGTTTGCTCACAAATAACAAATTTGGTATTAGACAAGGGAGATGCAATACTCCATTAGTCTTTCTTATTCTACCATTAGGAAACCTGATTTTAACTTTACCACGAGCAACAAAATTTAAATGAGAATTATTACCCAAGTACACCTTACCTCCATCAAATTCTTCATATTCAGAAAACCAATCTTTATTAGAGGTCATATGAAAAGATGCACCCGAGTCAATTAACCATGCATTGTCACATTCATTAGTGGCCAAAACTACAATAAACACATAA
Source organism: Chamaecyparis obtusa (assembly GCA_027943335.1). Classification (NCBI taxonomy): domain Eukaryota; kingdom Viridiplantae; phylum Streptophyta; class Pinopsida; order Cupressales; family Cupressaceae; genus Chamaecyparis; species Chamaecyparis obtusa. The sequence continues at coordinate 1,982,575 of BSBK01002189.1, forward strand.
CCATATTCTTTCTTGAACTCAAAATTAGAAGCAAATTTCTTCTTTTTCTTCTTTTCTTATTTGCAATCCTTATGGATGTATTTAAACTTTTGTAATTCTGGTAAATAACTTTGGACTTTCTTGGAGATTTGGATCTCCCTTTGGATTTGGATTTATTACGCTTCTTATTCTTCTTGCCATTTTCCTTAGGTCTTCCATGAACAACTAGGGATTTCTTGGCATTGATAGTTACCTTCCTCCTAATCTCTTAAAAAAGAAAAGAACCCGCCACATTTTCCATCCTCAAAATAACAGAAGTACTGTTGATAACCATAACAAGAGAGACCCACGAATTAGGCAAATAACAAAGCAAAATTTGACATTTCTTCTCCTCATCCATCTTGACACCAATTGATGCCAATAGAGCCACCTACATAATGATTGCTTCTAGGTGGTCTGTAATTTGTCCACCCTCCATTCTTAAGGAATATAGTTTCTTCCTCAAGAAAATCTTATTTACTAAAGATTTGGCTTGATACATCTCACCAAATGTCTTCCATAGCTTCTTTTTTTGATGACTCCTCATGCACATTGATTAAAACAGAGTTTGCAAGACACAATCTGATTAAACCCTTGGCTTTACGGTCCATAAGAATATATTTAGCAGCCTCCTCCGAATCTGTAGGTGTTAAGACTTTCTCATCAATGACATCCCACAATTTTTGATCTATTTATAGAGCCTCCATTTTTAGCTTCCACATTTCAAAATTATTTCCAAAAAATTTCTTCACCTCTATTCTTCCTGACAAACTAGCCATTTGAAAATTCTTGCAACAAGATCACTAAGTATCTTCAACATAAGCTCCCACTCAAATATTAATTAGTTTAAAAAACCCAACAACACACAACTGAAACCAAGGGTGATTGGGCTCTGATACTATTTCTAACGAAGTTTAGCGGAACAACTTCCTACACTAACCTTGAGGAGAGGGTAATGCAGAAACATTCTCAGATCACTAAAATAGTTACAAAAACTTCATAGAAATAATACAAAATAACATGCATATAGCAACACAATGATTTATGGGGTGAAAACCCTCTCGGGAGAAAAACCCCCCACTCCAAAAGCCGCCCAATATATTATTAAAAAATCAATCACAGATTACAATATACTTGCAGTACAAGCTTCTCCGAGTATCACCAAGTTGAGATCCGAAGGTAACTGGATAACTATAAGATTCTTACACACCTTTTATCTCACACACCTAATATATAAGAGATACAATACATCAAACCGTCAAACAATATTACAAAACCATGGGCTAAAAACCACCGATATAGTGGTGTACTTATCTCCAATCACAAATGCCCTATAATATGTCAAAACACACACCAACACATGTAACTCCCTTTTACAACTCATTTATGTGTTGAACACATTTTTACATTTCCTGTTTTAGGAGACCCAACTTTTAGATGTCGTAACTTTTGAACTGGGTGTCCAATTGATGAACCATTTGAAGCGTCAAAATGCTTGCGACATGCTTTATCACCTTGTGACTTGCTAAGGTCGTTACCCACATTTTTGGGCCATTTTGGAGCTTCTGAAGCCTTCAAAATTGAATTCATTTTTTTTGGCCATTTCCCAAACACATACACATTAATATCTTTAAAATTGGATATGATCTTGCAACAAAAACTTACTGCCATGCTTATCTAGCCCATGTGAACCTTCAAGGAAAGATTAAGGAAAATTCGCCCTAAAATGAAAACTTACTAAAAATAGTAATTGTATATAAATGCAAGGTTGAGACACATTTTCCTAACACTTTCAACCCCCCACCCAACCCTACACACATTAGAAGATGGCCAAGAGCTAATAAAGGGAGAGGGATCAAGGGATCCAAAAGTTCCATATGAATACTGCTACCATACAATATAATAGATACATACATATTTGCATCCTAAACTCTACTATATCAATACCTTAATAATATAAATTCACTATATTGCTACCATACTAATACAAAGCTATAGTATATTAAATTTGTTTTATGAACATGTTAATTATTAAAAAGAGTAAAGCGAAATTATATAGATACTAGTAGGAATACCATATGAAATATGGATACAACATTACTTTTAAGAGTACTTTTTAAGTTCTATATTAACAAAAGAGAAATAGTAGAATATTCACAAAAAAAGGTAGGGTGGTAGGCGACACACCCACATAGACTAATAGAGAACCAAATACTAGGGGCCAAGTTTTATAAAAACTTAAGCAACTAAAGTTACACCAAGCAAGGGAGGAGAATCTTGATCATTAGGCTTCCCCCAAACATCATTAATTGGCTCCGAGCTAGTGAGAGCAGTAGTGTCATTTAATTCTCCTCAATAGGCTATTGAAAACAAATGAGAGAAATGGTGAGCTCCACACTAGTGAATTTGCAATATTTGACCAACTAGAATCCCTCTTGGGAAATGCCAGATAGGAAGGTTGAGACTTGAGACCATCCTCAATGAGCAATAAAGTCCTTGCTATTTTGAGGCAAGGGGCCACAAGAATGAGAACCAAGATCTCTACAGCTTCCACAACAATGCTTGGCTGAATGTTTATGCTCACTTTGACGTCATTGTGGGGAAGTGGAGTAAAGAGGAATGCAAGGGGCCTCATTGTAGTGGTCCACAACTCTTGGAGATCGGCTACTTCAAGTGCAACTTTGTTTGCTTTCACCTATATTTGCACGAGAATGTTAGAGCTGACGACCACTTTAGTGTACAAGGAAAATGGCCTATCAACAACATAGTATGTAAAAAGAGTAGCATTCCTATCTTTCCAAATACTGAAATATTTCCACCTTAAAAGCATGCTAGATCTGGGTATACTTATCCCAGAGATGAGGCCAATCTCCAAGCAAAAAACCATGTGCCAAGAAAAGTGGGTAGCTTCGAGGTTTGGAGAAATCATGAATCTAATTCCATGCTTCTTGAGCTCAGGGGTAGAATCAAAATATATGTTTAAGGGATTCTTGCTGATCATAGAATGGACAAGGGGGAATGAAAATGCCCATGTGAGCAAGACAAGTCCCCTAAGGAAAGCGTTGTTACAATAAACACCAGGAAAAATGAGCCAATTTTGGCTCTGAACTGTATACCAAATACCTTGAAATCTTTTTTCCCAGGTCACTTGAGAGGATTGAACTTGTCAGTGGAGATTGAGCTGAACAACCATGTATAAGCATGGAGACAACCAGGAATAACCTTCGTAGGGCATGTAATTTCACAAGGGTCTGGGTACCACTTCCAATCCTCCCACCAAGATTTTAGATATCATACTCCAACTTCTTGTATAATTTGAGGATGGATAGTATCGATAATCGATTCATAAGTCTCTTGGTCTTGATCAGTAAACTGGAATATTAGTTTGAAACTTTGAATTCTGGCCAAGGAAGAAAATTCTTGGCAGCCTAGTGGATGAAATTTAGTAAAATCCACACTTCTTGTTTGAACAACTTCAAAGAATTAATCCAAATGTTTTTGATAAGAAAAGTCCCTAAGGAGCTTCTCAACCTCAAAATAAGAATAATAAACGCAAGTGGCTGCCAAAATCTTAGAGCGAATCTGAAATTTTCTTGCCAAAGAGAGATCTTCTCAATTCTAGCAATCATGACATGCCAAAGCTTTGAAAGAGTGGCATGAAAAACAAAGGGATTAGTGGAGAGCGCGTTCAATATTATTGTCCTTCTCAAAAGAGAGCAAAGAGTCATCAACAAAATGTCTGTTCACTAGTCGCTGAGAAGAATTAGGAAGAGAAATAACTTTAACACATGACTGAGAGACAACTTGAGCTTAAAAATATCCAAAACTTTCAGCAGCCAAAATATAGAGAGTGAGAGCAAGAGGGCAACCTTGCTTGATGGACCTAAAGAGCCCAAAAGAAGTGGATTGTTGGCATTGCGGTGGTAATGCAAGAAGTGTCAGTGAAAAACATTTGAACCATTTGAATGCATCGAGGGCCAAAACCAAGAGCTTGTAACATAACCACAATGAAAGGGTCATTCTATGCGATCGCAAGCTTTAGTGAAATTGATTTGATAAACACGGCAGGTTGTTTAGAGCAGCAAGTCCATTCCATTCCTTCCCACACAACAATTGTATTTTCCAGAATAAATTTAAATTTAATGAAACTTGTCTGATTCAGCCTAACAATTAGAGGCAGCATGAACAAAGCTTATGAGCTAGCACTTTACCTAGGATCTTGTCAGACAAATTCAGTATTGTGTTAGGCCACCAATTATTGATATCCCCAGATCTACTGTAGGTATGAATTTGATATTTGATATTGCCTTTGTTAATGAGATTGGCTAATGAACAAATTTGCATGGCTTCACAATAAACATCGTGTAGTTCATTGCCTACCATATCCCAAAAGGTTTTGTAAAGTGCTTCCTTGAGATCACCTTGGGTGACAAGCTGGTCTAATAGAATGCATTGGGCATTTGAAAGTTTGCAAGGAATAGCTGCAAGAGATTGTTGTAAGGTAAGTTGTTTGACAGGAGTATAATCTTGGGCTGCAAACTTGCTCGTAGTGCTGAAAAAAGGGTTTGAGAATATCAGGAAGCTCTTGGAGCAGTTGTCCTTGATTTTGCTATATAGTACAGGAATATACTGAGCTTGCAGGGCTTGAAATTACTCCTTGGAGACATTATCCTTTCTTTTGAACTAGTGTAATGTGCTTTGATTCGAGCGCCATGAGCTACGTGACCATTTGCTATTCACATTTACTTTCACAGCTGAGCCAGCCAAAGTTGGACAGTGGTGAAAACAGTGGTGGTGATGTAAGCATGCCAGTTGTTGCCGATAAATGCAAAGAGTCTGCAAAGTACAGGTTATGGCATCATTCCCACAAGCTATCCACCCGACACCATGTGGAGGGTGTGGTTGCAAATTCCAAAAAAGAGAACTACTTTTTTAAGAATCTGATAAAACTGTAAATTCTGAAAATCAGGGGCACAAATCCCCAAAATTAAAAGCAACACCTACAGTATGCAGCCATCAAAAAATAGCCTGAGGCAAAAAAAATTGTATTCTTGTGATGTGGCAGACTGGATGTACAAGTAGTTGACAGGGTGCACTGACATCATCATCTAGATGACTGCTTGATAGGTTCTGATGCAAGCCCTTGATTTTTTCTTTTCCATTTTTATTTTGCCCTGTGTTTTGTGCCAGAACCTATAGCTGAAAACTGAATTGGAGCTCATGGTCAAATTGACCGATTGGGGTGAATTTATTGGAATTTTAATGATTTTTGTACCTATTGAATCTGTACATTTTTCTTCAGGAGGCTTTCTGCGAGGGGGTGACTTGAAGACAAATCAACAGACAAGAATATATAAAACTTAAGAATGAAAATTTATTTTGAACAAAAATAGCGAGGTCAATTTGACGTGCTCTAATAACATGTAAGATAATGGCTCAAAGGTCTCTCTGGATGGTTGCAAAGGTTCCCTGATATCATGTAAGATCTAATCATATGTTGGATTAATTTAAGGAACTTGAATAGAATTATAGCAACTACATGCATAAGTCAAAACTCACAGACATGAAAGAATAAGTAAAACACATCACATTCACCAAACTAAATCTAAAGTGAGCCTATAAACCTTGTTTCTGATGTAGGAGCATCCAGTGTTGCAAGGGCAATGTTGCATTACCCAATTTTTATTTTTATATATGTTTTTTAATAATTTTTATGTTGTTTTCTAGGTTTCTATAGTTGTGTTGGCATCCATGATGACCCTTCCGGGGTCTAGGACAGTAGTTCTAAAAGGCCAAAAATTGTAATCTGCTTTTTTAAGTAAGTTGCCCTATTTGGGCACATGTGGACCTGAAAACTTATTCTAAAAAGTGGAATTGAAAAATTAAGCAAATGGTGGAGAAATCATCTCAATATTATGTACCATCTGAGAGATATTAAAGTTTTTGTTCCAAAAATTGCCCCTGAAAAGTTTTGGACTTAAATTTTAAGTCTGTAGAAGCTTTGTACAAGTTTGAAAAGTGGATTAAATGATCTTCAGATGATTTCAGTGTTGTAGAGAACTTCAGAAGCTTTCCAACAATATATAATGATTGTAAATCAGATGTGTGAGTCAAAAGTTATGGCTCCAAGAAGTAGTGCTATTGAATATTAAATTTCAAATTTCTATTAAACTATCTTCTTGGGTGGGAAAACCAACAGCTGGACCTCTGGGTACCCATAAATGGGAGTTACACTTTCCAGAACATTGGAAGCAGGTGGAGGAAATAGGGTGAGAGTTATTGGGGTCATATATAGAAGTGGAGGGAGCTTACAGGGGACAGTTTTTTAGGGAGGAGGCCAGATTGTAGCTCCAACTTGCAGAGATTCCTGAGAGAGTTGAATTTCTTGTAGTGAGATAAGCCCATGTGGCTGTATCATTGTAATTTCTGATTTTGTATTTGCATTTCATTTAAGAAACAGCAGTGGCTTGTTTTTCTCTTGAAAATCTATGGGTAAATCTTTGTTGTTGAGTGTTGTGTGACTGTTTGGTGGAGTAGCACTTCATCAAGAATAAGCTCGTTTGTCTGTTTACATTGTAATTCTGATTCTGTATTTTCATTTCTTTAAAGAAATGGTTTGTTCTCCTCTTGAGGTTCGCTTTGTGAATCTTTGTTCTTGGGTGTTGTGTGTTAGTTGGAGTATCCCTTCATCAGTTTCTTATGTTGGTCCCAATCGGTGCTGAGAGGGGAAGGGTGAATTGGCACTCACTAAAATTTGAAAAACCAATCTGATATAATTCAACTAAAACTGCATGCAGAACAGATTCTATCACAGAAATAGCTATCACAAGATCAAAGCAACAGAGAAGACCAATTATATCACGTGGAAACCCAAAGCAGGATAAAACCACGGTGTGAGTAGACTTCACAAATTTTGCACTCTTCTGAAGTGCACCCTATTAGGAGCCTTCCCTGTTAAAGGATTACAAACGCATTGTTAGATACGACCCAGTTAAGGGATTTAAGAAATAAGCCCTGTTAAAGCCTGCCTTGTCAGAGGACTTAAAACATCAACAAAGATGTCAACCGGTTAAGGGATTTAATACAAGAGACCTGTTTATGTCCACCCAAATACTGAGATTTTGTTATATTGCAATTGTTAGAGAGCAATAGAGGGTTTGATCTTTTGAGATGGCTTTGCTGAGCCTGATAAGATCGTTGTGTTCATCAACTAAGAGTCATCATCAGGCACCACAGATATGCTCTCCCCAGATTGTTGTGTTTCCTTGCACACTCTTCTCTTCTTCTATTCTTCACCTTTTTGTAGCTTCTTTCAGCGTACAAGTTCACTCTTTTTATTCTTGTCAGAATGAAGGCAAATGATATTCTTCACAGACTGAAGAAGAAATAGTCTTCTTGCTCTTCCTGTTTTTTGCATGTGTGGCCTCCACAAAGATCTCCTTTGGATCCATCATCCGGTTGAGTCTCAGTTCATAGAGGAAACATCAGATGCATGCCATATGTTTTTTTTTGTTTTATAAAGGAAATGACAGATGCGTGCCGCATACTTCCCTTTACTCCTTATCTTGAGATTCCCCAATGTTTTAATGCTTTAATTGTTGGCATTAAATCCTTCAATTGTGCCTTGCACCGATCTTCTTCATAACACAAAGTCTTCTGGATTTTGTGCAACAAATCTCGGTCGAAGAGTCACACAAGTGTTTGTCAACTGTGACTTTCACCGGTTCAACAATCTTTAAGATATCTCAATGATCGGTTTACATCCTTAGGTAGTGTACAAGTCTTTGTCTTCACGTGTCACTCTTCTTTTCTCTGTCTATACTGGTTTGGTTCCTTGGTTCCGGTTATATACTTTACCGGTCATTGCTCCAGTTATCGGTTAGTGACTTCACCTCACAATACTCGGTCACAGTACTTCTTCCTGCTCAATATGTGTCACGGTTTCATAACCCTCTTGTAAACTACACCTGTACACCTGTTCACTATTATTGCCACCTGTTTTTGTTTGAACAATGTTAACCTCACACATCAATGACAACACCACTTTGCCATCTACCGGTTACATCCTTACCGGTTAATGCCAACAAATGCAAACATCTTATGCTTCTATAAATATAATGACATTGCATTTTATTATGGAGAGATGTTTAACTACAGTGACCAGTGTGTTAGCAATAACTCAAAAAACTTTTAAGGAGTTGACATATATTTGAGAAAAATCTAAATTTATAAAATAAATCTCCAGTAAAGAAAATAAAATAATTCTTAAATCAATCTAAAGAAAATTAAAAATAACTCTTAAATAAGCAAAAATAAAGTAAATAACTTAAAGTAAACAATGTACATAACTCTTAATTAATTGTAAAGTAGAATTAATATTTCTTTAGTAAAGAATACTAAATGAGATAATGCCAGGCTGATATCTCGTGGCATTGTTGAAAGGATACGGAAAGAGATGAGAAGAAGAACTTAGTCTCCTGAATAAAAAGAAGCATGATTTTCCCAAAAGCTTATCTAGAGAAAATTTGAAAATGAAACAAATAATCCTAAAATTATCGCAATAGAATTATTAATATTATAAATAAAATGCTTAGCATCTATAATATGCGCCTAAGCAAGATGTTTATAAACTAACATGTAATAATGTGTGATTTACATCAACAGTCCAATACACCAAGGACATACCATAATGTCATTCCTGAAAATTTGCATGCTCCACTATACTATGATTCTACAGTTAAGATTCCCCCTTTATAATCTTACCTGGATTTTGTATAAATGGGGTATGTTAAAATGCTAGAATACAGAATGTATTTGAGTTGAATGTATGTTTCCATTAATTCAAGTAATTAAAAAGTCCTTTAAAAGGTTTCTTATGATCTATGTATCCTTTTGTACTTCTTTATGAAGAATGGCACTTTTGCATGAGAAAATTCAAAATAACTCATGAATAGTAGGTGCTTTTGTTTCCATTCTTGGCAACATATAGAGGGAAATATTTTACTTTTCTCAAATCAGTGATTCTTCTTGTTTTAGCTTTGTGTATATTGCAAGGTACCTTGTGATCTCTAATGTTTTGTGGGAGAGAGAATCTGGCATCTCGAAAAACAATATTAACAAAAAAATGTCCAAACTTTAAAAGTTAGGAAATTTGTAAATCAAGAAATTTATAGACTGTTGAATGTGAAACTATTTAATTCTTTTTTGTAAATTATGCATCTTTTGGGAAATTGTGTATTCTTAATAGTTGAAAAGCTATGATCTGTGGAAGTAAACCAGATTATTGAAGATTCTGGTAATGTTGCTTTTTTACTGTAGACCTTTCTACAAAAATGTTGTACAGTGATTTCTCATGTCAACTAGCATAAATAATAATCAATCTTGTTTAAATGTTATAGAAAGGCACCTTTTGCAGTACTAATTCAATATTTTTTTGCCTGTATCTATTCTAGTTCTATACCTGATGTCAAGGTCATACGCTAGACCAGAAAACAGTCTGTTTAATGAGAGTAATACTCTGATTTGTATTTTGCTATGACTTCACATTCAAATTATAGATATCAGAGTTTTGCAATTTATTTATTGATCCTTATGACATCATTGATTGACCCGTTAATATTATCTTTTGTAATGCAGCTTTCCACAAAACTAATGTGTTAAAATCCGCTGAACATTACTGTAATTCAACAAATGATTAGTATTCTATTGGGTGATATTGTATGAGATAATGAGTGATAAAAACCTTTTAATAATTAACATGTATCAGATGCTAAGAATCAGTTTAAGTTTTAAAAATTAATACACATTGAGTAAACTTTATATTCCAAAAGCAGATAATTTGCTTAAATATAATCCTATCATATAACTATCCCCCTTTACTATGAGTGGGATTTTCTAAGCTAAATATTAAAATAGATTGTAGGAATGATTGAGTTTGACGTATTGTTCGAATCAGAGAAACAAGACTCACCAAGACTCGGCAAGTCCAAGGTGAGGCACCCTCGTCGAGCCTTGGGAGATTTGGCTGTCAAGTCGCACCAAACTTGCTGAGTCTAGGCAAGTCTCGAGCTTAAGACTCAACCATTTTTATTTTCATAAAAATCTACAAAATACATATCTGTTGTTGCAAATCTCTGCATATTCACAGGCAAAGCCACAATCAAGGATTATCTTGTTACATGCACTGGACAAATTGTTTAGTATATAAGGATCGCCATAGGCAAAGTTGGCATGCTACTGTCCTTGTACTGTTGGATACAAGTTAAGTCATATCTGGCAAGAAATGCCATTTTCATAATGCAAAAATGTATCAATCATGTGTTGCATAGACTCTAGAGAACTCATAGAAGAATCCCATCTGTTAGTATCTTAATTAAAGTTAAAATAGAACGTACAAACGTCTCAGATCACACTGTGATCCATCATCAGGATGATAATGATAGAGAGCATAAGGAATCATAGAGTGTGATCCGAAACATTGATGCAAAAATATTCACGCAATCGAATCCAGAGACAACTTGCAGATGATCTCATGGATTGTGGAAATCTACTTGCTCTTACATAACCATTTATCATTTTACTTAACCACTCCTTTTTGTTAGCAAGATTGTCAACAAAACATGTATTTAAAAACTTCAATTTATTTTTGTTGTCAAGCCTAGTATATAGCTTGTAAAAAGCTAATAATAAATTCCTCACTTGAATATACACACCAGTCTTTGAGACACAAGAAAATATCATGGCTACATCATCATCCAAGACCTAGCTTAGACGCCAGTACATGTGATGAAGGGTGCTCCCCTTAATACCACAAACACATAACAGAAATAGAGAAACAACAACAATATTGAAGAACAGAAAATTGGCTTCTTATTATCTCCACAAATGTGGAATTATAAACTTTCAGAATTACAATATGCAAAGCCACATGGGCATTCCCTTACAATATTCCGTAGGACAAAGCCTCGAACTATTACCCAGATCTACTACCCAGAACTATTCTGAACTGCCTAAGACAATAATACAGCCTTCCTTATATAGGCAATTATCCACCGCCTGGGAAGGTTCCAGAATTTTAGCCAATAAGGCCGACCAAACTTAGAGTTATTTTATTTTACATTTTATTACATCATAGTCGGCTCAAGATAACCTTTGAAACCCGAACAGAAATTTTGAAGAAAATTATTTTTCGCCATTTCAGGTGGCCCAACTTCCGAAGACCATAAGTCATCACCAGTTGGCCCGCTCGGCTATTATAACCCCATTTCGGAAACGCCACGAAGTGCTCTACAGGCTTGACCAGCGCAAGCGCCCCTCGCCCAAATTTTCGACCTCATCCGGGGCCTCTAAAGCCTTCAAAACTGAGTTCAAAGTTTCTGCACCCTGCTGCCAATACCGAAAATCTTCAATATCTTCCAATATACACTTGATCTGGCAATAAAACTTTACTGGCAGACTTATATGACCAAAATGAACCTCTAAGAAAGAAATCAGATCATTCTGAGCACATACGAAAATTACCAAAAATTACCAAAAATAGTAACTTTCCATAAATAGCAGCTCTGCACAAAATAACCCTTATTGAATATAAAAACAGAAATATTTTTTTTGGGTGATGCAAGATTGCTCTTACACCCAGGATGCTCCTGCATCAGACACCCGGGGTAATTTGAGAAGTGACCCTGTCACGACTCAGGTGTGCAGAGGAAAACCAAGACGGTTAACCTCCTCCTTTGTTAGCCATGATGAATCTTCAACAGGTCGTCCTTTCCATTTGACCAGATATTCTTCATATGTCATGTTCCTTGTGCTTCTGCCAACACGACTATCCAGTATATCTTCAATCTCCTTAGTGTCTGAACTAGTTGCTGGAATACTCCACTGTGCTGTTGTGATCTCATCTTCAACACCTCCTTCATGATACTCTGTCAGATTTGAAATGTTAAACACTGGCGAAATATTTAGCTCGGTAGGTAATTCTACCTCATATGCGTTTCCTGAATCATGTTTCTTCAGTATCCTACATGGTCCAAACTTCTTCATTTTCAGCTTGTTATATGTACCAACTGGAAACCGCTCCTTCCGCAAATGAACCATGACTTCATCACCAACCTGAAATTTCTTATACCTCCTTTTCTCATCTGCCTTAGCCTTATACTGTGCATTCATCTTGGTAATATGCTTCCTCACCTCCTCATGGATGTTCTTCAAGTGTTCTGCAAAATCCTCAGCTTCAGCACTACTTATTTCTCCTTTATCTATCTTCCTCAATTCAGATGCATTTCTTGGACTACTTCCATATACAATCTGGAATGGTGATTTACCAGTGCTCCTGTTGACAGAATTATTGTATGCAAATTCTGCCTGTGGTAAAATCAAATCCCATCCTGTTGGCTTATCTCCAACCAAACATCTCAGCAAATTTTCCAAACTCCTATTCACCACCTCTGTCTGTCCATCAGTCTGTGGATGATGTGATGAACTAAACTTCAAATCTGTCTTCAACTTCTTCCATATTGTACGCCAAAAATATCCAACAAACTTAGTGTCCCGATCTGAAACTATGGTCTTTGGCAAACCATGAAGTCTCACTACTTCTCTGAAAAACAATTCTGCTACATGAACAGTATCATTAGTCTTCTTGCAGGGAATAAAATGTGCCATCTTTGAAAATCTGTCAACTACCACAAAAATTGAATCATGTCCCCGCTAAGTCCTCGGTAAACCAAGAACAAAGTCCATGCTGATATCCTCCCAAGGCTTCTCTGGTACAGGTAATGGCTGATACAACCCTGTATTCTGCGTCACTCCTTTCGCCATCTGACATACTCTGCAACTCTGTACAAACTTCTTCACATCTTGCTGCAATTGTGGCCAATAATAATTTTCACTAACCAAAGAAAGGGTTTTGTCACGACCAAAATGTCCAGCCAATCCTCCGCTATGCTTCTCCTTGATGAGATTCTCCCTCATAGAACTTCGTGGAATGCACAACTGACTCCCTCTGAATAGCATATCATCCTGGATGATGAAATCCAACCATTTCGTCCTGTCTAGAGTAACAGGTTCTGTACAAGCTTTCCAAGCTTCACCAAAATCAGGATCCTCTGGATACAAATTCTTGAGTTCCTTGAACCCAACCACCTCAATCTGCATCTCTGTCAGCAATAGTTGCCTTCTGCTAAGAGCATCTGCAACCCTATTAGACTTTCCACTTCTGTGCTTCAAAACAAATGTATAACTCTGCAAAAACTCAACTCATTTCAAATGCCTTTGATTCAATTTTCCTTGACTATTCAAATATTGCAAAGCTTGATGATCAGTATACAAAACAAACTCTTTAGGACGCAGATAATGTCTCCACTTCTTTAATGCCTGAACTATAGCATAAAATTCCTGATCATAAACAGAATATTTCCTCTTGGCATCATTTAACTTCTCACTGAAATAAGCAACATGTTTACCTTCTTGGCTCATAACAGCTCCTATTGCAGTACCACTAGCATCACAATCTACTTGAAACACCTTATTAAAATCTGGAAGTGCTAAAACAGGTTGTTCTGTAACTTTTTGTTTCAACAATTGAAAACTCTTTTCTGCTCCTTTAGTCCACTTAAACTCTTTTCTATCCCCTCTCATTGTTTCAGTCAAGGGTCCACAAATACTGCTAAAATTTCGGATAAACTTTCTGTAAAAGCTAGCCAAACCATGAAAAGATCTTACCTCAGTAGCACTCCTTGGAGTAGGCCATTCAAGGATAGCCTGTACCTTCTCTGGGTCCATTTTTAGACCTTCTCCTGAAACTACAAACCCCAAATACACTAACTCTTTCTTCACAAAACTGCACTTCTTCAAATTAATCAGCAATTTCTCTTCTCTCAACTTCTCAAATACCATACGAATATGCATCATATGCTCATCCAATGTCTTACTAAAGATCAGAATATCATCCAGGTAAATAATGACAAACTTACTCAAAAATTCTTTCAGAACCTCGTTCATGAGCCGCATGAAAGTGCTCGGTGCATTGGTTAGCCCAAAAGGCATGACTAACCACTCATATAGTCCTTCCTTTGTCTTGAAGGCAGTCTTCCATTCATCTCCTTCTCTGATCCGAATCTGATGATATCCACTTTTCAGATCTATCTTTGAGAAATACACAGCTCCACTCAAACAGTCCATAATATCATCCATTCGTGGCAATGGAAACCTATACTTGATTGTGATCTTGTTTATTGCTCTGGAATCTGTACACATCCTCCATTCTCCATTCTTCTTTGGTGCTAATACCGCTGGTACAGCACAGGGACTCAGACTCTCACGGATCAATCCTTTCTGTAACAGTTCATGTACTTGTCTGTTCAACTCCTCACTTTCTGCAGGTGTCATTCTGTGTGCTGCCTTATTCGGCAAACTCGCTCCTGGGATCAAGTCCATCTGATGACTGATCTTCCTGACTGGTGGGTAATCCATCAGGCACGTTATCGGATACAATATCCTGAAACTCATTCAACAAATCTGCAACTTCTACAGGAACATCTTCTACTTCCTCTTTACCAGCTTTTGGAATTAAAACAAAACATACATGCTCATGCCTCATACCATCTAGGAAATTTCTTCCATCAACAAAAGTTATCCTTGCATTACCACATGCCTTTTCTTCAGTCTCCTTCAATGGCTTTAGCTTATGCCGCACTCCATCCTTTGTCAGGGAATAGGTATTCGCACGACCATCGTGTACAGCACATCTGTCAAACTGCCATGGTCTACCCAACAACATATGACATGCATCCATAGATATGATATCACACAATACCTCATCTTGGTATCCGCCAATCTTGAACTTCACCAGGCATTGTTCATTGACCATGACCTTGTGGTCATCCTGTACCCAGGCAATCCGATATGGATGTGGGTGTTTCTGTCTCTTGAGCTTCAACTTTGTCACCATCTCTTCTGACACCAAATTGTCAGTGCTTCCACTATCAATGATCACATCACAACATTTACCTTCACACTTGCACCTGGTGCGAAACAGGCTCCTCCTTTGCTCAGGTTCATTCTCACCACTCAACAGGACTCTTCTGTTAATCAACGTTTCTCCTCTTTCAGTATCTTCAGAATTTGATGATCTGGCATCTTCATCTACATGTGCAACTCTGGCCTGGCCTTCATTTCTCCTGTCTGTTCTGCCTTGGCGCTGAGGACATTCAAATGCCCTATGACCTTCTTCTCCACAGTGAAAACATGTTCCACGGAAGCCTCCTCTTCCACATCCTTGTCCTCTTCCTCTTCCTCTCTGATCTCTATTATTCTGATCCTGGAAGCGATTGGAATTATTTCCGCGCTGATTCTGACTGCTATTGGCCTCATCCTTCTTTTTCGGATCTTCATTTCGGCCACCATATGACCGTCCACCAGATCGTCCACCGCGACCTCTTCCGTTTTGTCTGCTCTCGAACTTCTTGTTCAGCTTTTCCTCTACTTTTAGGGCAAATTGGTATGCCTCTTCAATACTGTTCATTCGAACCAGATTCAGCTCCTCCTGAATGCTTGGCCTTAACCCATTAAGGTATCGGGCAACTTTCTCCTTATCAGCTTCTGCATGGCCTGTTCTGATGAGGAGTCGATAGAACTCCTCTGTATACTCCTGAATAGATTTTCCTGCTTGCTTCAAACTTTGCATTTTCTTCAGTAGGTCAAGCTCATAATCAACAGGAATGAACTGTCGCTTCAATTTTTCCACCATCCGATCCCATCTTGTGATTTTATCTTTCCCTCTTCTATTTCGCTCCAATTGAATTTCTTGCCACCAGATCTTCGCATGACCTTTCAGTCTGGCCTTCGCAAATTTGACCCTATCAGGATCCTCAACATCTTCATACTCAAAATACTCCTCACATTCATTGATCCAGTCGATCAATTCCTCTGGGTTAAGATTTCCAGAAAATGTAGGAACCTCAATCTTAGGTGTTTTCCCAATCTTAGAAATGGCCCGAAAAAGTCTTTCTTCCTCCTGGTTCACAATTTCGACTTCTCCTTCTTGATATTCTTCTTCGGCTTCATCCTCGCTTTCATCTCTGACATTAAGATTCATTCCTCTGCGAATCTCTTCTTGCAATGCTCGCACTTGTCTCTGCAGCTCTCTAACCTCAGGTGTTACAACACCAGCTCTTCCGTCACGTTCCCTTCGTGGAGGCATTTTTGCGATGCGCGCTGAAACCCTAGCCACGGTCCTGGTGCAAACTGCCTCACAGTCGGCGATCTGTGTACACACTCAAGAACTCCTGCTCTGATACCACTTGATGAAGGGTGCTCCCCTTAATACCACAAACACATAACAGAAATAGAGAAACAACAACAATATGCAAGAACAGAAAATTGGCTTCTTATTATCTCCACAAATGTGGAATTATAAACTTTCAGAATTACAATATGCAAAGCCACATGGGCATTCCCTTACAATATTCCGTAGGACAAAGCCTCGAACTATTACCCAGATCTACTATCCAGAACTATTCTGAACTGCCTAAGACAATAATACAGCTTTCCTTATATAGGCAATTATCCACCGCCTGGGAAGGTTCCAGAATTTTAGCCAATAAGGCCGACCAAACTTAGAGTTATTTTATTTTACATTTTATTACATCATAGTCGGCTCAAGATAACCTTTGAAACCCGAACAAAAATTTTGAAGAAAATTATTTTTCGCCATTTCAGGTGGCCCAACTTTCGAAGACCATAAGTCATCACCAGTTGGCCCGCTCGGCTATTATAACCCCATTTCGGAAACGCCACGAAGCGCTCTACAGGCTTGACCAGCGCAAGCGCCCGTCGCCCAAATTTTCGACCTCATCCGGGGCCTTTAAAGCCTTCAAAACTGAGTTCAAAGTTTCTGCACCCTGCTGCCAATACCGAAAATCTTCAATATCTTCCAATATACACTTGATCTGGCAATGAAACTTTACTGGCAGACTTATATGACCAAAATGAACCTCTAAGAAAGAAATCAGATCATTCTGAGCACATACGAAAATTACCAAAAATAGTAACTTTCCATAAATAGCAGCTCTGCACAAAATAACCCTTATTGAATATAAAAACAGAAATATTTTTTTGGGTGATGCAAGATTGCTCTTACACCCAGGATGCTCCTGCATCAACATGACTTGTCGTGATCTTGGGATGAGGAATGCAACCTCCTTGATGATTAGACTTGTAATTCTAGTTTTGATATTTGTTTTGATGCCATGGAGTTCATATTCCATGAGTTATGTATACATTTGACAATATTTATGTATTTAAATGTGCTATTTTATTCAGCTAACATTTACATTTATGAACCTGTATATGTGAGCAACAAAGCTTCTATTTGATGAAGTTAGTGTCTTTAAGGATTATTTATTGAAGGGTGCATAAAACAAGTTTTAATTCCTTAAAAATCTCTGAATTTCTTGTGTTTTTCAATTTGTCGAGTCTGGGCGCCAATCCCGAGGCAAGTCTGAGTCTTGTAACTTTGGTTCAAATTGATGATGTTATTGGTTTCATTGCTATTGTGATTTTATTCATCATTTTTTGCAGATAGTCAAGGTAGGACTGCATTGCACTGGGCTGTAGATCGTGGTCAGTTGAAGACTCTTGAAATTCTTGTTTCAAAAGGAGCAGGTGTTAATGCTAAGGTGTGTTTTATCAGAGCCATTATGCTTGTTTATTCTCAGATTTTGTAATTTTTTTCCTCTATCTCAAAGGCATTTTGTATAATAACTCTAGCATCATATCCCAAAATGATGCAATTTGAGTTTAAGATGACTAGAAAATTGAATTCAGATAAACTATACATTGCTAGTTAGATGATGCTATACTACCATACTATAATCCATTATGTTCTAACAACTGTAAGAAATTGATGATGGTAATATGGTGCACACTTCTAATTGGAATTAGTTCAAATTGTGCTGTACATTATTAAGTGTCAAATTTTAAATAATGCACTCCAGAATTATGTGGTGTACCATTATGTTTTGTGGAGTCTGATAATTTCGTGGCAAAAGCTTAAAATGCTTACACATGCTCATACTTATCAATCAAAAAGCTACAGCACAAAAACATGTATGTTTTCTTCTTTTGAGGAGGAATATTTTATGACTTTGAACCAGGAGAAAACATAATTTATTTCTCAAACTTAAATATTGAAAATAGAAAAGCCCTTCTTTTCAAATAGACATTTGAGAGCCTCCTGACATCATCCTCATGCAACTTGATCAAGAGGTGAAGGAAATTTTTACTTGGCTAATATTAGGCCGACAGATTTTGTTTTGATTATGATTATTCTAGGCTATCATAGTTCAGTCAATCTAAACTTTTTGGATTTTATAATTGCATTTACAAATTTGTAAAACATCATTATTGAATAAATTATTGCCTTTTTTTGGCAAAGCTTTATTCTGCCAATCCTGAAAATTCTTGTTAATGAAGGTGTATATAACAGCAGAGATCTAGTTATATATCTATCTGAATTAGATTGTCATGCTGTTACTCGGCATTGTCACTAGAATTTCTCAAGCCTGTTGTAATTTCCGATTTAATTAATGTGATTTAATAGGATTAGTTAAGTGGTCCTAAATTTAAAAAATTGGGGCTTTAATTAATTAATTTAATTATAATTAAAGGGGGCCAAAATAATAAAAATAAAATAATTTGTTGGCCTTTGATCTATTGTAATTCTCTAGACACTTTGGAAGCCTTCATAAAGGCATAGTTGTGTATTGTGTTTATCATCAATCAGTCATCTTTTGTCTTGGTGTTTTCCATTCCAGTTGGAATTGGGAAATAAATTCCTTGTTTATGGTTTTGGAGGTGGAAGACCTTCCCTAGTCTGTAATTGCAGTTTCAGTGGTTAGTAGCCACCCTAGTCTGCTCATCTACTCAATTTTGTGAATTCTCTGTTGGAGACAAAATTGCAATAGCTTGTGTATTCAAATATATTACATGTTATCAGAATTTGTCATTCAAAATCAATCTGGCCTCAGTGATTACTGTCATATATCTGTGATTGGTTGTTGGCATAAAAATTCATAATCAGCGATATTCTAAAGTTTCTATCCATTCATGATCTGTCCTCCATATCTGTTAGTGTGATCTGCAATTTATGTGTTGCCAGCAATATAAGTATGGTTGTGTAAAATATCACAAATTCAATGGCACTATTGAAGCTGAGTTATTCTTTGACTTAGGCAGAAGACTTTTGGAAGTGGTGAAGATATGGTTTGCAAGAAGACATTTCCAAATTACAAGGGATTATAATTAACTCTGCCATAAACCGTTGTTTGGGAGGGAAACATTGTATTTTCCATAGAAGTTGTCTGTAGGACTCGGCAAGTCCCAGGCCAAGACTCAAGCAAGTGCTCGGCGGACTTGACTCACTAAGCGTTACAACTTGATTCTATAATTTTAGTTGCTATTATCATGCTATTGCTCAACTTGCTTATTTAAATATATTACAGAGTCATAATTAGGGTTAAGACTTAAGCCATCTAGTGGGTTGTTTGTTCACATTTTGCTGTATGTCACTGTAGATGAAAAATTTCAAACTTATTTTGGTCCTGTTAACCTTTCTGTTTACAGTTATGAGAAAACTGCTGAGTCTTTTGTCTTAAGCCTGGATACAAAGCATTCTATAGGCATGTTATATCAGGATCAGCGAAGATGCTTATTAATATATTATTGTAAGATGATTTATACATTTGTTTGCTTTTCCAAATCACAATCTTTTGATGCATGGTGCACAATTCTGATTATAATGTCTCAAAATTTAAGAGGTAATTATGCTGAGAGGCATAATTACAGTGGCAACAAGGGTTGGAGTGTAATGGTGCGATCCTATAAACAAAAACTAGTAAAGAGTTCTTATACAAAAATGCTGAAAATTAAAACAAAGCCATCAAATATTTGAAAAAAATAAAACTGTAAAATAGCTCTCAAGAAAATAAACTGACTATAAAATAACTCTTAAGTGAATAAAACAAAATGCTCGCTTTACCATGTTGTGATGGTTAAGTTGTGGTGGTGTTGTTCAGGTTCAAACCCCACTAAGGTGCTATTGTTGAATGTTTAAATGCGGATAAGGTTCTCCATTTGTCTTTTGCGAAGTAGGTATAGTGGACATTGTCTAGATAATTTTTTTTCTCTCAGTATTAGATTAGATTATTTTATTAATAATTTAAAAAGCATGTCTTACAGAGATAGTAATTCTGTCCGAACTTAAACCATTAGAAACTGCAAAACCCACCATCACCCTGTAACTGCTGTCATCTGACCATAACGCTCCAAATTGTAAACTAATAACCTAAACCTTTACATCTGCTGGGCATTTACAGAGTCTATTAACTGACGACCAAACCAAAAAGTTTACAGAGTTCAACCTACCACCCAATAAGCCCTAATTGATTTTGCACAAAAAATTACACCCTAATTACAACCCCAAAAACTTAACAGAAGCAACCAAATGGGAAGGTAGCACCCAGGCTCTAGGCTCTGGATCAACCTTCCTCTGTGTACGCTTCGCTTCGAGCGTCTCCTCCGCGGTACTTGCATTTCTTCAATTTTCACAATTCTCTTTAATTCTTCCAATTCCGCCTACACATGCCTCAACGCTAACACAAGTTTCAAACTAGTCCAACCCCTTCAAGCTTCCCTAAAGCGCTCCCTGCGATTCTTCTCATCAAACCTCCAAACAAAGGGGGTGTACTTTTTGTCTTCCTTCTCTTCATTTTCATTCCCTTCATGAAAATCCAAACCTAACCCCTGTATTGCCTTCTCCAGAATCTCGTCCATGCCACCCAAAAAATTGGCAGGGACAATGGCTTCCATGACCATTTTTGCATTTTACTTCGACTCACCTAACTGGAGTCTCTGCACCATAATCACTGAATAAACATTGGTGTTTGTTTGATGTCTGTTCTTGAGTTGATAAAAAATGTCTCCCAGAATGAGGGTGACACATTTGGTGAGCCGAGAGTCTTCAAACATAAACATCCCATTCAACCTCCTCTTCTTCACTGGCCTGAAAAATGGATTTTTCTGTTTTGTTGCTTGAAAGGTGAAAGCAGTTTCCATCCTCTGTCACCGAAAATCTGCAACCCTCACCTAACCCTCCACTTCAATGCTTTCTCTTCCTGGGCAAGAATGATAAAACTACAAACAAGATTTATCGGGTTTTTTATCTCTCGCATTAAATGCATCATCCTCCTTCCAAGCATCAAGCCACTTCGGCCAATTTGTAGCATTAACTTCACACACCTGCACACCGCCATCACCCAACATCCCACCTTCCTCCATTTACCTGGAAATAACGGCTAAAGTTTGAATTTTTAAGTCATTAAAATTTTCAATTTTTATGTCAACTTTTTTTATTATCAAAAGACAGCCCAATTCGACAACAAATCAGCTTCTTTATTTCCATCTCTTTTCACATGTGTGATTTTAAAGTCTTCTACCGACACCAACTTCACTCCAATCAGATCTACATAATTCTGTAAATGCCATGCTTTAGTTGTGCCTTTGATTAGTGTCTGCCCGATAATAAGGGAATCACCTTCAATGTGTAACTTTGTACCCCCAATACATTTTGCCACTCTTATCGTCACCAGAGCTGCCTTAGCTTCCGCTACATTGTTGGTTCCATCCTCTAATCTCTTACCATCAATAACAATTGTGTTACCTAACCAATCTTGAACAATAAAACCTACACTTGGCGGGCCTGGATTCCCTTTAGAAGCCCCATCAAAATTCACTTTCCACCACCCTACATTTGGCTTTGATCATACAACCGGTTCTAATGCAACAGACATTGGTTTAACCCAGCCCAACCCATTAACGTGCCTGGTCTTAATACCTGGCCAAACCCGCTGGATGTGTTTGTCCTCTCGAGAAAAGGGGACAAAAGGATTAAAAAACTGTGAGGCTGCTGCTCCAGTAGTTTCCTCAATTGCATTGTTGATTCTCTGCTTCAATTTTGTCTCATTCGTTCTTTCCCCGTGAAGATCCACCTATTCCTTTCTTTCCACACTTCCCAGATAACAATAGAGGGACAAATGTTCCAAATGCATGATAGGGTGGATTTATCTTTAATTATTGGCCAACTTTCAAAATGCTTTTTTAGTGTGTTCCAAAGGGGACCCTGCCGTTCAAGATTATTTAATACCATAGCCCAGCAATTAGAGGCTGAAAAACGCACAATACTGAGAGGGGGATGAGGTGAATCAGTATTTAACACAGACTTTAAAAATGAGAAGCAGAAATTAAAGAGCACACATCAAGAGGACAAGACACGCAGAATTATCTCGTGGAGACCCAAGACGGGAAAAACCACAGCATCACTAATCCAATGGGCAACAACCCGTTTTACACTGAGAGCTACAACTCTCCACACAAGTATACTTCAGAACAGGCTCCAACCTGTCTGAAAAGGCTACAAATTGAACTGCCTTCAACCAGCTTGCACAAGGCTACAACCTTCTCAAAACCAAGAGTTCTTGGATTACAACACCTAGAGAATTATCTGTGGCCTTACTGAAATGTAAGGACCCAAGACTTATACAAAAACAATGCACTCGGAAATATTCTGAGTTCTCTTCTTAAGACTGCTCCCTTCACATACACTGCAGCCTGCAACTCCCCTTTTCTGTCTTATTCCTCAATAATGCAGTATTTTTCTTTTACAAAGATCTGTGGTACACAGTCTTGCCTGAATTTTTGATTGTTGCTCCAACACACATGTCACTCCAACACACACTGTCCTCTAAATGACTTGTTGCATACTAATCTGCTGGCTCAACCTGCACTCATCAGTATAAAGACCAACACATGAACATCATCCGTTCACACTCGCATTCACTGCTATGTATAGGCTCCCTGTATTTCCCTGCACAGCCAGACCTCACTTTCGTTCAGTCTCCTCTATCTCTTCGAGAGCTTTCTGCTACGTTAAAGACACAGGACCTGCTCAATTTTTGGATAAAGTTCTTCCCCATTCTCAGACTAAACTTCTCCCCTATTATCTCAGTCACCTTGCAAAAAGAAAAGAATCTCATCACAGCCGTTACATCCCCTTTGCTATATTCGTATTTTCTCCACACCAAACGGCATCACTCCTAACCTTACTGCAGACGCACCCCCATATGTCACAGCGGCTCTGAGTAAATTCCTTATACAAAAATTGATACTAGACTATTTTTGGAACCGTTGCAATTCACTCTGTTCGCATATTCAAAAGGCTTGTATGCTGCTCAACACATCACCACCGTTTTGTCCTAACTCCCTTTTTATCCAAACAGCTCGACACACTTCTCACGTTCTTCTTTGATTCATGTTCTAACCGCTTTAGTGCCTCTTAACCGAAGATAATCATATCATCACCTGGTTTTTAAGACTTTCGTGTATAGCATTCTCCACTTTTTACACCCGCTCTCGCTAGTGTATACACGATGTCCTTTTTGATATTATTCGTTATGTATTCAAAAACAGATCCAGCGACTTACTACTTACTGCTCACTCCACTGTTATCACCTACCGTTCTTTGGCTGGCTTTAGACTCTCAAAAACTGACGTGAATGACCACAAATAACAGCACTCTTCATTCTTTCAAAAAATCTTTTTATTCTATCGCATTTCATTCACATACTCGGACTTCCAATTCTGCAGACCAGTTCACGTCTCTATTTCCATCCACACTAAAAAAAAATGATCATCTTCAAAAATCGCATCTCTTTCTTAACACAGGCATCAAACAAAAATCATAACTCTGGCGTTTTTTTCCCGGTTGTCACTATATTCTGTATATTCCAAAAACGACTGTTTACGGGGGGCAGTTTTTAATCTTTCACTGCCATTTTTTGTCTTCTTCTCTTTCTCGACAACCACACACCACCAATCTTATGAATGCCTTACACTGTATCATATCCCGTGAATTTATGCCACACGTCTATACGTTTTAGTTGCCTGTATATTTGGTATTCGTTTTTGACAAAGGATCCGCAGGCACACAACACCCGTCCAGTTTTTGTTTTTACAGCCCGATAAAAAACAGACTCGTTTCATATGCTGCGACAGACAATTTTTGGACTATTTTCACACACGGTCACAAGTGCAAACACAGGCGGACAGTTTGTTTGGTACTCATTATCTGTCATAGAGGAACAGTGCCGTTATTTTGTTTCAGAACACGCCCCTGTATTTAGAATAAAAAAACGCCTATCTCTTTTACATGTTTTTGGGTTGTGCATCAGTAAACTTCTTCGACAGTGGTCACAGAAGAAGGCGCCTGGGATTTCTGTGCTTCTCTTACGAGCCGTTACACAACATACTTAACAGCATACTTAACTTCCAGTCACCTGCGATACCAACAGGACACAGCGGATGATTACATTGAAGCCGTTTTACTCCTATCCACTCTGCCGTAATTGACACACGGTATGAGCTCAGGCACAATCACACAGCAAAAAAGAATTATCCTTAAAAAGGAACATACATCCGAACAAGACACATGTCAAATGATCCACACATCTGAGCAATCGACTTACACATCAGCAGCAACTACAGGTTCATCAATGACAAGAAACTAACAGAGGCAACCCTGCAAGTAACAAATGATCCACCGTTTCTTTTGCTTCCCTACACATAACACATTTTGTGGGCCCATAGATTCCCAACATTTTTCTTCTCTCCCCTGTAGGAATTCAACCTGTATTGGCTAGCCATGCAAAAGATCCAGCCTTAGGGAGATATTCTTTCCCCTAGAATAAATTAATTGGCCATTTATTTGCCACCAAACCTCTATCCAAGAATTGTTAACCCTGTTTTACTCAATACCTGCCTTTACTAGCACTATACCAAACCAAACCACCTTGTTAGCCTTCCCTGTAATTAAAACCTTTCGAGAATTAAAAATCTCTTTTAGTTGATCTTTTTTCTGATCTGGTAAATTAACATCCTGTAAACTTCTCCAAACCCATTCTTCACCCCAAGGTCCCCTCCTCAATTCCAAATAATCACTCACATGTGAATCCCAATTTGCTGTACACCATTCTTTTAGATCATTAAGCTCTCCTTTGTTCATGAGTCTTGGATGTCCATTCCACGAGTCCTCCCAAAACTTAGCTCGTCATCCCTTCACAACCTGCCAAGTTAAATGATCAATAATAACCCGTCTACATGAAACAATAAAATACTAGATAGCTGAACCTGAGGGTGGATTCCTCATTGTTAAGATTCTTGTGCCTTCCGTAGAGTCCAAGTACTTTGATCTTAGTATCCTAACCCATAGTTGATCTAGTTGTGTATAGATACTCCGCACCAATTTTGCTCCTAGAGCCTCATTCATTAAACTCCAATCTCTAAGGCCCGCCCTCCCATTTTGTTTGTTCATGCAAATTTTATCCCACGCTAGCAAAGGGATCTTATCCTCCTCATTTGCTCCATTCCAAAAGAATTTTCTCATCCGCTGTCCTATCAATTTAATGATTTTCTTCGGGATCTTAAGACACATCATAGAGTAAATTGGGATAGCAGAGACGACAGTTTTTAGCATTAGATTCTACCTGCTGATGACAACCACCTACTTCTCCATCCATCTATCATACTACAACAACTATCCACAAGATCCTTCCACACATCTGACCTACTCACACTACCAAAAGGGAGGGATCCTCAAATACTTCCTAGGGAGGGATCCAATTTTCATACCCAAAATTACACAGATTTCTCTCTGTTTTTGTGCTGGAGTATTAAAAAAAATCTCTGATTTTCCCTAGTTAATCCTTTGTCCCGAAGCTTTGTTGTACTTATCTAACATTTCCCTCATAATTCTTGCCTCCCTAAAAGAGGAAACTCCAAAAAGAAGTGTATCATCCGCAAATTGCAGATGGGATACTGCATCAATTTTCACCGCCACTTTAATGCCCTTCCAGCTCCCTTCACGCCTTTTTCTAAAGATGAGTCTCCCTAAAGCCTCAGCCATAATAATCTCCCTGCCTAATGTCTTTATCACCCTCAAAGAAGCCTTGTGGGTTGCCATTGACCATAACTGAAAATCTTGGTGTTTTAATTCAATTACTTATCCAATTTACCCATTCTTCACTGAAACCAAACCTTCTCAAAACAGCCAACAAGAAATCATTGTTTACCTCGTCATAAGCCCTTCGAATATCCAGCTTGACCACATTCTATTTGTTGGTGCCTTACGAACTGTATGAATTGCTTCATGAGCCACTATCACCCCTCATAAATCGATCTGTTTGGGGAAAACCCACTTTGTTTTGGAGAAATAATGTTATCTAGAACAATCTTTAACCTAATTAGCCACTGCTTTAGAGATTATCTTATAAATGGTGTTGCACAAAGAATATTTTTGTTTTTCATGTATCTTTTTAAAACTTAAGAATATTTTTGTATGTTGACAGTCATATTATTATTTAAAAATAAAATTGCTCTTTAATAAAGTATAATGAAAAGTTGAAAGAAATATTTTTTATTTTCAAAAATATTACTTAATAATTCTTAAATAGTTATAAATAAAAGAAAAGTAGCATGCTCTAAATTTAAAAAAAATTGTTCTATTTTAATTAAAAAACCACTAAAAAATAGGTGTCTCTAAAATGATATCTTTGGATATGTTTTACATAATTTTTCAAGATAGGCATGCTAGTATAAGTACAATATGTGGGACATTTTATCTTGTTTAATACATACATATGCAACCATGAACAACGAATTTATTCTTCAACATTTCTTATTGTTTTCACTCCAAAATACATCACTCTTCACTATCTCCTTCACCCTCCTCCCTTGCTCTGTTCTGGATCCATCCCACTGATTCCACTCATTTGTCATAACCATGAGTTGCAGTGGCTCCTGCAACTCAAGCATTCTTTCCAAAATAATGAAATAGGATGCATATATGGTCTCAATTGGTTTCAAGAACTCCTTTGCGAAGCTACTGAAGAGTGCATATGAAGTGTGGTGGTTGCAAATATACATCTGCACATCTCTAGCATCGCTGACCACTCCCTTAATCCGGTCAATCTTCCCCATGTCTTTGAGTGCATTGTTCATGGCATACACAACATGGAGTCCACCAAATATGTCTATATGTTGTCTTAATAAGCCTCCTTGCAACTTTGCACACAGGTGCTGCATCTGTCACTACTTGGACCACATTTTGTGGTCCAATCTCCTCAATAGCTGTTTGAAGGATGTCAAATTGAAAATCAACATCCTTTCGATGCCTTGAGCAATCGATTGCCTTGAGAGAGAATGGGCCCTCCGTGCATGTAACTATGATACTGATGAATGAACGGTTCCTAATGTTTGTCCACCCATCCATGATAATGCTGCATCTAAACTCCTCCCAAATTGCCCTCATGCACTCCATCATTGTACCGATCTTGGCATACTCTTTATCCAAGATTGTGGTCCTCATTTTGTGCTCACCTGGTGGCACAAATGATGGTTCTCCCCCCTCGCCACCAACTGCATCATCTCTTTATAATAAGGAGATTGAGCTACATAAAGTGGTATGCCATTGGAAAAAAAAATCTCCCAATGGAATCCTCTATCTTCTCTTTCAAGTGTGCATTAAAAAAATCTGCTATGGGGTTACTTTCAGTTGTCCCCTTTCGTTTCCCCTTGCTCGGTTGTGCTTCAGCCATAGCACTATAAGTGGAAGAAGGTTCCGAGGCTGCCCCTGCCAATGATGTTGCTCTTTGCTGTGATCTAGGAGTGTGAATACTTGGCTGCCCCTGTATATGTTTCTCATGAGCCTGCTGAATACTCTGAATCTATTGCCTACTAGATAAGGTAGTAGGCATTGCAATTCCCAAGTCATTTGGAACAACCCATAGCTTGTTGAATTCAATTCTATAATGCAAATTTTTGGGCTCCTCCAAAAACTTACATGATCCCACACTTTTTCCTGTCCAAAAGAGGAAGTGTGCATCCACCCTAGTGATGTTGCCAAACCATTCTATAGTACAAATGTTGCATTTCCACTTCCTTGTGCCACCACCTAATTGTGTTGGGGCTGTTATCCTCGTTGCAAATTGTCTAAGAGGAGATTTAGGATCATAAGCACCCTTAGCCCACTTTGCCAAAAGTGTTTGGGGACAATCAGTAGATGGTGGACCAGGTGGCCAACTATCTGTGGATTCGGTTTGCTCATCCCCCTTCATTGGTGTCATAATCACCACCATGTTTAGGTTCGTAATCTGATTGACTATCAGTGCCACTATGAGAATGAGTTTCCATTTCCATCTCATCATCATTTGTTTCATTATCATAATTGTGGGAGCTCATTTTGACACTGCATTTCACCAAATGAATTTTTTTTCAATAAATACATTGTTTCAGCCTATGCCCTACATTAATTTTTTAATTTTAAAATTAAACAATAAGAATTTAGAAAGTGAAACAACAAGAATCTACTTTAATTTAGAAATGAAATTAAATAACTAAAAGAAAATGAAACAACAAGAAATGTAAAACTTGAAACAATGAACATTCATTTGAAAATGAGAAAAAAAAATTAAAAATCAGTTACAAACCCTACCTTTTGCTTGAAAAATTTCTTCAACAAGGTGAAGAATCTTCCTTTTCTTCTTGCTCTTTGTCACTCCTCTTTGATTTGCAATCACTCTTTTCACTCTTATTACCACCCTTTTCTTAGCTCACTCTTCTTGCTGCTGTTGTAAACACATAGAAATGAAAAAATGAATACAAATGAAGCTTTGAAGTGTTTTGATGCAATATAACATACTAGATGGGCCCCACATACCTCTAGGGTTACAATGTAACCAATACAAAAAATTAAAAACTTGTATTTTATTTGGTTTGCCGTGATGGGGGACATCTGGGCATCCCCTCAGGGGTCGAGGGACGCCTAGGCATCCCCCCTGTCCCCACCGGGAACATTGGGATGTCCCCGCGTCTCCTCAAGGAACGGTGGCGGGACGGTGGCACTGCCGGGGATGTCGGAACCGTCCCCGGTGCATCCCTGTTCCAGGAACGTCAGGGATTTTGGGGCGGGGGATGCGTCCCCGGGTTACTATGAAATTTTTAGCTCTATTATATTCATTTCATGCTTGAAAAAGAATTTGCTCTTCAACATTTTTTTATTGTTTTCATGGATTTAACTCTCTTATTGTTTATTGATATTCCATGCCTAAAAATGTTTAACATGTTAAATTTCAATGTATTGCTGACAATGATTAAAAATCATATTTAATTGATTGTTACAGCCACCGCCCTGTCAATCGGACTACAACTCCCATAGGTTCTAAATGTCTTGTTTTGGGGTGTCTATTGGACGGTAAAGCCTATGCATGACATGAATTCATATGTATTCTGGACTCTGTTCAACTCTTGGGACATCCTCGGCACAATTCATTCTTTCCACGTCACACATTGACTCTTTCCCACTCATCATAGTAGCTAATTAACTGTGGGAAAATACTTACAAGTAAAACATAGTTAGTGGTCAGGAAAATATTTGTAGCAAAAACTTTGGATTTAAACGAGGGCATTAATATCTAATTAAGGAGCTAACTTTATAGACGGAGGAGGCTCTCTTCATTAGTCAACCAGAACAGATGACCATAGAAAATAACAGGAATTGTATATTTTTGACTCCATTATTGTATACGTGTGTTAACAAAGACTTTTATTTCTATATTTAATTTGACAATCATTTTACATCTCAAAATATTAATATACATCAATGAACATAATATTTCAAAATAAACAATATGTAGAATTTATGTTTCTATGTATATAGTAAATAAATAGTTTCAAAGTAAAATAAAATAACTTTTAAGTAAATAAATTAGCTCCAAGTTGATATCTTTTGGGCATTTTTAGATAGATGTATTTAAATTATTTATGCCACTCTAATCTTAACGATGCAATTAGCTAGAGTTTGATCATATAGCATTGGGCTATAACAACTGTGATTTTAGCAGTAAAATAGTTTTTTTTAAGGCAGGCAGGATAATGTTACGTTATAAACAAACTTGTTATTGTTTGCAATGAAATTGTATGTTGCACTACAAGTCTAGGTTGCAGCAGTTGACATTCTTGGGCAAGATTTGCACGGGATCTTGCTTCTTCATATTGATCTAAACTATAAAAGATGCCTCCCTCGCAATATTATGACTTGCTTTTAAATTAGTTCCTTGAAATTTTAATGGATCATCAATATAGTTCTTGTGAAATTTATTTGAGAGATGTTTGAGTCATTTAAAATATTTTTGCCTATCTACAGTAAATGACATTTATGATTTTATCCCACCTATTGTATCAGGACATGGAAGGGCAAACTCCTCTTCATTATGCCTTTGTTTGTGAACGGGAGGATATTGCCAAGTACCTTATTGACCATGGTGCAGATGTTTCCATCAAGGACAATGATGGTGATGCTCCATGTGATATTTGTCCCACAAAATGGACATGGATGTCTGGCAATGCTTGATTGGTGTATTTTCTCCGATGAACTTATGGAATATGAGACAGATGGTGCATTTATTATAAATGAATGGGATGATTAATTTGTGACGTTTGTCATGCCTCTGAACTATTATAAATGCAATAGCATTTGTAGGGTTTGATTTTATGTAAATACCCGCCAGAAAGAAGACTGCATCTGTTTGATGGTAAAATATGGTTGATCCTTTTGTTCATCCTTGATTATTCATCTTTGGAAGCATACTATGCATTACTTTATTGTAATTTGATGGGTGATTTGTTAGCATTGTAAATCATTCTGACATCCGGACATGCTTTACAGAGGTTTATACTACATCAATATCTATGCAGTTGGGCTTTCCTTTTGTACCTTTTCTCTCTTGTTATATCCTTTAGATAAGTTGCGATTAGGACTCAAAAAACTTGGCTTTTTTGCATGTTGATATGACAGAATGGAGCGAATCCACAAAACGTGCCTGCTTATAGGAGTAGTTACTATACAGCAACATTCCCCATTAAGAATGTTGGAAGTAATTTAAAATATAAGTTCTGACTGATATTATCGTAAAGAAGGTGCTATTTTCAAATTTTGTAACTATTACCTCTTGAGTTCATAATTGACAAATGTCTAAAGACTTGCAATTAAGGAATCAAATGACCAATTGTTACTATTAGATTTCATTAAAAGCAGTTCCTTATGAACAGATACTAGGCGATCTTTATTATATTATAAGAGGTTGAATATTATCTCCTTCATCGATCCTGTTAGAAGATTTAAATGATCTGTATGAACACAAACTAACATGAATTGGTTTCTCCAAAAGGCATGCTTTGTGATCACACTGCGTTTCCTTGGTACACTGCAATGGAAATAAATTGTTACCCAAAGTGGGATGCGGTGTTTATCAACATCATATCTCCAACTATTTGCCTTAATATAATATTTCTCCAGCTGTTGTGCCTTGAATCTCCTTATAAGAGAGAGTCCAGATGCCAAAACTCCAGATGTTCGTTTGTAATTACTTTTGCACCAACATTGTATCATAAGGCTTTCTGTAATAAGTCTTGAATTGTCATTTTCTATCTCCAAAGCCTAAACCTCTAGCCTCGGGTTTGAGGTTTTGGATTTATTAGTGATTTCGTATAGTGGATTATTTGTACACGTATCAAACTAATTTAAGAGTATATATATCCCCCTCTCTCGACGCTTCAATATCCTTTGGATCTATATGCATATTCGTTTTCTTTCAATCACTGGATGAAGACGAACATTTTTTTTTGGTTAATATACTTCCTTTGAATATATGTTTTTATTGGACGTATGCCCTACTCTAAAAACAGATTCCTTCTATGCCATGCGGACATTTTTGTTTTCTTCTTCCAGCTTTTGAGGAGGATGACAAGCTACTCTTTTTGGTTATTCGGTGTGGGTTTGTCATGCCTATGGTACATGTCCACTTGAAAATTATCCCAACTTTTCAAACGAGTTTTCTTGATAGAGGATATGGTTATTCGGATGGTTGGTAGAGGATATGGTTATTTGGATGGTCGATGTTTTGTAGGTGTGTTCAAAGTCCAGTATTGTTCAATTCTCCTTTCTGCTATGCTGATGGACAGATGTTTTTGATTAAGAAGTAGTCAAAAACAAGGGGGGTGACCCATTACACAAGTACGACCCAATAGATTGTTGGGCCACCATCAACACTTAGTCAGCACAAAAGGTGCTAACAAGAAAATAACCTATACTAAACAAAGAAGAAAATGCCCAATAAGAAGGGCCAAACTCACATTGCTAGAGAAGAAGGACGAGATTTCTTTCTATGCCTTCGAACAACTGTCCAAATGATACTATCCTTGGGCTCACCGAACAAAGGAGACACCACTAGGGCAACTTTCAACACAACAACCAGAGTGTTGTAGAAGTTGAACATCGTTAGTAGAACCAAGGTGCAAGGCTGCAACAGTAGAGGGAGCATAAGTGCCCTCTTGGCCCGAGGGCAAAACACTGACATAGTTGGGGGCATCAACAAGGGATGCAGTAGGAGGATTTGGAACAACAACAAAAGCCAATACATGATCAACAACAAAGGTGTGGGTCCGATCAGTAGCTGGGGCCTCGTCTAGATTTTTCACAGGGGTAACCTCTTCGACAACAACTTGCAAGTCCCCAGAAGAGGATTCTGAAAGGGAGTCAACACGAACAGTCAAATGATCGTTACTAGAAGCCTTCCAAGAAGCATCACCTTTGTGGCGTAGAAGAGCATAGTCAGAAGCCATGTGACTAGTGGAGAAGCACCACCGACAGTGGAAGGGAGGACCCTCATAATCCAATGCTTGTGTCCATGGTCTATCCCCAACCATGAGCATCACGCCCCCAGGGAGTGGTTGACACACATCCAAATCAACTAAGATATGGGCAAAAATGGTATGGCCCAAGGTTGTTGTAGCTCCATTTGCTTTTAGGAACCGGCCAAGGGAGTTTCCAACAGCCTTAAAGGACATCTCCCAGAAATGAAATAGGAGATTAGGAAGGCAAACCCACACTGAACACACATTGAGTGGTTCAGTGAGAGGGTTGAAATAAGTTCACTAGGGTTTGGCAGAAAGGGAATGATTCCCCCAAACCCACACCTTATTCAGTACCAAATCTCAATCTTCAGAAGAAGATAAAGAAGAAATGAAGAATCCCTTGGCACAGGGGTAAAACTCAATATCACAAAAGACAAAGGGTTTCCAATAGTTGGTTACCCAATTGTGTAGATCTAGGAGAGAGGGCCAAAGACCGGCAAATCTGCCCACCAACCCATGTTGTTGGTAAAAATCAACATTCTCCACCACTTCTGGGCGACAAACTACTACACGGCCTTGGCACAAGAAATGGGACAAGCTTTCTCTCTTGGAGGGCTTGTAGTAACAGACTTAGCAACATGGGCGTAGCTCTTGCTACCATTCACTCATTTGAGGATAATACGTAGGGTGCCATATGCGGCTTTTCCTTCATTCTCAAGTTCAAAGTGGATTACACAAACCTGTTTAGGAAGTTGCAATATACTCCCCTTGTGAAAATGTTGATTTTAATCAAGTGCAATTGGTAGAAGAGGAACATGATGCTTTTAATCAAGCAATTTTTTTTGAAGAGGAACTTGTCTTGATTAGACAAACTCAATCTTTATTTCCTCTTGGTGACATTAGAACATTGAGTTTTGGTCACAATAATGTTTTGATTAAGTAAAAACATGATTTGAAATGTCCCGAAACTTTAAACAAGAGCACAAAAAGATATAGCAATGAAAGACCATTACAACTGTGGTGCCCCACCAAACAACCAAAGGAACTAACCGTAGTTCCTACCAAGTGAAACAACAAAACAAAACAAAGGGTAATCAAGATTTACATTTTTGCCCATCCTTATGAGAACGTAAATTCCTATCAAAAGAAGGCGTGGAAGATTTAAATTTCTTTTCCTTAACTGTTGTCCATCCATCCTCCACCTTTTCAGTAGCCTTCTGCCAAGCGAAAGAAGAGCAAGAAGAGCCCACTAAAGGGCAAGTCGAATCAGAAATCACAAGAGGGACAAGAGTAGTATCCCGACCAGAGACAACATCAACCATCTGGTTAGGGACATCAATAGCAGCACCAGAAGGGGCAGCAACAACAATCTGAACTAAAGCCACATCAGAGACAACATCAGTAGCTTCCAAGACATCTTCAGAAGCAACAAAGGCAGCCACAAAAACACCAGCCAAAGCATGATCAATCTGAGGAGAGCAAGCAACCGAACCCCCTTCCTTAGTAACTTTGCAGACCGCATAACAGTGCTCATAATCCCCCAACCACCAAGTAGGTGATTTCTTCGATTTGACCATTTCAGATAAACACCACGCAACAAGATGGCCAGTCTTGTGGCACTTCCTACACCTGAACGAGATTCCCTCATAATCCAAATTCTGAGTCCAAGAGCCCAAGGGAGATGCCAAAGTTATCTTCTCAGGAAGACCTTTGGAAACATCAACCTTCACAAGAATACGAGCATATGTCATCTTAAAAATTTCAAAGGAGTCTGAATCCACCATTTGGAAATCCTCAATAGCCTCACCCACAGATTCCAAAACCGAGTCCAACCAAAGATGACGAGGGAGATTCGACAATCTTACCCATACATGTATTTTATTGAAGGATTCAGTAAGAGGGTCAAACCCTTGATACCAAGGTTTGGCCATTAGGGGAAAACGCTCCTTCCAAGTGAAACAACTATTGCATAAAATAGTTTTCCTATCTTCAACATTTTCAAACTTTACAATAAAAAAACCCCTTGCCACAGGGTATATCTGAACAACATCATTTAAAATGGGTTCCCAATGCTTGGAAATCCAAGCATGTAAATCAGAGAGAGAGGGCAAAAAACCCCTAAAACGGAAAATAGCAGCATTGGTCACAATAATGTTGATCAAGAAAATTTCATTCTTTTTTTTTCTCAATATTTTCTCCTTTTGATGTCAAGATATTTAACAAATTTTGTATCATTACAAGGAAGGGATGTGAAAACATTTGGTGTTTTAGATTAATAAAGAGGACTTGAATCACATAGTCTCTTCTAGAGGAAAGCAAAAATGCTCACATTGAGGCTAGTGACGATGACGTGATGTGTCAAATGACAATTTAACAAGGTCAACTTGATGTACCAACACACTACTTTGGGGTAGTGACAATTTGTATGTCATTTGTGCTTGTCTCACACACCTTGCATATTGATTGCATTATTGATAGTCAATTGTAGGAAAAATCTATTGTGAGATCCATTGTTGACAAAGTGCACTAGTTGATGGACCCATATTCTAAATTGTATGTCCTTGGAGTGCCTTTTGTGATTGGTCTCAAATTTGTTGATCAGGTAACATGTGAGTTACAAATATGGATTGTTAGTTAGTAAACCCTAGGAGTATGATAAGAAAGCTCAATATGATGCATATAACAAGATGTATGAATTGCCTCAATATCATGCATATAACAAAACAGATGAATTGCAATAAGAGAATAACTTTTAATCATATGTACGAGAAAAATCAATAAAAAATCAATACTCTATTAAAGTTGCCAATTAAGCAATGAAGCTTGCTTTGGCATTTACTAGGCTGAAACATGAGCCCACAACAAATGCTACTATTTATATTCTTTGTGCAAGTCTTGATCAATTGTTGTAGCATTGTTTATATGTTTTGATACACTAAGACACTCACCTTTGATTGAGTAATTAGTCCCACCATTGAACTTATTTAATGTCTGGATTGCACATCAATTGTAAAAAGTGGTGAAACCAAACAACAAATATGGAACTTGTTGAAGTTTTCATTAAACCAAGTACATCACCTTGGGCTTATCCAACTCTTCTACTACTTAAGAAAGACATAACTTGGCATTTGTACATTTACTTTAGGAGATTGAATATGACCATACTAATTAAGATCCGCTCCCATTGATGACCTATAAAATCAATTTCACGGTGCTTAGTTCTTCTCCATGATTGTTCTAAATACTGTTTATTATGAGGAAGGAATTTAGTTTGATGACTATTGATGCTTTTGTGTACTCATCAACGTTCTTATCATATTCATGCATTTGATGAACGTTGTCTTCAAAAATATCCTTGACAAATTTGTTATCATCTATTCAAATGATATTCTTGATTTTATCACTTGGGAGACACATTTCTAGCACTTGGAACATGTTCTTTGCATACTTCAACATAAACAATTGTGTGCACTCCTATTCAAGTGTTCACTTGCCTAGACATTGATCTCTTATCTTATTTTTTAAATAATTCTCATGAAATTAAAATGGATCTCGCAAAAGTGGAAATCCTTTTTAAAAAGTTGACTCCCACCATCACATTTTTTCAAATTAGTCTTGTGAAGTTTTAGTGCAAATTTATCCTTGACTATTTAGTCATTGCCTCACCTTTGCACTAGTTGAAGATAACATTGTGTCAATGGATTAAGAACTTTTCTTGTGTCTTAAACACGTGGAAATTTTATGTTTTGCAATTATACATGTATGATTTGATCTCTCTTAATGTTTTGATATTGAGACAAGTGCTTCATAGTTTATACCTAATCCATTTTGAAGGTAAGTGCAAGAAGTTGAGCCCGCTCATGGTAATTTTTTTTAGAAGATTATGGACAAGATTATGTAGATTCCAAATATGTAAATTTTTTAATTAGATTAATTTTTATGTTTTTCATTTAATTTCTACAGAAACAAGCCCATAAACTTGAACAACACACTTTTTAAAATTATTTTGATCTTTTTAAAACATTTAAAAAAAAAATGGCATCAAACTACATACAATTCTATTCACTTTGAAAAAAATTAAAAAATGATAAGTTTAGGTCAAATTATGCTTGTTGTAATTTGCTCTCCTAAAAGTGGAGTTTAGTAAGATGGGACTTTGTTTGTAGAGACCACTACAATACGGTGGTCTTGGTATTTGACAAGCAGGTATGAATGGTTATGTTTTGGTCGGTAAGCTTTTCAAGAGCATAAATGGGCTAAGATCCTCAACTTAAAATATTTAGGGGGAGTGGATATAAAAGATATTCCTAGATGCAGTATGATAGGTAAGGACTCTATGATATGAAATACCCTTAAAAGAGGAGCTCATGTTGTTAAGCAGACACTTTTTTGGATTTG
The DNA here is from genome assembly GCA_027943335.1 of Chamaecyparis obtusa. Lineage (NCBI taxonomy): Eukaryota > Viridiplantae > Streptophyta > Pinopsida > Cupressales > Cupressaceae > Chamaecyparis > Chamaecyparis obtusa. The sequence continues at coordinate 2,019,790 of BSBK01002189.1, forward strand.
TAATAAAGAAGCTAAACAACTTTCAGACACAACTCTTGCGATGGCTTCCCTCATATCCTTTCTCATTTCCCACAACTTCAGTCTCTAGTTGATATGTTTATTGCAGTAGGGTGGAATAGAGTTGAGGATTTTAAAGTGTGTCAGAGTTTTGGATTAGGGGAAGTGGCTACATGGAGAGAACCACATGAATGGCCTTTGGGAGGATCAGCTAATGCTCAAGTTGAATTAACAAGGATTTTTGCAGGAAGAATGTGTAATTCTCTGAGGGGATGAGATGTTCTTGCCCTTTGGTATCCTCAAGTTACTTAGCGTTAGACAACTCGACTCATGGAAAGGTTATTGCTCCTTGATGGAAACATGCTTGGAATAGATTCTTATGGCCCAAGTGTAATTTCTTCCTATGGTTGGTAGTCCAAAACATATGTTTAAGCTGGGAAAACCATTGGAAAAGGGAATTTCATGGATCCTCTAGATGTTTTTTGTGTAACAACAATGCAAAGAATACTTCTCACTTCTTCTGGTGATTTTTCTAAGAAAATTTGGCATTATTGGTGGGTTGTTTGGAAACATGCTTGTGTTCATGCTATCACCCTTATGGAGTTCTAGAATAGCCTCGGTAGACCCCCAGCTAAAACCTCTTTCCTCCATATAGCTTGGGACATTGGTCCCTCTTATTATCAGACAATTGTGGTTAGAAAGGAATCACAAGATTTTTCAAGATAAGAGGATGTTGGCTCAATGTGTATGACAAATAATTATTATTATGCTACATGAAACTTTATTGACGAAGTGTGATCTCTCAGTTTAAGTGGATCCAGGAGATAGTCTTGTTTTTTAAAATTTGAACATTTTGTGGGATGTTAATGTAATACCTAAAATGTAGTGTTAAGGAATGCAAAGTAAACTAAACATTCAACAAAACAAATGAGATAAACACCTATGATTAGACCTACAAAATGAAGACAAAGACACTCAAAAACAATAAAAACTTTCAAGCAAACCTTCAAGATGTAGAAGATTTGTCCAAAGGATGAAATGTGTGCTCAATGATCTATGCTTCAAGCTTTAATGGAGAAAATGACATGATAACTTTGCTTCAATGGTGGATGAAAATGAAGGAGGAGAGCTTTTTTTTTTATAGAAAGATGGGTGGAACGGACAGTCAAGATTAAGGGGCAAAAGAGGAGTGAGCAACGGTGAAGATGCATCCAAAGGAGAGCACATGGATTGTGCTTTTTCAAATGCATAGCATTGTGACAAGTGTCACAATGGGGGAGGATGAGAGGAGAGGCACCTTTGGAAGGTGTGAGAGGGGACAAGTGTGTAAGAGGTGTAAGAGACTTTTGATTTCTCATTGGAGGATGTGGAGGTGATGTCATAAGGGGTTGACTTTGGGGTGGATTAGCATTCTTTAATCTTGGATTATGATTGTGCACATGCTTAGGAGGTGATTAGGCTTGGTAAGTGGAGGATTAGGGAGATGTGATGGAGGAGAGAGAATGAGTGGAGGATTTATTAACTAAGCATGAATTATTAGCTAATAGGGGGGATTTAGAATTAAATATTTTATTTAATTTCAAGTGGGAGGAAAAGGGGATTTATGAATTAATTTATTTAGATAAAAGTATCAATTTAAATTAATAGAGGAATAGGGGTTTAATTAATTATCAGACTATAGGTTTGTCATTTTGATAATTAATTGGGCTATAGTTAATTAATTAAATTAATTAACTAACGGATGACATAAATTAATTAAATAAATAATATTTAATTAACAAAATGTCTTAGGAAAAGACTAAATATGATTACTAAATTATGTAAGCAAATTTAGGTGTCTACATTTTGCCCCTCTTCAACGTAGTGTTAAAATAACACTATTTCGAAGATGTTTTTAACAAAAGAGACGACACGAAGAATGGACTAGGTAATAAAGTTGCCCCAGTTATGGGTCAAGATGTGGCTGGATGATGCCCCCTTGAGAGGATGGCGAGGAAAGAAAAGGGTCTCGGGTGGCGGCTCGAAAGGAAAAAGGGGTGAAAGGAAGGGAGAGTGTTGCAGGCTAAGGAGGCGCATGAACGAAGGAAAGAAGGGTGAAAAAGGCCACGGGGAATGAAAATAGGAAGGATGGGAAGAAACGGGAGGAATCAAGGCATCCAAGAGTGAAAACGGGGGTCCGAGGAGGCCTATATAAGGGCCGGAGGGGTCAAAATCAATTCATTTGCACACCGAGAGCTTAGAAATCGTGACTGCAGAGTTCTGATATGTGAGGACAAGATGGCATAGCGAGGGCGACCGACACATTGGATAGACATTGTGAGACATGTGGCGCGGAGTGGAGGGCCTGACCGACAGGTAGGATTGAAAAACTAAACTTGTTGTTGTGTTTTTAGCACATTTATTGCATGTTTTAGGTTAGAAAAGCGCATTCCCGCGGAGTGGGCGCCCGATGGGAACACTCCTGACCTGGCGGGAACGTGTTCCCGCAAAAGATGGGTGGGGTCCAAAATCTGGGGGGGTCAAGCATTTTTCGCGGGATTGCGAAAATCGCGAGAGCGGTTGCGGGACCGCGGTCTCGCAAGAATGTCTTGCGGGATCATGTTCTCGCGAGCTGGCAGTGGGATGCTAAAAATGGCATTCCCGTGAGGGGAAGGGAAAAAGGATAAGTAGCATGGGAATGCATTCTCGCATCGCTGGGGTTTGGCCGGAATGAGGGAAGGGTTGCCCCTGCGAGAACGCGGGGACAAAAAAGCTCTGTGGGAATGCGAGGAGAAAAATCTCCACGAGAATGCGGGGAAAAAAAATCTCCACAGGAATGTAGGGAAAAGAAACTATTTAGGCTTAGTGCTAGAGCAAAAATTGACATGCTGACTTGGCTTGGATGTAGTGGTCGGTGGATCGACTGACGAGTCGAGAGAGATGAGCAGCAGTGCTGATTATCTCAGAGCAGTTCACGGCGGTGGACTGGGCTCGGGTGGATGCATTGGGCTTGGGATATCTAGCGCGGATGCCGCACAGACGGATGTATATGGCACTGGTGACAACGTTGTGTGAGCGCTGGCATTCAGAGATGGGGACATTTCATCTGCCCACTGGGGAGATGACGGTGACCTTGGAGGATGTATATTGCATCTTTTGGTTACCGGTGCGAGGGGTACTAGTGGTAGCAGGTGTGTACACACAGGTGCAGGTAGTGGCCCCACTACTAGGGCCAGGAGTAGTGCTAATCTTGGCACATGGGCAGCTGACATTAGCACAGTATGCCGTAGCAGCGCCAGTAGGACGACGGGTCCATTATTATGTTCTAGGATTAGTGTCGAGGTATCTCTCCCCAGAAATAGGTGGGAGGAGTGTCACACTATCGCAAATTCTCATGATTGTGCAGATTGTGGACGTAGGGGTACCGACAGCATGGGGTACACTGATGTTGGCGGAGATGTACTGCGACTTGCATTAGATAGTCTATCACGGAGCGGGGACGATGGGTAAGAGCTTTGGATTTGCGTCCCTCCTATAGGTTTGGGCTTGGGAGCACATAGCAGTGCTGCGGCCTTTAAGCCGAGTGGATAGACAGGCGAACGAGCTTGCGACATATAGTTGGGGAGACCTAGTGACATATCATGAGGCTAGGGACATTGACTTCTGGCGGGAGACACTAGATGGGATCAGGGATGAGATCACATGGCGTCCATACCTTGGACAGACGCCATGGGCTGAGGATGCACGAGAGCTTCCATTCACTACGATGCCCACACACCTTACAGGGCGATGAGACTATATTATGGAGCAGTACAGACCGAACAAGAAATCTCGTTAGTTTGAATTCAGGCAAGATGTGCCATATGGGGAGAGATGGTACCAACAGGCCACCCACGAGAGGATATCGAAGTTTGGGCCACCGGTGGATAGGGGAGGACTACTGGCCGCCTATCAGGCCATGTAGCCATTTGTTTGGGATTGGGCAGGAGGGGTGGCAGATCTAGGGACCACACCAGCGTACGATGATTGGTTCTAGCCACCTAGGGCAGTAGGGAGATTAGGGCTACTAGACGGTGAGGGAGGGGCACTAGCCGTGTATAGAGGCTGGAGAGGAGGGGGGAGAGGAGGAGGGGGAGATAGGGACAGAAGAGGGAGAGGAGGAGATGGGGATGGGGATGGAGATGAAGATGGGATGGACGTGGATGGAGGGGGAGGGGATGGGCTACAGATACCGACAGGGCCGACACCGGGATCACCACCCCAAGCAGGAACACCAGTAGCAGCAGGATTCAGATCATCTAGGGGTGGGGGAGATGATGCAACAGCATGCTTAGCCTCACTGCAGGCCGCACATGATACCACTACGCAGATGCTCCGAGACACACAGGTGGAGAGAGATGCTCTGAGAGTAGAGAGGGATGGGCTGCAAACAGAGAGGGATAGCTTGATTGCACGCTTAGCGCAATCCATATAGGATGGGCTGATGATGGTGGATGAGAGGGAGCATGAGGAGGGAGAGGGATGCCCTGATTGCAGAGAGAGATGGTCTGCGTGCGGAGAGGGATGGGCTGCGGTCAAAGCGAGACCAGCTACTAGGAGAGGGAGACACTACTACACGGGGATCTCATGAGTGGTCGGGAGAGGTATCTCGCCTCCAGCGATAGTTGGTGCTGTTGGGAGAGTAGGTTGGCTTCTACCGGGGGTTATATCTTGCAGCTGTGCCTCTTGAGTGAGCACATCACTACAGGGAGCCAAGCCGGTCATTACTAACAGGCTTGAGTGGTAACAGGAGGACAGGGTCTAGTGGGAGTCACAGATCCGGGACTAGTGGGAGCCACAAGGCAGGCGAGGGGAGTCGTCGGTCGGGCCACACACAGAGTCAACAACACTCAGCCAACGGTTCGATATAGATGGAAGAGGTGGGGGGATCGGAGTCAGGGATAGGGATGGACATGGATATAGGTGCTGTTTTGATATCCAGAGAGGTGCAGAGTACAGAGATACAGGGCACATGTGCACAGGGTTCAGTGACCCGGCCACCCATCCTACAGGTACCCCCAGAGGCAGACCCATTAGCTGGAGATTTTGATATACAGCCTCCCTCAGGAGAGGTAGATAGGCAGTGATATGCTGTAGTTTTGATTGTATATGATTCATTTATTGATGGAGGGCATAGTCCCGATTGTATATTCATATCTGTACTGTTGGTATTATCATGGACTTAGACGGACATTTATTGTTTCATGCTTTTGGGTTGGGACATGTACCTTTATTCTTTGCGATGATGAATGTATGGATGCTTATGAAGTACTAACATGGATGATGCAGGATGTGATGTGATTTCTATATGTTATGCTTTATGAGATGTTTATTATGAGATGTATGTGTTGACAGTTTGTGGATGCAGGATGTGATGTAAAATGTTGTTAATATGTGATGCATGCATATTATGATGAAATGCATGTGTATGGATATGTAACATGTGTTAACAATGCAAGATAATAAACTACTTAACAATGCAAGATAATTTAAATGAACCTAATGAATCTAAGATAACTTAATAAGCAATGGACCTAAAATGAACTCTTAACTATGCAAGATTAAAATGAATCTAAATGATATGAATATGAAATGGTAAATGAGATGAATGCACCTAAGAATGAACCTTAACAATGCAAGATTAAAATGAATCTAAATGATATGAATATGAAATGGTAAATGAGATGAATGCACCTAAGAATGAACCTTAACAATGCAAGATTAAAATGAATCTAAATGATATGAATATGAAATGGTAAATGAGATGAATGCACCTAAGAAAGAACCTTAACAATGCAAGATTTAAAATGAATCTAAAATAAGGTCAAATGAGAAGATGATGTGAAACTAAAATGAATGCACTCTAACAATGCAAGATAAGGAATCTAACATGATATGAATGAATAAAAAATGAATGCACTCTAACAATGCAAGATAAGGAATCTAACATGATATGAATGAATAAAAAATGAATGCACTCTAACAATGCAAGATTAAAATGAATCTAACATGATATGAATGAAAAGATGAATGAATCTAAAATGAATGCACTCTAACAATGCAAGATAATGAATGAATGTAGGATGAGATGACATAGTGCAACCAAGGGTAGGAGTGGGAAATGACATGCATGCATGAATGTAGATGAGAGTGTGAGGGTGAGGGTATACGGAATGGTCACAACATATCACTGCCTAACTGCACCCTTGCTGAGAGAGGGAGGGGACAATGGTTGAAGGGGGATATATGCACAATCACAATCCAAAGGTCAAGAACATGAGAGGGATGCGAGAGAGAAGCTCAGGGGGGGGGGAGTTTGCTGTTTGGGATGATGCTTTGATATTGGATAGGGGTGATGGGAGCTTTGTTCGGATGTTTGATAGGGTGGAGGATGTTTCATGAAGCTTGAGCGTGGGATGTTCCGAGGGAACACCACCGTGTAGTTTTGAGCACTTATTTTGATATAGCAACAGAAGAGATGAACCATAGTTACTAGGAACGTGAGGTCATGTCGTGAGCATTGCATAAGACTGACGCAAAAAAGACACGCAAGGATTGCCCCAACATCACACATGCATCCCGAAGGACACATGGTGGGAATGATGCAAGGGAACCCACAAGCAAACAACATTTCCCAAGTGCACCAAGTAACCAAAAAGATCACAAGTGGAACGTGCAAGGGTCATGTCCGACTGACTCATAGGCAGAAGCCAAAAGATTGCAAAAGACCGTACCCCAGAGTAACACCTCCTTTTTCAATACACCATGATATAAAGGATCGTGGCGGCCTTAATGGGAGTAGTCAACTGAGATCACAAAATCAACTGAAAAGATAGAACAAGCAAACTGAAATCAATGCGATAAGACCAAAAGATGTCCTTTGCCAAAAGAGATCGACTGACTGTGGATGTTGAGATTAGGTTAGACATGGAGGAAGGATGCATCCTACAAGAACCTGGTTGATGGGTATTGACTGCATTGGGAATATTGCTGGGCAAACGAAACAACTTTCGGAGAATCACAGTGATGCAAGATACTTGCTGAGGGAACATTGCTGATGTTGAGATCATTTGGGTCATGTGCTTTGCAAGCAAATGGTACTACCAAGATGGTATGTACAAGACGAAGACACTATATATAGCGGATATGTACAACATTGCAGGAAATGGAATAGTGAATCTTGTGTGCTGGTGTAATGGGGATGACACCTTGGGAACAAGGGATGGGTGAGTCGGAAATGAAAAGTGGTGAATGGATGGGGGGGGTGGGATTTTGATAGATAATGATACGGTCCACTATGTATGGCACCTGTTTACCAGGTTTTCACCAACATACTTGCCCAAGGCGCTTGAATTGCCAAGTTTTCACCATTGGACACGATTTTTCTCTTTACTCTTTTCCATATTTTTTTTGAATCATCAAGGTGCTTGTTTACCAGGTTTTCACCAAGGTGATGATTTTTTAAGGACATTTTATAATTTTAAAGATTTTTTCAGGATCATATTTGCTTTTAAGAATTTTTTTCAGGATCATATTATGGTTCAAGCATAGAACCGCTTCAGATGTATGATATTAATAGGATCATTAAGGGGCTCCCCTTAGGCGTAAACAACTGATAAGCTCCAGAACTGAAGCCAGCTATCACCACGTAGGGACCTAACCAGGTGGGCTTGAACTTTCCTTTCTTTTCACGGTTTGCTTGTACTTTCTGGTTCTCTTTCAGGACTAGGTCTCCCACTTGAAACTGTCAAGGGTGGACCTTTTTATTGAAGCTCCTTTTGAGATGATTTTGGTACATGATTAGGTGATCGTAGGCCCATTGCCTCTCTTCATCTAGCAAGTCTAGCTGTGCCAGGCGCGCCATGTGGTAGTCTCAATTTGTGATGTAGTTCTTCATGGACACGCGAAGTGAAATGATTTCAACCTTGATTGGCAGAACAACTTCAACACCATATACCAGGGAGTATAGGGTGGTGCATGTGGGAGTACAGAATGAGGTGCGATAGGCCCAGAGGGTGGGATTGATTTGCAAATGCCAGTCATGACCAGAATCATTGACAACTTTCTGTAGGATTTTGAAGATGGTTTTGTTAGTTGCCTCAGCCTGGCCATTCCCTTGTGGAAAGTACGAGCTAGAAAAGCGTTGGTGGATGTGGAATCAGTCACAAAGCTCTGTAACATGTTGGTTTTCAAATGGAGAGCCGTGATTTGTGAAGATGGTGGAGGGAATGCCGAAATGACAAATGATATGGTAGAGGATGAATTTGGAGATCTGGACACCAGTAGTTAAGTTGAGCGGAATTGCTTCTACCCACTTTGTAAAGTACTCGGTGGCTGTAATGATATACTTGTGTCCATCTGAAGAATGAGGGTGGATCATGCCAACAAGGTCAAAACCCCAACACAAGAAGGGCCATGGAGGTGCAATGGGTTGTAAGTCTTGCGCGGGTGCATGGACCAAATTGGCATGCTGTTGGCACTTCTTCACGAACTCACAGGCATCATGCTCCATGGTCGGCCAATAATACCCAACTCTAAGCAGCTGCTTTGCAAGGATGATACCACTTGTGTGAGCACCGCAAATACCAGCATGAACCTCTTGTAAAGTCATGACGACCTCATTTGAGTCTAGACATTGGGAGAGGACGTTATGATACCCACGACAATATAGGGTGTTGGCTACAAGAGTGTAGCAGGATGCTCTGTGAATAAGGTTCTGGCATTGGGTGTTTGTGAGGTGAGGAGATATGATACCATTCTTTAGATAAGCATGAATGTCATGGCACCATGGGGACTGGGGACCAACCAAGACGCATACCATATCAATGTTAGCGTTCTTGTAAGCGGGCATGTGTAGTTGCTCGACTAGAAACTCATATTGTGCGGCATCATGGGGGATTTCCAATAGTGAACCGATGGTGGCCATGGAGTCTGCTGCCTTATTTTGAAGTCTTGGTACTTGTGTGAACTGTATGTTGACAAAATGTTCTTTGAGTTTATCTACAAGCTCTTTGCAGGGTAATAGCTTGTCATCTTTTGTTTGATATTCATTGAGGACTTGCTTGATGATCAATTGGGAATCTTTGAAAACTTGGAGTTCCGTGATATTCCAGTGAATGACAGTTTTAAGACCTGCCATGAGGGCTTCATATTCTGACATGTTGTTTGTACACATAAATCCTAGCTTGAAGGATTTTGGGATGTAGTCTCCTTGAGGGGTCACAAACAATATGCCTGCCCCTGATCCATGTGATGTATATGAGCCATCAAAATATAATTTCCATTGGGGTTGTTCTGCGATCATACAAAGATGCTCATCTGGGAACTCCATTTCGAGAGGGTATGCATCGACTAAGGGAGCTTCTGCAAGCTGATTAGCAATAACTTGTCCCTTGATGGCTTTTCGGTCAACATATTGGATGTCGAATTCACTAAGAAGCATAACCCATTTTTCCATTCGCCCTGTAAGTGTGGCCTTTGATAGAAAGTATTTGAGCAACTCAACCTTGGAGATCAAGTTTACTATGTGCCTGAGCTTATAGTGGCGAAGTTTCTAAGTGGTGAAAATCACTTCCAAGAAGGCTTTCTCCATTGGAGAATAATTTAGCTCGTAGCCAACCAGTGTACGACTGATATAATAAACAACCCACTCTTTTCCATCATCATTGAGCCGTGCTAAGAGTGCCTCCAGCGCTGTAGTAGTTGCAGATATGTACAAAATGAGGGACCTTCCTGGTGTTGGTGGAACAAGAATAGGTGCATTCGCTAGATATTCCTTGAGTTTTTCAAAGTTGCGCTGACAGATGGGATCCCACTTGAAGGAGGTATCTTTTCGTAAAAGATGTGTGAATGGCTGGCACTTATCTGCGAGTTGGGAGATGAATCATTGAACTGATTGTAATTTTCCTTTGAAGCTTCTTAGTTGTCTAAGCGTTCTAGGAGGAGGCATTTCCATGATGGCCTTCACCTTTTTGGGATCAATCTCTATGCCATGCCTGGACATGATGAAACCCAGAAGTTTTTTGGATGTCACACCAAATACACATTCCTTTGGATTTAATTTCAGGCCATACTTGCACAGGTGATCGAACACATCTTCAAGGACATCAAGGTGTTCGTAGTGTGTTCTAGATTTTGCTAGAATGTCATCGACATAGTCCTCGAGGATCTTATGAATCATGTCATGAAAAATTGCGGTCATCACCCTTTAATAGGTAGCTCCCACATTTTTGAGCCCAAATGGCATCATGTTATAGCAAAATGTGTCCCATGGTGTGGTGAAAGCAGTTTTGTGCTGGTCCGTTTCTACGATTCTGATCTGATTATACCCTGAGAAGTCATCCATGAGTGACAACATCTCATGCCCTACAGTGAGGTCTACAATCATGTCTATTTTGGGTAGTGGAAAATCATCTTTCATACATGCCTTGTTGAGATCTCAAAAGTTAGTACAAATTCTTATATCGCCTGAGGGTTTGACGATAGGCACCATGTTAGAGATCCAGTCTGAATAATCAATGGCTCTAATGATCTTAGCCTAAAGGAGCTTCTCAAGCTCTGCTTTAACTAGCAAGGCTAATTTTGGATGCATTCTCCTTAACTTTTGCTTGACTGGTTTGGCATCGTGATTGACTGCCAGATGATGAACAATGAGATCAGGATCAAGTCCAAGCATATGGGCATATGACCATGCAAAGTTTCCTATTGATTCCCGAAGGAGGGCCTCTAGGGCTATCTTTTCTACTTCACTTAGAGTTGCTACGATGTATGTGATCTGAGGGATTTCCTCTGTTCCTAGATTGATCGGCTTGGTCTCTTCAATGAATATGGATGATTGTTCTGACTAGTAATCCTGGATAAGAGGAAGAGGCAAGTCTCCATCCTCCAGCACCTCATAGAGGTTTTCACTGTCGGATACACCCTTTGTTTTTACTATTTTTGAATCAGGATGTGCCCCAGAGGGGTTTTCACATGAGGACTCTTTATTTTCTTTTTTGTTTTTATTTTTGCGGCTAGAGATTTCCTCTTCCCCAAAGTACCCCTTTGGGTTAATCTGATATACTTCGGTCGATTCCTACCCCCATTCTGATTGCTAATTTGTGGTGCCCATGAATCTTAGGAGTGCTTCCTCACTTTGAAACTCATCAATATGGACTACGCTCAGTTGGTCCTAGTCTATGAGGTCGAGGTGAATGAGGGGGAGGTCAATGAGGTTGATGGCAAGTTAGTGAAGGAAAAAATTTCCCAGGAAGGTTTCGTCATCAAAGATATTGTTGTAGGACCATTTTTATTCCTCTTCCAGAACATCTTTGACTTCCACGAGTTCATCTTGGATTCTCAAAAGGGTTACGTTGGGCGAATTGGTGCCCCCAGTTACGGCGTCGGGTCCTCATATGTGTAGGCGAGGGGGATTAAAGCCAAGGCCTTGAGTCTTTGGATTTTTAGAGGCCTCCATGGGGTCTGTCATTCTAGCCTCATTGGGTCCTAGACCTCCTCCTTGATAGTCCCATTGTTCAATTGCCCATTTGTGCGGTATGGGATATTTATCTTTAAAGTATCTGAGGACCTTAGTATCTGGAGGTGGAGGATCTTTATACAACCATTGGTTGATATCTGGGGCCAACTCCTGACCATTTAGGGTTCCATTGGAAACAAAAGAAATTGTTCCCATGGTCTTTATTTTGGGACCCTCTTGAGGAGCCTTGGTTTGGTGGGAGGGTCATCCTTGTGTGTGTGGATCCAGGGGAAGAGCCCCTATTGCAAAAGCATTGGTGAGACTATATTTTCCGCAGCCCTTGTTGTTGATCTTGACAGAGGAGGATGTGGAGGTGAGGGTTATTTCTGGATCACAGTGGGATTGGGAAGAGCTGGTGACAGACGTGCCAATGTCAATTTTGGGACAATGAGTGGAGTGGGGAAATGAAGCCTCAATTGCACGACAGTATGTGAAAGGTTGGGGATCTACATGGATGGTGATTTCAGTGCCTTGATAAGGGAATTTGATGCACTGATGATAGGGGGAAGGGACTGCTTGGATGGAGTGGATCTAGGGACGACCCAGGAGGATGTTGTAAGGGAGATCAAGATCAACAAGGTGGCACACTGTGTCTTGTGTGACAAGACCAATTTTGATTGGCAACAAAATGGTACCTTTAGAGGTACACTCTAGATTATCATAGGCCTTGATGGTGATCACATCATAGGAGATGTCTGCTTCTATGAGGCCAATCTGTAGAACAAATTTTAATGTGCAAAGATTGAGGGCCGAACCATTATCTATCATGACCCGTTTGATGGCAAAGTCATTGATCATTACGGTGATGTAGAGTGGGAGATTATGATCTGGTTCAATGGATGGCATGTCGGATGGCTGAAAAGAGAGAGTGGATGGTGCATATATGTGCCCCACAAGGTTCTTGAATTGGATGACATTGATGTCTGTAGGGATGTGAGCCTCTTGAAGGGCTTTATTGAGGACCTCTTGATGAAGGGGTGATGTATGAAGGAGATCAAGGATGGAGATTTGTGTGAGTGTGTTCCCAAGGTGTTCTAGGAGGTTATATTATGCATTGGGGATGGTGGTAGTATTGGCACCGGCTATAGATATCCGACCTCTTCGGGTAGTAACAACACATTGATTGTTGGCACCTTTGACATGGATTGCATTCACAGTAGGCTCAACCTAGGAGATACAACCAACAAATTTATCATAGTTTATGTAGGCAGTGGTATAGTCTTTCCCATCGCCATGGTCACCTTGTTTACCATTATCTTGGCCAGCAGGAGGGGTAATGTTAACTTGAGCCTTTTCGGCATTGTGTTTAGGAAACACATTTTGGTAGATTTGTAGGTTGGCATTGGGTGATGCTTGGGTAGGAGCATCGACTGTGATCTCCTTTTTATCTATAAGATCTTGGACATAGCTCTTGAGCTTCATGCACTTAGCAGTAGTGTGTCCCTTGACACAATGGTATTCACAATATTCATTGTCTTTGTACCAGGCTGGCTTGGGTGTTGAGTCATCATAGGGCTGGGTTTGCTGATACACAACCAGGTTGGCACTCACCATCTTGCAAAAAATGGTGTCCAAGGGTTCTCCAAGGGGTGTGAAGATGCGCTTTGGGTCATTCTGAACACGGGGCTTATTTCATCCTTGGGTAACAAATATAGCATTGGTTTGATTCACATGAGGCTAATAGGGTGGTTGTTGGTAGGCAGGCGCTTGCTATTGGTATACGGGTGCTAGTTGCTGATACACGGGTGTTTGTTGTGGATATGCCAGAGGAGTGGGATTAGGACCTGCAACCACAACTTGGACATTCCTGGTGTTTGTGGCTCCATCAGTGACCACATTCTTATTTTTATTCCAATATCGAGAACGGTCGTTGTTTGGTCTGTCTTGAGAGCTTTCTTTATAGTGTTTGATGCTACCATCGTCCAAAAGAGCTCGCTCAATATCCATGCCTTTCCCTTTAATATCTTGGTAGGTCTGAATGCAGTTCATCTTCATAGAATGGGATAGCTTCGGGTGCAGATTATCAATGAATATCTTGGCAAGATGTTTTTCTGGTGGCTGGTATGAAAATATCATGGTGAGATTCTACCATCATTGTAAGTAATCAGCTATATTTTCACCTCCCTTCTATTTGGTATTGCACAAGTCCAATAGGGTGAGCTTGTTCTCTATGTTGTGTGCATATTGAGCGACAAACTTTTTCGAAAGCTCTAGAAATGTGGAAACAAACCCATAAGGTATTTTGTAGAGCCATTCGAGGGTGGGCCCTCCCAAGCTCTTGGGGAAGAGTCACATGAGAAATATGTTGTTAAATGCCACCTCCTGGCAAGCCATGTAGAACTCTTTGACATGGTTAACTAGATCACCCTTCCCTCGATACTTGTCAAAATTTGGTGTTTCAAAATGTTTAGGGAAGGGGATCACTGTGATCGATCTGTCGAATGGATATGGACAAACTTCCTCGAACTTGAATGTCTTAGTCTCAGTACCAATCTTAAGCTCTTTGATGGCATTTCTCATTTCTTCCCACTCTGAATTGGCAAGTGCTGGAACGGGTACTCCCAGCGAGAATGGGTCAGATGGCATGGGTGAAAAGGGAGGATATGGTGAGCAAGGGAACGGGGATTTCCCAATTGAAAAGGCTATCTGGAAGGGGTTTTGGATGACTTGCTGAGTGACGTATTGCTGGTGCAAGGTGGGTGTAAGATGCGACAAGGCTTGCAGTTGCGGGATGAGGGGATTGGATTGTGCAGTCGGGAAGTATGGTTGATGTTGGGGAGGTTGGTAGAATGGTTGTGGTTGGGGTTGGTGATGAGCTTGACCAATATAAGATGGGTGCATACCCGCATTGTTGAGAGTGGGAATAGTAGCCTGGGTGTGCACTATAGGTGGTTGCATATGGGAGTTAGTGGGATGGGTAGCGCTGAGTTGCTATGATTGTGGAAGTTTGGTTTGCTAAGCGGCGGATGGCATAGACAAATAGTTGGTAAATGTAGGTGGAGATGCTTCTTGTGGGAAGGTTTGTTGTTGATGAGCCTTTTGGTAAAGTTGGCCATGTGTGGGTATGCCCAAGGCGTTCATTTGTGCTTGGCTGAGGCTCCAAGCGGCATTGACTCCTGATAGGGTTTGTGATGCAGAGTTGGCCACAAACATGGGGGCTGATATGGGAGTTTGTTGTGCTAGTGGAGGATTGTGGGATGGCACATGTGGCATTCCTATTGTAAAGGTGGCTTGTTGGGTCTGTGTGCCAGCCATAAAGGTGAGAGGCACTTGTGTGGAATTAGATTGTGGGGTGGATATAGGTGGGGTGGTTTGTGAGACTCCTTGCGAAAGAGGTGTTGATTTAGCAGGAGGTGGCATTGCTTGAGTAGAGGCTTGGGTGAATGCTAGTGCTTGAGTGACTATCTGCGAAGAGGCAAGGGGTGATGGTCCCATAATGGAAAGTGGTGTGCTTGTGGGGATCGCCATACGGGGTTTCAAGAGATGTGGGATAGGTGAGGCCATATGGGATACTTGCATGGTTGGATCATGGACTTGCTGGATGAAAAATGAATCAATGTTGGTAGGAATGTGGAAGGGGTTTGTGGGGTCAAAAGAGCATAACTGAGGTGGGATGGGAGTACCGTCCTACACATAGTTTGCTAATATAGCCAGATGATTTTGTGCGATGATTGTGCTTACCATTTGTGCATGTCCTAGGAGGCACATGAAAGCCTCCATGGAGTTAGTAGTAGGTGTCTCACTAGGATCTTCCCATATGTTCTGAACTGTTGTCGTCGAAGGGTCATACATCACCATTTCACCTATGGAATCATTTGGATCAGCTGAAGTAGTGGCTTGGTTGGAATCCATCCCTTTTCTTTTCTTTGATCGTGTCACAATAGGCATGAAAGTGCAATGTCCTAAGATGAGGGAAAATGCAGATGTAGCGGAATGATGCTAAGGATGGGGATTTGGATTTTGAAATGAACTAGGTGATGATCTAAATGTAGGATTCTTAGTGATACGCTATTGGGAAGAGGACTGAGATGGGTTACCTTTCCTAATGGGGGGATCAAAATGTGTGGATTGTCATCCTCAGATAGACTTGTGATCTTCGGATGATGGGATCCTTACTAGTGTGGGTCGATCTCTGGATCAAGATGATGAAGTCCACAAAAGCAAGTACTAGCTACCCTAGACAATGCTTAGTCAAATGGGTGAAGCTTCAAGATTTTGATTTGTGTAAACAAGGATAGGACAACTCAAGGTGAGTTCTTGGATATGATATGGATCTAGGATAATGATGCTAAATGATGCTTCGAAAGGGAATGACAGAAATGCACCTATTGGATCACCTAAGATGGGGGATGTTGTGACAATTTTCACAATTTTGAAAGAGGAGGTTATGCCAACTAATCTTCACTCTCTAATCTGACAAAGCGGTGATCAAATTGGATACAAAAAGTAAACTATTTAACCCTTGCGTTGTATTGTATGTTATCCAATCAGGTTTGGTACTTTTCTTCTTCGTGGGCTGCAGTGACAATATGCTGACAATGTTTGAGCTTTCTTTCTATAACTTTCTTTTCTTGATATGCACGCGGGATGGGTAACTTAGCTTTCTTATGCTTCATAGTCTAGGTCATAGGTCAACAAAAGTAACTATTTCACAAGATTGGATCAAGCTAGGAAGTGATTGCGGTAAGTATACCTTGGCTTGGTTTTGAACAAACTTGGATTCACTTTCAGGATAATGTCTTAACAAACAGTCCTCACAAGAGACAAAGAAATCTTGGAGGATATAGGTAGATGATCTCTTTTGGAAAAAGAAATTTGTAATTTTGATAATTGTGTATGTTCAACATATGTTTTTACTGGGTCAAGTCACTTTTGAGAACACATACAAGCATTTTCTACCTACAAGACAGGCTAGTATCACAACCTTTGCTCACAACTTGATATCCCAAAAGAGGAATACATATGGTGATTAATCTTCAGGCGACCCAGGAAACCACTTGGGTCGGTCCTTGCACAAGGATTATGATACCTTCGGGAGTAGATCGGGTAGGCTTCTGCTTAATGGCTTCTAGTAAGGTCCGTGGCATCCCCCAAATTAATTTGTACACGCGTGAATCACTTAAGATCCTAGTTGACCATGTCAAAATCGTAGGGATATTCACCTACCTCAGGCTACCATCAACATGCCTCACTTGAGCTTGCGGGGATAAGGCGAGAGTTTTCTCAACACTTTGTTTATATACTGACCGGGGTATTACCGATTTGAGCTCATTCTCTAAAGAGGAAGCACTTCTCTCTGGACATGCCTCACTAGAAGTGTTGTCAATTGAACTTGATCTTTCTCTTCACCCAAGATCTGCAAAGGCAAGGGGAGAGGATATGGATACAAGTGGATTTCTTCCACGTCGCTTACTTTAACAAGGTTTATGAAAAAATTAAAAAGATCTTAAGGAAGTGTTGAAAAACACTCCTTCAAACACGCCAAGAAGTATTCATTCCAAATTGAACCTATTAAGACTAAGTGTTTTCTATTCTAGAACATCAAACACTCATGTTTAGCATGCAAGGTTGTTTGTTTTGAAATGCAATTGACAATGTTTGAAAAAAGTATAGATTTTGATTTGCAAAAAACAAGAAAAGTTTTACTCCCTTTAGCATTCAAGATAGTGTTTGACTAATTTTTAAGCACCAAAAAAAGTGTTCATCGCATTGATCCTTTGTCCCTTAGGCATTCAAGATTGAGTAAGTTGATTTTAAGCACCAAAAGGAAGTGTGATGTTTTCCTTGTTCAATTTTAACCTTTGTTCCTTTTAAACCCAAATTGAAAATATGAGGTGTTGTTTGGCATACACTGTTCTTTTTAATGCATCAAAACTAAAATGAGTTAATTCTATTTTAAAATATTAACCCACATTCTTGCAAAAACCTACAATCCTACAACAGAAAACAACGTTCTCGCAGAGCCGTACCGGCGTTCCCGCAAGACTGTCAGAAAAAACTAGAAACACAAAATGAAAATAAAGAAACAGTGTCGATACCTTTGACCGCATTCCTGCAAGTCAAACCGCATGCTTGCGAGTCAACTATCGATCCCGTGTTGCAGGAATGAAGGCAGAAAAACTCTAAAAAATAAAGGGTCATATGGCCAAACAATGTTAACAGTCAATCTCGCTAGGTCAACAACATTCCCGCAAGGTCAAACAATGATCTTGCATTGCAGCAATGAGGGAAAACTCAAGACTATAGAAAAATGTCATACTATGGCTTACAGAACGTACACAGACAATCCCACAACAGTCAAACAGTGATCCTGCGTTGCGAGAATGCGATCCCGCAAAAAGGGGTACAGTCAATCAGTGGTGAATTAGGACAAAGAGCAGAAAAAGATGAGAAATCAAAAAATATCATGGCAGGAATGCATTCCCACGATCCGTACAGGTGTTCCTGCAGAGAAATCTGCATTCCTGCATCCGTACAGGCGTTCTCGCAAATCTGTAAATTTTTTGGAGGTGTTTGCTGTGTAAAATTTGAAAATGGGAGCATCTGCGCAAATGCCTCCTCTTCGGCCCTGAACCTGCAAAACACCCAAAAAACCCTTGCAAAGCACTCAAACAACAAAAAAATTTAGTATTTGGGTTAGTTTTTGCAAGAAAATGATGAAAAGATGAACAAAAATGACCCTAGAAGTGGGTCCCACCGAGCGTGCCAATATGTAATACCTAAAATGTAGTGTTAAGGAATGCAAAGTAAACTAAACATTCAACAAAACAAATGAGATAAACACCTATGATTAGACCTACAAAATGAAGACAAAGACACTCAAAAGCAATAAAAATCTTCAAGCAAACCTTCAAGATGTAGAAGATTTGTCCAAAGGATGAAATGTGTGCTCAATGATCTATGCTTCAAGCTTCAATGGAGAAAATGACATGATAACTTTGCTTCAATGGTGGATGAAAATGAAGGAGAGCTTTTTTTTTATAGAAAGATGGGTGAAACAGACGGTCAAGATTAAGGGGCAAAAGAGGAGTGAGCAACGGTGGAGATGCATCCAAGGGAGAGCACATGGATTGTGCTTTCTCAAATGCATAGCATTGTGACAAGTGTCACAACGGGGGAGGATGAGAGGAGAGACACCTTTGAAAGCTGTGAGAGGGGACAAGTGTGTAAGAGGTGTAAGAGGCTTTTGATTTCTCATTGGAGGATGTGGAGGTGACATCACAAGGGGTTGACTTTGGGGTGGATTAGCATTCTTTAATCTTGGATTATGATTGTGCACATGCTTAGGAGGTGATTAGGCTTGTTAAGTGGAGGATTAGGGAGATGTGATGGAGGAGATAGAATGAGTGGAGGATTTATTAGCTAAGCATGGATTATTAGCTAATAGGGGGGATTTAGAATTAAATATTTTATTTAATTCCAAGTGGGAGGAAAAGGGGATTTATGAATTAATTTATTTAGATAAAAGTATCCATTTAAATTAATAGAGGAATAGGGGTTTAATTAATTATCAGACTATAGGTTTGTCATTTTGATAATTAATTGGGCTATAGTTAATTAATTAAATTAATTAACTAGGGGATGACATAAATTAATTAAATAAATAATATTTAATTAACAAGATGTCCTAGGAAAAGACTAAATATGATTACTAAATTATGTAAGCAAATTTAGGTGTCTACAGTTAATAACATTCCTCTTTTGAAGAGTCGATAGGTTAGCCATCGTCATGCTAAGAAGAAGGATAAAAGAATTGGCAAGTGGTCTCCTCCCCCTCAATTTATTAAGATTAATATTGATGGATCCTCTCGGGGAAATCTAGGGCAGGCGAGAATTGAGGAATTGGTAGGGATAGCTTTGAGAATGTGATCTTTGTATTTTCTACTTACATGGGACATTACACTAATAATCTTATAGAAGTTGTGGCTATTATCTATGCTCTTGAACATGTTTGCACACTTGGCTGGTGCAAAGTTATTTGTGAGTCATATTCTCATATTGTTATGGACATGTTGTATAAACAAAAATTGGAAGATGTCGACTGACAACTGGCTGTAGTTGTGTCACCCAATTTTGACCCTTATTTAAAAATTTGGGATTTTGACATGTTTATCTCTTGCCTCACCCTTAATTCATAGAATTACAATGACAATACTGAATTACATATGCAAAGATTATAAGACTCAACATTTGAGAAGGAAAGGAGAGTGACTATGATTTCCATTGCCAAAATTTGCAAAATTTTTTGGAACTTTTATATTGTTGTCATGGTTCCTAAACTTATTTCGAGTTTACATCACGACTGCATGTTGGAGCATATATATACATCAGTCCCAAAGATCATTTAACAATTTTGAAATCCAGACACCAAGCTCACTTTCAACTTATGAATTTAATGATCGTCCATGCCAATGACAAAGAAAATACAGTTATCAGGTGTGACTTAGTTTTTGGGATTTCCATGATACTTTATAAATTCATAAGGGCACAAAGCCCTATTAAGTGGGACAATAATCCTATAGAAGGCAACGTTCAAAATCTAATTGGCAATTGGGATCTTTAAAGGGTACAAGGAAATACAAACAGGTCCACAGGTCAATACCAAAGCACTGGTGGCAATTGCAAATGGTCGGAAGTCATCCTATCTAATCAAAATGGCGTTTGTCAATATTCAACCAATGAAATTTTAAATAATAAAGCACATATTTTCAAAGGACGAAGGTGTATTTTTTTTAGTTCCTCTTAAAATTTTTATGATCCAAAATAGGTGATTCTTTGGAGATGGTACAAGCGGCTGGATTGAATTCAGATAGAATTCTCGAGGGGTGTTGCTAATCCTCTAGGTTTTGAGATCTGTCTCACAGGTTTGATAGTGACTCAGATTACTAAT
The DNA here is from genome assembly GCA_027943335.1 of Chamaecyparis obtusa. Lineage (NCBI taxonomy): Eukaryota > Viridiplantae > Streptophyta > Pinopsida > Cupressales > Cupressaceae > Chamaecyparis > Chamaecyparis obtusa. The sequence continues at coordinate 2,040,210 of BSBK01002189.1, forward strand.
TTTGTGCATGGAAACAAAATCAAGACACCATCAGGATTTGACAGGACTCTCATTCTCAAGGAGCATTCACTTTTTATTAAGGCTAAGGTGATGCTTAGATATAATATAGACACAAAAATGACTCGGTGAATCCTTCAAACATTTGTAAAGAAGGCTATGCTCTTTTTTTCATCAACAAATTGTTGAAGAATTTAATTCCAACAGTTCAATAAACTTTCGGTGCATTATTGCTGATTGTCACCCAGCACATGGAGAGTTGACTATCACTCATAAACATGTTTTACATGGAAGTCATCGTCCAGTACAACCTGCCATCCACCTACTCTGCCGTCCAAAAGCCTCTCTTTTTTACTGCAGATTTCATGCATTTTGCACATGTCTGCAAACCTTTGTTGACTAGAATATGCAAGCTCATCTATAAATTTTTAGATGAAGGCATGTATTTGTAAGAGTGAGCCCAGATTTGGGGTTTCTTCATTGTAAAAATTCATTGCTATTCTAATTTGTTCTATTTCTTAAATTGTTTCATTTTCTCATAGCTAGATCTTTGAGCAGCATTAGCTGTAAATTTCTACATGGTATCAGAGCGGGTTGCTAAGAAGGAGAAAAGAAAACTCTTTACTTGCAGGTATTGCAGATTAGAGCTATTTTAGAATGAATTTTTCATTGTTTTGGGGGTTTCTCTTATTTTCTTTTCTGTATTTATGAACTGAAAATAAAGTTCCAAAAGGGGATAGTCTAATATTACAATGGGAATTAAATATCATCTGTCTGTCATTAGTTTGGAAGAAAGAAATTATAAGTCTTGGCGTGATGGAATCCTAAAGCATTGCCGATGGATTCATCTATTGCCACATTTATATGGGCTTATTCCTGAACCAAGTTCATGTTGGCAGAAATCTGTTTGGGAAAGTAGAAATGATCATGTCTTAGGATTAATTGGTTTAAGTGTTGGTGAGCACACATCATGGGCTCTATCGCACATTGAGTGCCCTCGTACTCTTTGGACCATTTTATGGGAAAGATATGGAGATCCCACTGAACCTCCATTCTTAGATGATCCAGCTACAGACATGCTTCTCTCCCTTGAGAAAGATGATGATCCTATGTATGATGATGACACTGAAGAGGAACTTGCTTATTGGAAGAGTCTTGATTGTTTTGATTGCAAAAAGACATCTCCTCTTGATGCACCTCTTTCTACATCTCCAACATTGGAAGCTATTCAGTCACCTCCACCTACCGGTTTGATAGAGATCTTGGATTCTTCAAATGCTACTTCAGATTCTCTTCAACAGGTTCACTCTTGTCTTCAAGATTCAATTCATTGGGATGAATTTCTATCAGACATATCTTTTTTTTTTGTAGAATCCCTCATTTCGGATCTAGATGACACCATTGATTGTATACATCTTCTCTTTGATGATGGTGATTCTTCTCCAATAGTTGTGAAAGAACATTGTGATCCTCTTCCTTATTCTCTTCATTATCATTCCTCACAGTCTGATATGAGTGTGGAACACTTGGCTCAACATTTGAAGGAGATTTATTTTCCTTGTGAGGAGATACATGAGTTTTTTGATCGTGCTCTACATCAGTTTCTAAATGCTTCTAGATTGTCATATTCAACATTATCTGATTTTCTTATGACAAGTTTCAGGATCAACATGGAGATCATGGAGCATTTTTCAAAAGCCTCATACATCTTGAAATCTCTTCCCACATATTCCTTTTAGGATTTGGGAAATTTCATTCAAGCATATTTGGTTTTATTTCTTCCCAAAGGAAGCAATGTTGTTTGAAGATCATGGACCAGCTTCTACATCCAGTTTCGAGCATCTATCATTGGCTACACATTATGGAAGACTACATCGCCTCTTGTATTTCACTTTCTTCAAGATCTTCTTGGAGTAAAGAACACTGTAATACAATAGTCTCATTTCTATGTTGGCATCCTTTTTGAGGGGGGGTTTTGTTCCCACTGGGTTTTCCCTCTTTCCTCATTTCTCTTTTCTGGTTAGTTAGAATTAAGGGGGGGTGTTGAAGAATTTAATTCCAACAGTTCAATAAACTTTCAGTGCATTATTGCTGACAGTCACCTAGCACATGGAGAGTTGACTGTCACTCATAAACATGTTTTACATGGAAGTCACCGTCCAGTATAGCCTTCCATCCACCTACTCTGCCGTCCAGAAGCCTCTCTTTTTTACTGCAGATTTCATGCATTTTGCACATGTCTGCAAACCTTTGTTGACTAGAATATGCAAGCTCATCTATAAATTTGTAGATGAAGGCATGTATTTGTAAGAGTGAGCCCAGATTTGGGGTTTCTTCATTGTAAAAATTCATTACTGTTCTAATTTGTTCTGTTTCTTAAATTGTTTCATTTTCTCACAGCTAGATCTTTGAGCAGCATTAGCTGTAAATTTCTACACAAATGACCAACATGAAGAGATTGGTTGCCAAATCATTCTTGATGACATATACCATTTAGCACTTCGATTCGGTACTCATCTGATTGATGAACTTGATGATCTCCAAAATTTATGAATTGGTTGAAGTCCTTGCTCATAAATTCTGATGGTTTCCAAATGCTCTTTTTATTACATTTGACTAAAAACACAAATATAAGGTGCTAAAAGTTGTATAGAATGAATAGAATCGTAGCTAATTTGAAGGCATTTTCGTTCGTTCTAGAATGCATTCACTTGTGCCTTGTCTTGCAATGTTCCTACCATTGATGTATTCAATAGTTTTTGGAGCCACATCAAGTCATCCCTGCGATGAGAACGTCAAGTAGATGAGAATCTTATAGGAAAATCCTATCAAGATCCTAAGGTTGTAGAAGAATGTTTAAAGCTTTGCAGACATAACTTCAACTTGATATTGTTCGGGAACTTATTATGTACACTAAGGGCCCGTTTAGACGCAGGCATACAGAATGCCAGATATAGTCAATTTTGGAATATGCTGCAATTCTGGAATATCATATCCTCAAAATGATATCCGAAATATGTGTTTGACCCGTTTGGATGCACCTGGAAGATGACTGAGAAGATGTATTTTCCGTGTTTGGGTGCCGCATTTTGGAATTGGAATATGCACTGAATGAGAATTTGTTTTTAATTTCTTTATAACAATTTGTGATTTTTTCAAATGTTATGATGTTTTTCACATTTTGTTCGTGTTTTTGAATATTTATTTTATTTTTGCAATAAAATAATATTATAATATTTTATTTTGTTTTTGAATATTTATTTTATTTTTGCAATAAAATAATATTATAATATATATATATTTTTTTGAATACTTATTTTATTTCATTTGTATGCGATTTTGAATATTTATAATATTTTGAAATAAAATTATGTTTATAAGTTTATAAAATTTTTAACATTTTGTATAACTTTTTAATAAAAAAAAAAAATCCTATACAAATTTATAAAATATGTAGACCCAAAATACACAAATTTATAAACAAGATATTTATTTTTTACAAAATGTTGCCAACCCAGCTCAATAGGAGCACCGGTAGGAAAGAGCCGGGTGGAGAAAACCTCCGGTCTAGACCCACAAAGTCATGAGCTGATATAAAATTACAACTTGAATGAGGTATTCCTCATTTTACATAATGCAGATACAGTGTTACAACTTGAATGAGGCATTCCTCATTTTACATAATGCAGATACAATGTTATAATTTAGTCTGATGAGTCTTTGACACTCTGTCATGCCTGAACTCTTGTTTTTGTCTCTAGGCATTGCATACATAGAACATACAACTACTTTGTGCTTTTGTTAGTACACCAATGAAGTACATTCAGTTGCTCACTTTTGTATGAGTTTTTTTTAAAAAATCTTATTAATTATTATTACCTTCTATGATCTTCGTTGATTCTTACCTGAATGATCCACGCTTGTCATGATCAAAACACGACCAATTAAATGAGTTTGTACATGATATATCTCTGTTAACCTCAAAATTTCTCTACAAACCTGGGTTAGAATTCTACAAAGCGATAACCAAGAAAACACTAATAAATCATGTGACTGATAGCAAATTGGGGCTCACCTGAGCCATAAACATGAAGAATTATTGTAAAAAAAGATGGAAACCATATATATGTGCACTTGACTCAAAGAGAAGTTACACTAATCCATATTAAAATACTAGTTACAATATGGAAATACTAAACTGGCTAATTCCTGAGCTCATCTCCGCATATGGTCAAAACAAACATATGCAATTACAATACAAAGAAGGCATCGTAAAAATATAATTTCATTTGCCCTAGTTTGACACGTTTTACACTCAAATCCTTCATTGCGGATAAGTGGAGATGGGTGGATAGGTGTAGATGAGTTGTCATCGACCCAACTAAAATATCCACAGCCATTATTTCCTTGTGATGCCCAATCCACACTAGTTCTTATAATATAATGAATAATATTTACATTATAAACATTAAATATATACACATTAGCAACCTTTTTTCTATTTGAGCAGCACCAAAATTATTGTCCAGGGTTGTTTGGTGTCTGTGAAGTCTTCATAACGCACCGTCCACCACCACATCGACAGTTTGGCACATTCACAAGAGCCATCCAGCCTATATCAATAATGCACTGCACCATCTTTACTACATTTATTACATAAATATTCTAACATTTAATGCAATACAAATAATACATATAATTATATCATAACAATACAAATAATGCAACTTTCTACATTTACAAAGTCTATTAGACTCATACTTGAGAGTTCATGAACCACAACAATCCAAATATTAAACAAAATTCATTGAGAAAAACAAAAAGTGGCAAGGTTGATTCAACCGTAATTAGTTATGATATATTGTAGTGTTGTCGTGTTATATTTAATGTTCTCATGTTATATTTAATATTGTCATGTTATCAACATTGCGTTATGACATATTTAGAGCTGTCAAAAGAAGTGCGAAACATGGATGTTGAGGTTGAAGTGATCCATCCAACTTCTTCTTGCAAGAAGGTATTCTGGACAAAAGATTACTTTCTTGATTGATTGGTTTGACCCACAAATTACAGACTTGGGAGTTTGAGGGATTGTTCATTGTTTAAGACAACATGATAATGTACAGTCAGTGTAACATGGATCAGTACCAATACCAAATGAGGACATCTCACAGTGATTGTCCCTTGTGTAAATGCCACTTGAATGTATTGGTATTGAACCATGCAAATATGGGCTCATTGCCACTCCTCCTCATTTGGTATTGAAGTATTGGTATTGGTACTGATCCATGTTACACTGATTGTACATTATCTTGTTGTCTTCACAATGACTGTCCTCATTCGTGACTGTCCTTGTCACAGATGAGGACATCTCACAGTGAATCAGGCTGAGTGCAAGGGTGATTCACTAGTTTAAGATTGTTCATTCTTAAACTAGTGAATCAGCCTTGCAGTAAAAAATAACAAAAATTATGTTCAACCATAAGCCTTAAATAGTGAACAATTCCTCAAACTCCTAAGTCTTTAATTTATGGATCAAACCAATCAATCAAGAAAGTAATCATGTTAATATAATGGACAAATATATCAAAGGATTGATATATTTGTCCATTATATCAGCCTTCTCCAATACATCAGCCTTCTCCATGATCTTGCTGGAAGAACTGATGGACCTCCCAAGGTTCGCATGACTGTAGTGGATGACCCTGAGTCAACCTCCCATGTTGTTGGAAGCTTACATGTGGTAGGGGACACTATCCCTATCCCTATTTTGTAATGGTATTCAGGACAACAAAGTAACAATGTTGACCATGCACGGTCATATACTATCTTTTAAGATGATACAACAATTACATATGGTTGAAAGCTGTAATTTTTGATATACGATCTTTAATACAAGAAAAGATGGCTTATTATGGCAAAGGGCTTGGCCAATTCCCAAGCTCATTATGGCTGAGGGAAGACCTCAATATGCAAGCCTATTTGAATTAACCAACATCCTAGTAAAATTTTAGAATGAGACTCCAAATATCAAAAGTAAAAGAACTCGGTGATTCACCATACAACTCTGCCAATTCAAACAAAATAAGCAAAATATGGACAAGAAAATAATGAAAAAACTTAAAATATTGAGCAAATAAGAAACCTACAAGACCCAGTAACAACCTCGACACCTAACAACTAAAATGAAGTGAACTCTGGTAACAAGAGCAGCTATAACTCAGAAGTGAAACTTGAATGCTGGTGCTGTATGAACTGGCACAGAATTAAGTTCTAAACCTCTCTGTTTCCTTCAAAATGTCTCATGTTTAGAACTTCAATTTGATTGGGTTGAGTTCCATATGCATTGAAATAGTTTTTTAATCTCTCTATTCACTATTGATGAATTCCCAAACATTGCAGTGAGTTCACTGTTACACTAGTTTGTAGAACAGTAAACTTTCTTTATTTGTTACGGTTATTGCAGCAGGGATTTAGCCGAATGGAAATCATTCCATGAGTATGAGGGCTCGATATTCATGGAGTGACCTAATTTAATCATATATTATTAACCATGTATGTGCAGGATTGAGCAAGATAGGAGTGGTCACAGTCAATAACGGTGTGACAGTGCATTGAAAATGCATGCTCGGGTATAGAAGTGGGAATTATACCCAAACAAGGGGTCTATTTGGTGATTGGAAACATTGAAAAATGTTCATTTGATGGTGAATCTATCACCAATTCATTGCAGGGTCGTGTGGAGACAGTAGATTGAGGAAGCCCTAGTTGACAGGGTTCGAAGACAACAAGTTGGGGTTTTCTATTGCCAAGCACTATAAACCAATTCCTTTTGTATATGGCCATCTTAAGACATAACAAGATACTATCCAGGCTTTGGGATTGATACCTTCTAGGTTCATTCTAGATACCTTCTAGGTTCACAAACTAGGCACATTGTCTCTAGGGCCTGTTAGACATACAATAATCAAATTCAACAAAGGGCATACAACCTTGGGCTTCTTAAGACCTCTCACCATGCATTTTGATAGTCTATAGGGCATCATTTCATCAAACAACTCAAACAATGCGTTATTTTATCAAGCCCTCCTTCAACTAAGAGTTTTGTAATAGTCATTCTACAAAATGAGACTATCAGTTTTAAATAACTTGCACAAATCAGCATACCAAGATCCCTCCTTTGGAGGAAAAGTTGATAGAAATGGGATAGAGGTTACCACAAAGTTTCATCAATTTTCAACCGTGGAAACTCTGGTTATGAATTTATTACTGTCACTGGAAATCCTAGTTAGGGTCAGGACAGTCAACATGAAAAATACCATAACTTAATCAAAATCCAATGAAATTTCATGAAACCAACTATCTTTGAAAGGTAAAAGACAATATCAACATTATCAATCATGTGCAGGTTTGTACTAGACTGTACAGAGCCATACCATGCCTATTTTTAGACTATAACTTTTAGAAAAAACAAACTTTCAGGGCAGCCAATGGTATTTTTATCATATCTTGCTCAAAACTTAACAAAATTACATGAAACGAATTGCATTTGAAATCTAAAAGACAACATCAAATTTTCCAAGCATGTGCACATTTGTCTTGTTCCAACCTGGACTGTCCATGTATTTCAGGTTGTTTACCAGTAAAAACTCATAAAAATAGTCTTTAGTAATGCAAAACAAGTTTTCTTGCATTTCAAGCTACTTTTCTTGTTAAATTTGTCAACCATGGCACATTATATTTTAAAAACAATAGATTAAATCCATAAGTCTAATTGTTTTAATATGAAACTTTAGTTTTGATTTGAAACATGGATCAACTAAAGTCCTCCAAACTTCTGTCTAATATATCTGACTCTCTCCCCTTCAGTCATTGTCAAGAACCCTACGGCTGCTGCACTATCATGAAAAAGAGTATCATATGCATCAAGCATAGTTTCCTCGCTAAGGTCAGGGATTTCTTTAAGTGCTTTATACATATCCAATGAATCAATTTTCATTCCAGATGATATTCTATCCACTTTCAGAGGCAATGTAAAGCCTGTTGTAATGCCTCCAGACATATCTTTGATCACTTCACAAATTGAATCCAGGGAACCTACAATGCTTCCCCTCTTCCTCTTTGTCCTCCTTGATGATGCTAAAGGGTTGTCTCTACTGCTTGCAGTAGATTGGTTCGATTGCTGTGTATCCATACTATCACTAGCCAAATCAGCAGCAGTCTCAAAAGATGCAGTATCGATACCATGATAAGTGAAATCTTCCTCATCATTGAAATCTTCCTCTGTCTCTTGAGCTATTGTAGCTGCAGTGCCCTCAGCTATGTCATTCCCAACAATAAAGGATAATTCATTGTAGTATTGAAACGATTGCCTCTTATACATTCTGGCATTTTTAAATTCCTTTCTCTACATGATGGCATAACAATTGAATTCATTAGTTGTCTTTCATTACTTTAAAAGATATAATCAACTTAAAAGTATATTTTAAGACCATGTTACCTTCAACAACTCATCCAAAACACTATCATCAACATCCATAGTTTGGGTACTCTCATTCCATGCCAAGCCACTTGTATTCCTCAACTCTTTCATTACCCTGTAGCCTTGCTTCCAAGTTTTCAGCTTGTTCTTGAAGTTATCCTTGGATAGCTTCATATTCAACTCGTTATTGAACCTCCTTTCAATGGCGGTCCAAGCCTCTTTCTTGAAACTACCGTCAGCTTTTTTACCAAGCTACACTTGCTCCTGTAGCAAGTCTAGCAACTTGCGTTCCATTTCTTTGGTCCAAAATACCTTCTTGGAAGAAGAAGATGGATGTATCACTTCAACCTCAGCATCCATGTTCATCTGTACATTCATAGACATACCTGAGGCATGCACAACATGAGTTGCCCACTTCTTTTGACAACACTAAATATGTCATAACGCAATTGCAATGTAAACAGATGCAAAGAGGCATATAAGTAGATGTAATCATTAAATATAACAACATTAAACATAACATGAAAATATTAAATATAACATGAGAGCATTAAATATAACATTGAATATAACACGACAACTCTACAATATGTCATAATGCAATGTTGATGATCAGATCTAAATCTAAGTTAGGGATGACTTGTCAATTGCAATGTAAACAGATGCAAACATGCATATACATAGATGTAAACATTAAATATAACATTAAACATAACATGACAATATTAAATATAACATGACAACATTAAATATAACAACATTGAATATAACATGACAACACTACATATGCCGTAATGGATTTAATATATAATATCAGTTTGTGAAATTTATGAAATCTGACATTAAAGTTTAAACACTGCCATAGTAGTTATTCAACCAACTAAGAGTGAGATCTATAGTCTTCCCACATCCTTCTTGCTATTTCATCTCAAAATTTCCCCTAATCATCTCTTTCACGCTGGCTCAACCCATATGTCTCAAGCACTGGTACATCTATCCGATCACGACCATCTTCCTCTTCAAATTCTACCTCGGATGGAAGGCCATCCTCAATCGTAATGAAGTTGTGAAGTATGCAACATGCCAAAACAATCTTTGTCTATGTCTTGATTTGATAAGACGTCGCATGCTTCAAGATAGGAAAACACTGCTTCAAAATCCCAAATGTACGCTCTATTACATTCTTGAGTGAAGAGTGTTGATGATTAAACAAATCTTCTGGGGTGTTTATTGGGTTTGCTCTTGAAAAATCCTTTAGGTGGTAGCGCGTGCACTGATAAGGCGTGAGAAATCTAGGTACGTTTGGATATCCAGCATCGACCAAATAATATTTACCTAAACAAAACAAATTGTCATTGTTATAACATTGTCTTATTTTTCGTAGGCTTCAGTAATATAATCATATTTTAAAAACCTGGGGGAACTACTAGTTCATCTTCTCTAGATAGAGCTGAAGCTAGAACATGGCTATCTGCAGTAGACCCTTCCCAACCAGCAAGGATGTATTGAAACTTATAATCAAATGAACACACTCCCATAACATTCTACAACAAGTTGCCTTTTCTATCACGATATTTAGGTTGCACGTTGACATCCACAGTGACTGGTATATGGGATCCATCAATTGCTCCCACACAATCCTGTAGTCAGAAAAATCATACTCTAATGAACACACAATAATAGGATTACAACTCAATCAAAAAAATTTGATCCACTGGGAGATATACCTTGAAGTATGGATCAAAATGGGTCTTCCCACTGATTTCCTGAGGAGTGTTTGGACTAGGGGGTATAAAATAATTTGAATGGAGCACTAAGATAGCCTTCAAGACCTTGTGGAAGTATCGGCTTACCGTCTCTTTGGAGTGCCCAAAGTTATGGGCAATCTTACGATTCCTCAGATTGTGGCCAAGAGTATGGAGGAACATGACTAATTGTTCTTCTAACACGAGGATTTCTGTATCTCTGATGCTTTCCTTTTGCCTTAAAATATTGGCTAGTTTGAAGAATGATCATCTACTCATGTGTATTTGGTCAAAGCAATCTGTCTCATTGGAGTTGATAATACGCTTATAAAAATGAATTACATCTCTTTTCCGCTTACACATATTTTGACTACCTTCTTTTACAGACACTGCTATGGTTGCGAAAAGGGTGGCAAGAAGAACTACAACAATAGGTAGGAGTCTTCTCATCCTCATAAATTGTCCTCCAAGTTCAATATCATCAGTGAGATCCATAAATTACCTAAACATACCAACAAAAAAATCACCAAACGACATAAGAAAACACCCAACTATAATGCATAATTAGTGAAGGTATACAAGCTTGTAAGAGACCGTGATGGTCAAAGTGCATGTGTTCAAAGCAATATTGAAGATAAAAGGACAATGAAGAACATGCAAGGGAATGAAAATTCAATAACCAATGAGTGAAGACAACATAAATGAAAAGACATGAGGCTATGAATGACAAAGAGAAGGTGCATATGACTAGTTGAATATGAACCAGAACAAAGGCCTTGTAATAGTGAACAAGCACACTTGACTTAAGCACACAATTTGAATGCTTTGGTGTAGGAAATGATTAGAATGATTGATGGGAAATGAATTGTTTTGGGCTTATACAATACAAACTTTCAAACATGAGAACCATGTTTATTTTGAAACTAAATCGAGTCATTTATACACTTGTAAATTTGACTTCAACATGAGAATGAATGAATGAATTAAAAGTTGAAATTTATTTGAAAGGAGCTAAGTTAAAATTTAAATGATCAACAAAAATGAACACTCACACAAAATTATATAAAAAAGAAGATAAATAAAAAGTACCCAAAATAAGGGTTTAGGGTAAATAATCCTACATGAAAAGTGGATTTTTCTTTTCTTTTATTAGGCAAATGAGGTAGACAAATGGCATTTGTAAATGCAAGAAAATGATGTTTGTTAGGGTCACCTAATTGCCTTACAACCTAATATAAAGAAAAAGGGATGGAAGTGAGAAGGAAAGCATATGCAAAAAGCAACAGTGAAGCCTCTCTCTTCTTTGGGCATTATAGAGTGTAGCCTATCATTCTTTACTGTTTGAACATTTGAAGCTACTAAGTTGAGTTTCCAACTGTTTGAACATTTGAAGCTACTAAGTTGAGTTTCCAACTATTTGAATTGATTATGGAATGCTCCCATTTTGTATATCATCTCATTTTATTAAAAGTTAATCTTAATCAAGTTTTCTTATGCAGTGGATAAGGAATTTGGCACACAATAGTTGCTACCGTTCTTTTGTTATATTGTATTACATAGAGCTCAATTGTATTACAACAACAAAGAATTATAATACAAAGTACAGAGCTAATGCTGTTCAGGAGTAGATACAACAACAAAGAATTCTACAGTAGTTCCAACAGTGTAGTGACATCTTAGAAAATAATCAACCCGTCCCCTCAAATCAACTAAGGCACCAACATATTGATAGAGCTCACATATGAATGGTAGGGATCCATGGTTTCCAAAACCAACTCCCACACCTAGGTAGTCAAGTGGTGTTCATAACAACAAATTGCCATATCCATGGCACGTTGCACATCGCAACTTCCAAACCACTTGTAATGTCCCCATCCCTTTTCACATTACTCCAATTATGTGAAGTCGAGACAATTGCAATAATCATACAAGAAGTGACCTGTTATGTATAGATGATAGAGACTAAAATATATATATTGAAGGTGACAAGACTTACATACATTAGTGTATCGTCCATCACTTGCAATGATTGGTATAGAGATATCAATTATAAGCATTAAGAAATTATAATATCGATATTACAAGTTGATATATGGAGACGATGACCCCATTACAAGAAATTATATACGGTTCATTATAATAGGACTGGGTTGAATATGGAGTCACTAGATTATAATTGCAGCACCTTGGCAAATATTGGCATGGGATTATAAGAGCAATATATTGCCCTTAAACAATAATTCATAAACATAAGAAACATTAATATTAAAGTAGTTGACATCAATCATATATGAAGGTCAATGGTGACTATATTGCAAAGGTATGTCAACTATATTGGTATATTCAGGATCATCCTAAGAAGATTTTGATGATATAATTCATAGTGATGGGAAGTAGGTGGAAGGTCATCAAGGATGATTCAGCTTTGGTAGGGTTTCGTAATATTTTTTCTCGCTGCAAATTCTGTCCATTTTTTTCATATGCATTGTTGATAGTACAACATAATTTGTGCAGAATCTTGAGGTAATCTGTACACCGCCTGATCATTTTTTCTCTATTTTGTTCCATTGGAGAACAATTTAATTTGTTTGTTATCTAATAAATAAATGGCATAGGTTATTGGTTTAATGTCTAGTGTTAGAGCTTTATATGTTTCGTAATGTGGAGATATTTTGAATACTGAAATGAATTTTACTTTTAGATTTTTGTTTATTTTGTTTATGATGAATCGGCAATTGGCATTGACAAAAAATGTCGGTTTGTATTCTTTAGTTTTGGTTTGGTTTGGTTGGTTCTGATTTTGACATAGAATCTTAGTCCTCAATTGCAGTGCATGTTAGAATGATGTGTCTACAAACTTGGACTATAAATTTGATCTGGCAATACAACTAGGAAGGATTGAAGTAGCAAAGGCAATTGTTGTCAATCAAAATGGATTTGTATAAAAAATAAAACTTTGGAAAATTTAAGCAAATGCAGTGGCCAGTATTACCACGACCTTTGTTAGCATCCACATTGCTTGAATTGGAGTCTATGAATAGGGATAGGCAAAAAATGGAATTGTTAAACAAGCATTAGAACTTTCAAGCAAAGGCATTTGGCAGTTGCTCTCCAACCATTGTCAGCGTTCTCTTTGCATATGCTAAAATATACATTTTGGAACAGAGCATCGACATCCATCATATCATAATTTTGTCAAATGTTGTAATTGCAATTGCCTTGGTAGTTGTGTATGTAAGTATGGAATCACAAATAGGGCACATGAATTGTTTGACAGAATTCCTAATCGAACTTGTGGTCTCATGAAATGCAACAATGGCTGAATATGTACAGAATGAATTTGTTTGACTGAGTGCGTCTAAGAAATGCCTCTTAGATTGCCATGATTACATGATATGTGCAAATGGATCTTTACATAACGCTGTAGTTACTTTCAAGAAAATGCAATTGGATTTGCAGTGAGAAAAAATATTACTAAACCCTACCAAAGCTTAACCATAGAATTTCCTCCAAGGTTAAGCCCCTTGACTTGCAACCCCAATTATAAAAAAGACACATTAGATTATTGAAAAACTCAAAATTTGTGAGTAAAGATGGTGTGACATTCTAAAGGACAGTGAATGATAGTACGGTGACAATCATCTTATCTTAACAGAGACAGTAATGAACAATGGGTTGGGGCAAATCTAATGCAAGAACATAGTCTAATAGATAATCTACCTAAGGCTATGACCACATAACAGTGCCAAGAAACAATGTGTGATAGCAATAGCCATTTAAAGGATGACAAACGTTGGCAGTCATGTCAAAAGAACAGTCCTCTACGATCTCAACCCTTCTATTCAAAACCTTGTAGTAACAAATGTCTATCCAGATAGATCCAGTTGTTATCATCTTTTGCATTGAAAGAAATACCCAAAACTTGAAACAGTTGGAAACTCAACTGAGTAGCTTCAAATGTTCTCAGATGTAAATAGGACATTTTTAATATCAAACATTGACCACATAACAATGCAAAGAAACAATGTGTGATAGCAATATCCATTTAAAGGATGACAAACATTGGCAGTCATGTCAAAAGAACAATCCTCTATGATCTCAACCCTTCTATTCAAAACCCTGTAGTAACAAATGTCTATCCAGATAGATCTAGTTGTTATCATCTTTTGCATTGAAAGAAATACCCAAAACTTGAAACAGTTGGAAACTCAACTTAGTAGCTTCAAATGTTCTCAGACGTAAACATGACATTTTAAAATCAAACATTTTTTACTATCAAACATTTCTCACTGAACACCTTCAAACCTTAGGGTTAGGTAGGTGATAGAGTGAAGAGGAAATAATGCGGGAGAAAGTGTCCCGACTTACCTGACAATGAAGCTCCCACGCAGAGAGCGGTTGAGTTGCAAAGAGCAGTCGAGCTGCAGACGAGAGCGGTGAAAATGTGTTGCAAAGCGCGGTCGCAGAGTGCTGTGAAAACCAAGTGGAGCTCCAAAATTATTAAGACACCATGAAAATAAACGGTCAAAAGTTGGACGTCAAAAATTATAAAATGCATGCAGACCCGACATTTTAAAAATTGGCATACGAAAATCAGAATATGAGCCTCTAATTCTAATTCCACCTTTTCAAGTGGAAGATGGAATGCCTATTTTTTGGGCAAAATTGGAATTTTGAAATTCCAATTCTAACTTATTTAGATGGACACAAACATCTAAGACAATATTCAGAAAATGGTATTCCAAAATTTGGGCTCATATTCCATGTACCAAACGGGCCCATTTGGACGCAGGCATACGGAATGCCAGATATAGTCAATTCTGGAATATGCTACAATTCTGGAATATCATATCCTCAAAATGATATCCGGAATATGTGTTCGACCCGTTTGGACGCACCTGGAAGATGACTGAGAAGATGTATTTTCCATGTTTGGGTGCCGCATTTTGGAATTGGAATATGCACTGAATGAGAATTTATTTTTAATTTCTTTATAACAATTTGTGATTTTTTCAAATGTTATGATGTTTTTCACATTTTGTTCATGTTTTTGAATATTTATTTTATTTTTGCAATAAAATAATATTATAATATTTTATTTTGTTTTTGAATATTTATTTTGTTTTTGCAATAAAATAATATTATAATATTTTATTTTGTTTTTGAATACTTATTTTATTTTATTTTATTTCATTTCTATGCGATTTTTAATATTTATAATATTTTGAAATAAAATTATGTTTATAAGTTTATAAAAATTTTAACATTTTGTATAACTTTTTTATAAAAAAAAAAAATACTATACAAATTTATAAAATATGTAGACCCAAAATACACAAATTTATAAACAAGTTATTTATTTTTTACAAAATGTTGCCAACCCAGCTCAATAGGAGCACCAACAGGAAAGAGCCGGGTGGAGAAAACCTCCGGTCTAGCCCCACAAAGTCATGAGCTGATATAAAATTACAACTTGAATGAGGCATTCCTCATTTTACATAGATACAGAGTTACAACTTGAATGAGGCATTCCTAATTTTACATAATGCAGATACATTGTTACAACTTAAATGAGGCATTCCTCATTTTACATAATGCAGATACAATGTTATAATTTAGTCTGATGAGTCTTTGACACCCTGTCATGCCCGAACTCTTGTTTTTGTCTCTAGGCACTGCATACATAGAACATACAACTACTTTGTGCTTTTGTTAGTACACCAATGAAGTACATTCAGTTGCTCACTTTTGTATGAGTTCTTTTAAAAAAATCTTATTAATTATTATTACCTTCTATGATCTCCGTTGATTCTTACCTGAATGATCCACGCTTGTCATGATCAAAACACGACCAATTAAATGAGTTTGTACATGATATATCTCTGTTAACCTCAAAATTTCTCTACAAACCTGGGTTAGAATTCTACAAAGCGATAACCAAGAAAACACTAATAAATCATGTGACTGATAGCAAATTGGGGCTCACCTGAGCCATAAACATGAAGAATTATTGTAAAAAAAGATGGAAACCATATATATGTGCACTTGGCACAAAGAGAAGTTACGCCAATCCATATTAAAATACTAGTTACAATATGGAAATAATAAACTGGCTAATTCCTGAGCTCATCTCCGCATGTGGTCAAAAAAAACATATGCAATTACAATACAAAGAAGGCATCGTAAAAATATAATTTCATTTGCCCTAGTCTAACATGTTTTACACTCAAATCCTTCATTGCGGATAAGTGGAGATGGGCGGATAGGTGCAGATGAGTTGTCATCGACCCAACTAAAATATTCGCAGCCATTATTTCCCTGTGATGCCCAATCCACATTAGTTCTTATAATATAATGAATAATATTTACATTACAAACATTAAATATATACACATTAGCAACCTTTTTTCTATTTGGGCAGCACCAAAATTGTCATCCAGGGTTGTTTGGTGTCTGTGAAGTCTTCATAACGCACCGTCCACCACCACATCGACAGTTTGGCACATTCACAAGAGCCATCGAGCCTATATCAATAATGCATTGCACCATCTTTACTACATTTATTACATAAATATTCTAACATTTAATGCAATACAAATAATACATATAATTATATCAGAACAATACAAATAATGCAACTTTCTACATTTACAAAGTCTATTAGACTCATACTTGAGAGTTCATGAACCACAACAATCCAAAAATTAAACAAAATTCATTGAGAAAAACAAAAAGTGGCAAGGTTGATTCAACCGTAATTAGTTATGATATATTGTAGTGTTGTCGTGTTATATTTAATGTTCTCATGTTATATTTAATATTGTCATGTTATCAACATTGCGTTATGACATATTTAGAGCTGTCAAAAGAAGTGTGAAACATGGATGTTGAGGTTGAAGTGATCCATCCAACTTCTTCTTGCAAGAAGGTATTCTGGACAAAAGATTACTTTCTTGATTGATTGGTTTGACCCACAAATTACAGACTTGGGAGTTTGAGGGATTGTTCATTGTTTAAGACAACATGATAATGTACAGTTAGTGTAACATGGATCAGTACCAATACCAAATGAGGACATCTCACTGTGACTGTCCCTTGTGTAATTGCCACTTAAATGTATTGGTATTGAACCATGCAAATATGGGCTCATTGCCACTCCTCCTCATTTGGTATTGAAGTATTGGTATTGGTATTGATCCATGTTACACTGATTGTACATTATCTTGTTGTCTTCACAATGACTGTCCTCATTCATGACTGTCCTTGTCACAGATGAGGACATCTCACAGTGAATCAGACTGAGTGCAAGGGTGATTCACTAGTTTAAGATTGTTCATTCTTAAACTAGTGAATCAGCCTTGCACTCAAAAATAGCAGAAATTATGTTCAACCATAAGCCTTAAACAGTGAACAATTCCTCAAACTCCTAAGTCTGTAATTTATGGGTCAAACCAATCAATCAAGAAAGTAATCATGTTAATATAATGGAAAAATATATCAAAGGATTGATATATTTGTCCATTATATCAGCCTTCTCCAATACATCAGCCTTCTCCATGATCTTGCTGGAAGAACTAATGGACCTCCCAAGGTTCGCATGACTGTAGTGGATGACCCTGAGTCAACCTCCCATGTTGTTGGAAGCTTACACGTGGTAGGGGACACTATCCCTATCCCTATTTTGTAATGGTATTCAGGATAGCAAAGTAACAATGTTGACCATGCAGGGTCATATACTATCTTTTAGGATGATACAATAGTTACATATGGTTGAAAGCTGTAATTTTTGATATACGATCTTTAATACAAGAAAAGATGGCTTATTATGGTAAAGGGCTTGGCCAATTCCCAAGCTCATTATGGTTGAGGGAAGACCTCAATATGCAAGCCTATTGGAATTAACCAACATCCTAGTAAACTTTTAGAACGAGACTGCAAATATCAAAAGTAAAAGAACTCGGTGATTCACCATACAACTCTGCCAATTCAAACAAAATAAGAAAAATATGGACAAGAAAATAATGAAAAAACTTAAAATATTGAGCAAATAAGAAACCTACAAGACCCAGTAACAACCTCGACACCTAAAAACTAAAATGAAGTGAACTCTGGTAACAAGAGCAGCTATAACTCAGAAGTGAAACTTTAATGCTGGTGCTGTATGAACTGGCGCAGAATTAAGTTCTAAACCTCTTTGTTTCCTGCAAACTATCTCATGTTTAGAACTTCAATTTGATTGGGTTGAGTTCCATATGCATTGACATAGTTTTTTAATCTCTCTATTCACTATTGATGAATTCCCAAACATTGCAGTGAGTTCATTGTTACACTAGTTTGTAGAACAGTAAACTTTCTTTGTTTGTTACAGTTATTGCAGCAGGGATTTAGCCTAATGGAAATCATTCCATGAGTATGAGGGCCCGATATTCATGGAGTGACCTAATTTAACATGTATCATATATTATTAACCATGTATGTGCAGGATTGAGCAAGATAGGAGTGGTCACAGTCAATAACGGTCTAGCTTCAAACTGCCATGCTATAAAATGGATCTTTCCTTTCAAGAACTTTTTTTAAAGTAAAACCAAAAGTTAGCTGAGGGGGATTATTTGTGTTTTTGAATTTCCAAGAAACAGTTACAGAATTGGAACAAAAAGGTTACGAGGTTGGAAATCTTTGAGAGGGAAATCGAAAGATAGGTGAAGCATCGATAATTTTAATTCATTCTCAAAACTGAATTATGGTTGTTGTGCAATAGATTTTACCATTGAATGGATTAGTGTTAAGATGAATGAAATAAATTAATTATGGATGTTAAATTGTGTTTTTGGAATCTATGATTATAGGGTGATCTCCGAGTCACTATTTATTCTCTCTTCTATCATATTCATGTTGTTTAATAAATTTATATTTATTTGGTAATCATCTATATGTATGGTCTTTGTAGTTGTGGAGGTGTATGTACATAAGCAAAGTTGTGGTTTGAATTGTGTTTGGTTTTTCATGGTTGTGAATTATCAAACATAGTATTGAATTTATTTCAGTTTATGATTTTATGTTATATCGTGGTGTAGAGACCTAAATTTGATTAACAATTTTAATTAAATTTAGTTATTTTACTCACATTTTTTGATTAAATAATCATGCATTATTTAATTAACTAATGATATCCTTCTAGCTAAATTAATTTAATTAATTAGCTATAATCCAATTAATATAAATGGTAATACATAATCATTTAATTAATTAAATCTCCTTCTTCTATTAATTTAAATAAATATATTTATCTATTTAAATTAATTCATATTTCCCTTTTAATCCACTTGAAATTAAATATTATATTTAATTCTATTTGAGCTCATGGCTCCTAACTCTCACCTAACCCACCTCTAAAGTCTTCCCTTATCCTTCCAAGTCAAAAACCCACATGGGAAGGATAAGATACTTTGTCCAAAATTTTCAAACTCTACAACTCGGATTTTGACTTTGGGGCTACTTTTGAAGGTCATTTAATGAATTTTGGGTCATCTAATGACCAAAATTTAACCCCTAAGCCTAAGTATACCAAGTGGGGAAGTTAAATTTGACCTTAACTACCCTCTATAGACCTCCTAACCCCACCAAAACCTCACTTGAAGTTAACACACGAATTTATCCAAACTTAACACATCTAGAAACTTTCTAAACTTTGGATAAGATTTGTAGTAGGTTTCATTTTAATATTCAAAGTGGATCCACCCACCCACTTTTGAATTAAATATTTAAAATGGGAGAATCTCAACCCTTGATCTTTATGCAATCCTGACCGTTCATTCTCCTAAAATTTTTATAAATTGAGCCTCTTCCCTTCACAAATCATCCACCATTTGAACAAAGTTATCATGCTAGTTTGAGAGCTTAAAAACTACCAAACTACCATTATAATGCCAAAATTCATACTCACTATTGAAGCTTGAAGCATCTTGAGCACACATCCAATCTATTTGGACAAATCCAAAGATCAAGAAGGCTACATTTGGGTGTTTGCATTCTCTTCCCTTTTTCTTTCTTTTGTCTTAGCATAACTATTGTTTTGATTTGTTTTGTTGAATGTTTCACTTGTTTTTTATGTTCCTAACAATACATTTCATAGCTTGCCATTTTGGCACGCCTGATGGGACCACTTCATGGATTCCTTACTAACATTCTAATGTAGTGTTGAGTTTCTTTCTGGTTTTGTTTAAGCTTGTAGGTTGAGGAAGCATTTGGAGATTCTTCTTCTTGTTGCAAATTTTTGGCTTAAAAAGGCACTTCCACGAAAACTTTTATAACTTTTGCATACGAGCTCCATTTTTTACGATTCAAGAAGCATTGGAAAGCTATTTCAGAGGTCTATCTAAATCTGCAGAATCAAAAAAATAAATGCAAGGAATCTGATTTTGTGATTATTTTTGGCCTTAGAAATCCTGTTTGAAAAGTTTTCCACACACTTTCAATTTCATGTTTAAAATTAATCCTCACATTTGGGTTTGGAATTAAAAATAATAAGTGTGTCTGGTGTGTTTGGGATAACACTACATTGGATAGGAGATTATGCTCTTTTCCACTTGAGGGAAAATCAGAAATCTAGACTCCTTTTGTGGCTAATCCATGTCTTTTTATTTTATCCTTTAGAGGGCTTGCCAAGAGAGCAATCTTTTGGGAATGACCCAAGTGGGGAACAAGCGAACCTGGCTGCTCCACCCCACTATAATCAAAAGTTTTCTTCAATCTAAAGAGAGGGAAGACATGGCTATATTTACTTCTAATGCTTCTTCATGTGTAGGGCCTAGTTGCCTAAATCTTGCTAAGCAAGACTACATTTGATTGGGTGCTTGTAGGACCATCTTGGTCTCAATTTTGTTTACAAGACTACAAGGGGAGTACATTCATCTTGTATAGGGCTGAGAGGTCTAAATCTTGCTTGCGAGACTATGTATTTTGGGTGCTTGTAGGGCTATAGGCCTTAATTCTGCTTGCAGAACTACATGGGATAGTCATGAACAGAGTTCACTAAAAACCTTAAGTTAGAGGCTACCCGTTTGACCGAAAGTATCATAATCTTTGCACAAGGACCAATCCAAGTGGTTTCCCAGATCACCTCAAGATCACTCACCATATGTATTCCTTTTGGATACCAAGTTGTGAGCAATGGTTTTGATACTAGCCTATCCTTAGGTAGTTCTTACTTGATGTGTTTTCGATTTGTGCTAGACCCGTGGAAATCTTTGTGAACATATACTTGACGTTATTGAAATATTGCAACCTATCTTTAGAATTCACAATTTCTTGTTTCCCGCAAGGTTGCTTTGTCCCTTGCTGGACTATTTTTAGACATGTGATTGTTGTATTTTTGATTTGAGTATTTGAAAGTGAGTCCTTTGTCATCAAAGAGATCAACCCAATAGAAACTGTATGCAAATTAGATGTCTAACAACTAGAAATGATAAATTAACTATTAAAGCCAATGAATCTATCTAATGCAAACATAATGAAGAATGCAAAGTAACTATGAAATGATGAAACTAATTTAATTACCTTCACCTACCATGCAACTTGTCTCCATTGTCCTCCTAGCTTTGATTTCTTGAAGATGTTGAGCTCTCAGATTTCCAAATGAAGCCTTCTCCCAAGATGCTACCAAAGTGTGGATATTGAATGAAATGAGTGCACAATAGCTTATGCAAACTAATGGATGGAATGCAAATGAAATGGTGATAGTATGGATGCTTGATTGCTCTTAGAATGCTTGGATGCTTGATTTTTTGAATGCTTGAATGCCTATTAAAACTACCTATTAGCTCTCAAATGGGAAATGTGGCTCCTTTTATAGAGTTTTGGAGGATCTAGGCCTAGGTGGTGCAATCCTATGGTTGAGAATGAAAGGTGGAAGATCCTAGGGCTAGGATTGACTTGATTGAAGGAGTTGAGAGAAATGGGGATGTAGTTGGAATGTGAGAGGAAGAATAGGGATGATGTTCCTCTCACATTGGCATGGAGGAGAAGAAGGTGGAAGGGAAAGACACATGTCAAGTGTCTCACAAAGACCAAAGAGAGAAATAGGGAGAGACCTTTTCCTCATGAGGACTCTTTGCACAAGTGTCCTATGAGTCACTTTTGACCCTTAGAGGTGGCTTGAGAAGCCCCTTAGGAATAGGGAATGTCTCTTGACTTGGTTGTTGAGAGGACATGTGGTCATGAGACTAAGTCCTATGAAGCCACATAGCCCTTAAGAATAGGACATGTGTGGGTGAGGATAATTGTAAATAAATAATTAATAATAATTATTTATCTTAGCCAAAGTGATGTGTTAGGTGACTAGGTAGGTGAGGTGGACTAGGAAACTTAGTCATATTTAAGTGATTGTGTATTTAATTAAATCACTTTAATAAGACTAATTAGAAGACTTAGGATAGAAGAATAAACTAAGTGAATTCACTAAATAAATTGAATAATTTATTTAATAAGTAGAGGACTAATTATTAATTAAATAATAAATATTTAATTAATTTATCAAGTCAATAGTAATTAAATAATAAATATTTAATTAATTAATGAATCCATTTTTAGGTGTATACAAAAACATCTAAAATGTGGATCCTCAAAGCTCTCAAAAACATTCACCACCCTTTCAAGATATGACTCATCTAACAAAGCACAAGAAAGAAAAGTTACCAACTGCCCGTGTTTACCAAGAGAAGAAAGCTACTAAACACAAACTCAAGAATCATCAACTTGTCCTAATTGAAAACAACAAAGAAACCAAGTATCAAGACAAACTTGATAACATAACTTAAAATGCAAGAGTCATACAGTTTGCAGCTTTCTTCCAAATCAATCGTCATTTTGTTACCCTTGAAAGTGAAGGCTAGTTGGTATACTGCACACTACATTCTTTTAAATCTCATGAAACTATCTCAACATCCTTGCATTATAGATCATCCTTTTGGTATATTTGAATAATCCTCTTAGGTAGTCTCATTTAATTCAAAATCATTATCCTTAATCTAAAAATATCCAAAAAAAAAACAAAAAAACAAAAAAACAAAACAAAAATCAAACCATCCAAGTATCTGCCTAGCGCCATATCCTTTTGAATTGCTAAAATCCATATCCTAAATAAAAATCATTTTATAGCTCCACCCTTTTGAATAAGCATTGTCTAGGGTAGCTTGTACTTATATTTGTAGGCCTCATCATCTTGATCCAAAGATTGACTTGCACTGACAAGGACCCTGTCTTCTGAAGATCATAAGTCTATCTGAAGTTGACAATCCAGTCTATTTGATCCTACTCCAGGAAGTGTTAGGATTAACAAGGCAGAAATAACAATTATGTGCAAATATAACTAATATCAAAAAATAATAAACTACACAGAATAGAACACAAGACACATAGATTTAACATGGTTCACCCAATCCTTGGGCTATGTCCACCAACAGTGAGTCCAATATTATTATTATCCAGTGATTACAACCTGATTACAATCCGTAATCCCTTACAGCCCAATTCTGCCGCAAGTACTAAAATCATACATCATGAAAATCCCTAACCCTAAGCCATATTATACAATATTTTTCTGCTTTAGGGTTAGAATTAGTTATAAGTAGTCGGCCCAAATAACCAAAAAGTAGTCGGCCTCAAAAATTTTTTCCCTCGGGGGTTGCACCCCCGAACCGTTGCTCTTGGGGGCTGCCGCCCCCAAACCCCCACTCGGGGCCCGGCTTGGCCCCGAACCCCGGCGAGGTTAGGAGGAAAAGTGTATAGTACTTTCCTGGATAGTACTTTCCTGATTAGTCACCACAAGCTAACAATCTCCCACTTGGTGACTGATCAGTATCCACACTATACTAAAAAAACCTCCCACTTGGAGACTGATCCTGTAGCAATATCGCTACCCACATGAGGCCCCCACTGAATTGAACCACCTTGGACTCAGCTGTTCCTTTATTTTGTTCAGTCTAGAAGACCAACTGAAGCTGAACATGAGTTCAACTTCTCCCTTGTTACTACCTTTGTAAAGATATCTGCTAGATTATCATCAGTATGAATCTTTTCCAGCCTTAACTGTCCATCATCCAAAACTGATCGAATGAAATGGTACCGCAACTGTATGTGTTTTATCTTTGAGTGCAAAGCAGAATTCTTTGCAAGATGAATGGCACTTTGGCTATCTATATGTAAAAAATTATCCTTTTGTGGATGTCCCAATTCTTCCATGAAGAATTGAAGCCATATCATCTCCTTGGCTGCCTCTGTAGCAGCAACATACTCTGCCTCTGTAGTGGATAAAGCAACCACCTTTTGTAGTCGAGAAATCCAACTCACTGCTATCCCACCAACAGTAAATATATAACCTGTAGTACTTCACCTGCTATCTTTATCTCCTGCCAAATCTGAGTCAACATAGCCTTGTACAGTAGTAGTAGAACCCCCAAAGTGTAAATACTTACTGGATGTGCCTCTCAAATATCTGAGAATCCATTTGACTGCATTCCAATGCTCAATACCAGGGTTACTCATATAACGGCTAACGACTCCCACTGCGTGTGCAATATCTGGCCTAGTACATACCATAGCATACATTAAGCTCCCTACAGCTGAAGCATAAGGTACCTTAGACATTTTAGTCTCTTCTTCTAGTGTCTTGGGACACATATCCTTAGTCAATTTCAAATGACCAGGCAAAGGTGTGCTGATAGCTTTGGCATTTTCCATAGAGAAACATTGCAACACATTCTCAATATAATCAGCCTGAGATAGAGACAATTTCTTATTTTTCCTATCTCTACAAATTTTCATACCAAGGATTTGTTTTGCTGCCCCCAAATCCTTCATAGAAAAAGATTTTGCTAACTGTTGTTTCAACCCCTTAATGTGATCCATGTTAGACCCAGCTACAAGCATATCATCAACATATAAACATAAAATAATGTAGCTGTCATCATCCAACCTCTTAAAATAAACACAATGGTCAGAATGACACCAACTATATCCATGCCTATTCATAAAAGTGTCAAATTTAATATACCATTGCCGAGGTGCTTGCTTCAAGCCATATAAACTTTTCTGCAATCTGCACACCAAATTCTCCTTACCCTTGACCTCAAATCCTTGTGGCTGAACCATATATATTTCTTCATCCAAATCACCATGAAGAAAGGCTATTTTAACATCAAGCTGCTCTAAATGCAAATCTTCAGTAGCCACAATACTTAAAACAGTATGAATAGAAGTCATTTTAACAACTGGAGAAAATATCTCATCAAAATCAATACCATATTTCTGTGCAAATCCTTTTACAACTAATCTGGCTTTAAATCTTTTCGTACCTCCATCCTCTTCTTTTATCCTATAAACCCATTTATTCTGTAAAGCCCTTTTACCTACAGGTAACTTACATAAATCCCATGTCTAATTTTTCAGCAAAGAGTCCATTTCATCTGTCATTGCAGACTCCCACTGAAGCTTTGTATCCACCTGCACAGCTTCATTATAACATTCAGGTTCACCAGCATCTGTTAACAGAATAGAATACAAAGATGGAGAAAATCTTTCTGGAGGTCTACTTAGCCTTGTTGACCATCTAACACTCACTGGGGTGTGTGGTATTTGTTGTTGCTATTGTTGCGGAGCATAAGGAACTACTGGAACATGAAATTGTGGAGTATCATCCAGTACTACATAGTCATTTTCTTTCTTCTCATGCTGCAGCAACAGATCTTTGTACAATACTTTCTCATTGAATATGACATCCCTGCTTCTTACAATTTTATGATTTTCAAAATCCCAAAGCCTATAACCAAATTCATCAATGCCATACCCAAAAAATACACATTTCTTTGACTTAGCTTCCAGCTTGGTTCTATTTTTAGAATCTATAAGTGCAAAAGCTTCACAACCAAAGGTTTTGAGAAAAGAATAACTCACCTTCTTACCACTCCATGCTTCCTCTGGAATACCACAGTCCAAAGGAGTAGAGGGGCCTCTATTGATTAAATAAATAGTAGTGTTCACTACCTCTACCCACATATTTTTGGGCAGCCTAGCATGCAACCTCATACTCCTTGCACGCTCCATTATTGTCCTGTTCATGCGTTCAACCACTCCATTTTCTTGTGGAGTCCTTGGTACAATTTTTTGCCTACGAATACCATTAGAAGAACAATATTCTTCAAATTCTGTGCTGCAATACTCACCACCATTATTAGATCTGAGACATTTTAACTTTTTACCAGTCTCATTCTCAACCAAGCATTTCCATTTCTTAAAAGTTTGAAATACATCAGATTTCTGTCTAAGGAAATAAATCCATACTTTTCTTGTTGCATCATCTATAAATTTAACATAATACAGAGAGCCACCAAGGGAAGATACCTGAGCTGGTCCCCATACATCTGTATGCACAAGCTCTAATCTCTCATTTTTCTTTTCCTTCCCACTCTTCACAAAACTAACTCTCTTTTGTTTTCCATAAACACAACTTTCACAGAAATCCATATTGACACATTTCAGACCAGGTAAAACTTTCTTTGAATGAAGTAATTTCATACCTTTTTCACTCATGTGCCTGAGTCTGTTGTGCTACAGTGCTGTCAGAATCTACAGCAATAGTTTGATGTTCTTCCTGCTCAACTGCAGCCACTGTTCCTGAACATTCATTATCTTTTAAAACAATTAAAGTAGAAGGAACAGTGTGACCTGTACAAAGATATAAGGTGCCTACTTTCACACCTTTTGCTACTACTAAGGAACCTTTTGAAACCTTCCAATTTTTATCATTAAAAGTAACTGTACAACCCTCATCACCTAGTTGCCCTGCTGAAATTAAATTCCTACTCAGCCTTGGAACATGTCTTACCTCTTGTAGTAGCCAATGATTCCCATTCTACAACTTAATGTTAATTTTTCCCTTTCCAACAATCTGACAGGGTTCATTATCTCCCAAATAAACTAGCCCAAAATCCCCTTCGACATAATCAACAAAATAACTTATATGGGGTGTAGCATGAAATGAAGCCCCAGAATCTAAAACCCATGAATCATCAATACTTTCTAAGGACAAGAGCAAAGCATCCTCCTCAGATTTGTTACTTACCACATTTGCCTCCTTGTTTCCATCATTTTTGTCTCCTTGATCTTTCTTCCGAGACCAACAATCTTTCTTCTTATGACCTGGTTTTCCACAGTACCGGCAATCATTTGGCCCTTTAGATTCGGACCTCTTTCCCTTTGATTTTCCTCTTGATTTCCCATGATTTCCAGAGTTGTTTCCTCTATCTCTTGTTCTGCCTCTGCTTTCTATGTTCAATACACTACCCGATGTGGATGCCCCTGAGCTTTTCCTACGAATTTCCTCACTCAATATAACACCAATAACATCATCATACTTTAGGGTATTAGAACCAGAAACAAAATTACTAACAGCCATTACCAAGCCATTCCAACTTTCTGGCAAAGAACACAAAATCAAGAGAGCCCTAACCTCTTCATCAAAAGTAATTTTAACTGAGGTTAATTGACTTGTAACTATATTAAACTCATTCAAATGATCAGTAACTGATCCACCTTCTACCATTTTCATATTAAATAAACACTTCATAAGAAATACCTTGTTTGAAGCTGAAGGCTTTTCATACAACTTCGCTAGGGTTTCCATCAGATCTTTAGCTGTCTTTGCTTCAGTAATATTGAATGCCACCAATTGTGCCACGCATAGACGAATACTCCCTAGTGCCTTCCTATCCAAAATATCCCAATCCTCCTGAGACATTGATTGCTCTTTCTTGGCTACTCCCTCTAATGGCCGCCATAGATCCTTCTGATAGAGATAATCCTCCATTTGCATCTTCCATAACTAGAAGTTCTGCACATTAAACTTATCAACCTTCAGCCTACCCTCGTCTGCCATTTCTCCCACTTAACCGAGAGACTCTCCCACTAACTCGTGAGACCTGCTTCAGAGAATAGATGAAAGAATGAATGAAATAACTTGGCTCTGATACCACTTGTTAGGATTAACAAGGCAGAAATAACAATTATGTGCAAATATAACTAATATCAAAAAATAATAAACTACACAGAATAGAACACAAGACACACAGATTTAACGTGGTTCACCCAATCCCTGGGCTATGTCCACCAACAACGAGTCCAATATTATTATTATCCAGTGATTACAACCTGATTACAATCCGTAATCCCTTACAGCCCAATTCTGCCGCAAGTACTAAAATCATACATCATGAAAATCCCTAACCCTAAGCCATATTATACAATATTTTTCTGCTTTAGGGTTAGAATGAGTTATAAGTAGTCGGCCTCAAAATTTTTTTTCCTCGGGGGTTGCGCCCCTGAACCCCTGCTCTTGGGGGCTGCCGCTCCCAAACCCCCGCTCAGGGCCCGGCCCGGCCCCGAACCTCGGCGAGGTCGGGAGGAAAAGTGAACAGTACTTTCCTGGATAGTACTTTCCTGATTAGTCACCACAAGCTAACAGGAAGAAGCAATTCATTCCCATTTGGCACCAGGTAATCCTTAGCTCTTACAACATCCCCATCATCCTAATCCAATCGAAATCCAATTATCCTTCAATCCATCCAAAATCATCCTAAGTATCATATCTATCCTTAGATATCCATAGGTGCATCCTCTCCCCATCCTTAAATCTCTTTAGGAACATCTTGCATTCATCCTCCATTGCATCCTCATTTATTCAGCCTAGGACTTGCATTTCATGCCTATTGAGACACAATCTAGGAAGAGAAAGCATATGGACCCCAATCTTGCCACTAGTTCATCTGATCCCATCGATCTTAACAATGAGATGGTAACATATGATCCACAATCACAAGTACAGATTGAGAATGTGTGGGAAGACCCAATTGAAACACCCACCAAAAATTCCATGGAAGCATTTATGAGCCATCCTGGACATGCGCAGATGGTCAGCACAATCATTTCCAAGAATCACCCTTCTATATTAGCTAACTATGCACAAGAGGGAACTCCCATTCCTCCACACCTCCAACCCATTAGTCCATCAAAACCCATCCATATCCCAGCTGACACCTATTCTCCCATCATCCAACAAATCCATGAACCTATCCAACAAATATCTCAAGTAGCATCACCTATCCCCCATCTTTTGTAGTCTAGTTCAACAAGCCCCACAGTGCACACAATGGAACAATCTGCTCCCTTTTCTATCATAGGTGCACCACCCCTACCTACTACATCACAAATATCCACTCAGGAATAGATTTCTACACAGGTGCTACCTCTGCCTCCCACACAAAGCACCACACAAATAGTACTCCCACCTTTTACAAGCCAGGCTTCCATGTCAACATCACTCTCCCAAGGGGAAACACAAACATTTCTCTCCACCACTCAACCAACATTCACCCAATCCATCACACAGCCAATTTCTACACAAGTTCTTCTGCCACCTTTCATCACTAACACACAGGCTCAACAAGTTACCTTCACAACCGGAATGCCCTTCATGGCATCCCAAAACCCTCCATCTGCATCACAAAATCCTACCTTTGCTCCTACATTTGTGGCAACCTCCACATCACAACTAACAATAGGGATTGGCGCCACTTGGAGCCTCAACCAAGCGCAAATGAATGCCTTGGGCATACCCATGCACTCACACCTCTCCCAACTGACTTATCAGCAAAGAACCTTTCCACAAACAACACAACAACCACCACCACCTCCTTTCATTGCATCTTTTCCCACATTCACCAACTACCTATCTATGCCACCCACCACCCCTCAAGCTATCCCCCCACAATTGCAACAGCTTGTCTTTTCCCATCCCACTAACTCCCTCGCACAACCACCTATAGTACACACCCAAGCTACCATCCCCCCTCTTAGTAATGCATGAATGCATCCTTCGTATATCGGGCAAGCCCAATGCTAGTACCAACAACAACCATTCTACCAACCTTCCCCATAGTAGCAGTACTTCCTGACACATCAACCTAATCCTCTCATCCCACAGCAACAAACTACACCATACCCTGCGCATCAACACACCTCAACTACACAACAACAATATGTCACTCAACAAGCTATCCAAAACCCATTCCAAACTAGCTATGTAGTAGGGCAATCCCCCTATCCAATCCCAGAGTATCCTTCACACATCCCCCTATATTCACCCGCACCATCTAATCCATTCCCAATGGGAGTACCCACCCCAATGCCTGCTAACTCCAAATGAGAAGAGATGAAGAATGCCCTCAAGGAACTCAAGGCTAGAAATGAGGGAAAAACATTTAAGTTTGAAGAAGTCTATCCATACCCTTTTGATAGATCAATCATAGCAGTCCCCTTCCTTAAGAATTTTGAAACACCCAAGTTTGACAAGTACCGATGAAAAGGAGACCTAGTCAGCCACATCAAAGAGTTCTACATGGCATGCCAAGAGGTGGCATACAATGACATTTATCTCCTATGCCTTTTCCCCAAGAGTCTAGGAGGAACCAATCTTGAGTGGTTCTATAAGATACCATGCAGCTCTGTCACCACCTTTGCCAAACTTTCAAATAAATTTGTAGCCCAGTACGCACACAATGTTGAAAATGAGCTCTCCTTACTAGACTTATGCAATTCCAGAAAAAAGGGAGGTGAAAGCCTGACCGACTATCTACAAAGGTTGAAAAACCTCACCACGAGGCTATCATATCAACCACCAGAAAAACACCTCACCAAGATATTCATCGACAATCTACATCTGAAGTTATCCCACTTCATGCGAATGAATTGCATACAAACCTATCAAGACATAAAAGGAAAACGAATGGATATCAAATGAGGTCTTTTGGATGATGGTTCCATCAAACACTTCAAGGAGAGCTCACAAGATAGGTCCAATAACGATCAACCTCACTATTGGAACAAGAACAAGAATGTGGTCACAGATGGTGCCACAGATACTAAGCACATCCAAGTTGTTGTAGCTGGTCCAAATCCCCCTCTCCCAACATACCAACAACCAACACCTATGTACCAGCAACAAGCGCCTTCCTATCAACAACTACCTTACCCACCACTTGCTAATCAAACCAATGCCATATCTATCACCCAAGGCTAGAACAAGCCACATGTCCAAAATAATCCAAAGCGGACATTCACTCCACTTGGAGAGCCTCTAGATGCCATCTTCCACTGTATGGCTAGCGCCAATCTAATTATGTACTCGTAGACCCAGCCGTTTGATGAATCAACACCTAAGCCAGCCTGGTACAAGGATAATGAGTACTATGACTACTACCATGTTAAGGGACATGCCACTGTGAAATGCATGAAACTCAAACATTATCTCCAAGACCTTATTGAAAAAAAGGAGATCATAGTTGATGCCCCTTCCCAGACATCACCAAATGCCAACCTGCAAAATTACCAAAATGTGTTTCCTCAACACAATACAGGAAAGGACCAAGCCAATGCTAACCTTCCCCAGAACCAAGGCAAGGGAAAACAAGGTGGCCACGATGATGGGAAATACTATACCACAACTTACATCAATTACAAAATTTTTTTTGGTTGCATTTCCTAGGTTGAACCAACTGTGAACATGATCCATGTCAGAGGTGCTGACAATCAATGTGTCGTTACTACTCATAGAGGCCGGATATCTGTTACCAATGCTAGTACTACAACTATCCCCAGCACACAATATAACCTCCTAGAACACCTTGGGAACACACCCACACAAATCTCCATCCTTGACCTCCTTCGCACATCACCACTCCATCAGGAAGTCCTCAATAAAGCCCTCCAAGAAGCCCAAGTCCCCGCAAACATCAATACCATTCAATTCAAGAACCTTGTGAGGTACTTATCCACATCTTCCACTCTCTCCTTCCAGCCATCTGACATACCATCCATTGAACCAGATCACAATCTCCCACTCTGCATCGCCGTCATGATTAATGACTTTGTCATAAAAAGGGTCATGATAGATAATGGTTCAGCCCTCAATCTTTGTACGTTAGAGTTTATCCAATAGGTTGGTTTCATAGAAGAAAACATCTCTCATAATGTGATCACTATCAAGGCTTACAACAACCTAGAGCCATTACTACATTTGGGGCCAAATTTCAATGACTATTTGTCAAAATTGCAACGCTCATTTGTCGGACTTTTGACACCTGAGTCTGTTGCTATTTTTGCATAGAAGATTGTGACAAAAGACCTATCTATCGATTTATTGACACCATGTCACGTCAGAAACTTGCACATGACAACAACTTCATTATGGCATTTCCTGTGGTTCATCCAATGAAATTTCAATAACAAGACCTATCAGAAATATACAATCTCTGTCGAAACTGACTGTCGAAACCATATTCTTTCCGACATTAGAACTGTTGGAATACCGACAACTTTCATCAAATTTTGACAGATCTACCTTTCGGTGATATGGCCTCATTGTCGAATATTCTGTCAAAATTTCTGTCGAATATTTTATATTTACGACACTTTAATTGTCAGAATAGCGATAGTTCGTCAGTATTCTCTGACAAGTTACCCTGTTGAACGTATAGCATTACTATCGCAGGAAATGTCATAAATTGTTTTTTTCTGACATTTTGTCTATCGAATGCATAGCGCTTCCATCAAAATTAATGCTAAAGTTTAAAAAAACCGATGGATAGGCACATTAAAGTTAACATAGCTCAAGAGACCATCATAGGTTGTCTCTTTCTTCAGTCTATATTATTGACAGAATGTTTTACCTTTCATTAGCTCATCAAATCTGGGGATTTGAAAGAATTTAATAGAATATTTTCATGAAAATGTATATTATTTAAGTTGACGTTGCACGAATTTATCTACTTTGCGCACTTGTAGATTATGAGGATAGAGATAAAGAATCATTGCCATGGGAGGAGATGCTTCTTTATCGCCGTCTTCATAGTAGACAAGTGCGCGAAGTAGATAAATTTGTGCAATGTCAACTTAAATAATATACGTTGTCATGAAAATATTCTATTAAATTCTTTCAAATCCCCAAATTTGATGAGCTAATGAAAGGTAAAACATTCTATCAATAATATAGACTGAAGAAAGAGACAACCTATGATGGTCTCTTGAGCTATGTTATCTTTAGTCCTAGCTACCTGTCGATCATCGAGAATAACCACCGCCTTGCATTTATGTACACTGCACAAATTGATCATAGTCTCACAAAAACATTTTACACTTGTACATCTCATCAATACTGCAGGCCTAAAGTAATTTTATACAATCACTAGTACATTTCGTGCATGGATGAGAAAACACTATCCAAAGTTTCTAGATAACCATTTTTGAGAAGAGGAATGAGTGGAGGCCAAAGAAGGGATAATTGTGAAGGTTTTATAGATGTAGGTTATTGAATCATCACCTCTGCACTGGTATTCAATCTAGCCTCCACTCCATATATGTCTTCTCATAATCTAAAAACTCTCCATCATTGATTCTCATCATTTTTTCAGCATCTTCATGGATTGAGACCTTAAATTATTGAGCTTCTCTTTGTTTTGAGAATAGTTTAACATTCTCTACTTAACAGGGCCAACCATGTGAAGGTGGAAGCTCACCTAGCCCCTCCTAGGAGCCTCTTATGACACTTTATGACATTTTAAGACCTCTAAGATGTATTCTTAGGGATCATAAAGGGTCATAAGGGGTCCTGGGACACAATTGAGAAACATAAATGTAGGCATCATGGTCACAATTTTTTGGAGACACAACATATTTGAGTAGTTTTCCAAGATGATACAAAGTAGTGGTTGCTTTGCATCATTTGGGAATAGCACTCAATTATGTTGTGTCTCCAAAAAATTGTGACCATGATGCCTACATTTATGTTTCTTATCTGTTGTGATATGTACATCATAGTCTGTCATTGTTGCAGCAGCAGAGCCTATATTCCACAACAAAAAGGAAGACATCTTTTTAGCCTGGGTCTCGATCCTACCCCAATTGTCGAAGGATCCAGGGCCAGGCTCGAAAGATGTCTTCCCATTCTATTTGCAACATTGTGTCCACCCATGATCTCAGGAACATCATCGTCTTTCCACTCTTCATTTTCCAAAATATATCACTTCTTCAAGCTTGCAGAGTAATCTTATTAATAAAAGAACTCTTGCCAACATTAGGGTACCCAAAGATCAAAATAGTTGATGTTATTGGTGCTTGTGCTCAAGGATATCGATTCACTATTTTGAAATGGCCAAATCATTTTTATTTCGATTGTAGAGAAAAGGAGTGGGAGAAAACAAGCGGGTGAAAGCTGATCGAGAGCGAGAGAAGACATTGCATTTTATTTGATCATAAATGCTCTCTGAAATGACCAATCATGTTTTCTATTCAATTCTTTTTGGTGTTTTTTTTTCCCATATTCAGTTGATAAAAATCATGGTGACAACCACTTAGCCATATTTTTGATGTTCTGAGTATTTTACAAAGATACAGGTATGTGGATTTGTCACTCAATTGCTTGCAGTTATTGGTCAAATGCAAATATTTTGTCACGTTGCAAGGGCAAGATATCAGTTTGGTGTTTTTGGTTTATGTTAAAAATTGATTTGGTAAAATCCTCAAAAAACACACTACATGTTCTAAAATGTAAAGAAGTTGAATGTTAAATGTAAGATATATATCTCATCCATAGTAATCAAAACAAAGGACATGAAACTTATAAGGAGATTTACCAAACCAAAAATATAAGTGAATAGGAAACATGGATTGGTACCTTATGAATTGGTTTTTGAGGTGCACAATCTTCATCAATCTCCTTAGAACAAGACCCCTCCTCACGAAAAATTCATTTAACACAAAAACAAATCTACAAAACTGAACCAATGGCATGTTTAGAACAAAGAAATAGATTGATAATAATATGCTGAAAATTCTATTATGTTTAATACATGCAAAAGGACAAGTCCCAACAATTCTTTAACATACTTTATCTGATATGATAATAACATGCTAATTAAACTGATAAAAGGTGTTATCTGCATTTAATCTACCAATTACTAATTACACAAATTTTTTTTTTACAAAACTGAACCAATGGCATGTTCTTCGTATGTGATTTCTTCATCTTTTGAGCCTTTGGCATCATATTCGACCGCAAATTTCAAATGCATTGCATTTTATTTGATCATGAATGCTCTCTGAAATGACCGCATTCTAATGGTGTTGTGCCCTAGCCTGTGCTTTACCTCCATTATTTGATGTTATTGGTGCTTGTGCTCAAGGATATCGATTCACTATTTTCAAATGTTTGGATCATTTTGGTCATGACTGTTCCTCTAGTACACAGTTAGGAAATGTAACTGTCTAATGATTATATGTAATGTTGAATGGATTAAATGCTTTATTCTTGGTAGAAGTGAATGGAAGGAATAGTGTTGGTGGTAGGTTTCATTTATTATTGAATTCAATGGTTTCCAAGATGTGTTGAGGAGTTTGCTCCTTGTTTAATGTTAATTGTTCCTACACAATCCACTCATACAACAGTGAAATGCTATGTGATTGACAATTTCATACAACTGGTCCTTTGGCGTGTATTAAATACAATCCAGTCACTTATTGAATGCTTTGAATGTTAATGTTTAGAAGAGATCAATAAAGCATTTAAATATAATCTTACATGTTTGGAGAGGTTTGAGAGGAACTTATAATGTCTGTACCCTCAGAAATAGCAGCATAGACTGGTTTTACTAAGTTTCCTTTCTCTATTTTGAGGTTTCCTTTCTCTGCCGCAGGGGTACAGTCAAAGGGTTCATTGACAAAATGATCCTTTGAATGGCTACTATGAATATGAATGATTTGATATAGCATATTGCTCATTTTACTTGAAGTTTGGAATAGCTTGTGCAAGGGTGAAAGTAGTTTTGGTCGTGACTATTCCTCTACACAGTCAGAAAATGTAACTGTCTAATGATTATATGTAATGTTGAATGGATTAAATGCTTTATTCTTGGTAAAAGTGATTGGAGTTTCCAAGATGTGTTGAGGATTTTTCTCCTTGTTTAATGTTAACTGTTCATGCACAATCCATTCATACAACAGTGAAGTTACAAAACTGAACCAATGGCATGTTTACAACAAAGAAATAGAATGATAATAATATGCTAAAAATTCTATATATTCTATTTAATACATGCCAAAGGACCAGTCCCAACAATTCTTAAACATAATAGTTATCTAATGTAATACCCCTCGCAACTTATTACTGTTGAGACTATGTTTAGTTTGATACTATTTTATTTTAGTTGATTAGATCAGACATATTTCATATGTTATATTTATATTGTGGTGTGTTATTTGACGACTATACTTTAGATGTTAATTATCATGTTGGAACTGGAACAAAACATTATGTGATGGTTAATTTTAGTAATTATGGATTTTATATGATGTTTCAATGCATGTAGTAATTGATGTAATTTAGTTGATTATTTGTATATGATACTTACCCCATACCTGCATGTGTATGGTATCATGTTTATTACTATGTATGCTTTCTTTTATGTTTGACGTGCCTATATGGTAGAGGAGGAGGTGTAGTTACCTGCATTGAGTCGGGTCCACACGTCCTAGCCATCCCTACCATTGTCTGTTATTATATTTATATATGCACATGTACATGCAATGGTTTTTATGTAGGTTGCAGGTACTGGGCATCGACTTCCCTGGTTTGACAAGATGAGTGTGCCCTCATTATGTCTCAATGGTGGAGAAGGGGAGTTAGCACTTAGGCCAATTCCCTAGCCCAACCTAATCATCCTAGAGGAATAGACGGAATCTCAGTTGACTTACCTGATTCGAATCTATTCTGGTTGAACGAATTCAATACACTTTCCCTATTGAACATGATATTGATCCTAGGATTATTCCTTGCATGTGTCATATCTGGTTGTTGGTGATTGATATGTTAATCATGTTAGCAATTTATATTATGTTGGCGTATTAGTAAATATAATGTTATTAGTATGATATAACATAATCAGATTATATGTTTTCACTAAGTCTCTTATAATAATATTATTATTAATTGAATATACGTTAATTTTATATATATGGTTATATGGATACAACTTATCATATAATTTGAAATATTGAGTGATATAACTTAATTCAAATGATAAATTGGAAATAAAAAAAAAAAAGAAAAGAAATTTACAATTTTAAATTGTTTTATTTTGGGTAGTTGACTTGAATAGTAGGGGGAAATAATAAAATATTTCTCCCCTACTTTCCAAGCCAATTTAGAGGAAAAGAGAGGAAGACTTGTCATTACCTTTCATATGCAAAATTTAGAGAAGAGAATAGAGAGAGAAGTGAAGGGTTGAGGAAGAGAAGAGAGGAAGAGTAGAAGGCAATTTGGGAGCTGATCTGGAAGCAGCCGAGAGTTCAAGCTTGTGGGTTTGAGAGGTATTCTCAGCTGGACTTCATCAGCCTGCTTGTTGAATCAGGTAGGGTTTGAGTTCCCTTAATATGCTCTAAATTAGTTTCAATTCTTTTCCAACAAAGTAGAGGATACACTTATCTTCTCAAATGTAGTGTGAAGCAATAAATAAATGAGATTTTAGTTTTCAATGTGAAATTTTATCACCACAAACATACAAACCTCTCTAAATTTAGTCATTAGTGAATCTAAATTTGAAATAGACAAAACTTGTTAGTTATTAACACAACAGAATTGGTTATGTTTTGATCCAATGTTGCCACATTATTCACTTAATAGATCAAATAATAATTCTGAATGGAAGGAATTAGTAAATTAAGTTGGCAATCTAATTTGGAAACAAATAACTTTATGTATGGGATAGAAAAATAATCTAAGTGTTTCAATGGAGAAAACCAACAACAAGAAAATAAAACTAAGTCTTGAGCAAAATAGACATTTCCAGCTCTCTGGAAAATGTATGGGAATAATTCCCATATACTTTCCAAAAACACAGTCATTATTATATTATTTGTTGCCACCTAACTTCATAAAATATATATTATTATAGTTCAAATAATAGAAACTTAACAATCTTATAAAGGGAGAATATATTGAATAACAAAATTAGATAAAGCAAAATTCTACTTTCCCAAATGAGTGGGACCCACGCCATTTTGTAGGATTGAAATTTCAATATTCATAAAAGAAGAATAAATACTATAAATTTTAAAACAACTATGAGTGTCCTAGACTGACTTAATTTATTAGGAGATGGGGAGGGGTCAAATCCTATGTCCCCTCACCCACTTAAACACCTCATCCTCTTCCAAGTTTGCACTCCCCCATGCCAAGTAATTAATGGCATTGAAAATGGTTCTTTTTCCACTTTATAGGTGATGACATCACCCTTTTTCCCTTGCCTTGTACGCAGGTCAAGGAGCCCCTTTTCATTTATTTGGTTTTAAAATAAAATAAGGCTATGGAAAATGTTTGCATTGCCTTGGGAACAATTCCCCAAGACCTTCAACGCCTCCTTTATGCACCTTTTCACATGTCCTTTCCCCATGTCATGCCTTTATAGCTTATGGGGTGGCGTGAGTTTTGAAGCCCATGTCTTTTCCCTTGCATTAATCATTTTCCTTTTTCTTGGGCTGAGATTTATTTTACTTGATACACGCCTTGGGAAATGTGGGTGGGGTCCCCAAGGCATAATTTCTAAACTCCATATTATACTTGTTTCCAAATTTATGACAAACTTCCTTGACTTGTTTGGATGCCACTTTTGATGTAATTGCTGATTTAGTGGGACACTTGGCATTTTCCCCTTGGGTTATGTGAATGACTTGTGTGATAGGTCATAGGGGTTAATAGGTATAAGGCTATTGAACTTTAGAGTAGGTAATTAGATTGTCTTAAGCTAGATTAGATGTAATAAGTAATCGATTAATAGGAGTGGTTTAAATTAATAATTTGATTTGTTATTTATTTGAATAATGTAATTTTTAATTGTATATGAATTATTGTCATCAAACACTTTATTAGTATTATTATTGAATTCATTGAATTATCA
Source organism: Chamaecyparis obtusa (assembly GCA_027943335.1). NCBI lineage: Eukaryota > Viridiplantae > Streptophyta > Pinopsida > Cupressales > Cupressaceae > Chamaecyparis > Chamaecyparis obtusa. Next base: position 2,079,488 of record BSBK01002189.1, read on the forward strand.
TTTAGTTTTAACTAAGGGGATTTAACTATAATTACGACTTTGCAATCTTTTGTGTAATTAATATTTAGATTAATTTTGGTTATAATATAACTATCTTGTGGTCTTTAACTTTAGACATTGCTTTCATAATCAATATATCTACTTTGTCATCTATGATAAATTAACGAAGACATTATTTGATTAATGCCCTTGAAACATTCTTCATATAAGAGTAAACCTCATGATTAACAACAAACGTTCTTATTAATCAAGTTATAATAGACATTAATTAGTGTTAACAATATGGCCATTTTATTGGAAACATAGATATCCTAATTAGTGTGATTAATTAGTGTGAGCAAAAATTACTTGTTAAAATGATTTTGTGATTCTGTTTTCCCTTACAACATGCTAATTGCTTGTGTTACGATGTTCTCTTATTGCGTATATTGTTGTGCATGTAAATTATACTGTTGATGTAGTTGATTTACATACGGGATTAGATAACTGACTAGGGGGTGAAATCCAGAGGTCGGGTATGTGATGTGGATACAAGTTGATCTTTATGATTGTTGATGTTAATGATGATTGCATATCTCTGATCTATTGTTGTTTGATTTTGAGATGTTTCGATGTGAGATTTTGATTGGGATGTCAAATTGATCCTTGTTACTATTTTCCTCTTGGTGGATTAAATTTAAATTAGTGGCCAAGTGGATTTATGTTTTGAAATGGAATATGTTTACTTGTTTATTTGTTACTTGGAACTTAATATGATAGAAGTGGTCACAAACCAGGATGGGTATTATTGAGAGACTAGGGTAGGTTATCTAGATGTGATGTAGGGGGTGGCTTGTAATGGATCACCGAGGCCCACAAGTGGCTGATGGATCATCCATTGACAAGTTTCTTAATTCCAGTGATAACATTATAAAAATTGATCTAGTTAGGAAAATATTAAAAAGATAATTTGTGATACTTCACCCATGCCTTGAGTGCCGTCGGTTCAGTGAGGAACCTTCAAGACTAAACTCAAGGGTGGATCATCGATATACTTGTCTTCATGAGAGATATCGATGCCACGTATGATCACTTGAGTGCCGTCGGTTCAATGAGGAACCTTCAGGACTAAACTCAAGGGTGGATCTGCGTGATGACACCTTCCTACTCACACCTTAGATATCCTATGTAGGTCAGTGCCTCTGGTAACCCGTATACCCTCTTGTTCTAGAGATATCTTTCTAGGTGGTGATTGGGATTGGTCCTTGGTATGTGCGTGGGCCTGGTGTTATCTCCCTAGCATGGTGGGGTGGACCTTTGGGTTCCACATGGTCGGGAGGTAGTGTACTTCTCCATTGAGACTATTGCAGATATCCTCCATCACCTGATTGTTACTTGGACCAGATTACACCATTGTTGCAGATTCATGTATCAGATGTTAGATGTTATTATCTTGTACTTGTAGGAGGTTTATTTGATTATTTATGATCCCTGCATGGATCCATGTTGCATTTGATAATTGTAATTGTATTAAATATCACCACATACCCTATGACATGTGTAGTGGATGTAGGTGATCATATGATGTAATGTAATTTGATTTAGAGAGATGTACTTACTTTCATTATGTACTTAAAAGTTCTTTAGCATTTGATCATGTTAGCGTAGTGTTAGTTAGACAACGTAATATTGCATCAGGGACCCTTGAGAATGAAAATGAAATGATGTGTATATTCAAACTCATGAATGTAAACCATTGCGATACTATGTTCAATGTGCACGTTAACTTTAGTAAACAAAAAAAAAATTTGTTGCATAACTTAGCATAACTTTTAGTGTTAATCTCTTGGTTCCACTGACGGGGCGTTACATCTAATATGATCAATTGTTAATAAAGGTCTAATTCTATAGACTGCTAGCACGAAGGAAGATTTGACCTAGCCAAATTTTCCTTGTACCATAGAAAAAAAATGTGGGATAACTATGTCTACTCAAACCTTAATTGTTTAAGAATTCATCATATCAGATAAAGTATGTTTAAGAATTGTTGGGAGTTCTATTAGACCTTTGTTGTAAACATGTCATTGGTTTTCAAATGTTTGGATTCACGTTTGTTGATATTATTGGCATATATGTTTAATGATGCCATTGTATATTTCTATCACTGAAATGACCGCATTCTACTGGTGTCGTGCCCTAGCCCGTGCTTTAACTCTATTATTTGATGTTATTGGTGCTTGTGCTCAAGGATATCCTTTTTTTTGAAATGTTGACTGTGGTTATCAAATGGATAGCCCATGAGCTTCTAGCTAGGCATCATTTGTATTGATAGTTGAGACTTTGTTAAAAGGAAAAAGGACAAAGAATGATTCTGATTTAGTTTCTCTATTTTGATCTCTAAGTGGCTTACAACCCTAGAGAAGTATATGCAGATTTACAAATGAAGTTTCAGGATACATAGCAGCTGATAATTCACAAGAAATCCATGCATCCAATTTGAATAACAATTAATACAAATAAATAGGGTCCTCCAATGGCCCAATCATCCGGACCTTGACTGTCCCCTCAACCAGTGACCCTTCAAAACTGGGTTATCATGCAATTAGTGAATGATCCTTCATTCTCCCGGTCTGCCCTACATCCAAACATATTGGAAATACACAATACAATGATAACAAGTCTTTCAAAATCCCCCTTCCCTCAAGGGACACTATCAACCATCCCTTCCACATAGCATTTCACTGTTGTATGAGTGGATTGTGTAGGAACAGTTAACATTAAACAAGGAGAAAACTCCTCAACACATCTTTGTTGTAAACATGCCATTGGTTTAGTTTTGTAAATTTGTTTTTTGTGTTAAATGAATTTAAATGGAACATTAAGCATAGTAATAATATGCTTAATCTATTAGTAATTGTAGATTAAATGCCCATAACAACTTTATCAGTTTAGCATGTTATTATAAGATACTAAAGAAGACCTACTATTTTTTAGAGAAATCTTTACTGTCCCCCACAATGAAGACAATGAAGATTGACCTCCTACCCCACAACAAAGAACATTGTAATAAGAATAAGATATAATATAGTGTTAGAATAAAATTTGAACAAGGACATGTAATTCTTAAGTTAATGATCTAAAAACATGCAAATATAGGAATTGAAAAAGAAGATAGTGCCAAGAAACATTTTCACAAATATGAAACGTGAGGAAAAGTAATAACATTAACAATGCCAAGATTCACAACATTAAATTTCACCTGCGAATGAGTTTCTGCAGCGGGTTGCCCAGCATCAAAAATATGTTGAGTTGCATTTGAGCTATAACTAAGAGTATCATGTGGAACAAACCCTAAACTTTGAAAGCGTTCTCCAACCTGGCAATTCAAAATTCAATTTAGGCAAGCATCAGTAAGTGAAATAAATTATAGACATCAACATCAACATCATCATAATCATTAGAAATAAACTTTAAAGACATATTTTGGATATAGTACTATGTTTCTTGAAAGTTTTTGTGATGCTTCTAAACTTTAAAGACATATTTTATGGCTTAATGATAACATAGATTAGTGTTTTGTTTTTTGATGGAATGTTGTTGATCATTCATGGTCTTGAAGAAAGTTTTGATTGTTTTGATTCTCAAGTCTTGATGTTGTTTCTCAATGTGATATAGACTGACCACAAGATGGTTCAGTTGGTCCTCTCTTTCTATTTAATCATTTGTCTTCTTCATGGTGTAAGTGTTCATTAATATTCATTAATGGCGGGTGGTGATTCCTTGGTAATAAAGGCATTGACATCATTCATAATCATATAGCTCTTTACCTGATCTAGTCACATCATCAACATCGAGGTTAGTTTATCTGGCTTAGGCCTCAACCTCAACCTGCTCATTAACAATGACCTCTACACTCTACAGCTGCAATACAAATTGTTACATTAATCCAAACACCAATTGCAATTAAATTTGTATTACTACACCAATCAATTTAAGATGTTTACTTGTATTACTGTGATGCACATTCTCATTGTCATCAACATGCACAGGTTGTGTACGGCAAGAATCGACAAGCTCCAAAGTTTTTAGATAACCATTTTTTAGAAGAAGAAAAAGTGGAGGCCAAAGAAGGGATAATTGTGAACATTTTCTAGATGTAGGTTACTGAATCATCATCTCTTGTTGATATATTTCAGATTCTATTATGGAACAAACAAACTATAGAGATCTAACACAGCTAAACATAGAATAAAGTAAACAAGAAGGGATAGAAGATACCCGGATATCAACCAAGTATACTCCAGTCTATATGCCTCCAAACTGTACTATCAAAGGTGCTGAGGAGAACCTAATTAGTACCTTAGTGTTAGTGTATTGAAGAAGAGTCCAGTCCTAATAGAGGCTTCTAGCCCTAATCAACTCATAGTTAACATTGCCAATAATTGCTGGTTGTATGGATCAGATCATAATCTAATCTTTATTCATGCTTAGACTTGTTCTTATCTATTAGCCGAAGCTGCTTATCTTTCACACCAATATATGCTGATCTAAGTTTTCTTAAGGTAGAGAATCAAGGTTTTGGGGGAGGGAAGCACATTATGTTTTTGGTGCTTCTCTCCCTAGAATCCAACACCATATATATATGAATTGAATTATCTTCAAGAGGGCCGACCTGGTCTTATTAAATATATTTAATGTTAAAGCCAAGAGGCCAACCTTGGGCCCTTAACTAATTCAACCAACACATATATATAAATGAAACAATAATCTCATTATTATTGTGAGCAAGGCTTTTGAGGATACCTGTATCTGAAAGCTTTCAAACCAAACAAAGATTTATATTTTTAATCTAGCATGAAATCAATTCAAAACAAGGAAACTCTAAGCTAAGCCACCTCAGATTGAGCTAAAACAAGTGCACCCAAGCACTGTTTGATTTTCTCTTGCTTAAGGGGACGTGGGTGTGCTCTCTAAGCACTTGGAGCATGTTCCTTATGCATTTTAGGATGGATTGAGATCCATGAAAACCTCATAAATGACACAAAATAGGTATAGAACACCTGATTTGCCCCTAAGGCCTCAAGGATCCAAATGATGCTGAAATAAAGATTAAGCTACATGATGTTTATGCTAAGATTGATTTTAGACCAAATAGAGATGTGATATGATGCTATGCTTATGCAAAACAATGGAAGAAACTAGGTTAATCCATTAAAGCTATATTAAGATGAGCTAAAATGCTTGAAAGTAAGCTAAATTAGGATTGATTATGCTAAAGCTAGAAGTAAAAGGGCATGATAACAATGCATTGAAGATGAAAGACTAAGCTAATTGAATTGCTCTTGGAAGGAGGAGCATTTATAGGCTTTGGGAAGGAAGAATGAGTGGCCAGGATCAAAATCCTTAAGAGAGGCCAAGATTCATTCAAAGGGGAGCACTGGATTGTGCTAGTTTAGGGCCACCTCCTTGTGACAAGTGTCACAAGGGCATTGGGTTGAAAGATGGGAGGGATGTGCAAAATTTGGGAAATGTGCCTAAGGTCAAAGGGTGTAAGAAAGGAGTGAGGGGCTTCTTAAATGCATCATAAATGCATGTAAGAGGGATAAGGAGGCCTTAAATGCATTTAATGCATGTAAGAGAAGTTTCTAGAAGTTTGTTGACTTTGGGTTAAGCTTAGGAGTTGGCTAACCTTGGTTAGGGAATGTGACAAGGTTAGGGGGGGGATTAGGATTAGGATTAATATTTAATCTTAATTAAATATTCTTGAGTTGGGATTAGGGTTAGGAAATGATGGGATTAGCCTTTAATCAAAATTAAAGAAGGATTAGAAGATTTTGGAAGAGGTTAGTGGTCTTTACGAAATTGGCCAAGTTTTGGGCAAAAAATAAATAAATAATTTATTTTGAGATTTTTGGTCAATTTATTAATTAAATAATTAATAAATAAGGAGATAATGTTTAAATAAGATTTAAACATTTTTGGGAGGGATTCCTTAATTAAATATTTTTAATTAAGGTAAAGGGATTTAATGACATAAAAATTAATTAATTAATTAATTAATAAATGATGATGTCATCAGGGGTTTTTTAGAAAATAAAAATACTTTATTTTCTAAAGGATTTTTAGGTGTCTACATTTTGCCCCTCTTTGATGCGATGCCGCAAGTGGCATGGTGTCAAAAACAAGAAAATAAGATGCCCAAGGCTAGAATTTAGAGGAATAAAGGGTTGTGAGCAAGGCTTTTGAGGATACCTATTCTGAAAGTTTTCAAACCAAACAAAGATTTAGATTTTAATCTAGCATGAAATCAATTCAAAACAAGGAAACTCTAAGCTAAGCCACCTCAGATTGAGCTGAAATAGGTGCACCCAAGCACTGTTTGATTTTCTCTTGCTTAAGGGGATGTGGGTGTGCTCTCTAAGCACTTGGAGCATGTTCCTTATGCATTTTAGGATGGATTGAGATCCATGAAAACCTCATAAATGACACAAAACAGGTATAGAACACCTGATTTGCCCCTAAGGCCTCAAGGATCCAAATGATGTTGAAATGAAGATTAAGCTACATGATGTTGATGCTAAGATTGATTTTAGACCAAATAGAGATGTGATATGATGCTATGCTTATGCAAAACAATGGAAGAAACTAGGTTAATCCATTAAAGCTATATTAAGATGAGCTAAAGTGCTTGAAAGTAAGCTAAATTAGGATTGATTATGCTAAAGCTAGAAGTAAAAGGGCATGATTAAAATGCATTGAAGATGAAAGACTAAGCTAATTGAATTGCTCTTGGAAGGAGGAGCATTTATAAGCTTTGGGAAGGAAGAATAAGTGGCCAAGATCAAAATCCTTAAGAGAGGCCAAGATTCATTCAAAGGGGAGCACATGGATTGTGCTAGTTCAGGGCCACCTCCTTGTGACAAGTGTCACAAGGGCATTGGGTTGAAAGATGGGAGGGATGTGCAAAATTTGGGAAATGTGCCTAAGGTCAAAGGGTGTAAGAAAGGGGTGAGGGGCTTCTTAAATGCATCATAAATGCATGTAAAAGGGATAAGGAGGCCTTAAATGCATTTAATGCATGTAAGAGAAGTTTCTAGAAGTTTGTTGACTTTGGGTTAAGCTTAGGAGTTGGCTAACCTTGGTTAGGGAATGTGACAAGGTTAGGGGGGGATTAGGATTAAGATTAATATTTAATCTTAATTAAATATTTTAGAGTTGGGATTAGGGTTAGGAAATGATGGGATTAGCCTTTAATCAAAATTAAAGGAGGATTAGAAGATTCTGGAAGAGGTTAGTGGTCTTTAAGAAATTAGCCAAGTTTTGGGCAAAAAATAAATAAATAATTTATTTTGAGATTTTTGGTCAATTTATTAATTAAATAATTAATAAATAAGGAGATAATGTTTAAATAAGATTTAAACATTTTTGGGAGGCATTCCTTAATTAAATATTTTTAATTAAGGTAAAGGGATTTAATGACATAAAAATAAATAAATTAATTAAATAATTAATTAATTAATAAATGATGATGTCATCAGGGGTTTTTCAGAAAATAAAAATACTTTATTTTCTAAAGGATTTTTAGGTGTCTACAATTATAAATCGCACAAGGGTATTTATTTGATCAGTTTGATCTTGGCCGAAAGGCTATAATTATTAACACTCTGTACTGGTACTCAATCTAGCCTCCACTCCATATATGTCTTCTCAGAATCTAAAAACTCTCCATCATTGATTCCTATCATTTTTTCAGCATCTCGATGGACTGAGACCTTAAATTATTGAGCTTCTCTTTGTTTCAAGAATAGTTAAACATTCTCTACTTAACAGGGCCAACCACGTGAAGGTGGAAGCTCATCTGGCCCCTCCTAGGAGCCTCTTATGACCCTTTATGACATTTTAAGACCTCTAAGATGTATTCTTAGGGATCGTAAATAGTCGTAAAGGGTCATAAGGGGTCCTGGGACACAACAATTGAGAAACATAATTGTAGGCATCGTGGTCACAATTTTTTGGAGACAACGTAATTGAGTTGTATACCCAGACGGTGGAGAGAAACTCCTACACCTCCAATTCCAAGTTGACTACATCTGTTACTCATGAATACAAGGTCCTCCAATATATGTATTCAACTTGGAATTGGGGGTGTAGAAGTTTCTCTACACCACTTGGGTACACAACTCAATTACGTTGTCTCCAAGAGATTGTGACTATGATGCCTACAATTATGTTTCTCATCTATTGTGAAATCTACATTTATGTTTCTCAGTTGTCATGTTTATGTGCATGTTTTTTATGTATTTTGGATAGTAAGTCTAATTTAATTTGTTCATGAACTAAGACCTTAAATCATGTAATGAGGATGCTTAGAATACTAGTATATGCAAATTTCATTATTTAATAATAAAAATTTATTAAAATGTTTATACCTTCTCCCATTTGCTAGTTTAATTCATATTTGAGTATCCCCTTTCTCCTTTGCATCCAAAATGAACTCATTCCAATCCCTCACTGGAATAAAGGGAGGATGCTCAAACTTCAACAAGACTTCATACACGCAATGTTCGTAGATTACGTTCAATGCGTTATTTACATTCGTAAATAAGCGTTGCGTACAAATCTATGGATGGTGCGTGGTACGAAGCCACGCTCAAGCTTGAAAATGATAGTCAATCCATAGTCAAGGTCAAGGAACAAATGGAACAACCAAGAAAACACTATACGTTAAATCATGTGATTGATAGTAGATTGGGGCTCACCTGAGCCATAAACATGAAGAATTATTCTAAAAAAAGATGTAAACCATATATATGCACACTTGAGGCAAAGAGAAGTTATGTCATATCCATATTAAAATATTAGTTACAATATGAAAATACTAAACTAACTAATTCTTGAGTTCATCTCTGCATATGGTCACAACAAAGATATGCGATTACAATACATAGAAGGCATCGTAAAAATATAATTTCAGAATTTGCCCTAGCCTGACATGTTTTGCACTCAAATCCTTCATCGCGGATAAGTGGAGATGGGTGGATAGATGCAGATGAGTTGTCATCGACCCAACTAAAGTATCCACAGCCATTATTTCCCTATGATGCCCAGTCTACATTAGTTCTTATATTATAATGAATAGTATTTACATTAGAAACATTAAATATATACACATCAGCAACTTTTTTTCTATTTGGGCAGCACCAAAATTGTCATCCAGGGTTGTTCGGTATCCGTGAAGTCTTCAACACACACTTCCCACCACCACATCGACAGTTTGACACATTGACAAGAGTCACCGAGCCTATATATCAATAATGCACTGCACCATCGTTACTACACTTATTATTTTTATATGAAATATACCAAGGAGTACCATCAGAAATATTAACCATTTACAATAATGAAAAGTAAACCTAAATCAAATAGCTCATTTTTTTATCAGCATGTGTATATGAAAAATGAAAGAAATATGAAGCTGAAATAAAATAGTGAACAAAATAGTATTCCACATAGACTGAATGAAATATACCATCAAAAGAAGGTGATAAAATCCTGTCACGAAGCACAGACATAGGAAATAAAAAAAGGGACAAAAGAGAAGAAATAAGAAAAATCATTACGACTATAGAAAAATCATTTATACTATAATAAAAAAAAGAAACACTCTTTGTCAACAATTTTCAAAATCATTAGGACTATAGAAAAATAATTAAGACTATACAAAATCAAATTTTAGAAATGGACGGTTCTGATGCTTTGCCATTACAACAATTGAGCATTCATCTTTTGGTATTGTGTATTCCATTTAAGTATGTCAACAATGTTCAAAATCCTGTCACCAAGCACAAACACAATAAGAAAAATCATTAGGACTATAGAAAAATCAAGTTCTATAAATGGACGGTTCTGATATTGCTTTTCCATTACAACAATTGAGCATTCATCATTTAGTACTTCTTGGTGTATTCCATTTAAGTTTTTCAGTTGTCATGTTTATGTGCATGTTCTTTATGTGTTTGGCTTCTCTCCCTCGCAAGGGATGCATCGATAGGTAATTGATTTGAAAGCATAATGATTTGACAGTCTTTTTTCAGGATAGACGTAATCATCCCGCCAACCTTAATTAGCAACATTTGTGATATATGTCAAGTACTTATAATCAGTATGCCCAAAAAACATAGACTTAATAGTAAAAGCATGTCCTTTGGTTTACTAATTTACAAATAATCAGTATGTCCTTTGGTTTACTAGTTTAATCTAGTTTAAGAATGGTTTGTTTCATGTTTGAATGTATGATTGAATAAAGCTTGGCTATATTAAGTACAATCTTAAGACTCATGACTCTTCAAATTCTCTTGTTTTCTTCAGACCTCCAAACATGTGTACTTTGAGTAGCCCTCCAACAAATGGACTTGTGATGATTTTCACAATAGTACATGTGTAGGAGGACTACTCAAAGTACTGCTTAGGAAAATCTAAATGTTCATCACCTGTGCATATTAGAGTTGATCATAGAAGGTATATGGTAGACCCAACAACAAATAGATTTGTGGTGATTTTCACAATAGTACATGTGTTGTTTATGTAAGCTCCCAATAACGCTTAGGCAAATATGCATGTGCATCACCTATGCATATGAAGTGGCCCAAATGGAAGATACAATCACTAAATTCTGCATACTCCTTATTTTGTTTTGTGTTGATATTGTCATACATGGTCTTTCTTGAATGGAATGACTCGTTACTTGTACATTGACTAGAATGTTGGTGGAATAAGGATGATTTGTTTGCAACCATTTTTGCAACTCTAATTTTCTCAACACAAAGGGACATTTATCATAGCCATAGAAACATGATTATTTTAAAATGAAATACACCAAGGAGTACCATTAAAAATATTGACTATTTACAATCATGAATAGTTAACCTTAATCAAATAGCTCATTTTTTTATCAGCATGTGTAGTCTCTGTGTATATGAAAAATGAATGAAATATCAAGCTGAAATAAAATAGTGAACAAAAATTCAAATTCAAGGCCTAATTTATCAAGAGCAACAAACATTAGGATGAAAGAAAAATCATTAAGAGTATAGAAAAATCATTAGGACTATAGAAAAATCATTAAGACTAGAAAATCAAGTTTTAGAAAAATCATTAAGATTACTATAGAAAAATCATTAAGACTACAAAATCAATTTCTAGAAAAATCATTACGACTATAGAAAAATCATTACAACTATAAAATCAAGTTCTAGAAATGGACGGTTCTGATGCTTTGCCATTACAACAATTGAGCATTCATCATTTGGGACTTCTTGGTGTATTCCATTTAAGTTTTTTAGCTGCCGTGTTTATGTGCATGTTCTTTATGTGTTTGGCTTCTCTCCATCGCAAGGGATATGTCGATAGGTAATTAATTTGAAAGCATAATGATTTGACTGTTCCAAGTAATGTTTTTAATCCTTTGAAGTTTCTCATGATTCTGATGTAAGTTGATTGGATTAAGCAATTTGGGGATCCAATGGGACTTTAGGGGAGTTTAATAAATGTTTTGGAAGACTTAGAGGAACTATTAGCATGACTGTTCCTTCATCTACAATGAGTTAGACTGAATTTGCTAATTTTTTCCTTTGTTTTGAAGTGTATTTTGTAATCTATTTCCTTTCCATGGACCCAAAGACCTAGGACCCATGGAAAAAGGATACTAACAATGTATTATACAACTCTAATGTTCTTGACTTGTTGAGATTTGAGAAAGTAAAGAGAACATTGGCTATGTTTAATGTTAACTGTTCCTGCACAATCCACTCATACAATAGTGAAATGCTATGTGATTGACAATTTCATACAACTGGTCCTTTGGCGTGTATTAAACAGAATAGAATTTTTAGCATATTATTATCATTCTATTTCTTTGTTGTAAATATGTCATTGGTTCAGTTTTAATCTACTGGTGTTGTGCCCTAGACCATGCTTTATCTCCATTATTTGATGTTATTCACTATTTTGAAATGTTGACTGTGGTTATCAAATGGAAAAAATAGAAAAAAAAAAATTGTACACAAATTTTTTTTTTACAAAACTGAACCAATGGCATGTTTACAACAAAGAAATAGAATTATAATAATATGCTGAAAATTCTATTTTGTTTAATACACGCCAAAGGACCAGTTGTATGAAATTGTCAATCACATAGCATTTCACTATTGTATGAGTGGATTGTGTAGGAATAGTTAACATTAAACAAGGAGAAAACTCCTCAACACATCTTGGAAACCATTGAATTCAATAATAAATGAAACCTAACACCAACACTATTCCTTCCTTTCACTTCTACCAAGAATTCCAACACAAGAACAAGCTATTCCAAACTTCAAGTAAAATGAGAAATATGCTATATCAAATCATTCATATTCATAGTAACCATTCAAAGGATCATTTTGTCAATGAACCCTCTGACTGTACCCCTGCGGCAGAGAAAGGAAACCTCAAAATAGAGAAAGGAAACTTAGTAAAACTAGTCTATGCCACTGTTTGTGAGGGTACAGTCATGATAAGTGCCTCTCAAACCTCTCCAAACATGTAAAATTGTCTTTAAATAGTTTATTGATCTCTTCTAAACATTAACCAAATCAAACCTACATTTGAATCCACACACAATAACCCCAAAATGAAGGGTTTTGTATCCTGTAATGAATCTTAGACATTGGTAACACATGGACAGTCAAACTAGTAGTCTCCAAAGCATTCAATAAGTGACTAGATTGTATTTAATACACGCCAAAGGACCAGTTGTATGAAATTGTCAATCACATAGCATTCCACTGTTGTATGAGTGGATTGTGCAGGAACAATTAACATTAAACAAGGAGCAAACTCCTCAACACATCTTGGAAACCATTGAATTCAATAATAAATGAAACCTAACACCAACACTATTCCTTCCATTCACTTCTACCAAGAATAAAGCATTTAATCCATTCAACATTACATATAATCATTAAACAGTTACATTTTCTGACTGTGTAGAGGAACAATCACGACCAAAACGATCAAAAATACTTTCACCCTTGCACAAGCTATTCCAAACTTCAAGTAAAATGAGAAATATGCTATATCAAATCATTCATATTCATAGTAACCATTCAAAGGATCATTTTTTCAATGAACCCTTTGACTATACCCCTGTGGCAGAGAAAGGAAACCTCAAAATAGAGAAAGGAAACTTAGTAAAACTAGTTTATGCCACTGTTTGTGAGAGTACAGTCATGATACGTGCCTCTTAAACCTCTCCAAACATGTAAGAATGTCTTTAAATACTTCATTGATCTCTTCTAAACATTAACGCATGGAATATCAAACCAGTAGTCTCCAAAGCATTCAATAAGTGAATATGAATGTTTGAAAACTTTCCTCTCAAATTCCCCAACCACTCCTAATCAGTTAGAGGGATTAGTTGAGTGTTTAGACACTAAAACTTCTTAAACATACTTTATCTGATATGATGAATTGTAATATCAACAAATGTGAATCCAAACATTTGAAAGCAGTGAATTGATATCCTTGAGCACAAGCACCAATAACATCAAATAATGGAGATAAAGCACGGGCTAGGGCACAACACCAGTAGAATGCAGTCATTTCAGTGAGCATTCATGATCAAATAAAATGTAAAGCATTTGAAACTTGCCGTCGAATATGATGCTAGAGGCTCGAAAGACATTGCCCGTCAAAGATACCAATCAAAGATGAAGAAATTACATACCTTCTCTTGTGCTCAACTTGCAAGAAGGAAGATTTCATAGCCAAATCTTCCTTGTACCACATGAAGAACATGCCATTGGTTCAGTTTAGCATGTTATTATCATATCAGATAAAGTATGTTTAAGAATTGTTGGTAAGGATAGGAATAGTGGAGATTCTAGAAATATCCCTCTAACCGATTAGGAGTGGTTGGGGAAGTTGAGAGGAAATTTTTCAAACATTCATATTCACTTATTGAATGCTTTGGAGACTACTAGTTTGACTGTCCATGCATTACCAGTGACTAAGATTCATTAAAGGATACAAAACCCTTCATTTTGGGTTATGTGTGTGGATTCATCCGCTTTAGCCAGGAAGATCAAGAAGATGGGGCATGAGGACATTGTGGTAGAAAAAGTATTTAAAGAAGCAACAAGAAGCAATAGAAAAGTTTTCAGGAGTTTGGAACAACATTTCAAAATCCATGAATGGTATGGGTAAGGTGACCTTCATTCTTGGCCATGACTTCAATGAAACATTGGATATGGCTGATAAGAAGAAGGGTCACTTGTTGATAGTGTTCCTTGAGGGAAGGGGGATTGTGAAAGACTTGTTATCATTGTATTGTATATTTCCAATATATTTGGATGGAGGGCAGACCAAGAGAATGAAGGATAACTCACAGATTGCATGATAACCCAGTTTTGAAGGGTCACTGGTTGAGGGGACAGTCAAGGTCTGAATGTTGATAGTAATTTGTTGTGGGAAGGGGGATTGTAAAATACTTTTTATCATTGTATTGTGTATTTCCAATATGTTTGGATGCAGGGCAGACTAGGAGAATGAAGGATCACTCACTAATTGCATGATAACCTAGTTTTGAAGGGTCACTGGTTGAGGGGACAGTCAAGGTCTAGATGTTGATAGTGTTCCTTGAGGGAAGGGGGATTGTGAAAGGCTTGTTATCATTGTATTGTGCATTTCCAATATGTTTGGATATAGGGAAGACCAGGAGAATGAATGATCACTCACTGAAGAGGGGGGAATGAAGGATCACTCACTGATTGCATGATAACCCCACCAAGCATTCTTTCCTTTAAGCTTCCTCAATATCTCAAAATATGATCATTATTCTTTACTTTCTTCTATATGCTATTCTTTCTATGGTTTTGTTATCTAAAAAATATATCAAAAACATTGTAGATGTGCATATAAAAGTAAAATATTTTTCTTCAATTGTTCCACATTGAAGCATTTCCTCTTGGGAGTATTCTCTTCATTTGTACAATATCTATCAAAAATGGTTCCCATATTTCTTCAAGATCTATTTTAATCTTTATACTACAATTTTGATTAGATTTGACCAATAGTTGATTTCATTGGTATTTTATAGCATATACTCCTAATGTGAAATGTGGAGAGAAAGAAAGAGACACACTAGGTATGAATTACATGATATACCCATCATCACTTAGCACTTAAATAATAAATTATGGACAAGGAACAACCCCCTAACTTCTGGATGTTTGTTTCAGGTTGGCCTCTTATTATATGCAAAGGTAGGCCTATCTTAGGCTAACAACCATAGTATAGGGGCCATAAATTATGGATCCCAAAATAGTGCACACTTGTATTAAATTAGGTTCACTATACTACAAGGGAATGGAAACCATGCAATAGTGCCTCATGGGGATGGAAGCAACCCTTCACCAAGAAGATAATTGTGTCTGCAATATTTACTAGAGGCAAAGAACATAATTTGGTTCCAACAATTACTCCTAGAAGATAATGGCACCCACAAAACACTTGGAAAAGATAGCATTCACTATATCTTTTATCACTCTTTTAAAGCTGGGACAATAAATCTCAAAGATTGATCAACGAATTCTTGAACACAAAGAACCATTGACAATTATGATTCATGTGTACAATAGCCAACAACCAATTGTTCCAATCATGGTGTCCAATAATTATGTTAGAAAAAGAATCTACAAATCCCTTACACAACCATAATAGATTCAAACCATGAACTGTAAGAACCTAACAATGGGACTAAGAAAGATACAACCTAAACAAATCTTGATCATATTCCACCCTATTGTAAGGCCCAAGAAGTAACTCTATCTTAAAGCTACACATTCCTCTAGATGAAGCTCAAAGGTCAGGTAGCTGAAGCATAGCAATACTTGAATGAATATAGGAATAATTTGATGTACAATCATTTGCTAGCTTGGTTTGTGGGTTTTCCACATAATATTTTCCCTTTAACCACATTTATAGTTTGAGAAAATCAGAAAAAATTGTTTCAGATTTATATTATCCTTTTGAACTAGCACACTGCCATCAAAATGCATAATCATTGGTCATATCAAGAAAATTCCTATTGATTAGTAGGATATCCTTATAAAAATTTGATGCATGAATTTCTTGTGAATTATCGACTGCTATGTATCCTGCAACTATGAAAGGAATAGTGTTGGTGTTAGGTTTCATTTATTATTGAATTCAATAGTTTCCAAGATGTGTTGAGGAGTTTTCTCCTTGTTTAATGTTAATTGTTCTTGCACAATCCACTCATAAAATAGTGAAATGCTATGTGGAAGGGATGGTTGATAGTGTTCCTTGGGGGAAAGGGGATTGTGAAAGACTTGTTATCATTGTATTGTGTATTTCCAATATGTTTGGATGTAGGGCAGACCAGGAGAATGAAGGATCACTCACTGATTGCATGATAACCTGGTTTTGAAGGGTCACTGGTTGAGGGGAAAGTCAAGGTCTGGATGATTGGGCCATTGGAGGACCCTAGTTCTTTGTATTAATTACTATTCAAATTGGATGCATGGATTTCTTGTGAATTATCAGCTGCTATGTATCCTGCAACTGGATCCGTAAATCTGCATATACTTCTCTAGGGTTGTAAGCCACTTAGGGATCAAAATAGAGAAACTAAATAAAAATAATTCTTTGTCCTATTTCCTTTTAACAAAGTCTCAACTATCAATGATACAATACATTTGATGCCCTAAGCTATCAATACAAATGGTGCCTAGGTAAAATCTCACGGGCTGTCCATTTGATAACCACAGTCAACATTTCAAAAAAATGGATATCCTTGAGCACAAGCACCAATAACATCAAATAATGGAGTTAAAGCACGGGCTAGGGCATGACACCAGTAGAATGTGGTCATTTCAGTGACAATAATATACAATGGCATCATTAAACACATATGCCAGTAATATCAACAAATGTGAATCCAAACATTTGAATACAATGAATCGATATCCTTGAGCACAAGCACCAATAACATCAAATAATAGAGATATAGCACTAGCTAGGGCACGACACCAGTAGAATGTGGTCATTTCAAAGAGAAAATCCCTCAAAAATAAAATGAAATGCATTCAAATATGATGCCAGAGGCTTGAAAGATGAAGAAATCACATACCTTCTCCCGTGCTCAGCTTTCACTCCTTTTCTCCCACTCTCCAATCGAAATAAAAATGATGAGGTTGTTTCACTTTTTTAAAAAATGTATACCCCAAATTTTTCAGAGTTCCGATGGTCAATTAAACACCCATTGAAATATTAACATCATCGGGGCTTATTACAAAAAAAAAACACCAAATTCGTAAGAAAAAGTTACCCGTCGGAAACTTTTGTCAAAATTTGGCCCCAAATGTAGTAGTGAGTGTACCTCTAAAGGTACCATTTTGCTACCCATCAAGGTCAGTCCCACCATCCAAGATACCATATGCCACGTTGTTGATCTTGACCTCCCTTACAACATCCTCCTGAGTCATCCATGGATCCATTCCATCCAAGCAGTTCCCTCCACCTATCATCAGTGCATCAAGTTCCCATATCAAGGCATTGAAATCACCATCCACGCAGATCCCCAACCTTTTGCATACTATCATGTGATTGAGGCCTCATTTCCCCACTCCACTCATTGTCCTAGAATTGATATCGACACATCTATAGCCAGTTCTTCTTGATCCCACTATGATCCAGAGACAATCCTTGCCTCCACCCTCTCCTTTGTCAAGATCAACAACAAGGGCTACGAAGAATATAGCCTCACTGATGCCTTTGTAGTAGGGGCTCTTCCCCTAGACCCACACACACAAGGACAACCCTATCATCAGATGAAGGCCCATCAAGAAGGCCCCAAGATCAAGACCATGGGCTCATCTTCCTTCATCTCCAATGGAATTTTGAATGGCCAAGATTTGGCACCCGATATCAATCAATGGTTGTACAAGGATCCCCCGCCTCCTGATACTGAGTTCCTCAAGTACTTCAAAGAAAAATATCCTATACCGCACAAATGGGCCATTGAACAATGAGATTATCAAGGAGGTGGTCTAGGACCCAATGAGGTTGGAATGAAAGACCCCATGGAGGCCTCTAAGAATCTAGAAAATTGGGGCCTCGACTTTGATCCCCCTCACCTGCACATACGAGGACCTGATGTCATGATTGGGGGCACTAATTTTCCCAACGTGACCCTTTTGAATATTCAAGATGAAATCATGGAAGTCGAAGACATACCAGAAGAGGAAGAAAAATGATCCTACGACAATATCTTTGATGATAAAACCTTCCTGGGCAATTCTTTCCTTCGCCAACTTGCCATTAACCTCATTGACCTCCCACTCATTCACCCTAACCTCACAGACTGGGACCAACCAAGTGTGGTACACATCGATGAGTTTTGAAGTGAGAAAGCGCTCCTAAAATTCATGGGCGCCATAGATAAACAACCAAAATGGGGGCAGGAATCAACATAACTCTACCAACTCAACCCCAAGGGATATTTCGGGGAAGAGGAAGTCTCCAGCTGCAAAAATGAAAATAAAAAAGAAAAAAAAGAATACTCATGTGAAAACCCCTCTGGGACACATCCTGATTAAAAAATAGTAAAAATAAAGGGTGTATCCCCTAGTGAAAACCTCTTTGAGGTGCTAGAGGATGGAGACTTGCCTCTTCTACCCATCTAAGATTATCGACCATAAAAGTCATCCATAGTCATTGAGGAAACCAAACCAGTCAACTTAGGCACAGAAGAAATCCCAAGAATCACCTATACTGTGGCATCTTTAATTGAAGGTGAAGAATCAACCCTCATAGCTCTTCTTCGAGAGTCAATTATAAATTTTGCATGGTCCTATGCACACATGCCAGGGCTAGATCCAAAGCTGGTCGTACATCACCTCACCATAGATCCAACTGCTAAACCAGTCAAACAAAAGCTCAAAAAGATGCATCCAAAAGTGGCCCTTTTGGTAAAAACAGAACTAGAGAATCTTTTAGATGCCAAGATCATCAAAGCTATAGATTACTCAAAATGGATTTCCAATATGGTACCAGTCACAAAGCCTTCTGGTGAGATCTAGATCTGCATTGATTTCAGAGACCTCAACAAGGCATGTCCCAAGGATGACTTTCCGTTGCCCAACATTGATATGATTGTTGACCTCATAGTAGGCCATGAGATGTTGTCACTCATGGATGGCTTTTCTGAATATAATCAAATTAGGATAGCAGAAGAAGATCAACATCAGACATTATTCACCACACCTTGGGGCACCTTCTATTATAACATGATGCTGTTTGGGCTCAAGAATGCAGGAGCTACATACCAATGAGTGATGACCGCCATTTTTCATGATATGATCCATAAGATCCTTGAAGATTATGTAGATGACATCCTTGCAAAATCCAAAACATGAGATGAACACCTCAATGTCCTTGAATGTGTGTTTGATCATCTACATCAATATGGGTTAAAGTTGAATCCAAAGAAATGTGTCTTTGGTTCACATCTAGAAAACTACTAGGATTCATTGTATCTAGGCGAGGTATAGAGATCAACCCAAAGAAGGTTAAAGCAATAATAGAAATGCCTCCTATGAGGACACTCAAGTAGTTAAGAAGCCTACAAGGAAAGTTACAATCGGTTCCAAGGTTCATTTCCCAGCTGGTAGACAAGTGCCAACCATTCACACATCTCTTGTGCAAAGA
The DNA here is from genome assembly GCA_027943335.1 of Chamaecyparis obtusa. NCBI lineage: Eukaryota > Viridiplantae > Streptophyta > Pinopsida > Cupressales > Cupressaceae > Chamaecyparis > Chamaecyparis obtusa. The sequence continues at coordinate 2,099,237 of BSBK01002189.1, forward strand.
TACCACTTTCAAATGGGATCCCATCTATTAGCGTAGTTTTGAGAACCTCAAAGAATACCTAGCAAATTCACCTATCCTCGTACCACCCATGCCAGGCTACCCTCTCATACTGTATATCTTGGTAACCACTACTACATTGGGGGCACTTTTAGCACAACATGATGATAACAACAAAGAGAGAGCCATTTACTATATTAGCTGAACTCTTGTTAGCTATGAGCTGAATTACTCACCCATGGAGAAAGCATACCTTGCAGTGGTCTTTTCCACTCAAAAGCTTAGACATTACATGCTTAGCCACATGGTCAAGCTAATTTCAAAGGTTGACCATCTCAAGTACCTACTCTCAAGGACTGCACTTACAGGACAGGTGGCAAAGTGGGTAATGCTTCTTAACAAATTTGACATCTAGTATGTCAATTGAAAAGCCATCAAGGGACAAGTTATTGTAGATCAGATTGCTAAAGCACCCCTAGTCGATGCATACCCCTTGGTAATGGAGTTTCCAGATGAACATCTCTATATGGTCGAAGAACAACCCCTATGGAAACTATATTTTGACGGATCATATACATCACATGGGTTAGGGGCAGGGATACTATTTTTGACTCCCCAAGGTGACTACATCCCAAAATCCTTCAAATTAGGATTCCTGTGCATAAACAATATTTCAGAGTATAAATCCCTCATCGCAAGCCTCAAAATAGCTATCTACTGGAATATCACAGAGTTACAAGTATTCGGGGACTCCCAGCTAATCATCAAACAAGTCCTTGATGAGTTTCAGACCAAGGATGACAAGCTATTGCCTTATAAAGAACTTGTGGATAAACTCAAAGAGCATTTCATCAGCATCTAGTTCACACAAGTACCAAGAATTCAAAACAAGGCAACTGATGCTATGGAAACTATTAGGTCATTGTTGGAGATCCCCCATGATGCGACACAATATGAGTTTTTAGTTGAGCAGCTACACACACCCGCTTATGAGAACACTAACTTTGAAATGGTGTGCATCTTGGTTGGTCCCCAGTCCCCATGGTACCATGATATTCATGCTCATCTAAAAAATGGTATCATATCCCCTCACCTCATTTGTAGAGCTTCCTGGTACACTCTTGTAGCCAACACCCTATATTGTCGTGGGTATCATAACATCCTCTTCCGATGTTTAGAATCGAATGAGGCTGCCTTGGCTTTACAAGAGGTTCACGCTGGTATTTGCAGTGCCCACACAAGTGGCATGGTTCTTGCAAAGCAGCTACTTAGATTTGGGTATTATTGGCCAACAATGGAGCATGACACCTGTGAGTTTGTAAAGAAGTGTTTACAGTGTCAACAACATGCTAATCTAATCCATGCACCGGCACAAGATCTACAGCCCATCGCACCCCCATGGCCCTTTTTGTGTTGGGGTTTTGACCTTATTGGCATGATCACCCCTCATTCCTCTGATGGACACAAGTATATCATAACAGCCATTGAATATTTCACAAAGTGGGTTGAAGCAATTCTGCTCAACCTAACTACAGGTGTCTAGATCTCCAAGTTCATCCTCTACCACATTATCTGTCATTTTGGCATCCCATCCACCATCTTCACAGACCATGGAACTCCATTTGAAAACCAACATGTCAAAGATCTCTGTGCTCAATTCCACATCCACCAACATTTCTCTAGTCCATATTTCCCACAAGGAAACAACCAACCTGAGGCAACAAACAAAACTATCCTAAAAATATTTTAAAAAGTTGTCAATGATTCTGGTCGTGACTGGCATCTCCAAATCAATCCTGCCCTCTGGGCCTACCACACTTCATTTCGTACTCCCATAGGCACCACCCCATACTCCTTGGTATATAGTGCTGAAGCTGTTCTACCAATTGAGGTCAAAATCCCTTCATTGTGTGTGTCCATGAATAATTACATCACAGATGAAGACTATCGCGTGGCACACCTTACCCAGCTGGACCTATTAGATGAGAAGAGAAAACATGCCTATGATCACTTGATTGTGTACCAAAATCACCTCAAGAGAAGCTTCAACAAAAAGGTACACCCCAAAAAGTTCCAAGTGGGAGACATGGTTCTCAAGGAGAACCAAAAGGTACAAGCCAATCATGAGAAGAAGAGAAAGTTTGAACCTACCTGGTTGAGTCCCTATGTTGTAACAGCTTGCTTTGGCTCCAAAGCTTACCAGTTATCCACACCTGAAGGGGAGCCCCTCAATGATCCTATCAATATCATACATCTGAAGCGGTTCTATGCTTGAACCATCTTTATGATCCTGAAAAAAAATTTAAAAAAAATTTAAAAAAAATAAAAAAGGAAAAAAAAATGAAAAAAAAAGAAAAAAGAAAAAAAAAGAAAAAGAAAGTAATGACAAAAAATTCCTCCAATGGTGAAAACTTGACAAACATGCACCTTGGGCAAGTACCGTGATGAAAACCTGGCAAACAGGCGTCACACGTAATCTGTCCATCCCATTTTCCTCTCATAGCCATTTCACCCCCTCCATCAACCTTTGGATTCTATTAACGAAAATAAAGGCCACCATGTATTTTAGAACCTTTTTGACATCCATTTTTCTCCATCATAGTATTCATTCCCCCTATCCTCTATCCACCCTTCCTTCCTATCATATCAGCTTCCATCTACCTCCCTCATCCACTCATTATTTATCAGTTTGCAGCTTAGCAATCGATCCATTAACATACAAATTTCTTTCACATGTTTCACATTCATTAGATTTCATAGGAAGATTCAAAAATCAGCCACAAATGCATAAGAACATGAGTCCATCAAAACTCATTATTTCATCATAATCCATACATATACATACATTCATTAAAAAAAATACAAACAACAAAATTTGGGCACATACAAGATCCTCTTTCTATATATATATGTCAAATACATTTGGTACATGTCATGTGACCCGCCAAACAAATCACAAAAAAACAACAACTGTGTCACTGCTCAGCCTGTGAGGATTCTGATGTTGAAGCTCCTCTCCCTCCACTTCCATGCCTTGGTGGTTGGACACCAACACCCCCGATTGGCCTATTCACCCACTGTGTCCTTTCTCTATATGTGAATGCTGCTTGCCTCTAATCTACTGTGACAACCTGATGGTACAATCCCATATAGTAGGTAGCTTCCCACCCAGCCCTAGCTAACTCTTTCATGACTACTAGAGTCTCCATCAATAGCTGGGATGCCCCTGGGAGCGTCACTGCCCATCGTGCAGTATCTCACTCACCTTTGTAGGTTTCTGCCAAAAACGTCCATCGATCTCTATTCTCCATCACATCCTCTAGCTGTTGTCTAAGATGGTTCACATCTCGAGTATAAGTATTCAGCCGCTCTTGTGTCTCAGCTGTAATGGTGTCAATTTTTGCCATTGTTTTTTGGGATGCCTCCACCCTGGTTTGTAATACGTCATAAGCTGCTTGAGTACTGTCTGCCCGAGCTCGCTCTACCTCTATCAAACTCCACATCTGAGCCACTTCAATCTGGGCGCTATCTTCCCAGACTCTATCCATCAGACCCTGCAACTAGGTAACCTCCTTCTCAGCCTGGTCAGCTCTGTTCTAATCCACCGCCAGTAGTTTCTATAGGTTGCTTCTTTCTGTAACCACCACATCATGGTCCTCTCGCAACACATATTCTGGCCACAATTCCTGATCTGACACAAATGATTGAACTGAGGCACCTTACTTTTGTGTAGGAAAGCTAGAAAATACTAGATAGTTTGGCCCCCACAACTATACATCTAGGCCTCCCTCTTGTACTCTCTCCATGTGTGCCATTGGCTCCACAACATAACATTCTTCATTAGTGAGACGTGTCTCACCCTGTGAGTGTAGTGGAGTATCATCTTGCTTAGCAACATCAACTTGATCACCTTGTCCACCTATTTGATCTTGAGGTGACCCATTCTGGCTTCCGTCACCCTCATCCTAAGCATGTCTTTTAAGTGCAGTATGCGACATCAATGGACCTGTATCTCTTCACAAATGTATTATGCTGAGCTTTGGCCTCACCCGTCTCCCATCGACACTCTCATCCCCACCATCCTCACTTCTTCTACTTCCTCTCATTGTATCTAACGCCTCTTCTTCTACCCACTGATGATCCATATTTCTTCACCTTCTTCTCTAATACACTTGATGTGTCTTCTCTTGTGAAGTCTCCATGTCCTTTTCACTTGTTAAATACCAATCATTTATGCTTGAGCACCCTAATGTTAATAGCTCATCTTGTCCTTTATAGCCATTGTATATAGCGCAGCGGCACTTCTTCCTAAAAAACAAAAAAAAACAAAAAAATCTTGTCAGAAAATCAATCCGCGTGCTCTTATGATGTTCCATCATCACACCTGTATGAAAGAAGAAGTTGTTACCATCCCAAATATCACGCTTAAAAAGATCTCAACATGTTGTATCGTATTTATCTAGAATCTTGAGATTTTTAGATATATTATATTGGGTCTACTATCTTCTCATCTTGCACTATTGTACAAATTCTTTGTAAATATCAGGTCAGTTAGTTTGTACATGTTCCCTGCAATCAATATTTTGTCTTGGTCTCATTGAATATATCACCACTTTTATGTCAGCCATCTGCAACAAATCAAGGTCTCGCATTCTTCCAGCTATGTACTCTAGAAAGTCCTTAACCAAGATCTTTTATCATCATGATTCTCCTAGATCCTCAAATTTTTCCATAATATCATAGTTCAAAAATTCTACCAATAGGTCCTTGTAGGATGCATCCTTCCTCATGTCCGACCTTATCTAGTTCGTATCCTGTACTACCGATCTCTATGGCAAAAGGTTGTTTTTCTTGGTTTCTTATTTTGATATTAGATTTCAATTTTGGTTCTTGATTATATTTTTGAAGCTATTTTATTGTATCCCTCCTCAACATTGCCATGATCCTTTATATCATGGTGTGCTATGAATGGGGCAATCTGAGTGTGAAGTCTTGATTTTGTTTTTCATCTTGCTTCTGCATGTGAGTCAGTCAGATATGACCCTTGCATGTTCCACTTGTTATCTTATGGGTTACATGGTGCACTTGGGGAATGTCATTTGTTTGTGGTTTCTCCAACATCGTTTCCACCATACCTCCTTCTCAGGATCATGTGTGATGCTGGGGCAACCTTGCGTGTCTTTTTTGAGTCAGTCCTATGCAATAATGGTGATAAGGCCTTGATGTTCATAGTAACCTTGGCAGGTCTCTACTATTGCTATATCAAAACTAAGTGCTCACTCTACATGTTGGTGTCCCTTTTTGGAACACCCCATGCTCAAGCTTCAAGAGAAACCTCTCCTCCCATCAAAATTCCAACCTCCAAAACTCTGAACATCTAAAGGAAACCAATTCCCAAAATCATCAAATTCCCACCCAAATCCCCCACCACTCAAACCTCACTCCTAATCCCCACACACCTTACCATCCCTCTTCCTTTCTCCTCCTGCATATTATTTTCCCCATTTTTCTCATCCTTCTTTTCTACCAGAGTACATTTCTTTTCGAGATGTCGTCTAGGTCCCTATCTCTCTCCCCGCCGCCTTCTCGAGAGGGCATCATCTAGTCTACCTATTCTTTCATTCTCATAATATGGGGCAACTTCATTGCCACAATTTCTTTGTGCCATCTATTATTTTAAACTTCTTCGAAATAAGTGTTATTCTAACACTATGTCGAAGATGGGCAAAATGTAGACATCTAAATTTGATTAACAATTTTAATTAAATTTAGTTATTTTACTCACATTTTTTGATTAAATAATCATGCATTATTCAATTAATTAATAATATCCTTCTAGCTAAATTAATTTAATTAATTAGCTATAATCCAATTAATATAAATGGTAATACATAACCATTTAATTAATTAAATCCTCTTTTTCTATTAATTTAAATAAATATATTTATCTATTTAAATTAATTCATATTTCCCTTTTAACCCACTTGGAATTAAATATTATATTTAATTTTATTTGAGCACATGGCTCCTAACTCTCACCTAACCCACCTCTAAAGTCTTCCCTTATCCTTCCAAGTCAAAAACCCACATGGGAAGGATAAGATACTTTGTCCAAAATTTCCAAACTCTACAACTTGGATTTTGACTTTGGGGCTACTTTTGAAGGCCATTTAATGAGCTTTGGGCCATCTAATGACCAAAATTTAACCCCTAAGCCTAAGTATACCAAGTGGGAAAGTTAAATTTGACCCTAACTACCCTCTATAGACCTCCTAACCCCTCCAAAACGTCACTTGAAGTTAACAAACGAATTTATCCAAACTTAACACAGCTAGAAACTTTCTAAACTTTGGATAAGATTTGTAGTAGGTTTCATTTTAATATTCAAAGTGGATCCATCCACCCACTTTTCAATTAAATAATTAAAATGAGAGAATCTCAACCCTTGATCTTTATGCAATCCTAACCGTCGATTCTCCTAAAAATCCTATAAATTGAGCCTCTTCCCTTCACAAATCATCCACCATTTGAACAAAGTTATCATGCTAGCTTGAGAGCTTAAAAACTACCAAACTACCATTATAATGCCAAAATCCATACTCACTATTGAAGCTTGAAGCATCTTGAGCACACATCCAATCTATTTGGACAAATCCAAAGATCAAGAAGGCTACATTTGGGTGTTTGCATTCTCTTCCCTTTTGCTTTCTTTTGTCTTAGCATACGTGTTGTTTTGATTTGTTTTGTGGAATGTTTCACTTGTTTTTTATGTTCCTAACAATACATTTCATAGCTCACACATAGATTTATCATGGTGAAGGGCATCTATTAGAAGCTTCTTCTGCTCTCGGGTTAAGAGCATACTTCTTTACATTCAAAAAATACCAAAAACATATTCATTGAAGATTTGTCATAGGGAGCTGTACCTGTAAAATTCAAATAATAAGCTATTATCATTAGTTTCATCTTGTTCAACTGTTTGTTGATAGAGAGGTCTTGTGAGGGTTTGAGTCAATATTATAAAAACACCCATCTGTTAGCCAACAAGTTGGAAGACAAATTTTGAGTTTTCTGGTAGCCTTTAAGGTCACCTTTTGTATCTTTCTTTGTGTATCTTTGTGTAGCTTTTGCGCTTCTATTTCAATAATTTTTTACCCCTTTTCCAAAATTAAAAAAAATTATTCTTGTTGTATACGAGGGGTTTTATAAATAACGATTATGCCCAATAAAAAATTAATTAAAAAAATATTCAAAATAAAATTACAAAAAAATATTGTCATCAATCTTGAGTGTTACACATCTCCTAAAAAGATTCACAAAAATGCTTCCATTTAAGTCAAATTATGCTTGCCGTACACGAGCATGGTATGGTTTTGAAAAAGTGATTTTTAGTAATGTCTATTGAAAATCAATTTCTATCATTTGGGTATTTAAATAAATTACACATTTGGAAAGTAGACTTTGAGAGCTACAGTTCCTATTATTGAAATGTTTTGAGATTAAACCTTTAAGTGTTTCAAATTCTTAGGTCAATTGGGACAAATTTGAATAAATAGGAAAAACACTTCCACTTTTTGACAAGAAAGTGGACTCAACTTCTTGTTGGAACGCTTGAAAAAGAATGGTCATCATGTAGCCTTTCATTTAAAGATTTTTTTTATGAAGCTAAACACAATTACCCTACTTATGATAAGGACTTATATTGGAGACACTATCTTCTTGGCAATGAAACAACAATGTCCATATTGATCATTAACTACTACAACTTTGTTATTCCACAATTGTTTTTGAAAAAATTATGCTTATAATGCGGGTTTCTTGTTTACAACAATTTGCTTAGTTATCAAATACAAAACTGAACAACCAAACTATGAAAATTATTCGAGTCTTCGTACGACTCACCCTTTTATTTTTGTAACCACTTCGCATATAAGATTTCTTTGACTTGGGATTCTTACTATACTAACAATCCTAATTTTGTGTGAGATGTGGATATAATCTTGCAACTTTTCACATCAAGAAATAAATTCTCTACAAGATTGATAACTTGTATGTGCCTCATAATCACCAACCTTTTATTTTCAAGGATAAGGTGGTGACAAGTAGAAAAAACTTCCATGATTTACAATGTTTCTTTTGTTGGTCTCATATGTAGTACATATCTTGTACTTCTTGGAGCATCATGTAATTTAGTTGTGCTCAAAACCAACAAATAGAAAGCTAGACCTAAGTGTTCTTTTGCTCATTCGTTCACATTCTCGTGTAGAGTTCTCTTGTTAGGTGTATCTATGTTAAATCAATGTTGATCATACCTACAAGATGTAAACCATTCTTCTAGAGGTAATTTACAGTATAAGGCTTGTCATAGTTTTCAGCCTTTGGATCCTTATGAGTTATCCTTATCTTTTCCATTTGTTGGTACTAAACATATTAAAAGAGTGCAAGATTGAGACCCACTTCATCCAATGTTTGTAATTTGTTTAGTCCAAAATGGTTTAGATTCTTCAAAAGATAAGTAGAAGAAACTCATGGATTATTGTTGTGTGCATGATTTTTAAGTAACAAACGAAGTATGATTATAGTTGGACAGATGCCATTTCCAAGGGATAGTGACTAATTCATTATATCTTTAATGTTGACCTCCTCAAAGAATAACGTTAGTATGGAGTTTGAGCTTATAGTCAACCATCTTACAAATAATATTATTTAATTTTTAGATTTCATTGGATATAGATTAAAATTTTAGAACCAAGTATCACTAGACTCAGCCATGTTCAACCTTATACATTGGATGATGCAAGAGCATCTTGAGTGAATAATGACCGAAATCAACGAAAAAACATTTTTAAATTTTAAATTTTGGTTTATGGTGATTTTATTTGGTTTCACTCTTTGACCAACCCCAATCAAATGACAAAATGCAATGGCTCACTCAACAACAAAGAAAGCAATGGAACCACTAGCTAGAGTTACCTTAGGAAGGAATTTAGAAAGCATGCTTACAAAATGATGGACTTCATTGCATATTATTATCATAGCATTAAAACGTCGCAGTTCTTAGCCAAGTGTAGCTTGTAACTTGTAATGTATGCAAAATATGGAAGCACAAACAGACACGTGGAATGTTTGACATAATGCCTCAAAAGAGATGTTTCCCCATGGAATGGGATACATGAAATGCACAAAATGGATTTATTTACCAAGCTTAATTTTTTTAAAAAGTAACTTGGCAGGTGTAACGCCAATCCCAAATCTTTTCTAGCATTTAGAAATGCCTAAGGGCATTGTTATTCTTTTCTTGGAATGTAAAGAAAAAGGGAGGATATATTGTGGGAATAAGAAAGAAAGAAAAGCCTCGGGGATAATACATTGGTTGCATAGGGAGCATAGAAGACAATATAGTAATGAAAAGAAACCCTTGCGTAAAAAAAATGCCTAAAAGTGCAGATTAAAAATGATGTAAGGGAAGGGGGAGTAATGCAAAAAATAAGGAGGGATCGTAGAAAAGAGAGAAGGGGGAAGTAGACAGAGAAGATGCATAAGAAGGTTTTAATGACATCACTTCACTATCTAAGATATCAATCCTAGCTATCCACTAACCAATTCATATAGGCCCTTATTTCCTTTTTTTTATTTTTATAAATTAGAGGTCTCTCGTCTTATTTGAATATATTCTCTCATCCTATTGCTATCTTCTTATATCTTCTATATAATATCCTATTATCATTTCCATATGCTATTCTATTGATCATTCATCATGTCAATCCAACTATCATGCGGCCAAATTTATAAACAACTATGTTTTATACATCAAAAGAGAAAATTAAGTGGAGCTAGGGTGTTCTATACTCTTTCTCTATTTGAGGAGGAAAGATTAAACAAAGTGAGAGGTTCCTTTATTGCTTTTATATCTTTGTGTTCTAACACTTTCTTTGTGGCGTTGCGACTAAGGGAAGTAAAATTAGTAGGGTTATGAAATTAAATGGATTTAAATCCCACATCATTAACAATATTGTTGTTTGAAATCCAAGGATAAGTTTTGTCATTGATGTCAATCATCACTAATGTGAAGATTTATACTATTAGAAAGCTAAAGGAGTTATCAGAAGCTTAAGACGGTTATCGGAATAAGGAAGTTAGTTATCAAAGACAACATATATCAGATGAAAGAAATTAGTGCGTGTGTGAATTGTTGTACCTGTTATGTTGCAAACACAACACTTCTATAACTCATTAGATCAATTGTTACTACATGAAAAGCAATCAAAATAATAACAATTGAAACCAAATTATAACTTCCTAGTCATAGAGAGTATGATCTAATTGTTAGTGCTCTCAGAATTATGCATAAGATCAGTGAGATTACAACTATAAAATGGAAGATTCAAATGAGATTCATTTAATATGAAAAAAATTAAGAGGAATTAAGCTAGAATTAGAATGAAGAATTGATTCAAGAAATGGAAGAATTGATCTAGACTGGAAATAGAAACACTTTGTTAATTAATTGATCTAGATATGAAAATGACTTGAATGAGATTGGTTTTATGGATTTCCTCTTGGAGTTAAATATTGAATTTGAATTCAATGGTTGAGATTCATCCATGATGAATAGTTGATATTGATTCTCACTTGATTCATGTGAGTGATCCTTGTGATTATCTCACATTGGTTGGAATTAACTCCTTTGTCCTTTTGTGAGTTCAAAGAATAATAGAATAATTAATTAATTCACATTAATTAATATCACTAGGCATAGGTATTTTGAGTTCAATTTGATTAAATGACTAGGACGATTAATTAAAAAATTATTCTTGATGATTAATCATAGATGCTTGATAATTAATGAATTATGTAATTAAATCGATCTAACTTAATTACACAATTATGATGTCGTTTTATCACTTGATTTGAGATTTAGGGCATCTAGTTTAGCTAGACCATTTTGAGGTGATTATATTTGCCCCTCTTTGAATTGATGTGTGAGCAATGCATTGATTCAAAGAATATCTGATGTTTGATGTCGATTTGATTCTGATTAAGCGAACAATTTGATATGATGTGATGAAACTATTCTTGATTAAAAATGGATTCTGAACTTGATTGAATGAAATACGATGAGAGATGCAAAGATAACAATTCTGAACTTGATTGGACTAGAACTGATCATACCGACTCCGAGCTTGATTGAACGAAGGTCGATAGAAGATTTGGTTAGATTAGAAACATTCAACTTGATATGGAACTTGATGAAGTTAAGATGCCCCTGGCAATATGATTCTGTTTAGTTCAATGATTAGATTTAATTTTCAGCTTGATAGATGATTTTGCTAGATTTGATTTGATGACAAAAACTTGATACATCAGATTTGGTTGACAAGATTTTTGATGATCTAGATTAGAATATTATGATATATGATGCCCCCTCGGGAGTGAGATCAAAATTTGATAGAAAAGATTGAATGAAGTTGGATGTTAGTTTAGAAGGATTTTGATTTGATTTAGAAGATTGGATAGATGTAGAAGATTGGATTAATGTAGCATTGAGGATAAAGATTAATTTAGAAGAAATTTTGATTGAGCTTCCGATAATGATATTGCAAAGATAGTAACCAATAATGAAAGCAAGGACCTTAGATGTGATACTCACCCATGTTGAAGATAGATTTATCTCCTTGAGGTGATTTTGATGAAGTTAGATGAATGCAAGGATGCAAATGAATGCCCCTAGAATGATATGAAATCTTCCATGAGTGTCATTCTTTTGATCTTTTTGTTATGCTTTTTCTCATTATAGAGCTTTTGTTAGGAGTAAGTACAAACATCAATGACTTTCAAAGTCGATGATGAACCATAGTACTTACCTATGTTAGTGTTTGTTACAATCAAGCAAAAAAATAAGAGTTATTTATGTTCTTGTGCAATGATTGTGTTTCCCGCAATGACCCATACGTTCATATCCTTGGACTAACTTTTTGATGTACCTACAATGACCCTTTATCATTCATATCCTTGGGCAAATTTGTCTGATTTGCACAATACGAAGAAATTACTTGATGAAAAAAAAAAAGGAAATAGTTCCCACATAATGTAATCAAAGAAAAAGATCATGCCCCCTATCCTTGTTCCTCTAGTCCATAGACATCGTTGAGTTACTCGAAAGACATGATTAGCACAAGTTATGATAAGTTTGGTTGTGATAGGTGGTGTTGAGAAACACATTTGATTGATTGTGTTTGTTTTTCCTTTTTCTTTATGATCATTGTTTGTTTAATGAGTGTTGAGAAACACTATTACTTGAGTGTGCATAGTGTTTAGAAACACCATTGTGTAATTTTGATTTTATCTTTGCATGATCTTTGTTTCCTTGATGAGTATTGAGAAACATTAATGTTTGAGTGCATGGGTCTTTAGAAACACTGTTGTGTACTGAGTGGTATTAAGAAATACCATTGTGTGTTTAGTGATCGAACACTTGATGGTTAATAGACACATGGATGACTCCACTCTAGAAGAATGTTTGGTGCTGACTAGGAACTTGCCCCTAGCTAGATACAATTTTTCTAAGGATGAGATGTGGACTACTGATTCCAGGCTATGATGGTAGGACACCAAACTGACTGAGCTATGCACCAGGATGCAAAGAACATACAAGATATGTACAAGCCATCATGATGAAAATGTTGAGTAATTGATAAACAACTTTTGGATTTTTAATTTTCTGATTTGTTTGAATATTTAAAGATATTTAGATTTTTTTAAAATTTAAGATTTTAAGATTTTCCACTTTTTAGATTTTTAGAGATTTTAACATTTCTCAAACAAGACCACATTTAAATGCCCCCAATGTCTAGAAATGTGTAGGACATTTACAGATGGATGAACAAGTAGATGACGCAAAAGAGATTAGGTCATGATTGATGAAGTGCATGAATGAGACCCTCAAGGACAGTCTCCTCAAGATTACCCAAGCTAGGGAAAAAGATATAGCAAAGTGAAACATGTTTTAGATGAACAAAAAAAGCCAATGATACAATGCCAGATAGCATATAGGATAATGAATTGATGTCATGAAAGCAGGTAGTCCAAAAGAATGGACATGTCAAGAAGTTTTTGAGAAACTATTTTGCATTTCAGGTTCTTCATTTTGATCAAGACCAAGGGGTCAATTTGGATAAGATATGGATAGGATCAAACAATCAAGATAAGGGGTGAATGGAGGCTATGAGGGAATAGTGTGGAATTATGGAAAGGATGGTCAAGATAATGAGGATTGGCTTGGGATAAGCAAGATCATGATAGGGTAGCATGAGTTTCACAAGTGAATAAGTCGATTGCCAAGACAAAAAATGTCAGGAAGCATGATGCTCATGGATATAGCTCAACCTTGTCAAGATCAAAGGTAAAAGAGGTAATATGGATGCATGTGGGATAGATGTATGGTGGAGGTTATGGTGGATAATATAGCATGGATGGAACTTGTCTCCAAGGATAGATTACTAGAAGAAGGAATTACACATGATGCCCATTTGCTAGGTTTTCATCATGGTACTTGTCCAAAGTGCTACAAGAAGTGGTTTTTACCATAGGAGGAATTTATTTCTCTTTGATTTTGCTACCAAGGCACTTGTTTACTAAGTTTTCACCTAGACACTTTTCTCTTTTTTTTTTCAATTTTTTTCTTTTCTATCTTTTTGTATTTTTCTAATTTTTGGAAGGAACTCAAGTCTCTTGCTCTTTGGATAATGGTCCTTGTTGATGTTTTGTAGCTTCATTCAGATAAACTTATGAGTCAATACTAGTGAAGATATGTATATATATATTTAATATATATGAGATGTATATATACTTAAATGTATATTATTATTATTATGTAAATATTAGAGAAACTAATATATATATATATATATATATATATATATATATATATATATATATATATATATATATATATATATATATATATATAATCATAATTGTCATTATATTAATTACATAATAATGAATAGACATGTCTCTTCTTGGCTCATTCTCAATATAAATGAAAGAGATTGTTGCATTTGGAAAACACATACATCAAATAGTGCTATTACATTTGTAATGATCCTAAAACTTTAACATGGTATCAGAGTAGGTTGCAAATGTAAGAAAAATAGAGACAAAATTCTTGGGTTTTGCAGGGTTGTAGCAAATACATTGTCAGCCAATACGTTGTCGATTCGAACCCAGAACAATACGAAGGGTGTTGTTTCTTCCTCAATGAAACTCATCATAGGCTTAGAGGTGAATGTGGATCTATGAATAGAATGAGGCGTTGTGGTTCCTATTCACTTTGACCAAAGAGGAATTACTAGATATCGAATGAAAAGACCACTACATAGACGTCATAATATCTGACAGTGACATCATACTCATAATACCTATCAATGTTGTAGCCATATCATATAATTGTTACAGCGATAGAATTGTTCTCAGAATTTATAGTCTGGGATACATAATTCTGAGAGATTTAATATATCATTCACAGTCGCAACTTTTGAAAGGTTCCATTATGGGCACTACTCATGTGAGATCTTGGTGACTAGTGTGACTCCTCTGTAGGACAGAGGCTTGTGTGTGCACCTCATTTCTGATGTGCCTCCTACACATTTGTCAACCACAAGGGCACGATGGGTGACAATAACCTCTGCAGATTGCAACCCACGATGATTTGCAGGGTCTGTAGTTTTAGCAGCCTACAGTGTGTTGACGTGGTGCACCCAATCCCCTTTATCCACCACAATAGAGAGACATATGAGGATCAGTGTACCTTCTAAGTAGATGACAACACCATACTTGGAATGGCAAATTATTAAGCTCGAATCATGTGTGTGGCTATTTCTTGCGAGGAAATTCATATAAATTCATGACTATTTGTAGCAAGGAAATTTATATAAATTTAGGGCTATGTATGGTCAACAACTGAAGCAATGCATCTAGATTAGTCCATGATTCAACTCTGACATTAATAGTTTCTTTTATTAGTACAACATGAGGTCTAAATCTTCCATGTAGAGATTTATACATGTTGTCATAGAGATTGGGGAATAAAATGTGAAAGATTAAATTCAATAAGAGGTTCATGGAGATAATTTCCATACATAAGTCATGAAGATATTTAGATTATCTCATACTCCCAAGCAGCAGGGCCATGACTTGAGTCAGTCTCATGCTTAAGAAACTCTTGTATTCATAACTAGATATTCATAACTAGATAGTCTGACTCAGACATAGCTAGAATTACTCGAAAGAAATTTTCTCTCACTGCTTAGAAATGGCATTTTTTGTTTAGAACAACTCATGTACTGAATGTGTGAATTAAAATCTCATGTTCATGAAGTTTTGGTTTTAGAGACTTGCGATATATGATTGTTGAAGGCATTGATTTCCCCATTGGGTGAAAATAAACAGTCTGTAGTTTTATCATTGTCAGTGATATATTCTAGGAAGCTATCACTTAACAAATAGTGATATCAAGGAGGTGCAATTTATTAAGTCTTCTACAATTATTGACCATTTGCACTACTGACATTTACTTCCAGACTCCTCTTTCACTTATTATACCGCAGTTATTGAAGGTTGCGATATCCATAGGAGAGTATCATGGTGTCTGCATACATTTGTATTCGTAACAGATATCTGTGAAGACTTGGACCACAAATTTGATTTACTCAAGTCCAATAGTGTCATTCCTACTCATGGCATGTGTACTCGTGCATTACAAAATAGAGAATCATTGAAAGTTGGCTAGGAAGTATGTGGTTGGAAGAAAGAGACAACCGTGGATCCGATTAGTGAAATTGAAGAACATTTAATAAGTTTGAAGTTTGACTTGTAATCGGTAAGTCGATTTTCCTAGAAAATTTAAAACAAAGTTACAATACCATCGATTATAGTCAAACCAATTGGAGTTATGTAAAGACAAGCTTATTGATAAGGATGGTGTCTCATCATATACGAAGGGATGTGATCCTTTGGGTTGCAAGGTATATCTATGGAGATAGATGTCAACAATCAGGCCTAAAAGAATAAGAAAATATATTTGTTACTCTTCACGAGGAAGAGACAAGAAAGGAAATGAATCATAATATTGCTGAAAAATGCTTATATGGAGACGTTTTCTAATTTGTTGCATATGGACCCTCATTGGAGTAACTTGTAGCAAGGATGTTGATGCACAGATAAGTATTTATTAGCATTAATTATTACATTTATCTACTCATTGTAGTCTCTCTCTTATTTGTATTTCTATATGTACTATAAGAGCTATTTGCCTTGATATTTTTCAGAGATGCTCTTGTAGGAAAAGAAGATTGATATCAGATTCAGAGGGAGTCTGAGACTTTAGAGGTAACTTTGAACAAGAAGGTCAGAAGGTTGATATCACATTCAGATGAAGTCTAATGAACCTTGGACGAGAAGGTTAAATGTTGATGTTACTACTCATAGTTTCAGAGGGAGTTAGTACAACATCTAGAGGATCTGCCTTATTTGATTTCCAAGGATCTTGGTCACATTGATTTAGAGGGAGTAAACCATATCAAGATGGTTTCCCTAGTGACCAAAAAACTATAAATAAATAAAAAGAAAAAAAAGAAGAATTGCGATTCAAATGATGTAGTTTCATGTATGTGAGCTAGAAGGCTTTTATGCAGATATCCAGGTCATGATATTCCTAGATAGATGGTTAGGAATTCAAGAAAAGAGCTTAATGTAGACTAAAGAACAAAGAGATGACTTGCTCATAGAAGGTTGATATTAGATTCAGAGGGAATATGATAGTTCATCTAAAAACAACCTTGGACGAGAAGATGAGGAGGTTGTTACAAGACCTCGAAGGAAGCATCTAGAGGAGTATGATCATGAGATTGAATCTCATGTGTGCTATTGAAATGCCTTTATGCTAGCTCCTACATAACTTGGGGCTCACCCAGAGAGATGCAAACTATATAAGAGATATAGTGCATAAGTATGCTATTCGGGGTACATTATCACTATAGAACATATGGTTGATATTCTCATCAAGTTCCTTGCTAGAGGGAAGGTTATGTATCTTTGAGATAAACTTGGTATGTTGGAGAATGAGGCCTTAGATGAAAACAAGTTTCAATATATGTGATCTATTATCTTGTATGTTATTGCATTCTTCTCTTTGAGAGAGAAGTCTAAGGTGAAAGCCCTTGTTTCACCCTTTGGGATGAGCCATGATGGATCCACCCTTTGAGGTGAGTCAAGGTGGATTTCATGTGTGTGACTCTAGGACTTATGGGCCCTCCTGTGAACATTGGAGAAAGGTGATGACTTTTCGACAATGAACACTTGTATATGATTGATGTTGTGAGGTGATGACTTTGCAACATCTCCATCATGATGGATATCATGTGACTTGATATCCGTGGACATGTCATGATGGTTAGGATCTCTTAGACATCATGGTAGATATCATAAGGCTGATATCATTAAATAATCCATAGATGATTTAGAGATATTCATGGTGGATATTATGTGACGTAATATCTGTAGACATGCCATGATCAGTCTATATGGTAAGTATCACATATGTGATACTAGTGCACATACTATATTAGAAATTTTGAGTACTTGGTGAGTATCATGGATTTGATACTTGAGGACCATTACTCATGATAATCACTTTGAGCACTTAGGTGGATATCTTTTGAGTTGATATTTGAAGACTATTGCTCTGAGTATTTGGTAAGTATCATGGACTTGATACTTGAAGGCCATTACTCGCTATATCAGTAAAATGATATAAATATAAAGTGATTATCTATACTCACATTGAGTACTCGGTGAATATCATGGACTTGATATTCGGAGACCATTACTTTGAGTACTTGGGTGGGTATCATAGATTTGATACTAGAAGACCATTACTCATAATAATCATTTTGAGCACTTAGGTGAATATCTTGTGAGTTGATATTTGGAGACTATTGCTTTGAGTATTTGGTAAGTATTATGGACTTAATAATTGAGGGCCAACACTCATTATATCAATAAAATGATATAAATATAAAATGATTATTTATACTCACATATTACCTTGAGGTAATATTTATTATCCTCCCTAGCTAAGAGGGAGTGTTGATGTTTTGTAGCTTCATTCGGATAAACTTATGAGTCAATACTAGTGAAGATATGTATATATATTTAATATATATGAGATGTATATATACTTAAATATATATTATTATTATTATGTAAATATTAGAGAAACTAATATATATATATATATATATATATATATATATATATATATATATATATATATATATATATATATATATATATATAATCATAATTGTCATTATATTAATTACATAATAATAAATAGACATGTCTCTTCTCGGCTCATTCTCAATATAAATGAAAGAGATTGTTGCATTTGGAAAACACATACATCAAATAGTGCTATTACATTTGTAACCATCCTAAAACTTTAACAGTCCTTTTAAAGATATGTTATAATGAGCCAAGACTGCTAGAAGGTATGTTCAAAGATGTTGATAGGGTGATGGTAAGGATTGATATGGATGATAAGGGAGATGGTAGCCAAGGATTTAGATGATGGATTGGATAAGAGGTATGAAAGGATAGGGGATGGACAGATAATAGGTAGGTGTTGGATATTGGATAGGGTATTGAAAGGTTTTCATAGGGATAGGTGAATAGGATGACATGATCAACATTTACACACACCTTGAAGGGTGATGAAATGATGGAGGAAAAGTGGATGGAATAGCTTGAGGCTTTGATGTAGGAGAGGATGTAAGGTGTTTTGAAGGAGATGGAGGAAAAGTCTTTGGAAGCTTGGATGCCAACTTTGATTTTTCTTTTGTATCCAAGCCCTTTAAAAGAGACTTGGGAATCCACATAACTTTTGATTTTTCTTTTCTTTTGGATGCTTTAGCATATACTTCTTCAATGATGGATTTAGGAACCCATATCTTCTTTGATTTCTTTCTTTCCTCATTGGACCTTTGCGATATTTTGAATATTTCATTCTTTTTTGTAGTCACATGTCAATTGGATTGGACATAGTGATCTTCATATACAAGTGGATTCTTAGATCTCTGATTTCTTTATTTGACATCCAAATTGCTTCCAAAAGACTTAGGAATTGTGTATGAGTAGGGATGATATGGAAGGTTCATATGGATGGGTTGACATGGAGGATTCAAGAATGCATGTCTTTGTTGATCTTGAGGAGAGATAGGATAAGTGGATGACAAGCTAGGAGTGTTAGGCATAGTGGATGGAGGGATATAAGGACCCAATATAGATGGAAGGTTTGAATGTTTTTTATCTTTGGGATATAGGGACCAAGGATGGATTTTGAGGATAGTGAAGGTTGATGCTTATGTGCAAATAGAGGGAGATAAGGTGTGAAAGGGATATCAACATCTTTAGAGTGAGTTGCATAGCTAGGGCTCTCACCTTTAGGATTCATCTTTATACCAATAGGATCATGAGTAACTTTGATAGGAGCAACAAAATATTGAGTGGATTTATTCTTATTCCAAGGATTAGGAAGAATGGGATATTTTTCAAGTGGATATGGAGGAGTATGACAAGGGAGTGATAGGATACTTTGCTCTTGACAAGGACCTTTAGATAGCATAGGAAAAGTGTTTTTCTCTTGATCTTGCTTAGGGGGTAGATAGGATATGGGATATGGATGATAATGAAGGTCTTAAGGTGAAAGGATGTGTTCTTGGAAGAAGTGAAAGGGAACGACTATATCATCATGGAGTTCTTGGGTCAACTATTGGATAAGAATGGAGGGTATCTTTATCTTGATCATTATTAATATTTGTTTCTTCACACTTTAAATTATCCTCTTGACATGGAGCCACCTCTAAGGATGAGGTATGAGTTTTAATCTTCATGAGGGATTCTTGAAGGGCTGATGGAGTATCATTTTTAATAGGTGTTGAAGCACACAAACGCTTGGGATCTTTGATTGTTGAGGCATTGAAAAGACTTGCAACAAATTGCAGATTAGCTTGGATTTATTTTAGAAGTATCCCTTGAGGGTAGACATAATTAGCATCAAAAGCATTAATTTCTTTGTTCAATGGAGGAACTTTAGATATATTTGTTTCTTTAGAAGATGTGTGCAAGATGGAAGAAGGGGATGTGGAATGAGAACCACTACTTGACATAGGTTCATGAGTTTGATCTTGCTTGAGAGTAGTATCTTGTTCTTGATTATTAGGATTTTCAAATTCAATTATGTCATCATCAATTAGATCTTGGATTTTATGTTTCAACTCCATGCAATCTGAAGTGTAATGTTCATTATTTTGATGATAGGCACAATAGTTTCTCAAGAATACAAAACCATGTGAAGTGATTTGAGGTAGCGTGATGGGATTGTGTTCAAGAAGTTCTTGTAATGTTGATTCATAAGATTGTCCCAAAGGAGTAAATATTATCTCTAAGGGATTATTAGGTTCTTCTTGATGTTCTTGCAGATAGAGAAGAATGTCAAGTGAATATGATATATTTGTTTCTTCATTTTCTTGATCAAAGATAGGATTATAATTAGATTGTGGCATAGCTTCTTGATCAAAGTTTGGATAGTCATACATTGGTGTCTCCATTTTTGAAGGAGATACAAACATGTGGATATCATTCTCAAAGAGAAAAGGACATATTGATCCTAAGGAATACTCATTTGATAGGGTCTCCTTTTCTTTCTTCATTTCTTAAATTTCTAATTGCAAATCTTGACATTGCTCCATGAGATTGATCATCCATGTTGTGATTGTTCTGATTTTCTTGATTATATGATGGATGAGAAGATTTAACACCTTGTTTTGATGTTTGATTAGATTGAGAAGACCAAAGGGATGGAATAGAAGAAAAATTAAAATCTGAAATTTTCATATTTTTTTTGGTATTTTTTGATGTTTTAGTAATTTGGATTTTCATAGGTCTTCTTCTCATTTCTAAGGGGTGAAACTGTCACCGGTCCCAAAAATTGGGCTATTGAAGGTACACTATTTTTTTACACTAAAATTAGATTTCTTGATCATCTTTTCAACGATGGAAATGGTTCGCGATTTCGAACACCGAGTCAAAAGTTATGCCTTCTCCAAGTTGGGGTAAATTTTTTCAAAAAATTTTACAATTTTAATTTTTTTTGATGTTTTTCTGATCTGATTGGCTGACTGTAATGAATAAACCTGACAGAGGTTCCAAAAGGGTATCCAAAAATGCAAAAAATCTAGGTTCTATCATGTGCAAAAATGCTCTTTGTCCCAGATGCGACCCTCTAAATGTGAGTCGATGGGGTATTTTCACCAAATGCGATCCGAAATACAAGATGCGACTCAAGATACCATATGCAACTTAGGATTGACCAGATGTGAGCCTATTTTTACCTAATGCAACCCATAATACAAGATGTGACTCAGGATACCAAATGCGACCTTCTGATGTCTGGTTTGAGGAAAAATTTATCAATTTTGTAGAATTTTGAGATTTTTTTGTTTGATTCTATGGAGTTTGAGTGTTTGAAAATGTCTGTGATTTTTTCATTCAGGGTTTTTATCTTGGAATTACATTCAAACACATCAAAAAGATTTGTTTTAAGACAAAAAACACACCTAATTTGCCCTAAAACTTGGCATAGATCAAAATCATAACAATTGAAACTTGGCATTTCCAATCTATGCCAACACAAATCATAATATGGCATAGATCAAAATCATAACTTGGCATAAATCAAAATCATAACAATTGAAACCAAATTATAGCTTCCTATTCATAGAGAGTATGATCTAATTGTTAGTGCTCTCAGAATTATGCATAAGATCAGTGACATTACAACTATGAAATGGAAGATTCAAATGAGATTCATTTAACATGAAAATAATTAGGAGGAATTAAGCTAGAATTAGAATCAAGAATTGATTCAAGAAATGGAAGAATTGATCTAGACTGAAAATAGCAACACTTTGTTAATTAAATGATCTAGATATGAAAATGACTCGAATGAGATTGGTTTTATAGATTTCCTCTTGGAGGGAAATATTGAATTTGAATTCAATGGTTGAGATTCATCCATGACGAATGGTTGATATTGATTCTCACTTCATCCATGTGAGTGATCCTTGTGATTAGCTCCTATTGGTTGGATTTAACTCCTTTGTCCTTTTATGAGTTGAAAGAATAATGGGACAATTAATTAATTCACATTAATTAATATCACTAGCCATAGGTATTTTTGACTCTGACTTGATTAAATGACTAAGATGATTAATTAAAGAATTATTTTTTATGATTGATCATAGATGCTTGATAACTGATGAATTATGTAATTAAATTGATCTAAATTAATTACACAATTATGATGTGGTTTTATCACTTGATTTGAGATTTGAGATTTAGGGCATCTAGTTTAGCTAGACCATTTTGAGGTGATTACAATTAGTGTATCGTAGCCGATAGAAGGAAAAGATAAAATAGTTAATAGAAAAGATCAAGATGAAGGAACCCTAAGATCTAAGGTCAAGAATATACAATTCAATAGATATGAAGCAGATCAAGGATAAAAGGATTGAATGAGAAAATTGGAAGACATGAGAGAGAGAGTGGAAAAGATATACATGTGAAGAACAAGGAACATAGGAAAGAAGAGTTTGAAGATGGAGATTGTGAACATAAGGGATTTGATAAGCTTTGGAGGAAAGAAAAAACATGTCAAATATCTTGTACAAGGAATCCTAACAAGTTTTTACAAGGCATTGTAAATCTCTTAATCGGGTAGTCTCTAACAAGACTTTTGAAGTTCGTTGTGTGAACTTTTGTAAATCCTTTAATAGGGTGAATGTCGTATAGGCAGGATAAAATATCTTTGCAGAGTAGTCCTAAAAAGACTATAGATACACTTAACCATGCATCAGTCACTCCTAACAAGGTGAGTCGCTCCTAAAGTAAAATTTTCTAGCCTTAACTGAAAAACTCTTTTAGCTGCAGTGAAGAGTTGTGGGTACCATCCCAACTGTAGTTTTTTCCTTTGACCAAGGATTTATGCGAGACCAAAAATATTTGTGTTATGGGTCTATGAATCATTTTATGAGTTTATTGTTATTTAGTTTATGCTTTTACAATTACAAGCATATCAGTAATACATAAAAGAGTATCGGTAAATTGGGAATGAAACTACATGTTTGAGATTGAAAGTTTGAATTAATATAAATCTGTTAGTACTGATTCACCCCCTGTAAGTACCTAATATTTCCAATCAACAATTGTAACCTATATTGAACAGCTAACAATAATAATCAATTATTTTCAAAATGTTATCTACTACCATCTCCCTCCCAACATGCTCGATTGTTGGAGAATTGCTTGGGCCTACCTCTAGGCCTCTTATGGGGACACTGGGCACTAGAGCTTCTTGAAAGGGTGACATGTTGGACTCTACATTGAATCCTTTTTCTCTAATAGGTATGTGCACTATGAAGGTTCTCCATGGTGTTGTTGTGACTACAGTTCTTGATGCTACAACATGATTGGTATTTCTAACAATGCTAGTGCTAATGGGGTTGATTTTGTTGATGCTATTAGGTTGGAATAAAATCCACACCTATATGTTGGTGGTTTCTACTATTCTTGGGGGAATGGTTTCCCAACCAACCCCTTCAAAGTCTTCTATTGGTGGATGGAGCTATGCTAACGTTGCCAAATTTTCTGCTACTATTCCTCCAAAGGTGAAAGATCAACCCATTGTTTGTGCCAATTAGGCCTCCCTTGTGGTGGTGTGTGACCTGCATATGGTGGATTGTGTGGGGTTTTACCAATATTGTGGGTTAGTCTATAGATTCACTAGTCTTAGGCCTTCTCTTCCAGATCTGCTTGGCTAGGTAATAAGTTCTTAGCAACCTTTAGTCTTTGGTAAAATTGAAATTTTCCCTTGTACAAAGGGGTTTTTATTGTTACTTTTTCTTCCTCTAAAGAATTTGATTTGGTGATAATAAAGATATGGGTTTGGGGGAATCACTCTCTTTTTTCCAAACCTTGGACAATCTCCTTCAACCCCCTCACTGAATCACTTAATGTACGCTTCTTGTGGGTTCACCTCCCCAATATACCACTCCATTTTTAGGATATTTCTTTCTTTGAGGCCATTGGAAACTCCATTGGTCATTTTTGGAAGGTGGATGAGGTTATGGCTTTGTTGGTCCTCTCTATGTTCACTCAAATTTTGGTTGACATGGATATTTGAACACCACTTTCAGGGGTTGTAGTGATCATCATTGGGGATAAACCTTGGAATCAATCACTGGGTTATGAGGGTCTCCCCTTTTGGTGTTGGTGATGCTTCTCTACTAGACATTTAGGTACCAACTATTCTATTTTATGTCATCAAGGTGTTTCCACTTGGTGGAAGGATGAAAGTGACGATCATTTGAATATTTGAGCTTCTGATTCTACATTTGAGGACTCCTCATAGGTTGATGATGAGGATGGAGATCTTGCTTCAAATCTGGGTGACACCCCTACTGTAAACCATGTGTATACCACTCCTATTCCTACTGGTACGACCTCCTCTAGCCAGGTGGACTATTCTTTTCCTTCTGATCCTACTTTGCTCCATGCTTCAGATGATAATGTACAACTTTCTCAATACTATGGCCATTGTGCTAACAAATGTCCAAATGGAGTGTCATTAGTTTCTCCCCCTTGTGGGAATCCTAATGACTGCATCACCTAGATAATTATCCGATGACATAGGAAAATGAGTTCTTCAAACTCACTCTTCCCCACATGTGGTGAGTGACCCTCCCACTCTTGAGAAAGGCTACTAATATTTTTGACAACACATGTTTTGTTTGTATTTTATTAATATGTCATTGATGGAATGTACATGCCAACACCATTCTTTTTGCGTTGTTATTCTCTTTGATGCCTTCGAGCCATGGTGGTGTAAGGGTTAGCCCTCTTGTTAGGTTGCTTATTATAATAAAAAATAGTATTGCAACCTAGAAGGAAGTTATGTTTTCACTTAAATGTTATTATAAAATCTACAAATTATATTTCCCCCATAGGGTTTTTTATATTGGTAAATATAAGATTGAAAGGGATTCAACCCTTATACAATAGAAAATCCAATTGATAGAAGAAACAAATACCACTAGATATGGGACAAATAGAGAAACCAACTTGGTTGCAACAACCAACTTTACCAAAAAGAAATAACATGGACTTGGTATTATTTTCCATTGATGCCAAAGGTCTCATAGTCCAAGAACAATATCAAGTTCAGGAATTTGTTGCTCTAAGAATATTGTCATTGATGTCAATTAAGAATAATTTGCTGGTAACAAAGAATAAATAAATCAATTTTCTATCAAAAAATTGAACTTACTCACAAGTCAAACATGAAGACTATGTAGAATTAATGCTAGTTGGATAACAAATTATGACACCTCACATAAGAAAATAAACATTACACTTATGGATGCCAAACCTAAAAGAATTTAAAAAATATTTGTTACATATAAATCTAATATAATACAAGATGATCTCTTGAAGAAAGAAAAATAAATTATTTAATATTATAAGAATTACTTTGATGTGATGTAAGAATTTTTCTTAGGCAATATGCCAAGATCTAGAACCCCAATGAATAGCACAAGAGAGACAAATAATGTGATAAGAATAAATTGTATTGTCACCAATATGATTGATTGAATCAATAATAATGAATGAGATAATTGAGCTCAATTGATACAATGTAGAAGTACTTTCTTATATAGGAGAGACATGATAATTAGGAGATAAGAAAGAGATAACTTATCACCCACACTAGGTGGAATCACATGTTAACCAAAGGTGGATCATCCTCCAATATGAAATGAAGTATGTGCAATATGTGGAAAATGATAATGTGATAAATGCACTAAAGGTAGATCTCCACATAAAGTGGAATGTGATAAAAACTATCACCACCTAAAGTAGAATTTATCCTACACCACGTGCAAATATAAGTGCAAAATCATATATGTCTCACATGAAAAATACTATATAATACATTATCCTAAGTAAGCTTAAGTAAACTAGTATAATTAAGAATATTTAATTACACCAACACCCCTCCTTAAGTGCACCTTAGGGGAATGCACTTAAACTCTCAATTCTAGATGACAATGCAAGATGGTCTCAACTACTATGCCATGTTAGGTACCCATGCACAATATGAAAATTCAATCTCTCACAAATGGAGAAAGGGAGAAAACCTCATGGGACAAAAATCCCCTCCAAAAGAGAGATAAAAACAAAAAAGATGCATGGATGGATGGAGGACTCAAGACCCCCCTAGAACTACATACATCATGTGTATACAAACAATTATCCCCCATAGGAAAGAAAAAAGAAGACAAGATATCCCCCCCATAATGAAAAACCTCCTACAAAAATGGTGAGTGCTTGAAGAAAAAACATAGTCCAATGCCTAAAAACAACATTCCTCCCCTTGGGAAGAAGATAGATCAAGTAAAAATGCAAGATTATTTCTCATTCTAATTAAGCATTAGGAAATAGAATCCAAATGAATTATGATGATGTTGTCTCTAAAATATATTTATGTGTCACCATGTCCTTGGATGATAAAGATTCCATGAACGAATATGGAACATACACAGTCATAGTAGAACGTGACAAGAAAGGAACCAATGGTAACTGATTGTGAATGAGCTTCAAAGAAAAAAATGTCTCCTCTGAAAATAGAATGAGAGTCTTTGTCACATAAGCATGATCAACCTGAACTAAGAAATGTGACATATCAAGTGAAGGAAGAGACTCATGAATGCCGATCTCCAAAGAAGGTGAGGAAGACTCTCCAACTATGATGAGGCTATCATCAAAGAGGAGAAATCCCTTCAAGTATGTCTCCTAAATTTGAAATGTGAGACTCCAAAAATAATGAACCAATGTCTAGAAAATAGGAATCACAATCAGGAAGACAAATATATATCTCTTGCAATGACTTAATGGAATCACTAACAAGAGATGAATGTGTGATCTCAATTGGAGAAGTAGGAGCTTTAGGTGGAGGCTTTGGAATATAAGTCCACCTAGATATCTTCCTTCAAGTATCAACGTCAAAGGGAATATTATCTGCATCATCAAGTGGAATGAGGCAATCAACAATAGGATCAACTGAGAATTAAGGAACATGTGGATCTCCATAAATCTCCCAAATTACAGTCCAAATTGTGCATGGTCACTCAACACGAATGAACTTGGGGTAGAGCTCATAGAATATAAATGAATTCATGTTGTCACAAATCAATCTTGTGAGATGATAATTCTTATCTCCCCAAATGTATTGATTATTCTCCATCTTTGGCTCAGGGACAAGTCCATAAAGGTGAGGCACGAGATTAAGCCATCTACAATGTGTGATGATTCCTTTTTCCCATGATGCATAATTGCCCCCAATAAAATTTATTACTATAGGTTGTATTGCAATGCCCAATATTGCATCCATGATGCACTTATCATGTTACAAAATGAGATCAACAAATCATTACACCCCTCCTCCCGCCCCCCACAATGCACTCAATCAAAGAACCACCCCCCGAAAATGATGATTTTGACACTTTATATTTCCACTTGCCAAACAAGAGCTAAGTGGACTTCTATTTTTAATGTTTATAACTACCTTATTGAGGAAAAATAAAACTCAAATAAATATTGCTAAGGATCCCACTAAAATCCTAACATTACAATGAACATAAATGGTCAAAAAATATCAAGATATGAAAGTGATATTTGCCAAAACAAGGTTAAAAATAGATAGCAGATTTGAAAAGTAGATAAAAAATTATGCACTTTAATTTAAAAAAGGCACCTAAAAATGTGCCTATATAAGCCCGAACAGAGCCTTCAAAGTTGTAAAAACAAGGATTACTCAGCTACAACTATGCAAAATTAATTTTATAAAATATCTATGTACCAAAATCACAAAATAATTCTAGATCTAAGAATAGCATGAAATTATACCCCAAATAAAAAACCTAAAAAAAGGAGCTCAGATGAGTGAGTTATGACCATTTTAAAATTACCTTCAAAATAAAATTGTCAATGGTAAGGGGGCGACCAAAACAATTATCCCACATTTATGTAAAATTAGGATATTTCATCCTATATATGTGCAAACACACAAACAATCTATAAAGTCACGTGTCTTTTTTCGATTGTGGCCAATGTTGTATTGCCTTCCATGAATATTTGGTTGTAATAAACATCGATAATGATTTACTGACAGTACGATTGTTTTGAAAATCCTATAAAAAATGTGTGACAATATACATGAGTACAAAGGGAGCCCCGAATAATTTTTTGTAGAAAATAGATAAATACTAGGAAATAAACTGTAATACGAGAAAATAAAATATTAAATTTTTGCAAAGTCACACCATCACTGCAAATCAGTTTGTGTGACTAGATTTACAAAAACAAATTGCCTCAGATTTGATTTTTACCCAAAATAGGAAAATTTATAGTCAAAACTTATCGAAATGGCCTTTCAAGCATAATGGTGAGGTAAACTCTTGCTCTAGACGCTCCCACAAAATATTTCTCCCCAAATATGAAGAAAATCCCTCTAATGAATGAAGATCTCTCCAAGAGGCTATGCAATGGTCACTCCAATGGATCTGATACCATGTAATAATTTCTCTGATATGATGTAACAATTGCTTTGATGCATGTAAGAATTTTTCTAAGGCAATATGCCAAGATCTATCAACCCAATGAATATCACAAGAGAGACACATAATACAATAAGAATAAGTTGTATTCTTGCCGATATGATTAACTGAATCAATAATAATGAATGAGCTAACTGAAATCAATTGATACAATGTAGAAGTGTTTTCTTATATAGGAAAGACATGATAACTAGGAGATAAGAAAGAGATAACTTATCACCCACACTAGGTGGAATCACATGTCCACCAAAGGTGGATCATCCTCCATTATGTAATGAAGTATGTGTAACATGTGGAGAATGATAATGTGATTAATGCACTAAAGGTGGATCTCACACATGAAGTGGAATGTGATAACAACTATCACCACCTAAAGTGGAATTTATCCTACACCATGTACAAATATAGGTGCAAACTCCTAGATGTCTCGTATGCAAACTACTATGCAATGCATTATCCTAAGTAAGATTAAGTAAAGTGTAATTAATACTATTAAATTACACCAAAAAATATTTACAAGTGGTTGAAATCCCTATAGCATCCCTTTTGCATAGATAATAATTTTATATATGGCCAACCTCCCTTGAGAAGGAGAACCTCCTTTGGTGAGATGATATTTGAGGAAGCCAAGATGAGAGTTAGAAAATAAGAAATGCAACACAATATTATTCTAATATGTTATATTAGAGTAGAAATAAAAATCAAGAATATTACCTACTTATGAAGGGGCGCCTCACTTAATGAAAATATTTTGAAGCCTTTATGATTAGATCTATGAATATTTTTGAGGAAGAGTATAACAAAAATGAGATATAAGAAAATTTAATGATATAGCTATTTTGGATAAAAGAGATATGCAAATTTCATGAAGGTTATATACAAGTTTTACAAAGAATAAATGTAGATCTAAAAGGAGTATATGTTGATATTATAAAGAAGATCTATATGGTCATTACACATTGAGATGATCACAACCTGGGACAAGATTTTATTGGGGTTGAATTTGGTGCTTCCCAAAAGAAGAGTTTGCCTCTCTTATTGAGTTGGTGCTTACAAATTGTACAAATGGGATTGGTGTTTCTAGTTGGTTGGTACCTATAAATCATATAAGATGGGACTGATATCTCTTGTAGGTTGGTACCTACAAAGATTGTAAAATATTTTTATATAAATAATATTTTGCCACTCTTTTGTCTCATATTTAGGGTTTCCAAGTAAATTTTGTGTAATTGGGTCACATAATTATTAGATCTTATGTGGATTATATTGTGTAATTGATATTATATTGGTTGTTGTAATACCCAAAAAATGGGCTATAGGTTCATTAACCTCTTACATCTTCAAATCAAATGAAATCGACATCAAAGTCCTAACCTAAGGCACATCTATGTTAGGAATAAGGTGTCTCAACCTTGGATAATTCCTATTCTTATTATTTGTTTTGTAAAATGTATTTCTTGCCAATAATGTTGATGTGTCAGCATCTTGAATTGTGTGTAAGGAGATCATGGCTAAAATGGTTATGACGGATTCCTATGACACGTAAGAGCTATGTCAGGAAGATTCAATGATAGGTGAAGACATGTGGCAACTGATAAATTTGAGTACTGTACACTCTTCCCCAATTATGGGGTTTGGGGTTCCTATTTTCTCGAAGAATGGTAAAACCCTAATACGGTTATCTTTGGGAGTAGCCCTAAAAAGTGAAGTGCATGATATAAGCTTTTTTAGGGTTGCAAAGAGATATGATGCGAGTGTATTGTTGGAACATTTTATGCTACCGTGATTTGTCTTCAAGGGTTTAGAAATCTTTTGAAAGAACTTGCATTGCAAGTGTATTGTAAGCTGTAATAGTTTTGATCAATACATTGTGCAGGTTTTGGAGTGCTAGGGTTTTTACCGAAAGGTTTCCCTAGGGTATATCATTGTGTCATTCTCTATTTTTCTATATGTATGGTATGTGGTTGCAATATCTTTGTTAAAGTAGTTAACGAATCTGAAATTGTAAGGATTTAAAAGAATTTGCACAATACTCTCCTATAGAGATTAGCGTAGGAAGCTGTTTCCGCACCTGAGTTTCCTTACAATCTGCACATCAGTTTATCAAAAATTGATTATCTTAATTCTGCATCGGGGAATATTCCTTGAATATTCCTAATTATCCTAATTATCTTTAATTGAATATTATTTGGCAATAAATCATATTTATCCTAAAAATTTGATTAATTGAATATTCTGAATATTTAATTAATTAAGTTTAATTCTGCCACTTAATTATTTAATTAGATTTAATTATATTTATTCCTAATTATATTATTTAATTTTGACAATAAATAAAAAAATCCTATGAATAATTGATTAAATCCTCATTTAATTGATTAAATCCAGTTGTTAATATTTAATAATATAGTTTGAATAAAAGTTTGATTTAATAATTGATTAACCCACAAATCAGTTATTTTTAAATTTAAAATCAGTTAAGTTGAGAATAAATCACTTTATTATTAAATTAATTCATATTAAATCATGCACAATCAGAAAAGCAATCAACTTTAAATCAATTTTAAAATTCAATTTGTTAACTTTCTAAACTCGACATCTGATTATGAGTTGAGAAAGTGAACTAAACTCTATTTTGAGATAAAAAGTGCTTTTGCATGATTTTTATGAGTTAATTAATTCTGATTTCTTGTTAACTCAAAAATCAACCTGAGTTTATCAAGAGTGATTTATGGCTTTTTCTCAATGCATCCTCAAGCCCTGGATTTCTATAAAATTAAGGCTCATCTCTTCACAAAATCATCTCTCAAATTTGCACAATTACTCTGGTGAAATTGCATCTGAAGAATCAAGCTCTTGCGAATAGGCGATTTGTGAGATCTCTCATTGTTTTTCATAGTTTTGCATCTATTTTCATGTCATAGCACATCATTGTTAGAATAATTTTCATATCAATTTCATACATTCTAGACTAGTTTCATACAATTTTTCATATCATTGCATAGAAAATACAAAAAGATAGATTAATCTGCATTCATCCTCCATTCATCTTCTAGCATTAAATCCTTCGTTTAGGTGTTGCATCGTCACTGATCTCGGTCTAATCTGAGAATACCATACTCGCACCTACTAGAAGGAAGTAAATCACCTGGTTAGCTTAGTTTCATTTATATTGCAGATTTTTGATTTGCTAACCTCTAATGTTTTACTAAAGTGTTGTGTCCACAACTAGGTACAATTTTCACACACACATTTTTATATTTTGTTCGTACATTTTTCGTATGACATTTTCCAGATTGTCGTACCAGGACTCCCTGTCTGTCGTACGATAGATGATAATTTGAATTGTTGTGCTGACTATATGTGGACTATCATACGAGTTTTTGAATAGTCGTGTGTGTACTGACCCATTTTCATTTCGTGCTTGAATTGTCGTATGAGCAGCAATCCACTGTCATATGAGCTTTGATACCATAATTTCAATTTTTCATATCTGAATTGCAAAAAAATAGTCTTTCAGATTTGATTTCAGATTTTGACAGCTAACCCTAGCGACTGACACTTGCTGTTTCTGATCTCTTTGCTCGCGGGATTGCTCAACAAAGCTAAAAATTAGGTAAAATCTACTAAGCGCGTTGCGTGGGAACTCAGGTATTCTACTACGATCTGATAACATTTCAATTTGGGACACAAAATGAACCTCTTACATGTCTAGCTTGAGTGCCTTTCCAGCTTTCATAAATCACACTTCAGTTTTGGGGCTATAAAACAAACATAGATTTGCTTTTTTGCATATCTATTACACATCGTAAATAGGCCCTATGAACACTATTTGTGGAGTTCTTGAGAGATTGGGCTTCATTCGCTAGCTTTGCATGTGAAGTCCTTCTCAACGATAGATCCCCTTGTAGGTAGGGAGGATACTATTTTTATCTCACGTTCTACTTGGTTTGGTCCTCAACTTTGATCGGTATGTTCTCTCTTGGTCCCACTTAGAGAGCTCGGTAGACATAGTTGTTGACATCACAAATCTTGGTGAGGTAATTTTAGTCTTAGCGCGTCAAAGAATCTATCTACTGTGTTTGGGTAAAAGTGAAAAGGCTAGAGGACTATGCTCTACTCCCTTTTTGGGTAGTATCAAAAACTCAGATCCTTGAATATGGACCAAGTCCCCATGTGGTATATTTTTTGAGTCACCTTTAGAGAGGGTTAACCGTAGTGGACATTCTCTTTATTGGGTCAACCACGTGGATGGAACCTCAAGCAGTAATAGCCATTTTCATCGTGGTAGCAACAACCACTATATAAATGTCTTTGTGGAAGAAATCTCCATAGGTGTAGTCTCTTGTTGGGCTATCATATCTCCTTAGTAGCTCCTGATTGATTATATTCTCAGACTATGTCAAAACCCCAGTGCGCCTAGATTGGATTTCACCCTCTTGAGATTACAAAAGTTGTAGAGTCAGACCATTACTAAAAACCCTAGTGTTGCCAAATTTTCATTTTCTAGGACTATGTGCGTGATTGGAAAAACTTTTGAGAACATACACAAGTAGCATTCCTAGGGATTAGCACAATAAGTCACTATTCCTTGTTCATGTGCAAGGTTGTTTTGCCCCTTGTTCATTTTTTTAAGATGATTGCTTGCTTCCCTTGCTTTTTGTTCTACATGTTTTCTATCTACTTGGTCATTTGGAAATGAACAACAACCGAGATGAACTATTACATAGATCTTCAAACCTGGACAAAGAAACTTGCAAACAATCTGATACTAAAAACTAAAAAAATTGCAAATCTGAAGTGAAATTCCTTTCTAGAGTCCAAAGTCATCCCACAGTCTCAGAAAGTTGTACGATTTTTGCCCAAGTGTCATGCCAAAACTACTAGATTGTCGTACGGGAGACAATATACTATCGTACGAGTATTGTCAGGAAAAGTCAAAGAAAAATCAATCCTTGGTGTCAACTATCGTACGAGTGTTACAATTGTCATATGAGTGCTTTCAACTATCATGCTAGACCTCATCCAAACTCGTACGAGCCTAGAGAAACTCGTATCAAAATTTTGAGAAGTTGCCAGAAACCTGTCAAATTTGTTAGAAATTCAATTTTTATAGCCTATTTCTAGAGTCTGTCAAAGAATTCATTGTGTCAGGAATAGAGAAGAAACCAGAAGAATCCAATCATTTTCTCAAAGTGGTCTCTTGAGTTTGATCCATCCATCTGATTTATCGATTTGAATCATGTCCATCTTGTGTCAAAACCTTGTCAAAATTATCTTCAATTCAATCTTCAACAAAATGGCTAAGTCTTGCGAGCTCGTGTTTTCCATCTTTTGGGTGTCTACCCATACATCTAGGGCACAATATCCTACATTTACATCCAAATCAATCTTCAACCAATCCAATATTGACAAGGTTGCATCATTCAATCTTCTGGAATCAATTCATTCTTTAGTTGTCTTAATCTTGCTCTTTTTCTTCACTTGAAGTTAATGGTGGAAACTAGAGCTTCCTCACAAAGAAAACAAAGAGAACAAACCAAATTCTTCTCAGCAACATCTTCTATGATTGCTCAAACATTTCATCAACCTTACGATACAACTAAATTTGGAGAAGATGCACTTGGTAATCTCTTTTTGAAAGGCGGTTATGTCATCCCTCCTACATCAGTTCATGGAGGTGCTCAACAAACTCCACATCAATCAATCCTTGGTAGTTCTCATCACAATACAATGTCTCAAGGAGGAGAAAACCAAGGCTCCCAAGGACATTAGTCTCAACATGGTGCAGATCAAGAACCCACACCTTCTAAAATTGACCAACATCAAAATGATGATAACTTCAAGAAAATGATGAGACATTTCTTGCATGAAGAGAAAGAGGCATATTTCCTAGATCTAGCTCAACAAGGAGCCAAACTTCCTCTGAACTTTTATGTTGAAGATATAGTTACTCAAGAGGAAGAAAATCCCATCACAACTATGATGAAACAGATGCATGCTATGCAAGTCAAGTTAAACAAGATGGAAAAAGAGAAAGAACCTAAAGAATTTTCTATGGAGGCTCTATGTCCCTTTCCATGTGATAAAAAATTGTACATGCCACCATTCCCAAAAAGAGTGGAGATACCAAAATATGATAAGTGTGATGGAAAATCTAATCCCCAAGATCATGTCAGAGAATTCTATACTCAATCTATGGAGTTCATGCACAAACCAACCTATCTAATGCATCTTTTCCCTTGATCTCTGGGAGGGTCAGCCATTCATTGGTTCTCTAAAATGCCTCCAACAATCAAAACCTTTGAGGAGTTAATCAAACTATTTTATCAACAATATTCCTACAACATTCAACATCCGACCACCATGATTGATGTCTGCAATTTGAAGAAAACTCAGGAGAACCCTTCTTGACTTTCCTCAAATGACGGAGGAAGAAATTTTCACTCTATGCTTGACCTATTCTGAAAACTAAAAAACTCAAAATCTTCATCAACAATTTGGTTTTGGAACTCAATTATCCCTTGAAAATGCAAAATCATACATCCTTCGATAAAATGGTAGAGAATTCCATCAAGATTGAGAAAGTGCTTGTCAAAAAAGGAGTCATGTCGCTTCATAAGGAAAACAAGTACGAATTTGGTTCTAGTTCCAACAAAAAATACAAAGGAAAATTCTAGAACAAGAACAAGAATGTTGTAACAGATGGCATTGTTGATCACGTCAGTGTCCCATCAAAGGCACCAACATTCAATCTTACCATGGGTACTCAAGCCATAAAAGCTTCTGAACAAAAGGCATCCGAACCTTCTCAAAATTTGAAAGACTATAAGCCATGGGTTACAACACCAAAGCGTGAGTTCACTCCTTTGGGTGAGTCCTTAGAATCTGCCATGAAAACTCTCTTGGTGAACAAAATCATCTCATTGCCTGAGATAAAAGTATTTGATCCTAAACCTAAACCAAAATGGTGGAAAGAGACTGATTTTTGTGACTTCCATTGAAACAAGGGTCATAAAACCAATAACTGCATACGCTTGAAACATCTCATACAAGACAAAATTGATAATGGAGAAATTGTAATTGACAATCACAAAACCAACAATGATCATACAACATTCATGGAACCATTTCCAAAACATGGTCAAGGAGATTCATCTTCTCAGCCTAACATGGGTGCTAAAGTCAATTATGCCTACTCTGGAAGCAATGTTGTCATAAACATGGTTGAGACATACCTATTTGAACATTGCAATGCCATCACTATTGTGAGAAAGGATATAGATAATCAATTAGAAAATGCAGTAACTCGATCACAAGCTCAGGCACATCTACAAGGACAAAACTTGAATTTACAAATGCCCCTAAGGTGCCCCTAAGGTGCCTTTCAATCTTTCATCTACTTCTAAACAAAGGGCTGCCTCAAAACCATCAACTCTTAAAGAGACAAGACCCACATCATATAGAATTGTCCAACAACTCTAGCACACCAATGCAAAAATATCCATGTTTGAGTTGCTTCAGATATCTCCTGCTCACAGAGCTATTCTGGATAAGGCTCTGCTCGGTTCCCATAGTCCTGACAATCTTGATCTAGACATATTCCAGACTATGGTTGGTCATCTAACATCTCCCCAATATATATCTTTTTTAGAAGAAGATGACAATTCAATGAGTCATCTACATAACTAGCCCTTACACATTGAAGTCTTGATCCAAAACCATCGTGTCAAAAATGTGTTGATAGATGGAGGCATTGGTCTAAATATATGTTCTTACAAATTGATCACACAACTGGGATTATCAGAAGATGCTATTGATCCTAAAAAGAAGATAAAAATCAAAGCATATGATGAGCAAGAAAGATCTTCCAAGGGAAAAATTGTCCTACCTATCAGAAATGAGTTGTTATTAAAGACATCACTTGTCAAGTTCTAGATCTTCCATTAGCTTACAATGTTCTTCCAGGGAGGCCTTGGATACATGAAATGCAAGCTATTCCATCGACATACCACTAGTGTGTGAAATTTTCTTATGATGGAGTAGAGGTCATGGTTCCAGCTGAATAATCCACATCTTACAATACCTTGAAAGAAAGTGCTGACAAACTTGTTCCACATAATAGAGAATCTTTCACCAAGAAAACAAACATTGCATCTACATCCAAGATGGAATACATTGCCAAAGAAGTCAAAATCAAGGACACAGGGATGGGAGAATATACTATGGAACCAGCCCTATCTCTCACATCTCTCTCATTTTCCCCAAAATCATATGGACAACTGTCAGACAAAGTGAAACCTACTGCTAAAGAACCTCAGGTCATATTTAATGAAAGTTTTATCACAAAGAAAGTATCCAAGAAAGAAAATAATGAATAAGAAGCTATACTAGCATGGTTATACAAAGATGAGTCTCAATCCTAGACAGTTTAGAAATGTGACTCTAAAACGCCTAAAATCCCTATCAAATCTTATGGACCAGGTCATAAACTCATGTCTAAAATGGGATACACTGGAAAAGGACCTCTAGGAACAAGAGGCAAAGGCATTGTAAAACTAGTTGAACATTGTGAATGGATGACTAAAGATACTACAAGCTTGGGATATCAAAAGAAGCCTTTTCATTTTAGAAAAAATTACCCACATGTCTTAGAACAGATTGAACCATCAACAAAAACTCAGCTAGAGGAAGAAACTCAACAATAAGACAGTGATGATTTAGACAGCTCTGAACTCATTCCTTATGAATGTTTACTTCAAGAAATACTAGATCCCCTAAAAGATGAAGAAAAACCTAAGGAGAATATCAATGTGGTAGCTACACAAGAACCTACTACTAAACAAGAGGAAGGTAAAACTATCACCATAGCTGAAAATTTGGGATACAATAGTGATTCTGAAACAGACTCCCGTGAGTATGAATTTAAATCAGTATCTGAAGGAAATCTTGCTTGGGGGATTCATCTTGACTTTACACATGTTCTTAAATTTCCCAGAGGTCTAGATGAAGAATCATAGGATGAGTCAAATGACTATGAATGGGGAGTTATTCCAGAAGAAGATGAACTTATCACTGAAAAAAACATTGATGTGATTCACCAATATTCACCTAAAATCAACGTAAGTCTAGAGCGAAATGATGAACTTAACAAATTTGATCCACCTATGGCTGAAGTGGAATCCAATAATGATATTGAGACTATTCGTGAATTGAACATTCTAAGTAGTAATATCACCTTTGAATTTGAGAGTCAAGTTAGGACCAATGATGACAACACCATATGCGTGAACACCATTTCCCAATCCTCCCCTACATTGACTATCCAACATCTAGAGCTTATTGACCAAAATGCTACGGATCCAAACTAAGATATCCATACCTTTCAAAATGACTATGCCCTTGCTTGCTACCTCAATGTAGTGGAACCTATGGCAACTTCCATCAGTGAACCTAGCATTAGCATGATAGAGTCGGATATCAAATATCTCAGTCAAAATAATAAGAGTAAAAAGAAAAAAAGTTATGAGGGTGAAAACCACTTTGTGGCAGTCTTAGAACCCAAAATAGTAAAAATAAAAGACATATCTGAAGGTGAAAACCTCTCTAAGGTACCTAAGGATGAGATATTTGATGTCCTTCTGAGTCACTTATAGGACAAATCTCCATTTTTGATAGAGCCAACTCAATCTATCAACTTGGGTACAACAGAAGAACCACAATTGATTCATGTAGCACAATCTCTCTCAAAAGAAGAAAAACATGCATTCACTACTTTCTTGATAGAGAAGAAGATCAACTTCGCATGGAAGTATTCAGATATGCCAAGGTTAGATCCAAATCTAATAATGCATCATGTCTCTATCACTCCAGGAGTCAAACCTGTTAAGAAAAAAATGCGAAAGATGCATCCACATGTTGCACTCTTAGTCAAAGCTGAATTAGAGAAATTACTAAAAGCCAAATTTATCTGGGTTATTGACTATGCTGAATGGATCTCCAACATTGTTCTAGTATCAAAACCAGACAAATCTATCAGAGTGTGCATGAATTTTAGAGATGTAGACAAAGCATTCCCTAAGGATGATTTTCCATTACCAAACATCGATATGATAGTGGACATGACTATGGGCTTTGATATGTATTCTTTAATGGATGGTTTCTCTAGATACAACCAAATCAAAATTGCTCCAGAAGATCAAGAGAAAACAACTTTTACATGCGCATGGGGTACTTTTTGTTGGAATGTCATGCCATTCGGGCTTAAGAATGCTGGTGCTACATATCAAAGAATAATGACATCTATCTTTCATGACATGATGCATCAAACCATATAAGACTATGTTGATAACACCTTGGCTAAATCAATGATAAGATCAAAAAATTTGAATGACTTAATAAAAATACTAGATAGAATGGAGAAGTTTAGTCTCAGACTGAACCCTAAGAAATGTGCTTTTGGTGTCACTTCTGGAAAGCTCCTAGGCTAAATTGTTTCAAAGAAAGGTATTGAAGTAGATCCTGCTAAGGTCAAAGCTATCATGGAGATGCAACCTCCCAAAAACATCAATCAAATGAGAACCTTACAAGGAAGGGTGCAATCAATTAGACGTTTCATATCTCGGCTAGCTGATATCTCACAACCTTTCACAAAGACATTACATAAAGGTGTGACTTTTGCATGGAATGAGGAATGTGAAAAGAACTTCAATCACATCAAGAAATATCTATCAAATCCTCCTATTTTGATGCCTCCTATCCAAGGGAAGCCATTGATCCTATATGTCTCCGCCATAGATACATCACTGGGGGAATTACTAGCAAAACATGATGAAAACAAGAAGGAAAGAGCTATTTATTATATCAACAGAACATTGGTAGCATATGAGAAGAACTATTCTATGATTGAGAAAGCTTGTCTAGCTGTGATTTTTGCATCACAGAAACTTAGACACTACATGTTAGCTCATACAACACAACTAATAGCAAAGATTGATCCACTAAAGTACCTACTAAGAAAAGCTACCCTACAGGTAGATTAGCTAAATGGGTGATGCTATTGAGTGAGTTTGACATAGAATATGTTGAAAGGAAAGCTATTAATGGCCAAGTCATTGCAGATCAACTAGCCGAAGCACCATTGTTTGATGATACACCATTACAGATGGAATTTCTTGATTCATCCATCATGCACATATCTTCTAGGACTTGGCATCTTTTCTTTGATGGATCTTACACACAGAATGGATTTGGAGTAGGTATACTATTCATAACACCACAAGGTTACTCAATACCTAAAGCATTCAGAATCAAGTTTCCTAGGACAAACAATATTGCTGAATATGAAGCTCTACTTAATGGCATGAAGATAGCAATTGAGTGGCAAGTGACATAATTACACATTCATGGAGACTCACAACTTGTAATACACCAAGTCAATGATGTGTACCAAACATAAGATGAGAATTTTGCTCCCTACAAATGCATGGTAGATGACTTAAAGAAATATTTCATACCTATCACATTTGAGAAAATTCCTAGAACAGAGAACAAGACTGCTGATGCTATGGCAACATTATCATCTCTACTACAGAAGCCCGAACATGAGCTACGCTACGAGTTCTTGGTGGGAGCACTGTCATTCCCTACATATGACTCCCCCGAAACCTACATGATCTACACTGTTATTGGTCATGATTCTTCCAGATACAAAAACCTTTTCTCCTACCTTCAAGATCAAATCATTCCCGATTCCTTCAACCGACATGAGAAATGATACCTTATCTGAAATGCATCCCGGTATGTCATCATTGGTAATGATCTATACAAATGGAGTCTAGATGGTACACTTCTTTGGTGTTTAGAATGTGAAGAGTCTCAACGTGCATTAGAGGAAGTCCATGATAGTATATGTGGATCACATTCCAATGGTTTAACACTAGCTCAAAAACTTATTAGGGTTGGGTACTATTGGCCTGACATGGAAAAAGAGGCTATCAAGTATGCTAAGAACTATAAAAAATCTCAAGTACATGGAAACTTGATTCATGCACCAGGGAGAGATCTTATTCCCTTTGTAGACACCGAAAAATCCTTCAGAAAATAAATTATTTTTGTTTTCTAAAAATCCTTGATGACATCATCATTTATTAATTAATTATTTATTTAATTAATTTATTTATTTTATGGCATTAAATCCCTCTCTCTTAATTAAAAATCTTTAATTAAGGAATCTAGCCTAAAAATGTCATTTGGACATTATCCCTAATTTATTAATTATTTAATTAATAAATTGACCAAAAACTTCAAAAATAAATTAATTTATTTTTAATTTATTTTTTATCCCAAAGTTGGCCAAAATTCTAAAGAGCACTAAACTCTTCTAGAAAGTCCTAAACCTTCCTCTAAATGGGTCAAATCCCTAATCTAGTCCCTTCAAACCCTAAGCCTAGATATTTAATATTTATTAAATTTACCTTTAATAAATATCTAAATCTCACCAAAAGCCACTTGCCCATCCCTTTCTCCTAATCCTAATCCTAATCCCCTTTCTAATCTTGTCACATTCCATTAGCAAAAGGTTTACCAAAACTTATGCTAACCTTCTCTTAGTCATCCTCCTTAGTCAACAAGGATTGCCACCTCTTGACCACCTCTTGCAAATGCATTTAAGGATGCATTTAAGCCTTCCTTATCTTTCTTACATGCATTTATTATGCATTTAAGACCTTCTTATCCCTTCCTTGCCACCTCTTGGCCTTGGGCACATTTACCAAATTGTGCACATGCCCTCAAACTTTCAACTCAATCCTCCCTTGACACTTGTCAGGACACTTGTCCTTGACTCAACCCTAACCTTAGCCCTAACTCTGACTCATCCTTTTAAACCAAGCCCTTCCCTTTTCCTATAAATACCCTCACTTCCTAAGGCAAATCATCTTTCAACTCTCAAACTCAATAGAAAAGTTATAATGCCATTTTCATTCTAGCATAAGCATAAACTCATCATTTTAGATCATTTCCAAGCTTAAATCACATCTAAATTAGCTTAATTGGATTAACATAGATTCATTTCTTGTTTAATCAGTCTTAGTTCAATCATTTAGCTTTGCATATTTGTGTGTTCTTGAGGCCTTTGAGGCAAAATAGGTTCCTCATACCTATTTTGTGTCATTTTGGGTCTTCATTAACCTCAAATCATCATTTATCTTGCATGCTTCAAGTGCTTGAGTTTGCACATCCACATCCATCTATATCTAAGCATATCAAATGGTGCATGGGTGCATCCGTTTTAGGCTTACACTGAGGTGGCTTTGATTTTAGTTTGTTTACCATTAAATTTGATTTGATTATATGCTATGACGTTTGTTTGTCTTTGGCCTTCAAAACAGGTTTAGGTGCACACTCAAAATCCTAGTCTACATTCTGGCACGCCCGGTGGGATTCTCACTACAATCAACTTGATTAAAACACACTTTTCATTCTTGCTGTCGTAGGAATTACAAGAAATCACGCCTTCAAGCAAAGAAATCTCGCCTACAGCAATTAAATGTCACCTTCAAACAAAGAAATGTCACCTTCATGAAAAGAAATGTCGCCTACATACAATCCAGTCACGCCTTCTTGCAATGAAATCATGCCTTTGAGGAAAGAAATGATGCCTATGAGCTCTATTTTCATGCCTGTATAACTGAGATTTTCCTGTGATCGATAACTTTTGTTTCGTCCCAGAATTCTCTTCTGTCGCCTGCATGTAAAGAAATTACACCTTTGACGAAAGAAATCACGCCTCTGCATTTTTATCTGTCACCTTTTGAGGTACAGAATGTCACTTGTAAGAATCAAATGTCGCTTCTGCACTTTCCAGCATCGCCTATAAGCTGGACAGTGTCGCTTTTTGGTTTTTTGTCTTGAGTTGCTTGGGACTGGTTTTTTCTTTTCTTTTATAGCAAAGGTCAAAACAAAATCTTGAATGACATTAAGGAAATGAACTTAGGTCCTAAGTGTCATTGTCAATTTGAAAATCAAACCAAATCTCGAATGCACTAAAAGGAACGAACAACTCTATTCCCTCATCTGTTTCAGGTTTCAAAGCAAGCAAACAAATTCAATCTTGAGTGATCTAAGGGATAAAACAAAGCTTTTTCAAAGTGCTTAAATCAACTCGCTAATCAAATCTTGAATGCACAAAAGGAAAGAACTTGCAACCGTTCAAATCATTTACATTTTGGAGAAAGGAACAAATCAAAATCTAATCACGAGTGTCTTCATTTCAAAGTTTAAACATCACTTAATCAAATTTGGGAAAATGAACAAAATCTGCTTGATGTGCATGTAGGAGTTTTTTTAATTCTTGCATAATCCTTGTTAGAGTAAGCAACGTGGAACATTCGAACTTGGACAAGTTCACCTGTTCTACTTTTAGCGAGGCCTGTCCAAGGAGAAGCGCTTCCTCCTCGGAGAACGACCTCAAACTGGTATCCCCTCCGGCCGGTATACAAATAAGCGAATACCAAAAGAATCGCTTACATCTCCTAATCGCCGGGCGTTCGTGCCAAACACGTGTCTGGGGATGGTAAACATTCCTCTCCCCCAGCATTATTGGCAAGGCTCTTAAGTGAGTCACAGATGATCAGTATAACCGGGTATGGAGACACCACGGAACTATTAAAAACCTGATAAAATAGAGGCTACCCTATCTACATCTGAAAGTATCAAAATCCTTGTGCAAGGACCGATTCCAAGGGGTTTACCAAGTCGCCTCAAGATTACTCACCATTTGTATTCCCTTCTGGGGGATACCAAGCTGTGGGCAAGCGATTTTGATACTCACCTTCCTTAGGTAGATCTGTTTGAAGTGCTTGACAGTCAAAGACTCCGTGAAAACACTTGTTGAAACATACACTTTCAAAAGCTTTGTCAGAGTCAGTTGTCTTTGTTTGTATCCCGCAGGGTTGCTTTGTCCCTTGCGGAGATTGCTTTGACTTTAACTTTTTCCATTGGAAACCTTTGTCTCAAAATCAGAAGCCTCTTTTCCAAGTGATGCCCAGCAAGAACAAACATCCTAAAGCGAAGTTGCCCAAATCCCAAGCCTATCAAGAGAGAAAATTTGCCAAGAAGAAACTCAAGAGCTATCAAACCATTATCCAAGCAACCCAAGCAGAGGAGAAGTCTCAAACCAGACTTGAGAACATTGCCCATAACGCCCGCATCAAACAGTTCACCTTCCGTTTCCAAGTTAACCATCACTTCATCAGCCTTGAACCAAAAATTTAGCCAAAATCCTTGTTCATGTCTTGTTCCATCTTCAGATCTTGAAATCTTGTCTCAAACAGCCTTGCATCTTAGTTTCATCCTAGTTTCACTCTTTGCATCATTAATCAAAACCTTAGTTGTATTTCAAAAAATCATAAAAGTTGCATTTGCATTCATCTTCCTACCAACATTCTAGAATCAATCCTTGTCATTTGCATTATCCCTTTAGCTAGAGCATTGTCCCTTCACCCTTCAATACCTTTTCCACCAGCATCCCCCCATTAGCTTTCCATATCTTTCCAGCAGATCCATCATCTTTTGCTCCAAACCCAGAGACCCACCAACACTTAGTGTTCTACCTTTTGAGTTGTTCCTATCCCATATCCAAGATCAGAGACCATCATCTTCTTTTTTGGCACAACGTGTTGTCATAAAGAAATCAAACCTTGTCCTTGCATAGCCATCATCTCGAGCAAGAGATTGGAGTGTATTGATAAGAAACTTGTTGACCGAAGATCATTAGTCTATCCTAGGTTGACCCCATCATATCTCTGATCCTCCATTTGGAAAAAATAGCAGCTCATTTGTTGACCACTCAGTAATCTTTCACCAGCTTTCCACCAGCAACCTATCTTTCCTCCACCGTCTTGATCCATATCCATTCCATCTAGCTTCCATCATCGCCATCTTGATCCCTATCTTTGCATTTGCATCTTAGAAGTCATCATCTTTAAAAGTTCATCAACTTTGCATCCATCAACATCTTT
Organism: Chamaecyparis obtusa; assembly: GCA_027943335.1. Classification (NCBI taxonomy): domain Eukaryota; kingdom Viridiplantae; phylum Streptophyta; class Pinopsida; order Cupressales; family Cupressaceae; genus Chamaecyparis; species Chamaecyparis obtusa. The sequence goes on from BSBK01002189.1 coordinate 2,144,049, forward strand.
TAGCCAAACATCTTGCATCCATTTAGCACTTGCATCTCCATGCTTGTTGAGACCAGATCTCGGAAAAGAAGAAGCATGAATCCTTATCCACCAACAACCTCATCCGATCCCAACATTTTCGCCAACGCCATGATGACCTACAATCCCCAGATCCAAGCCAGTAACCCATATGAAGATCCAAACATCCCTTCATCCCCGTTGGCAATCCAAGCATTTGAAAATCCTCCAGAAAGCCCACCAGTGACCAATGCCCTTGTACCGCAACATCAGCAAAGCATGTTTGCCCACTATCTGCCAGAAAGTACCTCCATCCCACCATCTCTCTATTCACGCATCCCCATCAATACTATCCAAGTTCTAGCACAAGCATATTCTCCGTTTGTCCAATCATTCCCCGATCCTATCATGCAAACACCCCAAGAGCTTTCCACCATTCCCCTTTTCTTGCAAGGAAGCCTCGCCAGTCCCGCAACACAAGCTGCAGCGCCATCCGCTCCATCTCCTACCCCTTTTGCTTTATCATCTGCTATGGCTGCCCAAGCCCAAATCCAACACTTAACCCAAAGTCAGCTTCCACCTCTCATGCAAGCTTTTACACCAAAAGCTTCGCCACCATCCGCAAGTCAAGCAACGCCTTTCACCATCAAAGGAGCACCATCACCCTTCACCCCCCAAGCACCCGTACCTTCTTCTTTGGGGTTAGCACAATCACTTCCCATTCCAACCTCATCTTTCTCTTGGGTGTTTCCTTCATTTTCCTCCTCACAAGCATCCACTCAACCACAACCTCAACAAGCTCCTTTCTCTCAACCATCATTCGTGTCCCAAGCTCTCATTGCTCGTACCATTCCATCATTCGCTGCAGTGCACCCTAACACAAGCTCTCAGTGGGGCCTTACACAAGAAGAAATTAAGGCATGGGGGATCCCATCTCAATCCCCTACATCTATGGTTGCAAGTCAACAAACCGCCTTCACCCAAGCAGCACAGCAGCAACTACCCCAACCACCGCTGACTTCAAGCTATTCGTCCCAAATCTCAAATACCTTCCAGCAAGTTCCACCACCTCAACAGCCAACTTTCCCCAGCTATCTTACCCCATCACCCTTTGCTTCTAGCTTCCCCACATCTGTTCCACCTCTAAGTAACGCAGGCATGCACCCAGCTTATATCAGCCAAACCCAAAGCCAACCTCAGCAACTACCACCATCATACCCGCAAGCAGCATCGTTCCAACAGCCTCCCCCATAGCAACCACATGTCCCCTTTCAACAAACACCCATCATTCCTCAACAACAGCAAGTCCCTTGCTATCAGCCCCAGCAACAAATCCTTATCATCCCCCAGCAACAACAAGTTCCCACCCATCACTTACAACAGCAAGTTCCAAATGTCCAATATCAGCAAGCAGTCCCACAACAACCGCCAGTTCAACAACAGCAAGCAGCCCAACAACATCAAGCAGTTCCATATCATTTACCACAATATCCCCCTATGCCACACCAGTAATACCCCCAGCAACCATTGCCCCAAAATCAGTTCCAACCCATTTATCCACAACAAGCACCATATCCAGTTCCACAGCTTCCATCACAAGCAGAAGTCCCAGTTCCCTCGCCACTCAATGCTAAGTGGGAAGCAATGAAAAATGCTCTAAAGGAGCTACAAAGGGGAACAAAGAATAAAACATACAAGTTCGAAGAGGTGTGCTCATATCCCTTCGATCGGTCCATAGCAACTATCCCTTTCCCCAAGCATTTTGAGATGCCCAAGTTCGACAAGTATCGGGGAAAAGGAGATCCAGTAAACCATATCAAAGAGTACTACATGGCGTGCCAAGAAGTGGCTTACAGTGATAACTATCTCCTGCGCCTGTTTCCCAAAAGCTTGGGAGGAACTGCTGTTGAGTGGTTTTACAAAATACCACATGGGACAATAAAAACCTTTGCTGAACTCTCTGAGAAGTTCATCACACACTATGCCCATAATGTGGAGAATGAGTTGTCCTTGCTAGACCTATGCAACTCAAAGCAGAAAGACGAAGAAAGCTTTGCAGAATACTTGCAAAGATGGCAGAATCTTACAACCAGGTTATCATATCAGCCGCCAGAAAAGCATCTAACAAAGATCTTCATTGATAACCTGCATCCAAAGCTATCCCATCACATGCGAATGAACTGTCTCCAGACATACCAAGACATCAAGAGCAAGGGCATAGGCATCGAGAAAGCTCTTCTAGACGAAGGCACTATTCGTCACTTCAAGGATGATTCCAAAAACAAACCCAACAATGATAAATTCCGTTACTGGAATCGTAACAAGAATGTTGTTACAGATGGAGCCACTGACACTAAGAATGTACAATTCATTGTGGCTAGTCCTACACCAGCTCAAACATACCAACCGCCACAAGCGCCCATCTATCAGCAACCACCAGCTCCCGCATATCAAGCACCTATTTATCAGCAGCATCCTCAAGCTCATCAACCACCTGTGCAACAGTATCAGCAGCAATACCAATAGCAATAGCTAGCATGTCAAGGCAATCCTGTTAACGCAGTTAACGTTGCCCCAAGGCAGAACAAAACCAACAATCGAAAAAATCCAAAGAGGACTTTCAAACCTTTGGGTGAGCCTCTGGATCAGATCTTTTATCGGCTAGCCAAGGCAAATATGATCACATATCTGCCCTTCGCACAGAAGGATGACAACGCACCAAAGTCTGATTGGTATAAAGAAAATGAATACTGTGATTATCATCGTGTGAAGGGGCACACAACATTGAAGTGCATGCGGCTTAAGAACTACATCCAGGATCTCATTGATCGCAAGGAGATCCAGGTCGATGCACCTGCTCAAGCCTCACCAAATGCCAATTTACAAATATATCAAAATGTGTTCCCTCAACACAATACCGGGAAGAATCAAGCCAACGCCAATCAGCCCCAAAATCATGGCAAAGGCAAGCAAGAAGATCACATAGCGGCCTATATCAATTATGACAAGTATGTCAGATGCATAACTCAAGTTGAGCCCATCCAAGATGAGCCCACCATCAATACCATCCACGTCAGAGGGCCGGATCGACAATGTGCTGCAACTACCCGCAGTGGTAGGATAACTGTTGTCGGTGCTCCTCCGAGGTCAGCTGCTCCTCCAAGGCCAACATCTACAGCATAGTCTAACACTAGGCCAGCATCAAATGCACGCACAACATAGCATAATACACCAAGTGCACAATACAATATCATAGAGCATCTTGGGAATATGCCAGCCCAAATATCTATCTTAGATTTGCTCCGCACATCACCCATCCATCAGGAGATCCTGGACAAAGCTCTAAAAGAAGGCCATGTCCCCACGGACATTAACACAACTAAGTTTGAAACTCTTGAGGGACACCTATCAGCAGCATGTGCCTTATCCTTCAAAAAATCTGATATAGCAGATGTCGATCCTGACCATACTCTCCCTCTCCGCATTGCTGTCATGGTCAGAGATTTCGCCATCAAACGAGTTCTGGTGGATAATGGCTCAGCCCTCAACTTGTGCACATTAAAATTCATCAAGAAGATCCAGTTCACGGAGGCTAACATACAACATGAGATGATCACTATCAAAGAATATGACAACTTGGAGCATACCTCTGAAGGTACTATCACCTTGCCTAGTCAGCTAGGCCCAGCAACGTAAGATACTATCTGCCATGTTGTTGATCTTGACCTACCATTCAATATCCTCCTCGATCGTCCATGGATCCATTCCATTAAGGTTGTACCATCTACTTACCATCAGTGCATCAAGTTTCCACATCAAGGCACTGAGGTTACCATCCACGCTGATCCTAACCCCTTCGCATACTGCTGTGCGATGGAAGCATCTTTCCCTCATTCTACTCATTATCCTGGAACCGATATTGGTACTTCTATTGCTAGCTCATCCCGATCCCATCGCGATCCAGAGACCATCCTCTCTTCCACCTTATCATCCGTCAAGATCAATAACTAGGGTTGTGGCGAATACAGCCTCAGTGATGCATTTGCTGTAGGGGCTCTTCCACGTGATCCACATACTCAAGGGCGCCCAAGTTTCCAAAACAAGCCTGTTGAGGAATATTATAAGCTCAAGAAAACTAGAAACATGACTTTTGAGTCTCATGGTACCATCAACAGCAAAGAAATGGATCCAGATATTAACAAATGGTTATACAAAGACCCCCCATCACGTGACACCCAACTTCTTGAGTACTTCAAAGAGAAATACCCTATCCCCTACAAAAATGTCACAGAACACTATAATTATCAAGGTGGTGGTCTAGGACCACAAGAGGACAGAAATTTGTTTCCTATCATACCATCCCAGAATGCAGAACAGCAAGGACTTGGCTTTAATACCCCTCGCCTGCTTGAACAAAAGCCCAATACCACAACTGCGGGCACTAACATGACCAACGTGAACTTTTCAAATAGCCAGGATGACCTCGTGGAAATTGAAGACATCCCCGAAGAGAAAGACATCTGATCCTACGACGATATCTTTGCCGATGACACCCTCCTGGGGACTTCTGTTCTCCAACAACTCTCCATTAACCTCATAGATCTTCCCCTCACAAACCCTGACCTCATAGATTGGGACCAGCCAAGCATTGCACACATCGATGAGTTCCAAAGCGCACAAGCACTCCTAGAATTCATGGGGGCATCAGGTCCAGCAAGCAATCAGGATCCAACATCAACCTCTGTCTATCAGCTTCATCCAGAAGGATATTTTGGGGAAGAGGCAAGCTTTAGTCGCAAAAATGAAATAGCAAAAGAACATCATGAGTCTCTATGTGAAAACCCCCTTGGGGCACATTCTGATTCCAAAATAGTAAAAACAAAGGGCGTATCTTCTAGTGAAAACTTGGCAATTCAAGCGCTAGAAGATGAAGCCTTGCCTCTTTCCCCTATCCAAGATTATAGACCAAAGCAATCACCGATCATCATAGAGGAGATCAAGCCAATCAACTTGGGAACAGAAGAATGTCCAAGGATCACCTACATTGCAGTCAACCTAACAGAAGGAGAAGAAATGGCTCTCAGCGCCTTGCTTAAGGAATCAGTTATCAACTTTGCATGGTCATACGCCCACATGCCTGGGCTTGATCCAAACCTTGTTGTTCATCATCTATCAGTAGATCCAAACGTCAAGCCAGTGAAGCAGAAGCTAAGGAAAATGCATCCAAAGGTAGCATTGCTCGTCAAAGCAGAGCTTGAGAAGCTCCTCCAAGCTAAGATCATCAGAGCAATTGATTATTCAGAGTGGATCTCTAACATGGTGCCAGTCACAAAGCCTTCTGGCGACATCAGAATCTGTACTGATTTCAGGGACTTGAACAAGGCATGCCCTAAGGATGACTTCCCATTGCCAAACATAGACATGCTTGTAGACCTCACAGCGGGTCATGAGATGTTATCATTAATGGACGGCTTTTCAAGCTACAACCAAATTCATATAGCAGAAGCAGATCAACATAAAACAACATTCACAACCCCATGTGGTACCTTCTGCAACAACATGATGCCATTTGGGCTAAAGAATGCAGGGGCCACATATCAGAGAGCAATGACAGCCATTTTCCATGACATGATCCACAAAATCCTTGAGGACTATGTGGACGATATCCTTGCAAAATCCAAAACAAGAGATGAGCACCTCAACATCCTAGAGCGTGTATTTGATCGCATGCAGCACTATGGGTTACGGCTTAATCCAAAGAAATGTGTCTTTGGTGTTACATCTGGCAAGCTTCTAGGCTTCATCATCTCTAGACGAGGCATAGAGATCGATCCTAAAAAGGTAAAAGCAATAACGGAGATGCCTCCACCAAGAAATCTCAAACAGCTCAGAAGCCTACAGGGCAAGCTTCAATCAGTTCGGCGGTTCATCTCGCAACTAGCAGACAAGTGCCAACCCTTCTCACATCTCTTATGCAAAGACACTAGCTTCAAATGGGATCCCATATGTCAAAGAAGCTTTGATAAGCTCAAGGAGTATCTTGCCAATTCTCCAATCCTAGTACCACCAATTCCAGGATGCCCTCTCATCCTTTACATCTCAACAATAGCTACAGCACTAGGGGCACTCCTAGCACAGCATGATGATGAAAACAGAGAACGAGCTATCTACTACATCGGTCGCACTCTTGTGGGCTATGAGCTTAACTATTCACCCATAGAGAAAGCATGCTTAGCAGTGGTCTTTGCCACTCAAAAACTTAGACATTACATGCTTAGCCACACAATCAAGCTCATATCAAAGGTGGATCCCCTCAAATATCTACTATCAAAGACAACTCTCACAGGCCGTATGGCAAAATGGGTCATGATACTCAGCAAGTTTGACATCCAGTATATTGATCGCAAAGCAATCAAAGGGCAAGTCATTGCCGATCAACTAGCAGAAGCACCACTGGTGGATGCCTATCCACTAATCATGGAATTCCCCGATGAACACTTATGCATGATTGAAGAGCAGCCCATGTGGAAACTATACTTTGATGGTTCCAACACATCCCATAGCTCTGGGGTAGGAATCCTATTCATCACACCTCAAGGTGACTATATTCCAAAATCATTCAAGTTGGGATTCCCCTGTACCAACAACATTGCAGAATATGAGGCACTCATCTTAGGTCTCAAAACAGCTATCCAATGGAACATCACAGAACTACAAGTCTTTGGAGATTCACAGCTCATTATCAAGCAAGTCCTTGATGAGTATCAGACAAAGGATGACAAATTGCTACCCTACAAGCAACTGGTGGATAAACTGAAAGAGCATTTCCTACATCTACAATTCAGTCAGATCCCAAGGCTTCAAAACAAAGCAGCGGATGCAATGGCAACCATCGGATCTTTATTAGAAATCCCACGTGACGCAACACAATATGAATTTCTAGTCGAGCAGCTACATTGCCAGCTTATGAGAATGCCGATGCAAACATGGTGTGTCTTGGTTGGTCCCCAATCCCCATGGTACCACGACATCCATGCATATCTAAAAAATGGTATCATATCTCCCCATCTCACCAATAACCAATGCCAAAACCTTATTCGCAGAGCTTCCTGCTACACTCTTGTAGCCAACACCCTATATCGTCGCGGGTATCACAATGTCCTATCTAGATGTTTAGACTCAAATGAGGCCGTCCTGGCCTTACAAGAAGTTCACGCTGGAATTTGCGGTGCCCACATGAGTGGCATGGTTCTAGAAAAGCAGCTGCTTAGAGTTGGATATTATTGGCCAACAATGGAACATGATGTGTGTGAATTTGTCAAGAAATGTCCCCCATGTCAACAGCATGCCAATTTGATACATGCACTAGCACAGGATCTACAGCCTATTGCACCACCGTGGCCTTTTTCATGTTGGGGCCTCGACCTTGTTGGCTTGATCACCCCCCTCTCTTCGGATGGACACAAGTATATCATAAGCCACAGAGTACTTTACCAAATGGGTTGAAGTGATTCTGCTCACGCTAACTACTGGCATCCAAATATCCAAGTTCATCCTCTATCATATTAATTGTCGCTTCGGCATACCATCTACCATTTTCACAGACCATGGCACACCTTTTGAAAACCAGCATGTGAATGATCTATGTGCCAGACCACATCCATCACCGTTTCTCTAGTCCATATTTCCCTCAAGGAAATGGCCAAGCTGAGGCAACCAACAAAACTATCTTGAAAATCCTCAAGAAGGTTGTCAATGATTCTGGTCGTGACTGGCACCTCCAAATCAATCCTACCCTTTGGGCCTACCGTAATTCTTATCGCACTCCCACAGGCACCACCCCATACTCCCTTGTATATGGTGCTGAAGCCGTTCTGCCAATCGAGGTCGAGCTTCCATCCTTGCGCGTCTCCATGAAAAACTATACAACTGATGAAGACTATCGTGTGGCCCGGCTCACACAGCTAGATCTGCTAGATGAAAAGAGATAGCAAGCCTACGATCACCTGGTGGTATACCAAAATTGACTCAAAAGGAGTTATAACAAAAAGGTCCATCCTAGACAATTCCAGGTCGGTGACATGGTCCTTAAAGAAAATCAGAAGGTCCTAGCAAATAGAGAAAAGAAAGGCAAGTTTGAGACTACTTGGTTAGGCCCCTATGTTGTCACCGCATCCTTTGGCTCGGGAGCCTATCAGCTATCTACACCAGAAGGCGAGCCTTTGAATGATCCTATCAACATCATCCATCTGAAGAGGTTCTATGCCTAAACCTGATCCTGCATATACCAGAAAATCTAAAAACATTCAAAAAAGCAAAAAAGCAAAAAAGCAAAAAAGCAAAAAAAGCAAAAAAAAAGCAAAAAAGCAAAAGAAAAAAGTAAAAAGAAGAAAAAGAGAAAGAGAAAATAATCGTCCAATGGTGAAAACTTGGCAATTCAAGCGCCTTGGACAAGTATGTTGGTGAAAACCTGGCAAACAGGTGCCAACATAGTAAACTGAGCTATTTATCTATTCAGTTGTCCTTTCAGCTACCGTCCTCTTCCTCCATCCATAATCTCTTAATAGATCTCCCAGCAGTTCCATCTCCCCTATCCTCCAAGCATTCAGCTTCCATCTTCCTTCAACCCATCTGCAATCCATATCCCATTCCAAAGCTTTGTACCATATCTTGTACCATATCCTTATCCCTTTCCTGTACAGCGCAATCCTCCCTGTATTTATCCTTCTTGTCTCCATCCTAGTGAGAGTCCTGTATAGCGAGATCTTCCTATCCCCAATCCTGAGCTTCTGTACATATCCCTTGTGCATATCGTTCCTCCTTGTTGTACATAACCTTTGTCCGTCCTGCAGCAGCATTTGATCAAATATCTTGTCCCATCCCCAGCCTCAAAAAATTTGTAGTCCCACTCGGGCCTTGTGCTTCAGCAACATCAATTGTCGACTTATCCTTGCTCATCCTGATTATTCCTTGAACTTCAGCTTTTGCCAGCGAACAACTACACTTATTCTCTCACCAACCCATGGGTCCTTGAGGATATATCGTTCCTCCTATCTGACCTAATCTTCCATCCTGGTCCTTGAGGATATATCGTTCCTCCTGTCTGACCAATCTTCCCACCATCAATCAAACCTAATCTCTCTCCTTGGCAAAGGATGTCTTTTTGGAGTTATCATTTTGATCTTGGGTTTTGTCTTTTGGGTCTTGTTAATCTTTTTTGGCTTCTCATTATCCCACCAGAGTCACCATGATTCTTTATATCACGGTGTGCTGCGTGTGCGGATAATCTGGGGCAAGGTCTTTTGATCTTTCGCTTCTGCCTGTGAGTCAGTTGTGTGTTTGTGGTTCCTTCAGCATCGGATCTGCCATGTCGCCTCTGCACTTCATGTGTGATGTTGGGGCAACCCTGTGTGTTTGTTTAGCGTCAGTCCTCGTCAGTCCTCTGCGACGTTGTTGACAGGCCTCGTGATCCCAGTATCCTTGGGAGGTCTCTAACATAGCTATATTAAATCTAGGTTGTGCACTCCCGTTTGCACTTGGAGCTATCTGGTCCCTTGCATTTATCATATAGATTAATCTTGCATCTTTGCATACAGCTGCATCTTGCATCTTGCATTTCCATCTCATCTTGCATATCATCCATATTTGTTCTTAGAAGTGAGGTTATTTATCTCCCCTTTCTTCCTAGGCCCTTCCTTCCTCGTCCCGCCGGGCACACTCTGTCCCAGGGCGTAATCCCTCTTTCTCCTTGTCCCACTGGGCGCATCTTCCATGATTTTGTCTCACCGGGGCATGTATCCTCTTTCTTCCAATCCCCCCCGCGCGTCATACCCTCTTCTTCTGATTCTAGCCTTGGCATCTTGTTTTCTTGTCTTTGACGCCATGCCACTTGCGGCATCGCATCAAAGAGGGGCAAAATGTAGACACCAAAAAATCTTTCAAAAAATAAATTATTTTTGTTTTCTGAAAATCTTTGATGACATCATCATTTATTAATTAATTATTTATTTAATTAATTAATTAATTTTTATGGCATTAAATCCCTCTCTTAATTAAAAATCTTTAATTAAGGAATCTAGCCTAAAAATGTCATTTGGACATTATCCCTAATTTATTAATTATTTAATTAATAAATTGACCAAAAACTTCAAAAATAAATTAATTTATTTTTAATTTATTTTTTATCCCAAAGTTGGCCAAAATTCTAAAGAGCACTAAACTCTTCTAGAAAGTCCTAAACCTTCCTCTAAATGGGTCAAATCCCTAATCTAGTCCCTTCAAACCCTAAGCCTAGATATTTAATATTTATTAAATTTACCTTTAATAAATATCTAAATCTCACCAAAAGCCACTTGCCCATCCCTTTCTCCTAATCCTAATCCTAATCCCCTTTCTAATCTTGTCACATTCCATTAGCAAAAGTGTAGACATCTAAAAATTCTTTAGAAAATAAAGTATTTTTATTTTCTGAAAAATCTCTGATGACATCATCATTTATTAATTAATTAATTTATTTTTATGTCATTAAATCCCTTTTTCTTAATTAAAAATATTTAATTAAGAAATCCCTCCCAAAAATATTTAAATCTTATTTAAACATTAATCCCCTATTTATTAATTATTTTAATTAATAAATTGACCAAAAATCCCTCAAAAAAAAATTAATTTATTTTTTGACCAAAACTTGGCCAATTTCCTTAAGACCACTAACCTCTTCCAAAATCTTCTAATCCCTTCTTAATTTCGATTAAAAGGCTAATCCCATCTTTTCAAACCCTAATCTCAACTCAAAATATTTAATTAAGATTAAATATTTAATTTTAATATTTATTAAAAATATTTCAATAAATTTTCCCAAACTTAAGCTTTTGGAATGAATAAACTTTTATTCTATAAAACCTAGGAGAATTCTAGACTCTTCTAGAAACTTCTCAACCCAACTTCTTCACCCATCCTAATCCTAAAATCCCCTAATCCTAATCCTAATCCCCTTTCTAATCTTGTCACATTCCATTAGCAAAAGGTTTACCAAAACTTATGCTAACCTCCTCTTAGTCATACTCCTTAGTCAACAAAGATGGCCACCTCTTGGCCACCTCTTGCAAATGCATTTAAGGATGCATTTAAGCCTTCCTTATCTTTCTTACATGCATTCATTATGCATTTAAGACCTTCTTATCCCTTCCTTGCCACTTCTTGGCCTTGGGCACATTTACCAAATTGTGCACATGCCCTCAAACTTTCAACTCAATCCTCCCTTGACACTTGTCAGGACACTTGTCCTTGACTCAACCCTAACCTTAGCACTAACTCTGACTCATCCTTTTTAACCAAGCCCTTCCCTTTTCCTATAAATACCCTCACTTCCTAAGGCAAATCATCTTTCAACTCTCAAACTTAATAGCAAAGTTATAATGCCATTTTCATTCTAGCATAAGCATAAACTCATCATTTTAGATCATTTTCAAGCTTAAATCACATGTAAATTAGCTTAATTGGATTAACATAGATTCATTTCTTGTTTAATCAATCTTAGTTCATCTTTTAGCTTTGCATATTTGTGTGTTCTTGAGGCCTTTGAGGCAAAATAGGTTCCTCATACCTATTTTGTGTCATTTTGGGTCTTCTTGATCCTCAAATCATCTTATTTGCATGCTCCAAGTGCTTGAGTTTGCACACCCACATCTATTTATATCCAAGCATATCAAACGGTGCATGGGCGCATCCGTTTTAGGCTTAAACTGAGGTGGCTTTGATTTTAGTTTGTTTACCATTAAATTTGATTTGATAATATGTTATGACGTTTGTTTGTCTTTGGCCTTCAAAACAGGTTTAGGTGCACGCTCAAATCCTAGTCTACATTCTGGCACGCCCGGTGGGACCCACTTCACGGGTTCTTTACAAACATTCTGATGAGTTTTAGACCATTTTTAGATTTTTCAAGCTTATAGGTGGACGTAGCACTTAGATCCATTCTTCTTCTTCTTGTCTATATTCTTCTTCCTCTTCTTGCCTATATTCTTCTTCTATTCCGTCTCCTTCTTCTTCTTCTTCTAGCAAGGAGGTCATGGCCATTTTTTTTTCAAAAATAATAATAAAATCCATAAGGAAGAAAAATCATACACACCTTATTTTAGTACTTAAAATGAACCCCCAAATCATTCTTGAATGCATTAAGGACTAAAATTTGCAAAATTTGTTCTAACAAATAAAACAAAAAAATTAATCAAGGCATTTGCATCCTTGCAACATCAAGGATTTTTTAACAATGCATTCATGCAAAGTAGGAATGATCATATCTTTTTGGGCATAAAAAAAATATCAAATCTGCATTCAAACGAGTCAAAACAAAATCTTGAATGAAGCTAAAAGGAAGAACTTAGGTCCTAAAGCGTCATTTTCCATTTGAAAAGCAAACACAATCTTGAATGCCTTAAAGATCAAAACAAAGCTTTTTTAAAAAGTTCTTAATCAACACGCACACTCAATCTTGAATGCCCAAGTCAAAAAATTTGCAAACGCTTGATTTACTTTTTGGAGAAAGGAACAAATCAAAATCTAATCACGAGTGTCTTCATTTCAAAGTTCAAACATCACTTAATCAAATTCAGGAAAATGAACAAAATCTGCTTGATGTGCATGTAGGAGTTTTTCAATTCTTGCATAATCCTTGTTAGAGTAAGCAACGTGGAACATTTGAACTTGGACAAGTTCACCTGTTCTACTTTTAGCGAGGCCTATCCAAGGAGAAGCGCTTCCTCCTCGGAGAACGACCTCAAACCGATATCCCCTCCGGCCTGTATACAAATAAGTGAAGTCCAAAAGAATCACTTATATCTCCTAATCGCCGGGCGTTCATGCCAAACACGTGTCTGGGGATGGTAAACATTCCTCTCCCCCAGCATTATTGGCAAGGCTCTTAAGTGAGTCACGGATGATCAGCAAAATCGGGTATGGAGACAACATGGAACTATTAAAAACTTGATAAAATAGAGGCTACCCTATCTACATCCGAAAGTATCAAAATCCTTGTGCAAGGACCGATTCCAAGGGGTTTACCGGGTCGCCTCAAGATTACTCACTATTTGTATTCCTTTCTGGGAGATACCAAGCTGTGGGCAAGCGATTTTGATACTCACCTTCCTTAGGTAGATCTGTTTGAAGTGCTTGATAGTCAAAGACTCCGTGAAAACACTTGTTGAAACGTACACTTTCAAAGCTTTGTCAGAGTCATTTGTCTTTGTTTGTATCCCGCAGGGTTGCTTTGTCCCTTGCGAAGATTGCTTTGACTTTAACTTTTGCCATTGGAAACCTTTGCCTCAAAATCAGAAGCCTCTTTTCCAAAGTGATGCCCAGCAAGAGCAAACATCCTAAAGCGAAGTTGCCCAAATCCCAAGCCTATCAAGAGTGAAAAGTTACCAAGAAGAACACCAAGACCTATCAATCCATTATCCAAGCAACCCAAGCAGAGGAAAAATCCCAAGCCAGACTTGAGAACATTGCCCATAACGCTCGCATCAAACAGTTCACCTTCCGTTTCTGAGTTAACCATCACTTTGTCAACCTTGAGCCAGAAGATTAGCCAAATCCTTGTTCATGTCTTGTTCCATCTTCAGATCTTGAAATCTTGTCTCAAACAGCATTGCATCTTAGTTTCATTCTACCTTTCATCTTTGCATCATTAATCAAAACCTTAGTTGCATTTGCATTCATCCTCCTACCAACATTTTAGAATCAGTCCTTGTCATTTGCACTTGCATCATCTTTCTAGAGCATTGTCCCTTCACCCTTCAAAACCTTTTCCACCAGCATCCCCCCATCAGCTTTCCATATCTTTCCGGCAGATCCATCATCCTTTGTTCCAAATCCAGAGATCCACCAACACTTAGTGTTCTACCTTTTGAGTTGTTCCTATCTTATATCCAAGATCAGAGACCATCATCCTCTTTTTTGACACAACGTGTTGTCATAAAGAAATCAAACCTTGTCCTTGCATAGCCATCATCTCGAGCAAGAGATTGGAGTGCATTGATAAGAAACTTGTTGACCGAAGATCATCAGTCTATCTTAGGTTGACCCCATCATATCTCTGATCCTCCATTTGGAAAAAATAGCAGCTCATTTGTTGACCGCTCAGTAATCTTTCACCAGCTTTCCACCAGCAACCTATCTTTCCTCCACCGTCTTCATCCATATCCGTTCCATCCAGCTTCCATCATCGCCATCTTGATCCCTATCTTTGCATTTGCATCTTAGAAGTCATCATCTTTAGAAGTTCATCAACTTTGCATCCATCAACATCTCTTAGCCAAACATCTTGCATACATTTAGCACTTGCATCTCCATGCCTGTTGAGACCAGATCTCGGAAAAGAAGAAGCATGAATCCTTATCCACCAACAACCTCATCCGATCCCAACCTTTTCACCAACGCCATGATGACCTACAATCCCCAGATCCAAGCCAATAACCCATGTGAAGATCCAAACATCCCTTCATCCCCGTTGGCAATCCAAGCATTTGCAAATCCTCCAGAAAACCCACCAGCGACCAATGCCCTTGTACCGCAACATCAGCAAAGCACGTTTGCCCACTATTTTCCAAAAAGTACCTCCATCCCACCATCTCTCTATCCACGCATCCCCATCAAAACAATCCAAGTTCCAGCACAAGCATATTCTCCGTTTGACCAATCATTCCCTGATCCTATCATGCAAACACCCCAAGAGCTTTCTACCATTCCCCTTTTCTTGCAAGGAAGCCTCGCTAGTCCCACAACACAAGCTGCAGCGCCATCCGCTCCATCTCCTACCCCTTTTGCTTCATCATCTGCTATGGCTGCCCAAGCCCAAATCCAAACCCAAAGTCAGCTTCCACTTCTCACACAAGCTCTTACACTACCACCATCTACAAGTCAAGCAACGCCTTTCACCATCAAAGGAGCACCGTCACCCTTCCCCCCCAAGCACCTGTACCTTCTTTTTTGGGGTTAGCGCAATCGCTTCCCATTCCAACCTCATCTTTCTCTTGGGTGTTTCCTTCATTTTCCTCCCCACAAGCATCCGCTCAACCACAACCTCAACAAACTCCTTTCTCTCAAACATCATTCATGTCCCAAGCTCCCGTTGCTCCTACCATTCCATCATCCGCTGCAGTGCACCCTAACACAAGCTCTCAGTGGGGCCTTACACAAGAAGAAATGAAGGCATGGGGGATCCCATCTCAATCCCCTACATCTATGGTTGCAAGTCAACAAACCACCTTCGCCCAAGCAGCACAGCAGCAACTACCCCAACCACCGCTGGCTTCAAGCTATTCATCCCAAATCCCAAATACCTTCCAGCAAGTTCTACCACCTCAACAGCCAACTTTCCCCAGCTATCTTACCCCATCACCCTTTGCTTCTAGCTTCCCCACATCTGTTCCACCTCTAAGTAACGCAGGCATGCACCCAGCTTATATCAGCCAAACCCAAAGCCAACCTCAGCAACTACCACCATCATACCCGCAAGCAGCATCATTCCAACAGCCTCCCCCACAGCAACCACATGTCCCCTTTCAGCAAACAACCATCATTCCTCAACAACAGCAAGTCCCTTGCTATCAGCCTCAGCAACAAAACCCTATCATCCCCCAGCAACAACAAGTTCCCACCCATCAGTTACAACAGCAAGTTCCAAATGTCTAATATCAGCAAGCAGTCCCACAACAACCGTGAGTTCAACAACAGCAAGCAGCCCAACAACATCAAGCGGTTCCATATCATTTACCACAATATCCCCCTATGCCACACCAACAATATCCCCAGCAACCATTGCCCCAAAATCAGTTTCAACCCATTTATCCACAGCAAGCGCCATATCCAGTTCCACAACTTCCATCACAAGCAGAAGTCCCAGTTCCCTCACCACTCAATGCTGAGTGGGAAGCAATGAAAAATGCTCTAAAAGAGCTACAAAGCGGAACAGAGAATAAAACATACAAGTTCGAAGAGGTGTGCTCATATCCCTTCGATCGGTCCATAGCAACTATCCCTTTCCCCAAGCATTTTGAGATGCCCAAGTTCGACAAGTATCGGGGGAAAGGAGATCCAGTAAATAATATCAAAGAGTTCTACATGGCATGCCAAGAAGTGGCTTACAGTGATAACTATCTCCTGCGCCTGTTTCCCAAGAGCTTGGGAGGAACTGCTGTTGAGTGGTTTTACAAAATACCACATGGGACAATAAAAACCTTTGCTGAACTCTCTGAGAAGTTTATCACACACTATGCCCATAATGTGGAGAATGAGTTGTCCTTGCTAGACCTATGCAACTCAAAGCAAAAAGATGGAGAAAGCCTTGCAGAATACTTGCAAAGATGGCAGAATCTTACAACCAGGTTATCATATCAGCCACCAGAGAAGCATCTAACAAAGATCTTCATTGATAACCTGCATCCAAAGCTATCCCATCACATGCGAATGAACTATCTCCAGACATACCAAGACATCAAGAGCAAAGGCATAGGCATCGAGAAAGCTCTCCTAGACGAAGGCACTATTCGTCACTTCAAGGATGATTCCAAGAACAAACCCAACAATGATAAATCCCATTACTGGAATCGTAACAAGAATGTTGTTACAGATGAAGCCACTGACACTAAGAATGTACAATTCATTGTGGCTAGTCCTACACCAGCTCAAACATACCAACCGCCACAAGCGCCCATCTATCAGCAACCACCAGCTCCCGCATATCAAGCACCTATTTATCAGCAGCCTCCTCAAGCTCATCAGCCACCTGTGCAACAGTATCAGCAGCAATACCAACAGCAACAGCCAGCACGTCAAGGCAATCCTGTTAACACAGTTAACGTTGCCCCAAGGCAGAACAAGCCCAACAATCAGAACAATCCAAAGAGGACTTTCACACCTTTGGGTGAGCCTCTAGAGTAGATCTTTTATCGGCTAGCCAAAGAAAATATGATCACATATCCGCCCATCCCACAGAAGGATGACAACGCACCAAAGTCTGATTGGTATAAAGAAAATGAATACTGTGATTACCATCGTGTGAAGGGGCACACAACATTGAAGTGCATGCAGCTTAAGAACTACATCCAGGATCTCATTGATCGCAAGGAGATCCAGGTCGATGCACCAGCTCAAGCTTCACCCAACGCCAGTTTGGAAATATATCAAAATGTGTTCCCTCAACATGATGCCGGGAAGAATCAAGCCAGCGCCAATTAGCCCCAAAATCGTGGCAAAGGCAAGAAGATCACACAGTGGCCTACATCAACTATGACAAGTATGTCGGATACTTAACTCAAGTTGAGCCCATCCAAGATGAGCCCACCATCAATACCATCCACGTCAGAGGGTCGTATCGACAATGTCCTGCAACTACCCGCAGTGGTAGGATAACTGTTGCCGGTGCTCCTCCGAGATCAGCTGCTCCTCCAAGGCCAACATCTACTGCATCCACAGCACAGTCTAACACCAGGCTAGCATCAAATGCACGCACAACACAGCATAATGCACCAAGTGCACAATACAATATCATAGAGCATCTTGGGAACATGCCAGCCCAAATATCTATCTTGGATTTGCTCCGCACATCACCCATCCATCAGGAGATCCTGGACAAAGCTCTAAAAGAAGGCCATGTCCCCACGGACATTAACACAACTCAGTTTGAAACTCTTGTGGGACACCTATCAGCAACATGTGCCTTATCCTTCAAAGAATCTGATATACCAGATGTCGCTCCTGACCATACTCTCCCTCTCCGCATTGCCGTCATGGTCAGAGACTTTGCCATCAAACGGGTTTTAATAGATAATGGCTCAGCCCTCAACTTGTGCACATTAAAATTCATCAAGAAGATCGGGTTCACGGAGGCCAACATACAACATGAGATGATCACCATCAAAGCATATGATAACTTGGAGCGTACCTTTGAAGGTACTATCACCTTGCCTATCCAGCTAGGCCCAGCAACGCAAAATACTGTCTGCCACATTGTTGATCTTGACCTACCATTTAATATTCTTGTCGGCCGCCCATGGATCCATTCCATTAGGGCTGTACCATCTACTTACCATCAGTGCATCAAGTTTCCACATCAAGGCACTGAGGTTACCATCCACGCTGATCCTAACCCCTTCGCATACTACCGTGCGATGGAAGCATCTTTCCCTCATTCTACTCATTGTCCTGGAATCGATATTGGTACTTCTATTGCTAGTTCATCCCGATCCCATCGCGATCCAGAGACCATCCTCTCTTCCACCTTATCATCCGTCAAGATCAACAACCAGGGTTGTGGCGAATACAGCCTCAATGATGCATTTGCTGTAGGGGCTCTTCCACGTGATCCACATACTCAAGGATGCCCAAGTTGTCAAAACAAGCCTGTTGAGGAATATTATAAGCTCAAGAAAATCAGAAACATGACTTTTGAGTCTCATGGTACCATCAATAGCAAAGAGATAGATCCAGATATTAACAAATGGTTATACAAAGATCCCCCATCACGTGACACACAACTTCTTGAGTACTTCAAAGAGAAATATCCAATCCCCTACAAGAATGTCACAGAACAATATAACTATCAAGGTGGTGGTCTAGGACCACAAGAGGACGGAAATTTGTTTCCTATCATACCATCCCAGAATCCAGAACAGCAAGGACTTGGCTTTAATACCCCTCACCTGCTTGAACAAGAGCCCAATACCACAACTGCGGGCACTAACATGACCAACGTGAACTTTTCGAATAGCCAGGATGACCTTGTGAAAATCGAAGACATCCCCAAAGAGAAAGACATCCGATCCTACGACGATATCTTTGCTGACGACACCCTCCTAGGGACTTCTATTCTCCAACAACTCTCCATTAACCTCATAGATCTTCCCCTCACAAACCCCGACCTCATAGATTGGGACCAACCAAGCATCACACACATCGATGAGTTCCAAAGCGCACAAGCACTCCTAGAATTCATGGGGGCATCAGATCTAGCAAGCAAACAGGATCCAACATCAACCTCTATCTATCAACTTCACCCAGAAGGATATTTTGGGGAAGAGGCAAGCTTTAGTCACAAAAATGAAATAGCAAGAGAACATCATGAGTCTTTATGTGAAAACCCCCTTGGGGCACATTCTGATTCCAAAATAGTAAAAATAAAGGGCGTATCTTCTAGTGAAAACCTGTCAATTCAAGCGCTAGAAGATGAAGCCTTGCCTCTTCCCCCTATCCAAGATTATAGACCAGAGCAGTCGCCGATCATCATAGAGGAAACCAAGCCAATCAACTTGGGAACAAAAGAATGTCCAAGGATCACCTACATTGCAGTCAACCTAACAGAAGGAGAAGAAATGGCTCTCAGTGCCTTGCTCAAGGAATCCATCATCAACTTTGCATGGTCATACGCCCACATGCCTGGGCTTGATCCAAACCTTGTTGTTCATCATCTATCAGTAGATCCAAACATCAAGCCAGTGAAGCAGAAGCTAAGGAAAATGCATCCAAAGGTAGCATTGCTCGTCAAAGCAGAGCTTGAGAAGCTCCTCCAAGCTAAGATCATCAGAGCAATAGATTATTCAGAGTGGATCTCTAACATGGTGCCAGTCACAAAGCCTTCTGGCGACATCAGAATCTGTACTGATTTCAGGGACTTGAACAAGGCATGCCCTAAGGATGACTTCCCATTGCCAAACATAGACATGCTTGTAGACCTCACAGCGGGTCATGAGATGTTATCATTAATGGATGGCTTTTCAGGCTACAACCAAATTCATATAGCGGAAGCAGATCAACATAAAATAGCATTCACAACCCCATGGGGTACCTTTTGCTACAACATGATGCCATTTGGGCTAAAGAATGCAGGAGCAACATATCAGCGAGCAATGACAGCCATTTTCCATGACATGATCCACAAGATCTTTGAGGACTATGTGGATGATATCCTTGCAAAATCCAAAACAAGAGACGAGCACCTCAACATCTTAGAGCGTGTATTTGATCGTCTGAATCATTATGGCTTAAAGCTTAATCCTAAGAAATGTGTCTTTGGTGTTACATCTGGCAAGCTTCTAGGTTTCATCATCTCTAGACGAGGCATAGAGATCGATCCTAAAAAGGTAAAAGCAATAACGGAGATGCCTCCACCAAGAAATCTTAAACAACTCAGAAGCCTACAGGGCAAGCTTCAATCAGTTCGGTGATTCATCTCTCAACTAGCAGACAAGTGCCAACCGTTCTCACATCTCTTATGCAAAGACACCAACTTCAAGTGGGATCCCATATCTCAAAGAAGCTTTGATAAGCTCAAAGAGTATCTAGCTAATGCTCTGATCCTTGTACCACCAGTTCCAGGATGCCCACTCATCCTTTACATCTCAACAACAGCTACAGCACTAGGGGCACTCCTAGCACAGCATGATGATGAAAACAGAGAACGAGCTGTCTACTACATCAGTCGCACTCTTGTGGGCTATGAGCTTAACTATTCACCCATGGAGAAAGCATGCCTAGCAGTGGTCTTTGCCACTCAAAAACTTAGACATTACATGCTTAGCCACACAATCAAGCTCATATCAAAGGTGGACCCTCTTAAGTATCTCTTATCAAGGACAATCCTCACAGGCCGTATGGTAAAATGGGTCATGTTACTCAGCGAATTTGACATTCAGTATGTAGATCACAAAGTAATCAAAGGGCAAGTCATTGCCGATCAACTAGCAGAAGCACCACTGGTGGATGCCTATCCACTAATCATGGAATTCCCCGATGAACATTTGTGCATGATTGAAGAGCAGCCCATGTGGAAACTATACTTTGATGGTTCCAACACATCCCATAGCTCTGGGGCAGGAATCCTATTCGTCACACCTCAAGGTGACTATATTCCAAAATCATTCAATTTGGGGTTCCCCTGTACCAACAACATTGCAGAATATGAGGCACTCATCTTAGGTCTCAAAATAGCTATCCAATGGAACATCACAGAACTACAAGTCTTTGGAGATTCACAGCTCATTATCAAGCAAGTCCTTGATGAGTATCAGATAAAGGATGACAAATTGCTACCCTACAAGCAACTGGTGGATAAACTGAAAGAGCATTTCCTACATCTACAATTCAATCAGATCCCAAGGCTTCAAAACAAAGCAGCAGATGCAATGGCAACCATCGGATCCTTATTGGAAATCCCACGTGACGCAACACAATATGAATTTCTAGTCGAGCAGCTACACTTGCCAGCTTATGAGAACACCGATGCAAACATGGTGTGTGTCTTGGTTGGTCCCCAATCCCCATGGTACCACGACATCCATGCATATCTAAAAAATGGTATCATATCTCCCCATCTCACCAATAACCAACGCCAAAACCTTATTCGCAGAGCTTCCCGCTACACTCTTGTAGCCAACACCCTATATCGTCGCGGGTATCACAATGTCCTATCTAGATGTTTAGATTCAAACGAGGCCATCCTGGCCTTACAAGAAGTTCACGCTGGAATTTGTGGTGCCCACACGAGTGGCATGGTTCTAGCAAAGCAGCTGCTTAGAGTTGGATATTATTGGCCAACAATGGAACATGATGCATGTGAATTTGTCAAGAAATGTCTCCCATGTCAACAGCATGCCAATTTGATACATGCACCAGCACAGGATCTACAGCCTCTTGCACCACCATGGCCTTTTTCATGTTGGGGCCTCGACCTCGTTGGCTTGATCACCCCCCTCTCTTCGGATGGACACAAGTATATCATAACAGCCACAGAGTACTTTACCAAATGGGTTGAAGCGATTCCGCTCACCCTTACTACTGGCATCCAAATATCCAAGTTCATCCTCTACCATATCATTTGCCGCTTCGGCATACCATCTACCATTTTCACAGACCATGGCACACCTTTTGAAAACCAGCATGTGGATGATCTGTGTGCCAGGCTCCACATCCATCACCGTTTCTCTAGTCCATATTTCCCTCAAGGAAACGGCCAAGCTGAGGCAACCAACAAAACTATCTTGAAAATCCTCAAGAAGGTTGTCAATGATTCTGGTCGTGACTGGCACCTCCAAATCAATCCTGCCCTTTGGGCCTACCGCACTTCTTATCGCACTCCCACAGGCACCACCCCATACTCTCTTGTATATGGTGCTGAAGTCGTTCTACCGATCGAGGTTGAGCTCCCATCCTTGCACGTCTCCATGAAGAACTATACAACTGATGAAGACTATCGTGTGGCCCGGCTCACACAGCTAGATCTGCTAGATGAAAAGAGACAGCAAGCTTACGATCACCTGGTGGCATACCAAAATCGACTCAAAAGGAGTTATAACAAAAAGGTCCATCCTAGACAATTCCAGGTCGGTGACATGGTCCTTAAAGAAAATCAGAAGGTCCTAGCAAATAGAGAAAAGAAAGGCAAGTTTGAGCCTACTTGGTTGGGCCCCTATGTTGTCACCGCATCCTTCGGCTCGGGAGCCTATCAGCTATCAACACCAGAAGGTGAGCCCTTGAATGATCCTATCAACATCATCCATCTAAAGAGGTTCTATGCCTGAACCTGATCCTGCATATATCAGAAAATTCAAAAACATTCAAAAAAGCAAAAAAAGCAAAAAAAAGCAAAAAAGCAAAAAAGAAAAGAGAAAGAGAAAATAATCGTCCAAACGGTGAAAACTTGGCAATTCAAGCACCTTGGACAAGTATGTTGGTGAAAACCTGGTAAACAGGTGCCAACATAGTAAACTGGGCTATTTATCTATTCAGTTGTCCTTTCAGCTACCGTCCTCTTCCTCCATCCATAACAGATCTCCCAGCAGTTCCATCTCCCCTATCCTCCAAGCATTCAGCTTCCATCTTCCTCCAACCCATCTGCAATCCATATCCTATTCCAAAGCTTTGTACCATATCTTGTACCATATCCCTTTCCCTTTCCTGTACAGTGCTTTCCTCCCTGTATTTATCCTTCTTGTCTCCGTCCTAGTGAGAGTCCCGCCGAGTGTGATCTTCCTATCCCCAATCCTGAGCTTCTGTACATATCCCTTGTGCATATTGTTCCTCCTTGTTGTACATAACCTTTGTCCGTCCTGCAGCAGCATTTGATCAAATATCTTGTCCCATCCCCAGCCTCAGAAAATTTGTAGTCCCACTCAGGCCTTGTGCTTCAGCAACATCAATTGATGACTTATCCTTGCTCATCCTGATTATTCCTTGAACTTTAGCCTTTTGCCAGCGAACAACTACACTTATTCTCTCACCAACCCATGGGTCCTTGAGGATATATCGTTCCTCCTGTCTGACCTAATCTTCCATCCTGGTCCTTGAGGATATATCGTTCCTCCTGCACTTCATGTGTGATGTTGGGGCAACCCTGTGTGTTTGTTTAGCGTCAGTCCTCATCAGTCCTCTGCGACGTTGTTGACAGGCCTCGTGATCCCAGTATCTTTGGCAGGTCTCTAACATAGCTATATTAAATCTAGGTTGTGCACTCCCATTTGCACTTGGAGCTATCTGGTCCCTTGCATTTATCATATAGATTAATCTTGCATCTTTACATATAGCTGCATCTTGCATTTCCATCTCATCTTGCATTCACCCATCTTTGCTCTTAGAAGCTTGGTAATTTATCTCCCCTGCTTCCTTAGTCGTTCCTTCTCTGTTTCCTTTCGAGAAAATTCCACAATGTTTACTCCTTGCGTTATTTTCTCGAGGGGGCACAATCCCTTATTCCTCTAAATTCTAGCCTGGGGCATCTTATTTTCTTGTCTTTGAAGCCATGCCACTTGCGGCATCGCATCAAAGAGGGGCAAAATGTAGACACCTAAAAATCCTTTAGAAAATAAAATATTTTTATTTTCTAAAAAATCCCTGATGACATCATCATTTATTAATTAATTAATTATTTAATTAATTAATTTATTTTTATGTCATTAAATCCCTTTTTCTTAATTAAAAATATTTAATTAAGAAATCCCTCCCAAAAATGTTTAAATCTTATTTAAACATTAATCTCCTATTTATTAATTATTTTAATTAATAAATTGACCAAAAATCCTTCAAAAAAATAATTAATTTATTTTTTGACCAAAACTTGGCCAATTTCCTTAAGACCACTAACCTCTTCCAAAATCTTCTAATCCCTTCTTAATTTCGATTAAAAGGCTAATTCCATCTTTTCTAACCCTAATCTCAACTCAAAATATTTAATTAAGATTAAATATTTAATTTTCATATTTATTGAAAATATTTCAATAAATTTTCTCAAACTTAAGCTTTTGGAATGAATAAACTTTTATTCCATAAAACCTAGGAGAATTCTAGACTCTTCTAGAAACTTCTCAACCCAACCTCTTCACCCATCCTAATCCTAAAATCCCCTAATCCTAATCCTAATCCCCTTTCTAATCTTGTCACATTCCATTAGCAAAAGGTTTACCAAAACTTATGCTAACCTCCTCTTAGTCATCCTCCTTAGTCAACAAAGATGGCCACCTCTTGGCCACCTCTTGCAAATGCATTTAAGGATGCATTTAAGCCTTCCTTATCTTTCTTACATGCATTCATTATGCATTTAAGACCTTCTTATCCCTTCCTTGCCACCTCTTGGCCTTGGGCACATTTACCAAATTGTGCACATGCCCTCAAACTTTCAACTCAATCCTCCCTTGACACTTGTCAGGACACTTGTCCTTGACTCAACCCTAACCTTAGCCCTAACTCTGACTCATCCTTTTAAACCAAGCCCTTCCCTTTTCCTATAAATACCCTCACTTCCTAAGGCAAATCATCTTTCAACTCTCAAACTCAATAGCAAAGTTATAATGCCATTTTCATTCTAGCATAAGCATAAACTCATCATTTTAGATCATTTTCAAGCTTAAATCATATTTAAATTAGCTTAATTGGATTAACATAGATTCATTTCTTGTTTAATCAATCTTAGTTCATCTTTTAGCTTTGCATATTTGTGTGTTCTTGAGGCCTTTGAGGCAAAATAGGTTCCTCATACCTATTTTGTGTCATTTTGGGTCTTCTTGATCCTCAAATCATCCTATTTGCATGCTCCAAGTGCTTGAGTTTGCACACCCACATCCATTTATATCCAAGCATATCAAATGGTGCATGGGCGCATCCGTTTTAGGCTTAAACTGAGGTGGCTTTGATTTTAGTTTGTTTACTATTAAATTTGATTTGATAATATGCTATGACGTTTGTTTGTCTTTGGCCTTCAAAATAGGTTTAGGTGCACGCTCAAAGCCACTTGCCCATCCCTTTCTCCTAATCCTAATCCTAATCCTAATCCCCTTTCTAATCTTGTCACATTCCATTAGCAAAAGGTTTACCAAAACTTATGCTAACCTCCTCTTAGTCATCCTCCTTAGTCAACAAGGATTGCCACCTCTTGGCCACCTCTTGCAAATGCATTTAAGGATGCATTTAAGCCTTCCTTATCTTTCTTACATGCATTGATTATGCATTTAAGACCTTCTTATCCCTTCCTTGCCACCTCTTGGCCTTGGGCACATTTACCAAATTGTGCACATGCCCTCAAACTTTCAACTCAATCCTCCCTTGACACTTGTCAGGACACTTGTCCTTGACTCAACCCTAACCTTAGCCCTAACTCTGACTCATCCTTTTAAACCAAGCCCTTCCCTTTTCCTATAAATACCCTCACTTCCTAAGGCAAATCATCTTTCAACTCTCAAACTCAATAGCAAAGTTATAATGCCATTTTCATTCTAGCATAAGCATAAACTCATCATTTTAGATCATTTCCAAGCTTAAATCACATCTAAATTAGCTTAATTGGATTAACATAGATTCATTTCTTGTTTAATCAGTCTTAGTTCAATCATTTAGCTTTGCATATTTGTGTGTTCTTGAGGCCTTTGAGGCAAAATAGGTTCCTCATACCTATTTTGTGTCATTTTGGGTCTTCATTAACCTCAAATCATCATTTATCTTGCATGCTCCAAGTGCTTGAGTTTGCACATCCACATCCATCTATATCTAAGCATATCAAATGGTGCATGGGCACATCTGTTTTAGGCTTAAACTAAGGTGGCTTTGATTTTAGTTTGTTTACCATTAAATTTGATTTGATTATATGCTATGACGTTTGTTTGTCTTTGGCCTTCAAAACAGGTTTAGGTGCACACTCAAAATCCTAGTCTACACCCTTTACAACACAATGGCCTTTTCAACAATGGGCATTTGATCTTATAGGGGCCATTTATCCACATTCTTCTAATGGACATACCCATATCATTACAACTACAGACTATTTCACAAAATGGGTAGAAGCAGTCCCTTTGACTCAAGCAACTGACAAGAAAATATCTATGTTCATTTTGAACTACATCATATGTCGGTATGGCATCCCACATTCTATAGTCATAGATAATGGTGGCCAATTCAAGAACAAGGACTTAGATTCCTTATGCTCTAAATTCAAGATTACACAACATTGGTCATCCATATATTATCCTCAAGGGAATGGACAAGCAGATGCATCTAATAATAATCTATTAAAAATCTTGCATCGAACAATTAATAAAATAGGAAGAGACTGACATCTCATGATCAATCCATCTCTTTGGGCCTACAGAACAAGTATCAGAACACCCACTGGGGCTACACCATTCACTTTAGTTTATGGGTTTGAAGTGGTACTGCCTATTGAGGTTGAAATCCCATCACTAAGAATCAGAATGCATGGTCTAGTAACTGATGATGGCTACAGAGTGTCTAGGTTGCAATAACTTGAACTAATAGATGAGCGCAGACAAGAAGCATATGATCATCTCAGAGTATATCAGAAATGAATGTCTAGAGGCTACAACAAGAAAGTCAGACACAGAGAATTTCAGGTTGGCGATCTAGTCTTGAGAGAGAATCCTACAAATCAATCACATAGAGAACGAAAAGGGAAGTTTGAACCCAACCGGTTGGGTCCCTTTGTTATCACTACTACTTTTGGTTCTGGAAGCCTATCAACTCTCAACAACTAAAGGAGAACAACTCCGAGAACCAATCAACGTTCTCCATCTGAAGAAATGCTACGCCTAAGGCATTTAGTCTTTGCAAAATGTCCTGAAGAAAATTATAAAAATAAGAAAAAGTCTTGAAAAAATGAACATCTTGGTGAAAACCTAGTAATAGGTGCCTTGATGATTCACAAAAAAATTGAAAAGATCAAAAGTACAAAAAAATTGAAAAAATGAAAAATACAAAAAAAATGAGAAAAAAAAAAAGTGCCTTGGTGAAAACTTGAAAATAGGTGCCTTGGTAGCAAAAATAGAATCTCTACCAAGATGGTGAAAACCTGGCAAATAGGTGGCACTTGTTCAAAATGCTCCATCTATCAGTGCAATCTTGGTCTTTCCCAGCTTTCAGTCTTGCTTTAGTTTGTACATATCTCTTGGTTTGTTTCTGCATTCCTGTTTTCAATAAATTCAGTTTGTACACCAATCTGCAAAAGCGTCTGTAACCAATCAAAGTTTCAAAACTTGGGGGCACTCAATGTCATATCCTATGGTCTCCAGTATACCTCAGATGAGTCATATCCAGTTAGAGTCCTTTGAAGTTACCTCCGAGTCAGTCAGTCAGTCTCCTTACCAGAAAGGATTTTGCAATCAAACATAAACAAACATCAAACACAAATTGAAAACAATCTTTGCTTCACTACTTTTATCTCCTTGTATGCTTACTGATTCGCATTGAGATTTTTCTATTGTGGCCTTTCGAGCTCTTTGATGATGTACTTTGTCAAATTTAGAGAGTGATGACTGGGGCACAATCTTTTCATTGTCTTCTGCTTGTACGTGAAAATCTAACAACTTTGGAAATTTTGGATTGAAATGGTGTCCATCTGTAAGAGCCTCCATCTCGTATTGGATGGCCATGAGTACCTCGACCATTGATATCTGGAAAATTCCAAGGAAATTTGATCTAACTATTATCTTTTTGAGTGAGTTCTTACTCCTACTGTGAAACACGATCTTACCTAAGGATGTGAATGATAAAGGGTCACTACGGGTAATTCACATTGGATTTAGAATGATCTCTTCATTTCTTGATGTGTTTTCACTGCAAGGCATATTCAGGTCATCACAACATTTTTGTTTTGATGCTTATACAAATTGCTATATCAAAATGGACATGATATTCAGGTTATCCTGGCATTTGTGCCTTGGTGCTTATATCTAATCCGACATTCTGAAAATAAAATCAATGCCAGTGGGTGTTGTATTGACAATTGAGCATACAAATCAATATTCATATGTCTATAGTTTCCTAACTAGTGGATGTTGTATTGATTTATCTGGTTACCTAAAAATTCAATGATGAAAATGACTAACACATGATCAGTGACTAGGTCCTAGGTCTTAGGTTTGCATTTCATTTTGCACTTTGCATGATTGCATGATCTCACGATTGCCAAAATCAAACTTGAATGCTTAATGATTCTTCAAACCTAATCCAAAACATGACACAAGAGTTGAGTCTCACACAAAGGTCTCTTCACAGACCCACAAGCAGTCACCATCCTGGGTTAACCATCCTTTTTGAAAAATGACTGAGTACTTATCTTCATCAATACTTACAAAATATATCATGTGAATCATTGCATTTAAATTGTATATCATAATCATTCCATCTATTGCATTACATTACATACATGTGCATCCAAGAGCATAATCAACATCATACATTTCCATAATCCATAATCAATTGCATTGCATAATCCATACATTTGAAAGAAACCATTGCATTGCATATTCCATACATTCTACACTACTCAAAGAATTTACATCACATGATATCAATCATACACAAAAAAACAAGTAAAAATGAAGTCATAACCAAAAATCGATCTCATATATATCATAAAGCTTTGGCTAATTTTGACATTCTGAACCCATTTTTGGGATCAAAATCGAAATCTGAGATCATTTACTATGTCAAAAATGTGATTTAAAATTTTCAGACCCAAGATGACTGACTGCCTACATAATTGACCTTTAATCATCACAGAAATCCATAATTCAACTTAACTAATTATCTTACATCAAACTATCAAAATTTCAACTTGGTCAACTCATGGTCAAACCTAGTCAGGTCTTTAGGACCTCCAAACGATGCAAAATGCATCTATGGACGTGCACAACCAATTCTCAAATCAATTCACATGCTTCTAAACCATTTAATGCTGAATTTTCTTGTCAGATTTTGATTTTCATCCCGAAGGGGGCATGGTATTACATATCAATCAAATCTGTAAATCAATCTTTCTTTCAGGAATCAAGACAACAACCACGTCTAGTTGTTGATTCATCAAAAGTCCTCGTCACTTGGGGCACATTGCTTGGGGCATATCAGGTTCATCAAGATCCATATCAATCTGGTATCCTAATCAATCTTGTAAATTGTATCAACTCTTCGTAACCATCAGTTCATTAGTGTTATTTCCTTGATTCTTCGTAACTCAAGGGTTCAGATTTGGCATCCTTTTGATTCCTTTGGACAATCAGGTCTGGAGTCAGGACAATCACTTCTTCGTAATCATAGGTTCAGAATTAGGCATTTTGACACTTCTTCGTAATCATCGATTCATTGTTGATATAGTTAGCATCATCTCAATTCTTGGTCAATCAGGATCTGAATCAATCATCTTCAAATCTATCAATCGATTTCTATCTCGGAATTGGTTAACCTTTCAAGATCAATTTTTCCACCACATAACTAAGTCCACATCTTTATCAAACACATATTATTCTTTGAACCACTGCACTTCATACAATAATTCAAAGAGGGGCAAAATGTAATACCCAAAAAATGGGCTATAGGTTCATTAACCTCTTACATCCTCAAATCGAATGAAATTGACATCAAAGTCCTAACCTAAGGCACATTTGCATATCGGTTAATGAACCTATAGCCCATCATATACCTCTTACATCCTATCAGTTCATTAACCTCTTACATCCTCAAATGGGCTATCGATTAATGAGGATGTAAGAGGTTAATGAACATCTGCAAATCTTGTTGAGTTGGTACTTACAAATTGTACAAACTGGATTGGTGTTTCTAGTTGGTTGGTACCTATAAATCATATAAGATGGGACTGATATCTCTTGTAGGTTGTTGCCTACAAAGATTGTAAAATATTTTTATATAAATAATATTTTGTCACTCTTTTGTCTCATATTTAGGGTTTCCATGTAAATTTTGTGTAATTGGGTCACATAATTATTAGATCTTATGTGGATTATATTATGTAATTGATATTATATTGGTTGTTGTAATACCCCAAAAATGGGCTATAGATTCATTAACCTCTTACATCCTCAAATCAAACGAAATCGACATCAAAGTCCTAACCTAAGGCACATCTGCACATCAGTTTATCAAAAATTGATTATCTTAATTCTGCATCGGGGAATATTCCTTGAATATTCTTAATTATCCTAATTATCTTTAATTGAATATTATTTGGCAATAAATCATATTTATCCTAAAAATTTGATTAATTGAATATTCTAAATATTTAATTAATTAAGTTTAATTCTGCCACTTAATTATTTAATTAGATTTAGTCCTAATTATATTATTTAATTTTGACAATAAATAAAAAATCCTATGAATAATTGATTAAATTCTCATTTAATTGATTAAATCCAGTTGTCAATATTTAATAATATAGTTTGAATAAAATTTTGATTTAATAATTGATTAACCCATAAATCAGTTATTTTTAAATTTAAAATCAGTTAAGTTGAGAATAAATCACTTTATTATTAAATTAATTCATATTAAATCATGCACAATCAGAAAAACAGTCAACTTTAAATCAATTTTCAAATTCAATTTGTTAACTTTCTAAACTCGACATCTAATTGTGAGTTGAGAAAGTGAACTAAACTCTATTTTGAGATAAAAAGTGCTTTTGCATGATTTTTATGAGTTAATTAATTCTGATTTCTTGTTAACTCAAAAATCAACCTGAGTTTATCAAGAGTGATTTATGGCTTTTCTCAATGCATCATCAAGCCTTGGATTTCTATAAAATCAAGGCTCATCTCATCACAAAATCATCTCTCAAATTTTCACAATTACTCTGGCAAAATTGCATCTGAAAAATCAAGCTCTTGCGAATAGGCGATTTGTGAGATCTCTCATTGTTTTTCATAGTTTTGCATCCATTTTCATGTCATAGCACATCATTGTTAGAATAATTTGCATATCAATTTCATACATTCTAGACTAGTTTCATATAGTTTTTCATATCATTGCATAGAAAATACAAAAAGATAGATTAATATGCATTCATCTTCTAGCATAATCTGAGAATACCATACTCGCACCTACTAGAAGGTAGTAAATTGCCTGGTTAGCTTAGTTTCATTTATATTGTAAATTTTTTATTTGCTAACCTCTAATGTTTTACTGAAGTTTTGTGTCCACAGCTAGGTATAATTTTCACACACACACACACACAGTTGTTAATTTGAAAAATTAAAAGTTTTTCTCATATTGATTCACTCCATGGTATAAATATGTGTTCAACATAGAGCACCACTAAAACAATGCCATATGTGAGTTTTTTAAAATCTCATACCCATATCTTGAGGATGAGAGTGTGGTATATAATTAGGAATACTTTTCTTCCACCTTCATATAATATCCCAAGAGATATTATCATTCAAATCAAAGAACATGGTGAAGAAACCAAAGGAGGGGGGAGGTTGTGTTGAAGGCTCATCAATGTGCATAGAAGGAATAATAGAATAAAAAGGTCACAAACCCAAGTGCAATTAACTCTATATGAGTAGGGTGATGCTAAATTAAAGTTGAAGACACTCCAAGTTGAGTGATTTAGGAAGTAGGTTGTTTGTGCTCTCTAATAGGATTTGAGTAGTTGGTAAGGCTAGGACATGTTGGAGGCATACCAATAACTTGAGAACTAAAGTCATAAGAAGGGTCATCGTCTTCAAAGGAGACATCATAATTTAAGGCATAAATAATTAGTTGATCATCATTGGCATTTTCCCACCAAGACGTCATGCTCTTGTGGTAGGAGAGTGAATAATTCATTGCTAAGTATCTTGTGGTAGAGAATTATCTAAATCCAAAGGGGATACCATCATAGCAATCAATTGAGTCCAGGGCCTATCCCTAACCATAAAAATGATATCCCCATGAAGAGGCTTAGAGATATCAATTTCCACCAAATAGTGAGTAATGGAAAAATTCCTCATGAAAGATGTGATAGAATCTACCTTTAAAATCCATCCAATAGAGTTTCTGATAGCCTCATAGCAAGAATCTTCCCAAAATTGGAGAGGGAGATTTGAATGATGAACCTATATAAGTCCAATATTGATAGGAATAAAGAGGTTGAAATAAATTTTCAGGGCTTGATTGTGAGGGAGTACTTACCCCACTAAGACATATGACCAACAAACATTAAACATCTATCCTTCGAGGAATCAAACAAGATGATAAAGAACTCATTAGCATAGGGGAATTGCTTGATCTTTTCATTAACAACTAGCTTCCACAAATCCAAAACCCAAATGTGAAGATCTAGATTGAAATGTCAAAGGTTATTAAATATACAAATCAACCCCCTTTGTGTATGAAAACCTACATTTTTTAGCACATTGTGGCCACAAATCGTAACTGAGAAAGATTTGGCATAGGGAGAAGCTATAAATTCATAGGATAAGGGAAAGTAATAGATAAAACACTTTCAACCTCAGTATAAGACATTTGGTGACCAAAATTCATATTTTCACTCCTAGCAAACATGACATCACCACTCTATTGAGGAGGGGGGAAGATATCCCTTAGATTATATGTGACCAATATAAAATTTAGGGAAAAAGATCCCTAAAATAATTAATGAGTAGATCTATTAGGCCATACTAGGACTCCTACACCATTATTGGAGACAAAACATGCAAGAATAGACGAGAATGAAGTATTCACACTATTTACAATTGTGCTAGAGTCCCTAGACATGAATTTTCTCCCTAAAATAATGGTGATTGAAGTTATATGACCTAAAAATTTCCTTATAATATTTTCACACACAGAAAAGGCACAATGGTAGGAATACAAGACAACTATGGCGATTTTGAACGTGTAGGTGAAACAAGTTGGAGAGTACACATGGTAGTGGGTAAGAGAAGGTGACATGATTAGTTCCCCGTAGTGTTTTGACTCCATTTTTGACATTCAATTATCTCATATTAGAAATACCAAATTTGGGGGGTTTCCTCTTTGTGTTTTTGTATTGTATGTTTATTGTATTCAAGATGATCAAGAAAGTTGATTTTGTCTAAATCAAACATGTGAGGATAGATCTACAAGGGCTTGAAGTTGGGAAGTTATTGTTAGATCTAGAACATACTTGCAATTTTGAAGAATTCAAATCCAAATATGAACCTATCATCATGTCTAAAAGGGCCAAGACCCCTAAGATGAACTACCAAATCATTAAATTTTGGTCTTTTTGTTCACAACTATCAATAAAAAATTTCATGTCCTCAACTATATGAAGTGGCACAAAAAATATCTTGTAAATGATATAAGATTTCCACAATCCAAAATTTAAATTTTGATATGGCTTTTGGATTTTTTATTGTGTTCTAGTTTTTCATCAATGTTTCATATCACGCTCCATGATCCATCATCGTGATGTAAATGAGTGCACTCATTTACATCTCGATGATGGATCATGGAGTGTGATTCGAAACATTGATGAAAAATTGAAACACAATAAAAAAATCCAGAAGTGATATAAAAAGTTTAATATTTTGTAAAATCTAGAAAGATTCTCCCTACACAGGCGTTGACATTGAAAGTATGATTTAGGTAATAAGAAATAATGTTCTAATAATATTTTCAAAAATAATTTAGGTAATAAGAAATAATTTTCTAATAATATTTTCAAAAATAATACACTAAAAAATACGGGGGTTGTACCACATAGGGTGCATTTTCAATCGACATGGTACCTACATGTAGGAACATATAGGAGTCATATGGTCCCATCAATATTTGATTGACTTGTTATAATATACTAGCACTGTTGGTTATTAAAAAATTGACTTTAGAGCAAGAATATTCCAAGGTGTCTTCAATGATTCTCACATGAAACCCAATCTATGGCCATCCTACAAAATCTAATGACTTGAAAAAAACATTTTAACAATATAAAGGATATTCCAGCAAATGGTATATCCTATTGAGATGAAAAGAATATTCCTATGCTAACATCAAGAGTCTAGTCCCCTAATTAGCCAACCCTTCACCATTAGAGTTTTCTTTTTGGCATTCATTCTTCAAACAATCATAACTTAATCATTTGACTTCATTTTTTGAGTTTCTATTTATTTGAGGATAAATCTTGTGTTATTTTATTTTACTATCTACTTTTCCTTAAAATTGTTGATTCTCATAGATGTTACTAATAAGTTCTCATTTTGAGAACTTTAAAGGTTTCATTCTTGCTTCTAAGGTAACATTTTTAAAAGTACACAATTTTTTTGTGTATTGTATAATGGTTTGATCATATTGATCTCATTGAATCAAAAAATTGTACTTTGATTTGTGGTCATTTTTGACATCTACACACACACACTAAGACCAAGCTTATTTTGTTGTTTTGATCAAGTTGCATTTGTAATTGCACTAGGCATAAAGTGTTGATTATATATTGTTAGGGGATTCTTGATTGAGCAACTTGAGGGGTAATTTTATGGTGGTTGCTTTCTTTATTTTTCTTGTTGTGTTTTTTTCAACGAGGAAATGTCAAATTAATCTCTTAATTCCATATGATTATGCTTCATAGAGAAAACAAGTACAAAATTATTTCATGGTAAGGGCTTTCTAGGTTGTATAAGGCAAACCAATTTTTAAACTACTAATGCTAGTTGAAATGTGATGTGATAAATTAATAGTGAAAAAAAACTTGGATGCATATATTCAATAGTCCTTTTTAATTTACAATTCCATATTAATCATCTAAGATAATTGAGGAGGTTTGCGAGACTTTCAAAAATTTGTATGGTAAAAGTAATAAGATTAGGAGAT
The DNA here is from genome assembly GCA_027943335.1 of Chamaecyparis obtusa. NCBI lineage: Eukaryota > Viridiplantae > Streptophyta > Pinopsida > Cupressales > Cupressaceae > Chamaecyparis > Chamaecyparis obtusa. The sequence goes on from BSBK01002189.1 coordinate 2,179,161, forward strand.
ATCAAATTGACAACAATTTGATGAATCTTCATACTAAATATTTTGACTACATCCAAGAATACGTCTCCAAAAATAAGAAACTAAAAACACAACTTAATATTGCAACATTATTAAGGACTTGGATTTAAATTGATTCTAAATTAATTATCCAAGCTTGGTCTCTAGCATTCAATGTTTGTCTGTGGCTCTGATACCCATCAAATTTTTAGGGGAGCATCGACTATTGATCCTAGCTTTTATGACTTTGCAAATATCCTAATCCAAGAGGAATAAAATATTATTCAAATGTGTATCATAAAGATTTCTAAACTATAAACATAGGCGGCTAGTGAGTGTAAGGTACAATTTTTTTTGGAGAATCCTAAAAAGAAGAAGAAAAGAAATCTACATATAAGTATGTTTATCACCACACATCTTGGTGGCTAACAATGCATATAAGTGTGTTTATGGGAAGGGATCTATGGATATAGATGATAGACCATTTTATGATTTATTCCTTTTGCCTTCATTTTCAATAAATATCCTTTCGATCTAATAAATCACCCACACACACACAGAGATACACACACACACACACACACACACACACACACAGAGAGAGAGAGAGAGAGAGAGAGAGAGATTGGCATTCTTTAGGTTATGAAATAAATGACATGATGTTGCATTGATTTGGCATTCTTTAGGTTATGAAATAAATGACATGATGTTGCATTGATGATTAGATATTGAAATAATGGGTGAAATGTTGAATTTATAGAACTTTGGAAAGATATAAAGGGCTATGTTGAATGTTGAAATGTTGAATCATTTACTTCAACATAGATTTCACTGCTATCGGTAGCAATTTCTTTTTTTAGGATTTTTTTTTAGCAAACTCTCTTCCGACAGTTTCTTAAGGACACCATGTTGGATTAATTCTACTCACCACTTGAAAATTATCTATTTTTAATTCAACCAATTAGTGAATCAGTTACTTCAATTCCATACTTTCTAATATCATCACATGTTCCTGCACACAAAAAAATGAGAAGTTGTTGGGTTGAAAGGATTTTGCCTTGGTTAAACCCCTGTTCACGAATCAACTTTGAAATGTAAATAAAACTGCATAAAGGAACAACATTTAAATGTAAAGGTAAATATTGGATCTATGTTGTAAATGTATATACATTCATTAATGGATATTGAGATTGTGCATATTTATGAGGATGCTTTTATATTTATTGATTGTAGTTGTTGAACCTTGGAATGTAGGAAGGAATCAAGGATGCCTTTCACAAATGCATAGATCTATGAATGCCTCTCCAAGATCTTCAATGTTGTTATGCTTGATGGACTCTTGCCTTGAAGAATGGATGAATAAAATATGTGTAGATGTACAAAAGGATCTTATTGCTTGATTGAGAAATCTTCTACTTGGCCATCACGTGAGAGAAGCTTTCTACAATGGAGAATATTTCCTTCAAAATGCCTTAGGATGCTTAAAGAATTGCTTGAGACTTGATCTTGAATGTTTGGATGCGAAATTTTTGGAGAGAAATTGAAGTCTTGATCATGGTTACCAAAATGAGGAGAGATAGGTCACTTATATACCTCTCACAACATTTTGGGGGTCATTACTCAGGAGAGCCAACTACAAATGCAAATTTGCCACAAAACACCACAACAGGCCACCAATTTAAATTTGGGCTCAAATTTTAGGGTATACAATGACCAAGGCATTGTATACATTGGTATAAAATGCACAAGACATTTGGTACCTAAAAAAATGGAAAACTAAAATGGGGAGTCTAGGATGAAGGGAAGATGTCAGAATAAGAAGAGCTAGGTTGCTGGATCAAGTGTAACGAACATGAAATCTTGAAATTGCCAAAATGGGGCCTAATAAAGAATATAATTGTAGGTGCTAAATTTTTAGGATGGTATAAGAACTACCATTTTGGTACATGTAGTGGTTGTCGTTGCACCAAAATATTGACCTGTCAATGTCCGATACAACCACTAGAGTTATAGAATCCATAGAAGGCAGTTAATCCATGTCGCGAATTCTACGAGGGACGTTGGCGCATTACCAACAATCCCGCTCCTAGCGTTACTCACCACAACCTGTGTATATTTGAATCTATGACCAAGATTTGATACCACTTGTTATAAGTAGTGGTTGTCCTTGCACGAAAAGATCGACCTGTCAATGCCCGATACAACAACTAAACTTATAGAATCTACATGAGGTAGTTAAGCCATGTCATGAATCTCGTGAGGGACGCTAGTGCACTACCAACACAATTATCACAAAGTTGCCTAATGTTTTTTCTTTTTCCAAGCCCATTAATATGCTTAATACAAAATCATGTCTAGTTTTGCTCTGGCTACTCACCCAGCTCCATAGCACACACTCCATCCAATATTTTTTGGGAACTCTAAAATCAATCATGGTTGATGTAAATATTTCTCATCAATTGGCTAAGCATAGGTTCAAGCAGGGCCCTCTTTCTTGCTTCAGCCAAAAAAAAGTTTATTGTGCATTCTACATAGCTAACTAATTGATCTTCTTCTATTAGTGTAGTTGAATAAGCTCCCCCTTCTCTTGAGTTTATCATTGATTCTCTTCTAGAGTTTGAAAATGACCTTTCTCTCATTTAACATCCTCCATTGAGTCATCACACTCTTCTACTGAGAAGTGTAAATTTGAATCTTTGAAAGATATTCCAACTTTCTAAATATCGTCACAAGATTGGTGACACTCATCTGACAAGAGGGGTACAAAATGACAATGTTTAAGCATGCTCATCCTCATATCCTAATGCAAGCGAGACACTTGATACTTCCTTATTTATTGTTCTATTACAAGCTCAAACTCCTCCCTATGAACAAGATTGGGAGGAAGATGACTTGTTGGACATAATTGACTTTACATATTTAGATTCCAGAAATTGTATGATTGTATTTATTTCCTCATACTTGCATTCTTATGTTTTTGCTCTCCCTTGAAGGACTCATGATACCCTTGTTGGTGCTTGGATAGAAGAAATACATTTTATTGTCAATTCTTCTTTTTGTTGCAAATAATCACACATCATTTTCACACTTATATTTCAAAAATGTGTAATCATTTTAGTTTTATAATCATATATATTCAAATTATCTAGCGTGGTGACACCCTATTGAACTATGGGTCTTTATGTGTGTCTTGTCTTTTTCCAGGGTTTTTCTACAATGCAATTTGTAGAAATCATTGGTTGATTACAATATTGGATGGTATCTAGCATAACACAACTTGTTAGTCTCACCTATTAGAGTCTTTTATGGGTCAAAATATATTTTTTCTTAACATGTTTTCTTACAACTAACATGTTTATGGTGAATTTAAAGCCTAACATTGAATTTTAATGTAGGATATCCACTTTTGGTACAACTCTCTTGCTTTCGGGTAGTTCCAAATAGATGAAAGAATCTCCATCCTCTTCACATCTTGGGTAAAAATATTTCAACCTCATACCACTCTATTTTAGCTCACATATTTAGTAAATCATATATGCTCACTGAAGTGGGGGAAAATGTAATGTTGCAAATGATATGCCTAGCAATTTCATATTAAATAAACCTCCCTTTAATTGAAAGAGGCCATTTTTGCAATCGTACAATAATTTTACTAAAAATCCTTTTTTCTAGCAAGATTGGATCATTCCCTGGTCTCTGAGTCCAATTTTTCTATTCAAAGCACTAGACATAGACACCTACATAACACACAAATGTCCAACAAAAATGAGAGATTTAGCTTACCATATGACCATTATGTTTTCTATATTTCACTAGCATAACACCCCTACCAACCAAGTCAAACACTAGAAGAAAATTTAAACCTTCTATTTGGCTCTAAAACTCTTTTTTCAAAGAAAAAAGAACTTAGAAGGTTTCTCCTCTCAATTTTCTTTCATCCATGCATGCATATACAACTAAGAACTTTATTTTAAAATATTTTGAGGTAATTTCATGGCTAATTTTGACAAGGCTCTAAAGCTTTGGTGCACTTCTTCTCTCGTGGTATTAGCACAAGAATAACCCTATTCCTTGGTAACACAGTCATTGAAAATATTTTCATTGTTCATTGTATTGTGTTTAACAATGTATATTTTTTTGTTCTCCTTTTATGTCAATGATCCTTTTATCTATCTTGGTTGTCCGTTTAGGTGGGAACATGAAAGTGGAGATTTGAGTGATCCAAGCTCATAAACAACACCCCCAACCTTTCTCTTTATTTTTTGTGTGTAGGTGCTTAAGAAACCCTCCTAGAATAAGCTCTCATCGAGTTTGAACAATATTGGTGACGACTTCTCTTATTATTCTACTCTATATTTAGGCTATTTATTTTGATATTTTGTTGTGGACATGCTATATTCCTCTACATTTTATATTGTTATATCCTCCAAATCTGTAAACATTAAGAATAATCAATTTTTGTAGGACTCTTTTTTATATTTTATAGTATCGACTTTGATTCCATTGTGAAAATTTATGATTTCGTTGTTCATATCATTTTGTGGGAATTTCTGATTCCATTGTGAAAATCTATGATTTTGTTGCTCATATCATTTTGTGGGAATTTCTCTTGGATTTTTTTATGACAATTGTTGTCCACTCATGTTTATGTGTATTTCCTCTCATTATTTGTTGGCCTATTCTTACTATTTTACTTGCAGTTTACATCATATTTAAAATAGGGAATATTTTTTTGGTAGCACAAGGGATTTTGTCAACTAAACCACATTATGACTTAAGTGCTAGAGTTATTTTTAATTTTGGGTTTTCCAAAATTTTTTTTATATAATTAGTATCCTACTAAGGGAGTTGATCCTTACACAATCACAATCTGAAGGTGTCAAAGAGAACAATGACACTAAAATAGGGTTGTTGGATTTTACAGGCCATCAATGACTTATTAACAACACATGGACATGATGAGTTTTTCAAGAACAAAATAAATAGTACACTATCTCAAAGACTAGTAGCCCTCCTCAAGAGTGGGAGGGCAGCTCACTCACCTCATGTGGAGAAGAGTGAGTTTCAAGAACTATTTTTCCTGTGCTGTTGGACAACTGTCCAGATGATGTTGTCACTAGGATCTCCACCACAAGGGGGAGCCACTAATGAATGACCATTTGGACTTTTGTCAACACCAAGGACATAATACTGAGGAAGTTGTACATTATTAGCTAAAGCTTGGAGCACCAGTAGGAGTAGGAGTAGTATCGACCACATGGTTTACAACAAGGGTATCACCCAGACTTGCATTAGGAGAAGGAACATCACCCAAATTTGTAGCAAGAGCTCCATCCTCATCGTTATTACATGAGGAGTTCTTAGAGGTAAAATAAGAGAGAAAGAATCAAAATCTTAGATAGTCAAATGATCATCATTTGCACCCTTCCACCAAGTGCCAACACCTTTATGATGCAAAAGAGAATAGTTTGTAGCCATATGTCTAGCAGAGAAGCATTGTTGATGCCAAAAGGCGAGGCCCTCATAATCTAGAAATTGAGTCCAAGGCCTATCCCCAACCATGAGCACCACATCCCTCAATAGTGGTGTAGAGATATCCATGTCGACCAAAATGCAAGTGAATGTAGAACAACCTAGGGAAGCCATAGTCTCATCCACCTAAGAAGAAATGGCCAATAAATTTTGTAATGGTCTAAAAGTGAAAATCCTCCCTAGAATGGAGTGGGAGAATAAGAAGACAAACCCACATTGAGTGGTTCAAAGAGGGGGTTGAAGGAGACTGTCCCGAGTTTGGCAGCAAGAGAGTGATTCCTCCAAACCCACAACTTTCTCAACACCAAATCATGATCTTTGGAGGAAGAAAACACAACAATAAAAAACCCCTTTGCATAAGGGAAAAGTTCAATATTATCAGAGACTAAGGGTTTCCAAGAACTTGTTACCCAAAAATGCAAATTCAGATGAGAGGGTCCAAGACGAGTGAATCTAAAAACCAACCCATGATGTTGGTAGAGCTCTGCATTATCCTCCACATCTAGGCCACACCACCATAGGAGAGGTCTTCGCACATGCAATGGGTCGAGCTTTGACCTTTGGAGGAATAGTAGCATATGATTTGAATACATGAGCATAGCTTTGTCCACCAACAAAAGAATTTGGAGGCGGTGGTTGAGAAACCCTTCCCCCAGTAGAAGTAAGAACACTCGAACCACCAATAGCTAGGTGTGGAGCCTACTCCAGCAAAGGAAGCGAAACAACACAAGCATCCCTATCAACACCAACATTATCATGAATATCAAATGTCACCACAACACTGACAACTGCAGTTGTAATAGCATCGTTAGTTGTTGTGCACAAAGCTATTGAATCCTTTATAATACATAGACTTGTTGGACCAGAAGGAGACTTTGTAGACAGAGGGGGGATGCCTTCCCTACAGGAAACCCCAACACCTAGCTCCCCTCCATGATGTCCAAACGTAGGACCCGCTCCAACGATCAAGCATGTTGGGTGGGAGAAAGAAGAAGATGAAATTTTCAAAAATGTTTTCCAAATGAGGCCCCTTTGTCACAGACTCCTCCACCAATGTATTGACATGCCTGACAAGAGTAAGAAAAAAGGTATTAAGAATATAGGACTAGTAAAATTGATTCCCATTTGACCACTCCATAAATTTTGAACTCTGATGTTGCTGCCCTTGAGACTGGCCCAAAAAGCTAAGATTCTTCACTAACGAAATCCAAGAGGAAAGATCAACCCCCCCCCCCCCCCCCCGCTCCACAAAAAAAAATCATTTTTTTTTGAAGAGGTTAACATGGAAAATGATGAGGAGGTGGAAGAGTAGCACTGTACTCTCTAAAAATCCAATAGATTAGCCAATAGATCTGTGAAGAAAGGAAAAAAAATACTTATAGATTATGATTCTATGAAAGACACAAAATAGGGGAATTAGACTATTGATGAGTGGATTGAGAAAATTAAGAACATGGAGGAGGATTGTATGGAGACTCATGCTAGTGGTAGCTCAAATAATCCCATCTCAAATAGCTCAACCCACACTTTTGATAAAGTGAGAAAGGGACCTCTTGATCCTAGTACTGACATGCCATCATCTAAGGAGAAACCAATTCTATCTAGCTCTGACTTTCCAAAGTTAATTATTAATGTCTATTCTTTTTTTGTTTTTGATAATAAAAACAAAAAAAAGAGGTGACGCAATACAAAAACATGCCAAATAGACCACTTCCAAGTGGTCAACAACATACTAATGAATGCAAAGGCCAATACAAACCACTTACAACACACTAGCAAAACAACTAGTAACCCACATCAAGGGTGGGTGAAATTTTCACCCACAACTTGGGTAAGAGTTTGGGGAGAAGAGGAATAATGATCTTTCCTCTATCGATGAGCAACGATTTAAGCAATACTATCATTAGGAACATCATTGCAAGGGGGTGTAAGTGGGGATATCCCCTCAGTGAGACTACCAACATAGGGATCAGAATGCTAATTTGGTGGCACGCCATCCACCAACTGTTAGAGTAGAACATGAGTAATAGTCAGAGAAGGGTCTACATAGCTAGAGAAGGCCACACCAATAACAAGAGGTGGTGTAGGATCCATGGGGCCTAAGGAATCCACATCAGCAATAGGAGGCAAAATATTATACTAAGAGGAATCATCATCAACTTGTGAAGATCATCAAAAGAAGAATCAAAAGCCAAGATAGTAAGGTGATCACCAATAGCGTCCTTCCACCAAGTGACAATGCCTTACAACACAAGAGAGAAAAATTCATGGCCAAGTGACCAGTAGAGAAGCATCAATGACATAAAAAAGGGAGACCCTCATAATCTAATGACCGAGTCCATAACGTATCCCCAACCATGAGAACCACATCACCAAGAAGAGTCATGGAGATGTAAATATCGATTAAAATGCGTGCATAAGTAGAAAGACTGATGGAGGAAGTGGTATCATCAACCTTCAAGAAGTAGTTGATAGAGTTTCCAATGGCCTCAAAACAAGATTTCTACAAAAAATGAAGGGGGAAATTAGAAAAATGAACCCACTTTGGACACACATTGAGTGGTTTAGTAACATGTTTAAAGGGGACTCTTCATAGTGTGATCAAGAGAAAGTAAACAACCCAAGCTCACATCTTGCTCAACACCAACTCATGGTCAATAGAAGAAATAAAAGAAACAATAAAAAATCCCTTAGCACAAGGGAAAAGCTCAATGTTACCAATAACTAAGGCCTTCAGCAAATCCATCACCTATCAATGAAGATTTGGTAGAGAAGGCCAAAGACCACCAAATCTATACACCAACCCACCAGATTGGTAGAAATATACATTATCCACCACATCATGGCCAGAAACCACAAAGGAGGTCTTGGCACAAGTAAGAGGATGAGATTTCCCCTTGAGACGAAGAGCAACAAAAAATATGGTAAGGTGAGAAAAGAATTGTCCTTCAATAATAGAAAGAGGCAGTGTAATGCCTCACCAAAGAATCTTTGGATGAAACCCAAATATATACTGACAAGATGGCAATATTTTTTTTGAAACATTAAATACATTAAAATTACAATAAAAACTTTAATATCACACAACCAATAGTAAGGTTAACACATTACACACACATACAAAGAAAAGAAGCATCAAATTAGAACCCAAAAGGTCCAATGACAATTAAAATAAAGAGTTCAAGATAAAATCACGTCACGAGATTATGCCATAGTTGGCCATATATATATATATATATATATATATATATATATATATATATATATATATACCATTGCTTAAGGTAAGATTCAACTAGGAAACACCATAGATGCAACCCAAAAACATTTTGGGATCAACAAAAAGACTCATGAAACAAATCTAGTAGAAGTTCCAAAGTAGGCATAGGCGTTGATTAGCACAAATGCCAATCCCAACATGTAGGCATTGATCGTCAATAAATTCCTTGGCAAGACTGAGAAGTCTCAGTCTAGAGAGGTGGAGGCACTGAAAAGATTAAACACCAATGCAAAGACACCAAAGAGCTTACACACCAATGCAGAGATGCGAAAAAACTTAAATGTTGATTGAAAGAAGAGTGATCAATCAAAAGTTACAAAATTATCAAGGTCCAAGCAACCTCAATTTAGTGAAGCAGAGGCACCAAGGGGCAGGCAGAGATGTTGATCTAGCTTCATATGCCCCAAATCAATGTTCCCAAGCATAATTTAAGGCCAAATACCTATCCATAAGGATTATTTAATTTAATTCTGACATAAATGCCACAATTAATGTCATTACGAACACAAGGATTCTTACTAAAGGCTAACTTATGATTATATCATTTATACTTACAAAGCATTGTCAGAACCACACAAGGAGATTCATATACATCCAAATGGAGTATTACATCATAATTAATGCCATTACGAACACAAGGATTCTTACTAAAGGCTAACTTATGATTGTATCATTTATACTTACAAAGCATTGTGAGAACCATACAAGAAGATTCATATACATCCAAATGGAGTATTACATCATAATTTACAAGAATAAATGAGCGTAAAACTAAGCTACCACATTTCAAACCAAATCTAGGATACATTATTACATAGATACAATATTATGAGATCACCAAGTGTTGACAGGTGAACACATACATTCCATAACATCATCAAAATGTAAATACTATTCCACATTCACATAATCAATGCTATCCAAATAACCATTACAATCCAATGTCCAAATGATAAAGTGCATACCATTAGAGTACAACATAAGGGTACAATTCATGGTGACAATTACAAAGATACATAGTCACAAGTCACAAGTCTCAGAAGGATGCAAGTATTGTCTGGGACTCCTTGATACCTGCACATAAGTCCCCAATGATAGTTGGTCATGCCACCCAACTATGATTAGCCCTCGGGCTCTCTCCCACCATTCTCACAGAGATAACCATGTGGTCCATACACACAACCAAGGCACACACACACAAGGTATACACACATGTAAACCACAACATCACATAATCCATAAGAAGAGTGATCACGCTATACACAAGATATCTCATATACACATCTGGGTATACTACAAGCAAGTACATGACATAACCACCATGCAAGTAACCAGGGCTCAACCACACATTTTCATTGACTCACTGATCAACTGAGTGGATGCATAGTCCAAATATGGGAGTGTTATCACATAGCATCTACGGGAAATGGAATGACCCATCACCTCACTACATTGTGATGCACGTGGCGCCAAGAATCCTATGGCAACCCATCACCTCACCACACTGTGACCCATGCCTTGGTGTATCGGTAACTCCAAGACTTCTCTAATACGTCTATGGCTAGTGAGAGTGCAAAAGCACATAGGAGGAATCTCAACCATTCATATCTTGATTAAGTATTTTTCCCTATTAATTTATATTTATATTTTCACTTGATTAAAAACTCTAATGAGTTACCCAGTGGCCCCTTTGTGTCCCAGTCCCCCCATTGGGAGTCACTCCCACAATAGGCTACACATCCAATCCACACGCACATGACAATACAATGAGGTCACTCTCATCCACACACACATGGTGAGTTGCCAATATACTCCTTGAGTCTAATACCTCTATGCCAATCATGTGAGGGTGAGCTCAATGGTTTCTACAAGCACTCATAGGTACTAATGCACGCTTTCAAGCATTCACATACACAAATAGGACCTCATCAAGTGAACAAATTCATGAATTAAAGAACCATGGGCTTGCCATAGCCCTCATTACATCATTACCTCAAAAAACCTCAATGGAGACATCACATGTTTGCACCGAAAGACATAAAACTCAAATTTGGGCGTGAGAGGCCAAAATTCATCAAAATTTAAACTTCCAAATATCAATAAAGAGAACCCATGTGAGCTTACATCATGCACATGCCAAAAACACATTACATATCCCAAAAACATCAAATTGAAGGTTCCAACCCTAAAAACGTACCAAAATCTCTCATTCACAAAAATGCATACAAAATGAGTATAACTCTAAAATTTCTTCCACAAATCTTCTAGATGCATCCATAGAATTCATATTTCGTCATCTAAGATCATTTTCATGAAACCAAATATGGATTCAAACCAAGAATTGAAGAGAATAAGCAAACATACCTTTCACAAGTCAAGAAAACCCTTCAAATACTTGGAGAAGGTTGCACTTTTTGCAAAACAAGGTAAAAGTCGGAGGCCGAGTCGAACTCAACCCAAGGAATCAAATGAAAGAATGCCCACAAAATTTACCCCTAAGATCAAATTTGTATTTCATATTTATTCTTCAAGAAGAAAACCCAATTTTCTCATAAAACCAAGTTCTCAAAATGAAATAAAAAGTTACTTTTTATCCCATGCACAAGATGACTTAAAAACTAGAAATAAAGTATACAAACTCCATAATAATAATATTTCATCAATAAGAAAATAAATATAAAAATCCTCCAATCAACATATTAAAGCCATCATATAATAAAATCCTCTTAAAAACTAGTTAGGGACAACAGTACACCCAACTCGAAAACATGTTACTCTAAACAACCTGGCATAGAAACAAGGAAAGACGGTTGGATACAACACACAAACACACAAACACATGCATCAAACTCAATCATTCCTAACATGGTCAGGAATGTTGTCTCAATGTAATCAATGGGTGTACAAGCTTATCAAGGAAAATTGTCGTCCAAATGCCGGAATGACAATTATGGCTAAACACATATTGGCCACATGACTATCTCCTTATTTAACCATTGTTAAGGTATGTATATAGTTTTGGGCATGCTCAAACTTGTCATTTCAGGTGAAGTTGATGCACAGTAAATGTCCATGTTAATATATAATAGTTGAAGCACATATGCATAATGATGTCAAATAGCGAAGGTGATCGAGACATCGTGTGGACCTCACGAATGAGTAACTACGACTTTGTCCCTCTTTGTACAAACACATTAGACATGATCCATAAAAGAAGTACTATAAGCGTAACAGTAAACAAAAATCCATAACTTGTAGCATAAAAGTAAACATCATCATATGCCATAGGAAAGTACATACACTTAACATAACATGTCCATCACATCGTGTAACAAAAATATCATCAAATCTCCATCTATAACATGTCATTAATCACATACAGTTTAATGCACATAAAACCCATGAATCTGTTAGCATAGAACAAAGGATAATGCATCAGATCATAACAATATAAGAGCATTTTAGTTCCAAAATCAAAATATCAAAATGAGTATACAAATGGATTCAGTCATCATCATATATAACATCATGGCATCTACTAGCATACACATCATGCATATCTAATCACTACTTAATCTCTTGAATAAACAACTACTCACATCAACAATGATATCATACGAACAAACGAATATATCAGTAATCAAAAGTATCATACAAACACATCAAGAGTCTAGCTCGGATCAAAAGAATGAGTACATGACAAGATGTAGACATAGTAGGCACTACACTTTGGGAGGGATCCCAACACCCACAACACTAGAAGACCCAAGAGTAGGTCTACCAACTAGTGCATAAGTATCACCATGAAGGATTGTGCTCAAAACCTTAGGAACCAACAATCCTGACCACAAAAAAGGCATACAACATCTACGCTAGAGAGCCCTAGTCCTAACAAAGGTGCAAAAGAGGAAATTGTTCCATGTGCTTTCGAAATTATCCCATGAGTGGGAACCATTCCGTGAGCGAGAGCCATTAGCATTTCTATTCTATTCATGTTTTTGTTGCTCACCCATTTTGTTGATATATTATTTTTTTAATTTTTGATTAAAATAAGTTGGTTTTAAAGGGACAGTGCACCATATACATAATAGGTTTTGGTGAGCCCCTAAAACCCTAATACACCAAACATTAGGATATAGGCAATTAACTAACAACAAAAAATTTAGCAACTAAAAGACCAATTTTTAAAAGGGCGTGTAACCTTTAACAAATGCAAAACGACAGCTACCAAAAGTCACTCAACAACACAATTGCAACCACATTGTTGATGAGAAATAATTCATTGAACCTACACAATGTGTGTCCTTTTCCTTGCAAACCATACACTCATAACCCATTGATGGAAATTCAAAATAGAAGTAATAAAAACCTCTTTTCTAGGAATCATCAGCCATAAGACACCATTTTCTAACTCCTTTGAATATGGAGAGAAGCGAATCATTTGCCTCCACATCTAAAGTCACCTTATAAAATGAAGAATGACTAGTTAGTATGTTGCATAGAATGATAATGAGAAAGAATGCACTCAAAAGCAATTGACCAGGCAATGAAAATAGAAATTGGATATGTCAAAACCAAATTAGAAGGAAAGAAGTCCTATCAACCCTTAAGGATGCCTCCACAATAGGATCAACTAAGATCACATTGTAATCCACCTAAAGGGTAGGACAAGGAGGCTCCTCATCTAGAGTTGGACATCCAATAACAAAGTACCATCTCCATCAAAATAGAAAGCTCTCATAACCAAACAATTGAATCCATTGCCTTTTTTGAACCATCAAAACAACATCCCCGTGAAGAGCCTCATAAATGTCAATTCCAACAAAATATGGGCAAAAGTTGAGCGATTGATGTTAGACATTGCATAATTCACATTGAAATAATGACCACTAGCATCATTGATATCCTCATGCCAAGAATCTTCTAAGAATTAGAGGGGTGGAAAAGGAAAATTAAGACCCTTTATAATGGGTTTGATGAGACTTGGCTCAATTTTTTCCTAGATGCAAGAGAAAGTCTCAAAGATTCATATGAGATATTTTCTCAAATTCAGTTGAGATCACTTTGTTTGATGGAGTTGTAAAAGGAAATCCAAGATTTGTCAAAATGGGAGACATGTTTAGAGAAGCTAATGAAAATGCTCTATCAATGTTTGATTGGGCAATATCTTGAAAGAATGAGGTTAACCAAAATGAATACTGAAATCACCATATAGAATGCAACTCGATGTTAAATATGCCTAGGTGTTCTATAATAGTAGCAATGCACAAATCGTCATGTAAATATAAACTAAAACATTAAAAAACACAATTAAAACAAAAAATGTCTAAAGTATATTTATTTAAAAATGACATCTAATTTTTGAATTTAAAGATATCAAATTTTTAAAATATATATTACCACGGAAATCACACTTTTCTCAAAGCAAAAATGAACAAAAAAATTATCAAAATAATGATAGTGACTTTCTAAAACTAAAATTAAATTTACGTTAAAAAAGAATACAAATGTATTACCAAAAATAAAATTTTCAAATTTAAAAAAAAAAGTAAAGAATATAGGTAACTATTAAATAAAAATTAAAATGTGTCTATTTTTTTAAATATTTTTTAGATAAAAATATATTCTAGATATGTATACTAGTTACTAAAGGAATAAAAGGGTCGGTACAATAAATGATAAGCAATCAATATCATTAACTGTACTAAATGAAATTAAGATCTTATATTGATAATCAAGTGGGCAAAAAATATAAGGCCAACTTACTCTTAAAATTAGTCGAGATTAAAGTGTTGATGCCAAAAATATAAATAATCTAATTCAGAAGTAGCAACTATAGTCAAATTATGCTTATCTTAGGCCCATCACAAGCTCTTTGTTTCATGTGTGATATGTCTTAGTGCGTCCCCATCACATTCATTCACTCCATAAATCTTGTAAAATTGTTTCTTAGTTTATTTAATACAAATTTATTTCCAATAACAGAGTTCAACAATGTGAGGCGACAGATTTAAAAAACTAAAAAGGAAACCTATGGTGATCAACCAACGGCTCTTCAATGACCCTCCAACGACTCTTCCCGCCCACTGTCCATTTTGAACTAGGAGATCCCTGCGTTGTTGCCTTTGCCTGTAGCAGCCGTCGGTGATGTTGGGGGATCATGCGTTGGGCTTCCGCCTTTGTTGGGTTGTTGTGGGTGGCCCTGTCTCGTGCGAACTTGTGGCTGGTGTCGTGGCTGCCAACAGTTTTCCCCCTGCTCAACGAGATGCTCGCTTAGGCTAGCCGTCTCTCCTCTGTCGACGACTATTGGGGCCTTTGGATACGTTACGACTTCCTCTGTTGGGGCTGGGGGCTTCGATTCTGGGCCTCTTCTTGTTACTACTACTACATGTTCAGGTGGTCTGGGCCTGAGACTATCGTGGATGGGGTTCCCCCCTTAAAATCTATTACTAATGGTACAAAGAGCTACGCTCATGTTGCCAAATTTGTTGCAACCATTCCTTCAATGGTGAAAGCTCGACCTATTGCTTGTGTTAAAGCTTCCCTTGTGGTCGTTTGTGGCCCAGAGGAGATGGACAACGTGGACTTCTGCCAATGTCACAGGTTGGTCTGCAGGTTTGCGTGCCTATGGCCCTCTCTTCCGAATTTGCATTGCTAAGTAAATAGCTCTTGGCAAGCCTTAATCTCTAGTGACATTGAACTCTACCCTTGTGCAAAGAGTTTTTTATTGCTTTGTTTTCCTCTTATGAAAGTTGTGATTTGATCTTGAACAAGTTGTGGGTTTGGGGAATCATTCCCTTTCTACCAAACCCTGGACAATATCTTTCAACCCCCTCACTGAACCACTCAATGTGCATTCAGTGTGGGTTTGCATCCCTAATCCCCCACTTCATTTTTGGGAGATGTCTTGCTTTGAAGCCATAAAAAACTCTCTTGGTCATTTCCTTAAGGTGGATGAAGCTACTACCACATTGGGCCATTCTACTTTTAGTCGCATTTTAATCGAAATGAATATTTCCACACTGCTTCCAGGGGATGTGGTGCTCATAGTTGGGGAGAGGCCATGAACTTAATCGTTGGACTTTGAGGGCCTTCCCTTTTGTTGTCGACATTGCTTCTCTATTGGGAACATGGCTACTAACTATGATCTCCTATGTCAAAAAGGTGTTGCTACTTGGTGGAGGGCCGTAAGTGCTGATCATTTGACAATCTGTGCTTCTGATTCCCTCTTTGACTCTTCCTTTGAGGATTGTCGGTCTACTAATGAAGATGAAACCCCTACAAATAATCTAGATGCTACTCATGTTGCTGATCAAAATCAAGCTTCTGCAACTCTTCCAAGTATTGCTCCTACTGGATGTTGCCCCCGCTCCTTCAAGTGCAACCCCTCCTAGCATTGTGGTATGTTTTGACCCTACTACTTTTGCTTCTATTCTGCATCAAGTTTTGTTGATACTACTCAACCTCTTCAACACTCTGGCCATTGTGTTGGCAGTTGCCCTAGTGGGGTTTCCTTTGTTGGGGAGCCTAAGAATAGTATCGCCTGGACAATTGTTCGACGACATAAGAAGAATTGTTCTTCAAACTCCCACCCATCTTCTCTTGGGGTGTGAGTTTGGCCTTTCCTTTGAAAGGCTTCTAGCCAACACCTATTGTGTTTCCTATGTGTTGTCAATGGCTTGATTTTCTGCCTTCTAGCCTTGTTTATGTAAGGGTTAACCCCCTTGTTAACAAACTCATGTCTTTAAATATCATTAACAAACTCGCGTCTTTAAATGTCAACCCAATTTTAAATTTGTCTAACTTAATTGTGAAGGCACCCTCTAAAAGATTTGACTATGAAGATGGCCACCCAACATCTAGAGGCATAACGAAAAACACCATAACAAGAGAGAATGAATATGACAAGCATAAACTCTATTCTCACCAAGAATACAATAGAATCAATGATAGTACATAGGAGGTCCCTTGGCTAAATAGACCAAGGTGCAAACATCACAAGGCAAAAGATAATGACAAGTGTTGTAATCTTATGACATGATAATCAAGAGACAACTTATCACCCACCTAAGGTGGTAAAGTGAAAGCGTTACATATCCACTAAAGGTGAATCACCCTCCAAAGTGGAATAAAGTATGCACAACACATCCATTAAAGGTGGAAAGTAATATAGTGATAAGTGGACTAAAGGTGGAATGTGATAACAATAATAACACCACCTAAAGTGGAAATGCTCCTAAAAGCTCATATGTCATTCTTAAGAAAACTTAGGTAATATATGTGTATGTCCTAAGAGAATAACTTACTAGGTACAAAACTTAAACACACCAACACACTCAAATCCCTAATTGTTGGAGACTTAAACCCCTCAACATAAATATTTATGCATTCACCCACCCTTCCCAACAATAGTTGAATAGTTGTTCACCACATTGAAAACTACAAAATAGCAATACTAAATGTTTGTTGCCATCCTAACCTCATTAGTGTTTTACCTTGTTCTAAGTTGTACATTCAAGTGAGGGTTACACCCCTAGAACATTACATGGAGTAAACAAATCTGGTGTTGATAAAGAGAATGAAAGTCTCATAAGTGAATGAAAGTTTGGGGTTGGAGAAAAACCTTAAAAAAATAGTATTAACATTCATTATTGTTGTATTTGCTTTTAATGTTCTTTGCTTTTCCATTTTTTCATTTCAGAATTGGCAAGGGCATTCATTTCTCTCGAAATCTCTTTGGGCACATTCATGCCTTTACATCATGTCTTTGCATTTCAACGTTGTATTTTAATTTATTAATTCCCCTTATCATAGAAAGCTAACACTCAATACAACAAACATGACCCCTTTACAACATGCAATGTTCCATACTTTCGTGTAGGATCTTTCTTACCACTCATTTTTGTTAAACTTGACATTGTTAATTTTAGAATTAAAAAGAAAAACTGAAAAAAAACAACAAAGTGGCAAACAATTATAAGAGAAAATAAAATGCAAATACAATAAAGAATGTTACAAAATGATGAAGAAAGAACTTATGACCATTTCCCCTAAGTTTTCAACTTTTCTAATTTTCATATAAAAAAATAAATAGATAATATTGGTTTGAACATTGAAGACACCTTAAAATCTTCTTCCAATCCCTATCATGAAGATGTTTTTGTCATGTAGATGCTAAAGATATCCTCTCTTGGACAAAGTAAGATTGAAAATGTAAAAAAATAAATTGAAATGTTGAAAGTCATGTGGATTTTGTTATAACCTATTACTATCTTAGTGACTTATTATGCTTGTGAATATCTTTTTAATAATTAGTAAATTTTGAAAAAACAAGAAATGTTAACAAAAAACATTAGAATAGAAAAATTAAATTGTTTTTTTCCATGTTAAATAGGGATTAAATAGCAATTTTCCACATGAAATCTCAATTAGATCACAATCTTATTATAGCTTATAATTTGTGGCCAAGTCTACATAATAAAACATCAATTTAACTCAAATCAAATTATTGACCAATTTGAGCCATAATTACTCACATTTGTTTACAACGATTGCTACCATGTACAAGGAAGCATAATGCTAAACATGCTAGAACATGGTAACCGAGGAACATTTTTTACAAGGAAAAAAACGTAAATGATTGGTAAAAGATGACAATTTAATATCCAATAATGTGCACTTTTCATGATAAATAATTCATATTATTATACAACCTTTTTCTGCATATGCTATTCTACATGAAGATCAATTTTCAAATCGTCCTTCCACAAATGTTCTTAATGAAAAACCACCTTCATCATTTCATATTAGATGCGATTCCTTGATAACTTAAGCAAAACCAATTCCAATCGAAACCGGCTAAAATTTAATATTCCCATCTTAATGATTCTTTTTTATGACAACTATTTGATTTCCAACTTGGGACAGTTTTGACAATTCGTGCTCATACTGAAAAAAAGTTTGAAAATTCAAGGTTGTAAAACATTTTTCTTTTCTCATTAATAGTTATCTTCTTCAGCTATACAAACAATTAGCCTTATTTCACATTTGTATTTTCCATCTTTATTCCAATTCATAACCTAAAGGGACACAAGGTCAAAGCCTGTAAGTGTAACTTAATCAGTTTTGTCACTAAAATCCCAAATGTAATGGAATGGCACCAGTTGGACAATGTTTACAAACTTGAATGGAATAGCAGGTTTTATGAGTCTGTCTGTCAAAGAGTGTTCACAATGAACAACATATTAGCTTGTAATATTCAAGGACCCCGCAACGAAAATACAGAATTGAAGTACAGATGAAGTTCTAGACAAAAACACTTTATCTGAGTTGATGTACAGAAATAATCTTTAAGTCAAAAAGAGGCATTTTAAGTTCCTCTAGAGTCCATAACGTTTGAGGCCAAATATGTCTTCATTTGTAGTGGCTACAATACCATGTGTTACTTAGGCATAATTCGTGTCGAGGATGCAATGTAAGTAGCAATTTCATTGACATCTACTGCACAAAAAAATGATTATAGGTTCAAACAGGATTCAAAAGTAAACAAGTACCTCTCCTTTAAGCTAGATGCATGGATTCATACAAAATAAATGCCTGGTTTCAACAACGAACTTCAAGAGAGGATCAATTTACAGTAGAGTTCCTACAAGACAGAATGTGAGATCAGATAACCAATAACATTTTCAGTCTTGTGGAGGGGTGCCTGTTTTCAGGTTTGTTTTGCAAAACACACAGTAAATGAAACAGTGGTAGAGATTGGATCGTGAGATTTGTCTCGAATTGTCATATAGTGAAAGATTTGATTGGATCAACACGGGAAGGACCGACCCATTACATTTCAGCCATCAAGGCAGATGGGGCACCATGTAGTAAAAGTTGAAACTACAAATGGTTCTGCATTCCGAATATTGCATGGAAGATGGAAGTAAACTGCAAAGTGCAAACAGATGAAGCAGTACTGGATGCCAAAAGGTCAAATCATGATGGCAAGCTATGGAAGTAAATAATAGATTTGCATAAGCTACTTGTTCTTTTAACACGCAATCCGAGCCAAAATGATGATAACCTACGTTACCAAATTCTTCCCTGGCAACCCCAAAGTCTGGTCCAGTTCTTGCAAAAGTCTGGTCCTCTCATATTCTTGCAAAAGTCTGCCCGAATTCTGTCAGACGAACCCAGCACGAATTTTGCCGTTTTTATAATTTGCAAATCTGCGGCAGGACTCAAGTTGAATTTGGCCAAAAAAATGGACTTTTTACTTTTTAAAAAAAAATTTTGGTCTATTTTAGTCAATCCAACCCCCCCTATAATAGACCACTAAAAAGGCCAAAAAGATAAAACATATGCCATTTGGACTAAAACATTAATCTTAGTTGCCGATTCGGGTTCAAGAATCCGGTTCGTGGATTCGTGAATTTTTTTTTTCCCATTTTGGATTCGAGTGTGTGTGTGTGTGTGTATATATATATATATATATATGCATTATATATATATGCATTATATATCCAAAAATATAAGAGAAATATACATAATTCTAAAACTAAATCATTTCATACTATGAATCTATGATGCTTGATCATTGATCAATGCCAAATGTCAAAGTCTTCATAACTAGGTCTTAGGTAGTCTTTGTTGGTGGTTGTTTTCAAGTCCCTAGGTCCGGCAAATAAGGTTTGAGTGATTTTGGCCTATTGGAAAGTCATGTCTGACTGGGATTTGGGCGACAGCTAAGCTAAGTCTATCATAGAGATGGGGTCGAAACCAAGTGATTTGTGATAAAACGAGTTAAAACCCTTTGAGAATCCTTTTGCCAGCTTCAGTTTGACCTTAGAAAGCCATGATGGATTGTGAGAGGTAACCCTGCTGAAGGCTTGCTGAATCCTGAAATTTGGCTGAGTCTGGAATTTTTCGAATCTAGAATTTGCATCTTAACTCCTATAAAGCTGAAACCTATCTCAAACATCCTGGAATGTATTTAACTTGTATATATACAAATATAAATTAAAGTAAAAGAAATTAAATAAATCAAACTTATACTTAAATGTTATATTTGTATAAATCATCCTGTCAATTTAGGGTTAGATGAAAAAAAATTTAAAAATAGACATATTAAGTGCTTTATGCCTTCATAGGCTGCGGGTCCATAGGGATTCGCATGGATCTGCACGGGATCCTCAAGGATTCGTGGTGGATCCCCCCGGGTCCATGATGGATCCGGGCAGGGTCCTTGCAAAAGCTTGTGGATCCGTCTGGATCTGCAGCTCGCGGATCCAAACAGATCCACAGGCTTTTGCAAGGACCCTGCTCGGATCCGTCACGGATCCGACGCAAATCCGGACCCGGACCCGGATCCGGGCCGAAACAGGCGAATCCGGCAACTAAGACACTAATATATATGGTGGTGTATTTTGCTATGTTGCTTTACTATTAGCATAGTGGTGTATGAACTTATATGCTCAAGATAGATACATATACATATACATATACATATGTTTTTGTACAGACACACCCAAAATGAATTCGAACCCACCCCCAAAAAATTTGAACGAGTTTCGAACCCGCATCTGAACCGGCAACTTAGATGATAACAATAATCATAAACCACCTGCCTATAAATGTTTTGTTCATCTTTTCTAAAATTGACTCGATTTAATTTGCTGTCTCAAGCAGGTTTCTCACCACCGACTGTTGTTTATATTTGAAAGTCGTTATGTGGCATATTTTTTAAAATACCCAATTAATGCTTCCATTTTATAAGGCAACCAAAACACACATCAGAGATCTTTCTGTACATCATACTGTCATGTTCCTTTTGTCCATCCTCACATTTAGTTAAGACGAGAAAATTGGAGTTTGCAAGTGAGAGCCATTTCAGTAGTAGTTTGATTATGACAAATTGTCAAATTACCACATAAGAATCTCAAACATGGCCAGCGCAATTCCTATATTGATTACAACTCTGATTGATGAGTGAAGACTAGAGAGTGGATTCACAAATATTCCAAATCCACAAGATCAAGCCAGTTTCTTAAAGAATTTAGTGTCTGGGGATGTTTCAAAATTAGGGCTTATAAAAGTTAAAGCCCTATGTGATTATATTCTTCCTAGCACTTCTTTTGTTCTTGTTCTTCTTCCCCCAAAACTTGAAGGGTCTGGAGATGCTTCAACATAAGAACATGTAAAATTTTAACCCTTATCCAGACATGTTTTTTTATACTTTTCATTGTCCCAAGTCTGTCTGTATTGTTTCCAAAAAAGAACCCACATCTTGTCAAATTTTCTGATGTAAATGGCTAACCTTACTCTCAACAATGCCTGAAACACACTTCAAAATCTATTGCAAATCTAATTTGAAACCAGATAACAAAGATTGCAAATCTGATTTGAAATCAGATAACAAAGATTTTATGGCCAGACAAGCAGCCGCTCAACAAAGAACATCACACAAACATTTGCAATGTCCAATCATGGACTGCCAGCTCAAAAATGAATTCTTTGTTCAATCATGGACTCCCGACTCAAAAATGAACTCTTTCATTACAGAAAACTCTCCAAATTTACAAACTATGAATTCAAATGCATATATAAACAAATAAAATGCTTATGCTATCTTAATTTTTACAGACTATTCTCTATTCACCCAACTATCGATTCTCCTATTTGAAATTTATTTATTTTGTTTTGCTGCCTGTGCATGTTCTTCTTTATGCTTCATCCACACAACTCATTCTCCAAACTATGACTTATCTGGATTTTATCTAGTACTCCAACTGCCTCTGTTCATTCCAGTGCATCTTCCTCTCCTCATTTGGGCTTTGACCCATATCATTTCTTTTTCAACGCAGACCCCTCCGCTCTGTCACTTCTACGCAGCACTGTCATTTCTTTTTATTCACATTTCTTTTCCCTATCGTCTCACTTTCACGCTACCTCCCCTCTCTTCATCTCCAGCATTCAGATTTCTATTTTTCCCCCCCTTCTCATGTGCGGGAGCCTATATTTAAAAATGGTTATTTTGCTTTTCCTATGAGCTGCCTTGTTAAATTCTTGCCATTCCTTTTCTAGGCTGCTGGCAGAGGTTGTGGATTTTGGCCTTACACTTGCCATTTGAATTTTCTCAGAAGTTTCCAGAACCTTTTCAACAATTCCATTTTGTGCATATCCTGCAATCATCATGACGTTCCTTGAGGCAGTCCACTGTCATATTTATGCTTCCATATTCTGCATACATGTATGCCTGGACGGTTGCAATTACATCTGACAGAATTCTGAAAATGACAAATGTCCAAACTCTGTTTTCAGAGCTCCCATTTACCATGAGCAGGCAGGATGCTCCTGCTATCATATTCTACCTGTTTCGGGGGATATACCTTCTCCTCCTCTGATGGAAGAGTGCTTGAAGACCCTCAGCCTCCTCGCCTAGAAATTGAGAGTGCTTAAAGGTCAAGAACATAAATGCTCTTGGCCTTAACCATGCATGCGAAAATGAAACTTACATGAACGCTGACATTTGCTTCTCTATTTTTAAATTTTTCATTTCATTAATCCAAACATGAACATATTTATATTGATCCTGTATTTCGCTTTTTACTGATAAGAGTAGAATGGTATATCTCATGGATCTTTGCAGGAAATAGCATTTACCCAAAAAAATGGCATCCAAAGCATAAATACTTATCGTCCATAATAAACAACAAAAAGGCTTTTTAAGGGTTTGTTTTTGAAGTGCACTCGTACATAGGAAACAATGTTGTACATAGCAAACTGAAACAAAAAAAAGCCGTGTAATTGAAGTTTACTTGTTCTCGTATCGGGCAATCGGGACTCACAAAAAAGTTTTGTTCAAACCGCATATCCTAAAATAAAAGTTAGCAGAAAAACAACCCGATGTCTTAGTTCAAATGCCAAAGGTCTCCAATGCTTTACCAGTAAGCCTGCACATCCTCCATTCCTGCAACACTTGCGCCCCCATTTCCTCGTAAAACTTGATGGCATTCACATTCCAATCAAGCACGCACCACTCCACTCTGCCAAACCCTAACTTCGCCGCCTGACTGGCCACCGCCTTGAGCAAAATGGTGCCCAAACCCCTCCTCCTGTAGGGCTCCCTCACAAAAATGTCTTCTATATAAAACCCCGGCTTCGCCAAAAAACTTGAATAATTTCTGAAAAATAGAACAAATCCCACAACGATCGCGCCGCTCTTCGAAATGAAATTCTGCGCATCTGGGTCGTCCACGGGAGGGTTCAGGCTCAGATTCTGAACAATGTTTTCAAAAACAACATTAGGGTTTTCAGAGCTGAGGGTAGGGTTTGTAGGGCTTGTGGGACTTGTTGGATTTATTTCTAGGATAAAGACAGTGGGACCTTCGAATGGAGGGGCATTGAAGAGGGTGGATTCGAGACCGGATTGTGTTGCTTCACACATATGAGTCAGGCGTTCAAACTCGGCCATTTGCTGGATTAGTTTTAGGATGAAAGGAGAATCCTCTTTGATTGCCAGTCTCAAGCATATAGAGGCTTCGTTAACTGCCATCGCCATTGAGATTTTAAGCTTATGTTTGCATCAATTCTACACCGAAGGCTAGCCTTCCGAGCCTCTGTTGTGTCGAATGAATGGATATGTTTTCTGGAGTATAACTTCGCCTCCTTTTTCGGAGCCATATGTATAAAACAGGCTAACGTATTAATTTGCAATTTTCTCTGAAATATTTCGGCAGGTTGTGTGGAAATTTTTTAAAAGTTTTTTATTTTATTCATTTTGTAATGATGGATAATTCAAGTTTATAAGTTTTCGTCTCGTTTGTTCTCTAGACTCTTCAAGTTTTGAAGTTTTCTTCTCGAAGGTCTTGAGTTGAAATTTGCATAATTCAAAAAAAATTGTTTTATAAGTTTTTAATTTTTCTTGTTTTTTTTTCTGAATTTAATTGTGTATGTTTTTCAATCATTGTTTCTGATTATACTTTATGATGAGCTCTTTAAACGGTTATGAAAGTGTGATCTTGATGATAAGATAAGTATCAATTTTTAAACTAGTTATAAAATCACACCAACACTAACAAGAATAATAGATAAGTTTCAAGTTTTATAGAAATTTAAAAAATTATCCATAAATGACATTTTACAACAGAATTTAAAAAAGAGGGTGGCTTACATAAGATTCTAATTTTTTCTCTAGAATGATTTTGTAGAAAAATGTTTAGATATATCAATTTGAACTATAATACTTACTTAAAAGTTTTTTTACTTCCAAATTATTTCTTTATATAGTTCAAATTGATATATCTAAACATTTTTCTACAAAATCATTCAATAGGAAAATTTAGAATCTCGTGCAAGCCAAGCGCTACAATAGGAGCGGCAAATGATAAAGACAAGAGCTTCAACCCGCTTCCAAAGGGGTGAGATGAAATGGGGAAATGGAACAACACAAACTAAATAAATTTGATGAGAGAAACTCGAGCACCTCACCATTTACAGAAGCTCTTACGCTTTGCCTTGTCTTGTGTGTCATTACACTTAACCTCGTCATTTCCCACCATTTCAATTGTAATTGCTTGAGTTCTTTTTATGTACACGTAACTCTCGACATAATTCCTCGACCAACTTAGTTTAGAAGACAATAAAATGAATGACAATTTTTTTTTAAAAGGGCCAAATGTTTACAACCATATTTGCTTCCATTGTAAGAAGCCTCTTGGCTTAAAAAATATTGTGTTTATTATAAAATATTGATATTTTGACATATCAATAGTTATCAAATTTAAAGTAAAAGATGAGTTTTCGTTTACAAAATCATGCTATTACAATCCATCAAATTGTGTTATTGCACTCCATCACCTCTTGCAATTCTAAAATACCTTTCAACATTAATAACAAGTTGTGGTAGAGGGAGCAAGGGCAAAATTGGAAAAGGGTGCGCAATGACACACTTTATGCTTGGCCCTTTAGGCCTTTGATCCATTACTAAGCCCTATAACCTATTAGTTAGTCTGAGGTCGAATCGACACCACAATTCGTCTAATAGGCATAGGTAAAATAGCACTAGGAGTGTTCTTAAAGGAACACTAGGGAATGAAACCTATATCTAGACAAGGTGCATTCGAAAGTGACGGTCCATAAAGAAGATATAACAAGGACACATTAGGATTTCTGTTATTGTCCTTGCCAAGGGTTTCAAGTTCACAACGGAACTTGTAGGAGAAAAATGATTCTAGTAGAAGATGTAAGTGCAATAGAATATTTGATTATGTTTATATGTTGTCGCACAAAGTTCTAGTTTGAGCAATGGTAGGGTAGGTGATAGCCAAGAATAAACTCTTGCATTTGTCAAGAACATGTTAGATGTAGTTAACAAAAATGGTTTATTGTTAGTGTACATAACTAGTTATTTTGTAGACTTATAGGCAAAGATTAAGATAGAATGTATCAAGGTTGATAACTTAAAATAATGTGTACTTAACAAAGATGGTTTATGGCTGGTGTACGTAGCTAATTATTGTGTAGACTTATATAGGTAAAGATTAAGATAGAATGTATCAAGGTTGATAACATAAAATCATTTATATGCAATGTGACAAAACTTGTTGGATATATATCAAGTCTAATATTCGTCATCATTGACACCCATTAACTCCAACATCTAACCTAAGATTATCCTAGAAATTTTAATGCAATGCCTTTAAAGTTAAATCTTACCATATGCAAAGAGTAGGAGCTTAATGGTATTAGGAAATATAGTTCCATTTTATCAAGCAATGAACTTTGTTTGGTTAGACTAACAATACACTTGCAACTACAATGAAAAAATCTTCAGTCGATTATGGTTGTTGAATCTCCATACTTTGTTCTAAAGTTGCCATGCCTAAACAAGTTGCAAGTTGCAAATTTCCATGTAAGAAAGATGTTCAACATGTACACAATTTTGGCATTATGATTGTAATCATGTCACAAGAATTTAATACCAAATACACCAAATTTTTCACATTCATGAAACTTGCAATACTAGATCAATCCCAATATGTAAAATAAAAATCTAATATAGCTTTAGAAAGACATAATTAAACAAAAGAAACGTGGCTTAGAAAAGAACAAATGAGAGTAAAAGCAAACTGGAATATTCCTTTAGAATCAACTCGTTTATGTTTTACTTTTCAAACCTAGCTCTTTGTGTCGAATAAACAAATAATCAAGGCACAAATTGGGTCACATACAAAGTTGAGAAGGAAATCAAGGTGATTAGTGGAGATGTTATGCTGGCAATGAAATCGAGTGATGGAGTCCCTAGGTCATTAGGCGTGTTGGTTCTCCTACATTTAGTAAGGTGTTATGATATATTATATATTATAAATATGAGCCTAAACTTGCTAAACTATCTTTAAGAATAATAAACTAGCTAAATTATGACTCTAAACTATTTTTAGGAATAATAAACTTTCTTCAATAAAAAGGGATCTCCTAAACTTTCTTCAACTTTCTTCAATAAAAAGAGATCAATAGATCCCATGGACAAGTCTAAATTAAATGCATCAGTTTTCCACAATTCATTAGTTGATTGGAAATGAGCAGTACTATTAAAGTACAATTTACATAATATATTTTAAAAATAATTAGATATGAATATAATAATAGATAAGAATCTTGAAGATATTATTATCAAGAATAAACAAATAAAATAATTTTTTTATGACTTCACTTGTACATAAGAAACAAGTTGTTACACAAGAAACATAAAAAAAAAAAACACATTTGAAAATCACTATTTCCCCATACCATGAGAGTTGTATCTGTAATACCCCAAAAATGGGCTATATGTTCATTAACCTCCTACATCCTCAAATCAAACGAAATCGACATAGAAGTCCTAACCTAAGGCACATCTGCACATCATCGAATCTAATTGATTATCTTAAATTCTGCATCGGGGAATATTCCTAGTAATATTCCTAATTATCTTAATTATTTTTAATTTAATGATTATTTGGCGATAAATCACATTTATCCTAAGTTTGATTAATTGAAAAATTTTCATATTTAATTAATTAGATTTAATATCTTGCCACTTAATTGTGTAATTAAATTTAATTCTATCTATTATTAATTGTATTATTTAATTTTGACAATAAATCCAATATCCTATGAATAATTGATTAAATTCTTATTTAATTAATTAAAGCATGTTGTCATTATTTAATAATATAGTTTTTAATAAAAGTTTGATTAAATGATTGATTAACCCATAAATCAATTATTTATTTTCAAAAATCAGTTAAGTTGAGAGTAAATCATTTAATTATTTATTTAATTCTTAATTATTATGCACATTCAAAAGAAACAGTTAAACTCCAAATCAGAAAATCAATGCAAGTTATTGACTTTTTGGAACTCAACATCATTTTTGAGTTTTAAAATTGATCTAAACTTCTAATTTGAGTTAAAAAACTATTTTTGCATGATTTGCATGTTTTTGTGAATTAAATTATCCTTTATTTAAAAATAACTCAAAAATCAACCTGAGTTATTTGAGTGATTTATGGATTTTTTTCATGCATCCTCAAAGCCCTAGATTTCTATAAATTAAGGCTTTAGCTCTTCATAAATCATCTCTCAAATCCACAGAATCTCATAATTTGCGAACTTATGCTAGTGAATGGCTATCTGGAGAATCAGAGCTTCTTTGCGAATCAACCACGTTTTGTGAGATCACTTTTGTTTTCATTTTATTGTTAGATCATTTTAGTATATCAATTTCCATATTAGCATAGATTCATATCAAGTTTTCATCATATCATTGCATAGAAAATCAAAAAAATATAAATTAATTGCATTCATATTTTATATTAGTTTTGCATTCAAATCCTTCATTTAGGTGTCGTCAAGGTCACTAATCTCAATAACAATCTGAGAACATCATACTCGCACCTATTAGAAGGCAGTAAATCGCCTAGTTCGTTTAGTTTTCATTTATTGCATGATTTCGATTTCAACTAACCTCTAATATTTTACTGAAGTGTTGTGTCTACAGATCAGGTACAAAATTCACACACACAGTATCCACATAAAAAGTTGAACTCAAATCAACTTCAACAATTTAAAGAGCTAGTTTTGCAGTTACTTTGAGGTAATTAAAGAGCTTTATATAAAACTGTTATATAATATTTTAAAATATGTTGTTTTATATATTTTCTCAATTTAATAATAAAATTGCAATTGATAATATAATTTTCCTTCTAAGTTCCTAACTATCTATTCCTAGTCATAATTTTATTCAATATATAAAAAGGCTGACTCAAACTTCATACTCGATAAAATAAAATTTAGCATGAAAAACAACCCAAGGTCTTGAGTTCAAATCCCAAAGGCCTCCAGTGCTTCACCAGCAAGCCTACAAATCCTCCATTCATGCAGCAGCTGCGCCCCCATATCCTTGTAAAACTTGATGGCATTGACATTTCAGTTGAGCACGCACCACTCCACCCTACCAAACCCTAATTTCATCGCCTGACTAGCCACCGCCTTCAGCAAAATGATTCCCAAACCCTTCCTCTTGTAGGGCTCCCTCACAAAAAGATCTTCTATATAAAACCCTGGCTTCGTAAAAAAAGTCAAATAATTCCTAATTTATCCTAATTATCTTTAATTTAATTATTAGATGGTTTATGGTTGGTGTACATAGCTAATTATTTTGTAGACTAATAGGCAAAGATTAAGATAGAATGTATCAAGGTTGATCTAACATAAAATAATGTGTGGTTAACAAAGATGGTTTATGGTTGGTGTACATAGCTAATTATTTTGTAGACTTATAGGAAAAGATTAAGATAGAATGTATCAAGGTTGATAACATAAAAGCATTTATATGCAATGTGCCAAAACTTGTTGGATATATATAAGTCTAATATCCGTCATCATTGACACCCATTAAATCCAACATCTAACTTAAGATTATCCTAGAAATTTTAATGCAATGCCTTTAAAGTTAAATCTTACTATATGCAAAGAGTAGGAGCTTAATGGTATCAAGAAATATAGTTCTATTTTATCAAGCAATGAACTTTGTAAGGTTAGACTAACAATACACTTGCAACTACAATGACAAAATCTTCAGTCGATTATGGTTGTTGAGCCTCCATACTTTGTTCTAAAGTTGCCAGGCCTAAACAAGTTGCAAGTAGCAAATTTACATGTAAGAAATATGTTAAACAATGTACACAATTTTGGCATTATGATTGTAATCATGTCACAAGAATTTAATACTAGATACACCAAATTTTTCACATTCATGAAACTTGCAATATTAGATCAATGCTAATTTGTAAAATAAAAATCTAATATAGCTTTAGAAAGACATAATTACACAAAAGAAACATGGCTTAGAAAAGAACAAATGAGAGTAAAAGCAAACTAGAATATTCCTTTAGAATCAACTAGTTTATGCTTTACTTTTCAAACCTAGATCTATGTGTCGAATAAACAAATAAACAAGGCACAAATTGAGTCACACACAAAATTGAGGTAGGAAATCAAGGTGATAAGTGGAGATGTTATGCCGTCAATGAAATCAAAGTGATCAAGTCTCTAGGTTTCTTCTTCACATAAAACTATCAAATAAAATAAATAGTGACGATCAATCAATAGATCCAAAGATTTGTATTGTTAATTAAACTTCTAAATATATGAGATAGTTAGGGGGAGACCTAGGATCTCACAAGGATAAAAATAATTCATGTTCAATGATTCACAACAATAGTTTGGACATCTAACAAAGCTTAGAAGTCTAGTGGGACATCCTATAGCATAAATGATTGGTCAAATTTGAAATAATTCTCATGAAAAAATGTCCTCACCCACCATGCCTAATATTGATTCCCTCATCGACTTTGTGAAGAAGCTTGGAAAGGTTGCATAAAATCTAAAATCTAAAATTTGAAATGAATTGAAGGTGCAATACTATTAGTGCAAGAGAGAAAAATTTTTTGTTAGAAGCAGCAGTGTAAGTTATTCCTAATAATATTACCTTATAGCGTGAAAGCATGAATACATATTCAAAGCATCAGATTGAAATCCCCAAATAGTAGTATGAATTATAAACATTTTTTGTTATAACTTGGAACTTTAAAAATACAATTAAAACTTCTAGCACTCTTATATTTATTGTCTTCTATCCTTAATTTAGAATTTAAGATATTGAATGTTTTACTATGAACATTACTATATTTCAATTCCACACAAAAATAAACAAATTTAAAATAGATATTTTTTTTGTCTAATGGTTCTGAGATATTAAAAGTCAATGCTCTATAATATATTAAATGTCACATTTTTAAAAAAAAGTTCTGCTCTTGGCAATGATAGTCATCAGTGCAGGTGGGATGAGGCCATGCTCCATAGCCTTTGGAGCAAATCAATTCGACAACACAAACACAAACGGGAAGAGAAGCATTCAGAGCTTTGTTTTCTCGAAGTGGGGGTTATTCTCTCTAATAACCAGTGTGCCAAGGGAAACATGAGTTAAATAATGAAACCAGAGGATAAAAATGGGCATTTGAATCCTATGAGAATATTGTATCATTTGGAAAGAAAAAGGGGATAGCCTTGACCTAGAATACAAGGACTTACTCTAGGCCATTTGGGATAGACAAGATTTTTCTATGATCAATCAAGTAAACTTTTTGTCACCTCTCTCTATCTCCTTGAAATTATAGGATTGAAACAAACATCTCAGTAGTATGTTCACATTTTCATTCTCTAATAAAAATAGCTAGCACAAGGGTTCCATGTTTCTTTTATTTTTGAATGGGTGCAATGCTTTAATTCATATAAATAAAAAATCAACCCCAATTTGATCCATATAGTTCAATTTATCTCCCTCTAACAAACTCACAAGTTGATTATCAATAATAATATGTATAAAGATCTCGCTAACTTAACAAGACACAAACCCACAATTTACAAACTTGTAAATTTTGAATCCAACCTTTTACCTAATATCTTTCATCCCAACCGCGAGGAAGACCACAATCCAACATTTAACAATCACATTTTGCGAACGCTTGATTACTTCTAAATTTTTCTTGACCACCACTTTGCACTACTTTAATGGTTGTACAAAAGCCCTTCACCTTCACCTGTTCCTCCATTAAGCCAGCAAACACATTACCAAATGCAACTCTGGGAAACTTGGTCATCATGTCATCAAGAGTGTCCACATGTATGAAAGGGACAAATGCCTTGTAGACATCGAGATACATCCCTAAGATAAACAAAACACACTCGGTAAATGCCCACCCACATGTATCCATTCTCTATGTCAATGGCCTCTACCACTGTGTCACTCACGCTTGACAATGCAACTTCCTTCAACATGAACTGCTGGGCCTAATAGTGAGGCTTTGTTAGTTGTCGTAGTTGTTTAATTTATTTGAAAAATAGATTTGCAAATGCTACAAGGAAAATAAACTATGAATTCATTTAATATGAATTCAATGAAGTCACAAGTTTCAAAGGTTTAGTAAGAAGGAATGGGGAGCACTATGTTTCTAAAATAGAGAATAAATTAATTATAAATTATATTTATTATGTATTATAATTTAAAATTAGCTAATTTTTTAAATTAAAATAATATTTATAAATTTTAAATAGAGAATAAATTAATTATAAATTATATTTATTATGTATTATAATTTAAAATTAACTAATTTTTTAAACTAAAGTATTATTTAAAAATTTCAAATTTCAAATAAATTATTTATAAATTATATTTATTATTTATATATGTTATAATTATAATATAATATAAATATAAATGGTAAAATTACAAATTTTAAACAAGTAATTTATTGTTTATATATTATATTTATTATATACCATCATTTAATTACTATTGCAATCTTTAAAACAAAAAATAATATTTAAAATTTGCTTAATATATAATTAACTATTTTAAGTTATATGTACAAATAAAAGAAATATAAAAATCACAAATGATCCAAGTTTTAAAGCCATTATACGCGGTTGAAACCTGCAAAGTCAAAAAATAAACGGTGGATAAAAACACTCAGAGATGGTGAAAAGATTCACACATTTCGTAATTCAAGTCTTGCATTTCATGGCTTCATCTCCTCATTTGCTCAGGAAAGATCGATCGCATGTCTTCCTTTTTTTCTACACTACAAAAATGTTCATTTTACACTACATTTTTTTGGGGGTAAATAAAGGGAAACATGATCGAATTTTAACCGTTGCCTGTCTAAAATAAATGGTGGCACATTTCTTCTGGTCAAATC
Source organism: Chamaecyparis obtusa (assembly GCA_027943335.1). Lineage (NCBI taxonomy): Eukaryota > Viridiplantae > Streptophyta > Pinopsida > Cupressales > Cupressaceae > Chamaecyparis > Chamaecyparis obtusa. The sequence continues at coordinate 2,212,257 of BSBK01002189.1, forward strand.
GGAGGCTCCACAAGTTTCTATGCAAGAGAACAAGCGAATGTCAAAGTGAAGCTATTGGGGTTCCCTTTATTGGAAATGGCCCTAACAGCTGGTTTGTTTTGGCAAGAGGCGGGCAAATATCGATTTGTTGGGGCTATGGTTTGAGCAGATGGTCTTGGGGTTACCATTTTCTCAAATGGCGTTAACAGTTGGCATTTCTTTTTACATGCAGGTGAGCCATGTGCTATCTTGTTTAGCCTCCTTTCATACATTTTCGTGGCAGGGCACCATAAAAGAATAAAATGTTTTAAACAGACTTTATGGAAATTGCTTTACCTTCGTCAGCATCATCAAGGCGTGCACTACCATCCGTGCTTTTCAAGTAGGGGAACAGTTCCATGTCCATTTCATTGAAGCAGGGTTGTATTCAGATGTAGTTGCAGGCACTGCTCTTGTTGATATGTACGCTAAACATGGTAGGATTGAAGATGCACGAAATATACTTGACAAGATGCCTAACCGAAATATTCTGGCATGGACTGCAATGATCATGGGATATGCGCAATATGTCTCTCTTGATGAAGCACTTAAAACTTTTTAACCAAATTTCTGCAAAAGACTTAGTGTTGTGGAATGCAATGATTGGCGGATTGGTTCAAAATGAGTATAGCGACGAGGCATTGCAACTGTATCAGGTATCAGGTCTGTATCCGACGGAAAGCTTTTGATAGAAGAAGAACTAGTAAAGCTTTTGAATGCCAAGTTCAAGCTTTTCAGAAACAGGTATGAATCCCCGAATTGGAATGGACATACATCTCGTATCTATGCTCTCCTAGGCCAAATTAAGAATTTAGAAGGGTGTTTTGCCTTGAATGAGGAAGTCTTTAGGAGACATGACGATAGCTTCAAATTAGCTTTGTCGATTGTTAGTAAATATGTTCCTAAAGAGGTCCTACAGAGGCAAATTGAATCCGAAAATGGGAGTTCATCTTCTAACCTACCTGAAGGGCTTATAGAAGATAAATCTTGCTCCTCTCATAACAGAGAAATTTCCAGATGAATCCGAGTCCTACAACTCGAACTGTTATCTGCAAAGAACATCCAGAAGCAAATTGAATCCGAAGATGAGAGTCCATCTTCTATCTAGGATGCGGGACATGCAGAGAGGGAAAATTTCTAAATCAATTTTAGGAATTAAAACGAATAATTTTGGGAATAATGGTGACGGAGGTCTGAAAAGATATGGGAATGTATAAATTGGGCATGGGCTTCAAATTTGAGAATGGACTTGATCTATATTTTGCCGATTTTGGAACTTCAAACTTCTTCTCTCTGAAGATGAAGATTAAAATAACGTATTTCTCCTTTAATATTGAGCTTTTATCAATATTGTTTTGTTTCATTTCAATTTATTTGCATCACTACCTTCTTTTCTTTTTGACACATTATATCTATATGCAGTTCAACAATGAGTTGAGTCAGTCGCTTACTACCCTGAAAATTTTCCAGCCAATCCGATTGCACTCAGTGCTCCAATACCATAGATTCACTATACTTCAAGATTGCTTCAGATGGGCATGTGCTGTTCTATTCCTTCGAACAGAAAACTAAAAAGTCTCTCCACAACTATTTGTTGAGCTTTAATAGTGCGCTAAGTACATGTGAGTACCCAATAACATGTGGGTACTACGGCATCTGCATAGACGGTCAATGCAGCTCTCCAAAAGAAGGCAATGCTTTTACACAGATTGACGCCTCAAAGCCCAATCTGGGTTGCCTTCAACGCAGTCCTCTCATCTGCCCAGAGAAACCCATGATGAGCAGCACCAAAAATTATCAGTTTTTCGAGCAAGATCATGTTTCCTATTTTAGTTATAATCTGGGAAATGCCTCAATTCAAGGTTTGAACTCGGGAGAGGAATGTAAAGCTCTCTGCCTCAAAAATTGCTTTTGCAAAGCTGCGTTTTTCAGGTATGATACCTCTGACAATTCTTCTAGTTCGGCTGGCTATCTGGAGTCCAATCTCTACACTCTGAAAATGAATACTCCTACTGATATGTTTTACAATTACTTTAAGTCCATTTAAGTCCATTTCATCTACCGTTTTGAAATGACTTGACAGGCAAAAATGACGTGGAGGCAAAAATGGCCGCTGAGATCGATGCCGGTTACGCCGCCGGTTCTTGTGTTGCAGGTGATGGCTGACCACCGGCAGCAGTCAGTTCCCTCCATCCATGACATGAGCGGCCACGATGAATTCTATGGTCGTCAATACCTTCTATGCAACTACCCACCGTCGGATGAAAATATTTGCCCGAGCCCTTTCAAAGGGAAACGCCTACGGCGTAATTATGGCGTAATTATAACTAGCAATCGCACCTTGGTGTGCGATAGGTACTCCGAAGATATTGAAGATCAATTACAAAAAAATATTTGAAGAGTAGAGATATTAAAGATCAATTACTAAGTAATATTTAAAAAGAAGAGTGGCATATAGAGAACAATGACATTAACATTGTATACATTTAAGAGTGTTGTTGAGGGTTACTATTAGTCACACATGAAAACAGTAGGTAGCTATGGGAATGTCAACAACACTTAATGTGGAAAACTACTTTATTAGAGAAAGTCATGGTCCATTTCATCAAATATTTATAAAAACATAAATCATAGGTAAGGCAGAATAGTTTAATAAGGATCAAGGACATAATGAAATTATCTACTCTAATATATAACTATAACTATGTTGATAATTATACTAATATATTTATTCTTAATTATAATACAATTATATTTTAATTTAATATACTATATAATTATTTAATTATATAATATAAAGTAGTAAATCAAGTGTAGTCTATTTACAGTGTGTATTAATAATCACAAAGAGATATTGAAGTTAACTTAAATCATTTAAGTTATATTAGCTTTATTTAATAGTATTATAAAATAATTTATTAACAAGTTAGGCTAAATAACATCAACAAAAAATTAAAATTTAAAAATAATCTAATAGCAAAGTACAGTGCGATCACAAAATTAAAAATGGAAAATTTATTCCATTTCAAAAGGAAGCTAAACAGTAAATGTGTGTGATTATTTAGACATAAGACTCCAACATCTGTGTATATAGTAAAGTTTAAAAGTTGAAAATATAGTTTGTTTGTTCATTTAGCTAAGGTCCATCAAGCAGACATATGAATTTAGTCCAACCAGCATAAAATTACCTTCCTTAAAGGTAGTCTAGGCCATTTGAATAAGCATAATTGAATCAAACTAATTGATGTATATTTTGTGTGGTTGAAAGAACAATCCAATTGAATGTTTTAAATTTATAATGGTTTGGTACCACCTAGAGCAAGGAAGCTTAGTTTGGTATACAACTTAGAAGTATAATATTAATTTTCTCTTTTACAATCTATGATTTTTTTTCCTTGGTTCTTGTTTAAAGGTTTGTAGTATTTATAATATCTGTGTATGTCATTACTATATTGCAAGGTGACATGTTCTCTCTAGTTATCATTCTTACAAGCTTGTGCAGAAGATAAAATGTATCATAGCTCATGCATGCATATGTTCCTATGAATGGTCATGTAAATTTAGATTTTTTTATTGCTCTAATTGAAAATGTGAACTATGAAGGATGTGTATTGAACATAGGTCTTAGATAATGGATTTTAAAATAAATGAATCATACGATCATAAAGTTGACCTACACATTATGATATTTCAAACTTACACATACAATAATATTATGAAAAATGTAAATTACCAATAACTTTGCTATAAATTGACTATCTTCCACAGTTTTACTCAACCCCTGATTGGGTCTCCTCCATTGCACATTCGAACCTTGTAGATGGCTCACCAATTCTTTCCTTGGCATATTGCTTACCAACTAAAGTGAAAAGAGAAATTTTGTAAGTAAAACATCTATTCCTTGCCTGCAAAACATGTGTAGAGTTGTTGACAAAGTATCTGAATTTGGTACTATGTTTAAGGCATTTTGGACACATTGGTTTTGCATGTGAATCTCTTAAAGCTTTTCCTAAACTTGTCATAGGAGAGAGGACTTAGTACGTGAACGTGTACCTAGTAATTAAATGTGGAATATTTTGAAAATTGATTCAGAAGGTACCCAAAGCGCACTGAAGGTAGAGTAAGATATAAATGAAAGAATGCACAAAACCTCTAGTTTGTAGTTGAGTGTTTCTATTGTAGCATTTAAATTATATAATTAACGTTGAAGGATTTGATAAACTGTAATTTGGAAACATAAAAAGAATTAAATTTTTGAAATTGTAATTAATAAAGTAAAAAGAATAAATTAAATGAAGTATTATTTAGTAAAAAAATAAATTGATGTTACAAAGCATTATACAATATATATTTAGGCCTTTAATGTTATGCCCATTTGTCAAATCTATTTTTGAAACTTTGCTTGAAGATCAACCAAGTCCTTTTCTTTCAAATTACATCATGGAAGGTGGAAATCTATATTGTGATCATTACCATGGGATGAGGATCAACCTACTATTCCTACTTGTAAATTTGTCTTGCATATTCAAGATCCATTGAGTGCTAAGTTTTCCATTTGTAAATTTGTAAATTAAAAAAAGTAAAGGTGAAGGAATATTATAATTTGAAGAGTAAGTAAAATTAATATCATAATGTTAAGAATATAAAACTAACATATAAGAAAGAATTAATTTAAATGACATTTTTTTTAAAGAAAATGCAATGGTTGCAACTATTTTTCAATCCAAGTAGTTTGTAGCTTTTTAACGTAAGTGTAGTACTTGAAAAGGGTCTTTTTTTAAAGTTGAAAGTGCGCTATATCGTTTATAATAAATCAATGTACAGGAGTGGATGTTGTGTTGGTCTTCTATGTTGCTTGGAAAGTAGAAGCCAATATAGAAGCATTTATTCTTCGAACTTTGTTCTCCATTCATCATTTGTCCATACTTGACTTGGACGCAGTGTGGATCTAGAGTATCCTTTTAGAGTGCTGGATATAGGAAAGTGGACTTCGTAAAATTCTTGTTGGCTGTAGGGGAAACAAAGCTGTCAATAATGATACCCCGTTTTCAGTAATTATCATCATGTGCTTCAACAGAATACCCAAGTGGTATATAGGAAGGGAAAATAGCTATAGGTGGAGTGGGTCTAATTGAATCTCTAGGAATATTTTCTATGAGGGGTTGTGGGTTCGACATGTGGGACAAACAATGACATAATTGTACTTGGTATGTGGGAGAGTCAGTATTCGGTGAAATTTTTGTGATTGTACCATTGTACGAAGCTTCCTCAAGGCCATCTTTGCGATGGCATACTTCAACCTTCATGCCAACTATGTATGCCATTTTTTTTTCCCTGAGAAATAAGACAATACTTGTAAGAACACTTCTTGTTTTCTTTTTGAATTGTGAAACTTAACATGATTAATTGGAACATGTATTAAGCTTTTATTTACTTTGTGGTGTGCAGTAAGAAGTAGGAAAAATAAACATTTAAAGCTGCATTGTCAGGTAGAAAAGATAGTAAAATTTAAACTATATTTGCATTTGTCTAATTATCATTTTATTTGTCGGGCATTCAATTTTGGGGGTTGAAACTGATAAGTTTATTCAAATTAAGCAATCCATCATTACAGAATAAGGTAGAGTGTAAAACATAGAACATACTTGTATTGTTTAGAAAGAACATTTGATAAGATCATCATAGAGGAAAGAATTAGTGAAGAAAACCTCTTTTATCTTCTTAGCTTACATAGTATGGGGAGAATAAGTTATTTATAAAGCCATGAGTATTGCATGGGAGCTTTGTTGTCATTCAATAATTTGTCAAGCTTACTTGGTACTGCTTCATTTGTGGGTATTTGATATTCTTATTATTCCTGTCTTCCTGCAACACGGATATGTATGTTAGTATTGATGATATTGTATTTTTTTTTTTGTTTGGAAAGATTACTTAGTATCTAAAATAAATTATAAGGAAATGAAATTGATAATGTTGTTAATCATTTTTTTTTTGCCTCCTGAAGGTAGTAAAGATATAAATGGAAATGGTAATGGTAAGTACCAGTACTTGCGGATGGGCAGAAGGATATTCTTGCCAATTGTGCCTCCTCCTCTTTTCTGTGTGCCACAAATGGATTTTGTTGCATACGTGCATATCTTTCGTATGTGAAAGATGGTTGGATGCGGAGGTCTGCAAGCTGGCGTACTCTTGATATTGATGTGAAAGTTAATCCCTGTCTGTCGATGGTACCGATGTCTATTGTTGCTTTGTCAAGTGTGAGTCCTTGAGATTTATGTATTGTTAAGGCCCAAGCCATTTTTAGTGGGATTTGGCGATGCTTCCCACGACTTATTGGAATTATTGGAATATATTGGGGGTTGTTATTGTCCCATGGTGGGCCCATGTAGTCTTTAAAGTAAACAACAACAAATGAAGGAACATGAGGTGGAGGTTGACCATCATTGTATACAATTGATTTGACTTGACCAAGTGCACCATTGACAAGTCCAGCTTGCACCCATAGATTTGCACTAAGCATGACTTCTTGTCCTATACATAACAAGATCTTTGATTGAAGCTGTTCTTCTTCTAGATTTGAGCATGGTAATCCTTTTGCTTGTTCTGCATCTGAAATTGCTATTGGTTGTGCTAAAGATTGCAACATTTTCCTGTTATGGAGGAGGACCTTTTCATTAGTCGAGAAAAGATGTATGGCTATTGAAAAAGTAGTTTGTTCTTCAACAGTAAGCGTTGAATTTTCCCTTGTCATTAGGATTTCCCAATCTGCAATTGTTTGGGTCCCATTGCATAGATTTGAAAGGAGTGAGCGAAATTGAAGTTGCATTGGATTGTCACCGCTTTGCTGGTAAATTTTGTCCAGAGTTATAAATGTGCTGAAGCTTTTCCAGAGTGTTCCACCGTAGGAATTTGAAGCATACATGGGAATGTCTTTGACTGGTGGTAGTTGCCCCAAGTCCCCGAATAGAATAATTGAGCACCCTCCGAAGGGAAGTTGATTTTTTGCAGGGAATGCCTCTCGCAAGCGTGCATCAATTTTTTGTAGCAATTTTGGACCAATGAAACTCATTTCATCTATGAGGACATATCTAACAAAATACATGCTTTCTTGGAATGTTGCAAGCATTTGTCCTTGGAGGGGCGTTATCTCTTTAATTGGTATTCAGAGGGCTGAATGTATCGTTGATGCTTGAATGTTGAATGCTGCCACACCTGTGGGTGCGAGAAGAAGCAATGGCGATTGTCCAGTTGTTGCTGAGTTGATCATTTTGTACTTTATGAATGTAATCAAGTGTGATTTTACAGTGCCCGCTGTTCCTTGAACTATTAGTTTTAGTGGTGTTTGTTGATGAGGGGCTAGTAAGTGTGCTTCAACAACATTGTATGCCTTTTGTTGTTGTTTAGATAATGTAGTTTGGGATGGCTGAATGAGATGTTGTGAGCTTTGAAAGGTTGGACGAGTATTTTGAATGAATGTAGTGGCTAAATGTTTTTGTAGTGGAGTGAATTCAAAGTTTTCCCAATTATTGTTCAAGTCAATTTCTCGGCTACCTAGCATATCAATTTCATTGAGGTGGATAGGAAGACCTGGGTACAGTCCAGAAAGTGCCTGCCATTCAGTGGGTATACTATCATGTATTATATTGTCGTTGTTTGTTTGGATGTCGTCATCACTTTCTTGACTTGGTTGAAGAGGGGCTCTTCGTACATGCCATGGCTTGTATTTTTTTGAGAAATTCTCCCAATTTGTTTTTACTTCAAGTGATGATGAACCGATATGCAATGGGATGTTGCAGAATGGTTTGTACAATACCAATTCAGTCCAGCAGAAGTCTTCGTAACTGTTGTCTTCCTTTGCAGGGGTTGTCAAGAAGCGTGGAGTGATTCGAACAATAGCTTTTCTAGGATGCTCTTTCCATTTTTTTTTCCGTGAATCCTTGAAAGTCCATTCTTGTGTTACTTGAATGAGTGGGATATTCTCTAAATATTGAGGGCGTGCAATGTATGCTTCTATATAGTTTGGATGTGTGGGTTCTATTGTGGTTTGTAGTGGCACACGTTGGAGTTTTTTGCGGTTGACATTCAAGGAGACAAATATCCTACTTGATTGTGACAGTGGCAATTTGAGCAGGAGGTGGCAGGTTTCTTGGGCACCGATGTCACGGTCAACAAGATTTTCAAGTAACATTCTTTGGAAAGCAATTGGCGCTAGTTTATCTGAGTCAAATCTGGAAGAGACACGGGATAACATGGCGTGGTATGTTTCTGACTTGGTTTCAGCTTTTGCTGCATATTTTGCGATGTACTTAAGGACTGCGTCAATTGTGAGGATAGGTTGGCAATCTACATTGGCTCTCCAAATTGATAGGATTTGTGGATTGTGTAGGTTTAAATGGTCATCATTACAAGAGGGGGTATGGCTAGGTTGGCCATTTTCTGTGGCAATTAGTTTTGACTTATCTTGTGTGGTCCAAGGTGCTTTGTAACGACATACAAGAGAAGGGCCTTTCAATCTAAGACATGTTTGTTGGGTACATTTTGTGTGTCATTGTACACAGTTGACCAATTCAGTGTAGTCAAATGTAGGATCTGTAGTAGTGATGTTGTCTGTGTCCATCAAACATGGATCATCTTGAAGTGAACGTTGAATGTGCTGGTTTCTAATTTGTAGATTTCTTGGGTTCCATGCAGACACATAGCTATCAATATAGTCAAGTGCATTTTTAATGGACTCTTCATTGTTCCACTGTAATTTTGCAAAGTCTGGTGCATCGTGGAGCCAGACAAAGCCATGGATATGTGTAGAACCTCTATGTTGCCATTCATATCTGAGAGAAGATTTGTACTTTAGTAAATTAAATAATTATTTATAGAATGAAAAGTAGGAGTTATGGAGAGTTATACCTGTACCAGTAATTTGTTGCACCAAGCAGCTTTATTAGGACCTCCTCACGGAATGTTGTAAATCTATGGTGCATGTAGAGTGCTGCAAGGTGTGGATTTTGAATAATATTTTTGATCCTCCATTTTGTTGCAGCAGTAAGATTTGTCGGTGATGTGGTTGGCATGACCTTGTGTAAGTCAGGCCATTTTGTATCAGTAGCACTAAGGGTGAAGAATAGAGTTGGACAACCTATCTAAATAACCATGTCAATAAGTTCTCCCCTACGCTGGTTCCAGAAGGTTCTTGTGCCATGGATTGATGCACTAAATCGCATGAGCTTCTCAGCAAGTTTGTCATCAGGCAAGTCCTTTAACCTTTGTCGTAGGCCTGCAATTGTTTCTGGCATGGAACCATCAAGTTGTTTGTGGACAAATATTGATGCTATGGCCTAGCTTCAGTGGCGCATTAGAATGTTTAGTATGAAGTATCTAAACCGTGGGTGTTGCCCAAACCTATTGTCATGGTATCGTAGAAGGTGTAGAGCATACTCATGTAACTTGACATCTTGTGCATGATGTTCTTTGAATGTTGCTTTTCCTTGGGGGAACAAAGTTGGGAAAGCCATTACAAATAGTCCTTCTGTTGTGTACTCATTTATTGGAGATGAAGAAATAGGTGGCCATTGTATGCTTGGAATTGAGCGTCCCTCCCCTAGATGTAGTAAAGAACGCACCTCTTCCATCTCCCTACGTGCAGTAGGCAAGTTAGGCACAAATGAAGTTGCTTCTTCTAGTTCTTCTAATGTGTCATTTTCCATTGTTTCTAGTGATACCGTAGATTGTTCAGCATGACTAGTAGTAGAAGTTGTTGTATATAAAAGCTCTGAAATGTTTGTTGAATGAAGAGGCAGAGCTGACAATGCCGATTCATCTAAATGTACATCTTTGTAATATGGGTCATTTGAAATTTTATATTGCAATGCATCATGGACATGACCCCTGCTAACATAGAAGCTGTATTTTTTATCGAAAATATTTTCTTTACTGACTATTATTATGTCCAGTCCATCTAGTCGCCTGGGTAAGAAGGATGCAATTGCAGAAATATCTTGAGGGAAACATATCGTGTGACCACTGTATTTTAGTTGCCCACCTCTTGCATAAGTAACTTGGATGACAGGGCTTATACGTGCAATTAACATTTCTTCAACTTGGGTGAGTATTTGTAAACATCAAGGCTGCGCACCAGGATCCATATTATTCAATTTTGAAAAACGGTGGCCATGTTTTTCTGATATGCATCTGGAGCAAGTGTTTGTTCCATTTGAGTGCGTGACTTTTATGCCGGGATATTTTTCCATCCAGACATAGCAAGTTGTGAGTTTACAAAGGCTATCCAATTTCCTGCAGAAACTATCTCTACATGTGTAATAATGTGGAGTAAAATGTGGCAAGTATGGCTAGGGTTCAGAGATATGTTGGCTTGTAGTGGGTATGAGGAGTGGTGGAGGTTGTGAATGTTGTTGTGTAGGTGGAGTAGGTAATGTGGGACTGGGTGCTATAGTGCGAGGCTGTGATCGGTCTGCACGCCTTCTTTTGTTGTGTATGTCTTTTGTTGCATGGTATTTTGCACGACGCTTTTCATTCTGTTTGTTATGCTTCTTTCCTGCAGGATCAAAGCCTATTTTCATTTTCAGATATAGAGGGTCGTGAGAGGATGCGTAATATTTGCAAGTAGCGTGAGAGTATAGTTAAAGAGTTGAATGTTTGGAAAGAATAATTACAAGTAAGATTGATCAAAATGTTTTTATTTTTCATTTGTTGGAAGGTGTTTTCTAACTAATTGGGTTTTGCCGCTAGCCTTGTAATTTGGAAAAGTTATTCATTCTCTTTTAGAGCATAGAAGGTTAGACATAGTATGTAATCTACAACGTAGTATGCCTTCATTGTTTGAATATTTTTTTACCAAAGTTGTATGAAAATTAGGTAGTATATAGTTGACCAAAACAAATATATTGTATCTAATTAGTAAAGAGTTAAGGAGTTCAAGTTTTATTAAGACACTATAGGTAAGTTTAGTTGAGAACAAAGAGGGATATATATTGAATAGTGCATAATTCAAATGAACACAATTTAGCAGTAAGTATTGTAAAAGGACAAATGTAATACACATACAACATTGAAGCAAAGTTGAAGATACTTGATTACATGTTTTGGCATAGGGAAGAAAGGCGATAATATCAAAGCCTGTGTGATTTTACAAGTCTAGATATGCTGACATAACTGGAAAACAAACACATGTACAAGTATGGTTGGATTTCAATAGTTTGAAATATGTATCTATGCATAATGAGCTTAGAGTAGCATCTTTAAACATATTTGATAGCTGTCACGATAATGCTTTGTGTTTCTTCCCCACTGAAATAGTTCATTTTGATGCTAAGCTCAAACAGAAATGCGCAATTGATAATATTGTCCAAGATATGTTTGGTAGCATTAGGCTCAGCCAATAGAAGTTGACAGTCTTCTGCAGGTACTCCCAACAATGTAGTGGATGGTCCATCAAAAGCTGTAATTTTGAGCAGTTCAGATGTTTCATCTTCTAAGTCCATCTTTAGTATGTAGCTGTAAGCACAATTGGAGAGCTCAATGGAACATTTAGGGCAATTAAATTTATTTGGTGAATAGTGGACCACTTTTTTCCGGCATTTTTTGTTGTCAACTAGTAGTGGACAAGAAAGGTAGTAAAAGTTGTCCAGATACAATTTTGTTATAGTAGCCTTTACACAAATGGATTGTGTGGTAGGAAAGTTTTTATTGGCAATTGATGCAAGGTCATGTGGATTTGCAAACTTTTGTGGAAAATTATTTCCTAGAGACAATGGAGTAGCAGTTTTATCATTCACAATAGTAGAATACCAACTTTGTAAAGTAGATGTTTTTGGTAGAGTAGGGTTAATTAGGACAGATGTTGAGAAGGTGGTATCTAGTTTTCTTCCATTCCATAGTACTAGGCGTGCTGATTTGACCAGAAGTACAATTGGCATTGGTTGTGCAAGCATGGTACTAATTTGTATGCCTTTGTTTTCACAATGGTCTCCCCAGAGCGTAACATCTATTGTATAGCTTGATATATCTTTAATTGTAGCTGTACATTTCCTTGTCTCAGACCCATTTTTTTTCCTAATTGTTGACGAAGGACTGAAAGATACAACTATGCCAATGACATCTACAAGGGAATTTATAGGAAATGTGTCTAGCAAAGCTATGCTTTTAAAATGGAAGCTATGGTGTGGTATTGTTGAGTCGGGGCATGTGGAAGGAGTAATTATTGATGAGCTGAGGAGGTGTATTTCATATGGGTTTATCGAGCTAGTATATCTGGTATCAGCTACCTTAATGCGGGCATTAGAGATCTTGTATAGAGAACCCTGGTGAATAAGATCATAGAATGTGTCAACAAGTTCAGTAAAACAAGTCACGTGGATCGCATATCCATCTTTGTCAACGATTTCAAAACCAAAAACCTTTCCATCTCCAGTTTTGTTTTTGAATGCATGGATTGTGCTTTTTTCTAATGCTCGACCTTCAATGGTCCAATGCCTATGGTATGGAGTTAGTGTTTTAATGGGGACAATTTCAAGATCAGCCATGTTGAGTACATAATATTGTGTACTTGCAGATGATTTTCTTGCTTCTTCATACGTTGAGGAATGGAAGTTGTTGGTAGAATGAATTAGCGGAATGGGAGAGCCAACTATTGGTGCTTTGTTTGAGATTATCTCAAAGTTCTCTATCAACAATGCCCTGTAAAGTAACCGTTTCAATAAGTGAATAACAATTTTTAAGAAAGGAAATGAGAGCAATGAAATTGTGTTGGGAAAGAAAAGACGTACGTGAAGTTCTGGATCATATTGCAGGAAAATTGCTTGAGACATATAATAGATCCCTCGACCAAGGCTTCTTCAAGCACAAGATCTTTGAATTTGTCTGGAAGTAGAGAGGAATGGGTGTGTGTACCATCTAAAAGTTGTAGCCAATATTTTGAATGTGAAGAGTGGGGTTGTTGAATGGAGGTCACATATATAACTTGCAAGCATGGATCAGTAAGAGAAGTCCCTGCGAGCAGCTTGACAAGTGCATCTGTAGTTAAATTCACCATTGTGAGATGAAGTGTCCAAGATATGGAGTATCCTGCGAGTAGGTTTTTTTATGGTAATTAGATGTTGCGAAAATCAGATATAGAAAATGATGTGTAACTTGTTTGAATGATATTTTAGCATGGTATACGCAAGTTTGTAGGATATCATAACTCAAACGCTAAGGAGAGATACAATTTTGAAGGCAAATTTTTTAAATGTATTTTCTCATTTGTTCATAGTTTTCCATTATGTGTCGTTGAATGCCTAAACAAAGCTTAATCAATGTACAATATTAATACTAATAACAATAATAATATTATTAATGAAAATAATAATAATTATAATAATAATAATAATAATAATAATAATAATAATAATAATAATAATCATAATCATAATAATGCAAGTGTGTTTTTTGTTCTGCAATTTTTCCAAGTGTCATGGATGCGGCTATTATTGTGGTGCTGGAAAGGAAAGAGTGTCTATTAGAATGGGGCTCATGTTCATAATGTAATAGAGGCATAATGTGGTACTTAGACATTTGGTAGCCATACCAATAACATACTCAATGACGAAAATATAAGTAAGTTCCTTTTTCTAGTCATCTCTTTAAGAGTATAATGTATTCTTTATCATCAAGATACATATATGCCAGGCAAAAGATGATGAAGGTTATGTTATATATTTCTATACATATGGTTACAATATATGGTCCCAACAGTCTACACAAGTGAACAAAACAAAAAAAATATAAGTAGTACTGAAAGCCAAACATTTCTATAGAAATTGTTGAGTTTTTTTTTCCATTCTAAATTATTTGTCGCCCTAGATACAGGGTTGTGTTATTGTATAAGATGTTTGATTATGTTAACAAAATCAGTACATGAAACACCAAAGGCAACAATAGTCAACATAACAAAAGTCACATTATTGGAAGGAAAAGTCAATATAAACATCCTTTTTTATTTATTTGTAGATATAGAAACTTACAGCCATGTCTGTAGATAGGTCACATGCTATATAAATTGAAACATTTCTAATTACATTACATAATTTAGATACGTAGTTGTCATCAAGTTACATAGTAAGTAGGCAAGGCAAAGGATCATTTCCTCAAGTGCATCTCATATACATGAATAATTGAAGAACTTGTATCGCTTTCATAGTGTTGACTATAATACATTTCCCTAAAGAAAGTGCATAATCCTTCCAACTCTGTGCAACTGTTCATAATTTTTGAAACATCACTTTCTTCCATTAAAGGTAGCTATGTGCATTCAAGCTTGAAGTGTGTACGGTGTCATCGCAGCTTGAAGAAACTATTGAAGATAAAGTATGGACAATAGTTGATAGAGACTCTGGTTTGTTGATGGAGCAACATGACTCTGCGACGTTACTAGGTATTTTCTCTGTAATTAAAGGGATACTAATACTCTCATCTGATTCTCCACTTGAAATAGAAATGATTTCATGACAATTTCCATGGCTTGCCATTTCCTGAGAGTAGCAAATGCAAATTGTGTATAAGTAGTAAGCTACAAATTTGAAATAACTTATAAAATATGAAATATTATCTAAATTATATATATAAGTTAACACAAATTCACTTCGAATTGTTAATTATCATATATTTCTTTTCTTACTTTATCTTATAAATTTCCTCTACCCTCTAATTTTTCTTCTCTCCACTTTAATTCCCTCTCTATGAGTTTTATTAAGATAGTGTAGATAATAGAAGTATATTAGATTTGTTATTTTACATATTATTTTACATAATATACTATGATTCATATTTACATTATTATCATAAATATTTTAATTTTTTTTTTTGTATATTAGCCAATAAATATCTAAGTATATTATATTATATTATTAAAATAATAATAATAATACATATTACAAAAATTAATTTTAACTAATATTATAAAAATAAATATCATATAGTAAATAATTCTTAATTTGAATAAGTTTAATTATAATATTTTCAAAATCTAATAATATATAACATACTTGTTAAGTTTGCAATTATATTTCATTTTTAAATTTTAAACTAAATCTCACCAATCAAATTATCTCATAGAGAGAGTACGCACCTAATAAACTTCTAATATCCAACTTGATTATTAATATTATAAATATGTTAACTCGTTGCATCAATTTCTCAAATATTATTATTATTATAAATATTATAAATATGTTAACTCGTGAGCCACGTGGTGATGAAGGGTGCTCCCCTTAATACCACAAACACATAACAGAAATAGAGAAACAACAACAATATGCAAGAACAGAAAATTGGCTTCTTATTATCTCCACAAATGTGGAATTACAAACTTTCAGAATTACAATATGCAAAGCCACATGGGCATTCCCTTACAATATTCTGTAGGACAAAGCCTCGAGCTATTACCCAGATCTACTACCCAGAACTATTCTGAACTGCCTAAGACAATAATACAGCCTTCCTTATATAGGCAATTTTCCACCGCCTGGGAAGGTTCCAGAATTTCAGCCAATAAGGCCGACCAAATTTAGAATTATTTTATTTTACATTTCATTACATCATAGTCGGCTCAAGATAACCTTTGAAACCCGAACAGAAATTTTGAAGAAAATTATTTTCCGCCATTTCGGGTGGCCCAACTTCCGAAGACCATAAGTCATCACCAGTTGACCCGATCGGCTATTATAACCCCATTTCGGAAACGCCACGAAGCGCTCTACAGGCTTGACTCGCGCAAGCGCCTGTCACCCAAATTTTTGACCTCATCCGGGGCCTCTAAAGCTTTCAAAACTGAGTTCAAAGTTTCTGTACCCTGCTGCCAATACCGAAAATCTTCAATATCTTCCAATATACACTTGATCTGGCAATGAAACTTTGCTGGCAGACTTATATGACCAAAATGAACCTCCAAGAAAGGAATCAGATCATTCTGAGCACATATGAAAATTACCAAAAATAGTAACTTTCCATAAATAGCAGCTCTGCACAAAATAACCCTTATTGAATACAAAAATAAAAATATTTTTGGGTGATGCAAGATTGCTCTTACACCCAGGATGCTCCTGCATCACGTGGTTATGCTCTAAATATTGAACTTTGGCTTGCTTCATATTGAGTCCATCATTGAGACTTAAAACATTGTTAAGGGTAACAATAAAAAGTTGAATCCAAAAAATCAACCTAAATTCTAATAATTTGCTCTCAATGATAGGACCTCCACATCATAATTCATAATGCCATCATAAATTACCTTCTAGTCAAAGGAAAAGAAGGGGGGGGAAACAAAATTTATAGACACTAAACACACACAATGAAGTATAGAATTCAACATGACATTGCAAGCGTAGGTAGCAGGTTAGGCATTGTGGCAGCTGCAGACAAAGATGCACATAGTGGTAGGTGCAGGCAAAATATACAGCAGTGCCAACCAAAGAGAGAAAAGGGATGATATTTAAAGAGTTTCTCACTAGTAAAGAAGGCTGCACTTATTCCAAAGGGCGGAAGATTAGAGCCATAACGATTGTAAGGAAAATCATACATCCTTCAAGTTAAAACAGAATAATGACAACTGAATGGTGAGCTGTCATATCTTCGGAGGGCTTTGAGAGAGTAATTAATTAACGTGGGATACCGTTTGCAGGGCACATTGGTAAACAATGTTCAAAATTTAAACCCTAATGTGGCATAACGTTCGCAGGGCACGTTAGTAAACACGTGGCTTCCTCATTTTTTTGAGCTATACAATAACCCTAAAATAGGCTGAATGTGAACGAAAAGAGGCACATGTTTAGATAGACGGGAAAGGCATGGCAGTGTTTGACGATCAGATGGTGAGAGATAATTGTATCGAACAGATGATGAGCGTTTTGCATTTGGGATTGGTTTGCACAAACAGAATTGTGAGTTATGCGTATTTCCTTCTAAGGTTAAAATTTAGTTTGTTTTTTGGACTCTCCTAAGTTTTATGCCAATGTTTCCGTTCACACTCCATGCCTGTATTGGTGAAAAAAATCTTAGTTGGAGAAAGAATCTAATGACAGAAGTACAGAAGTCACAAGTTTTTTTTCACCAATCTAGGTACAGAAGTCTATTGTTATGCAGATCCTAGGGCTAAAAGGAAAGCTTGTCAATGCTAGAAAGAGGGAAAGGAGAAAGAAATAAACATAGTCCCACAAGTGATGTAGGAGGCACAAAAGTATAATTTTTAAAAATGCCAGATATACGTCACCTCTCCAAGTTCGATTCTGGGGAACATAACGGAGAAATCCTTCATGACGTTGTATCCCACAAGCGCCCCGCAGAAATCGTGAGTCGTCCATTGTGTTTTAACAAAGTGCAAGTGGCAAAAAAAACTTTTGAAAATCGTCGCCGTGTGAATTACTGCCCTCACACGGAAGTGAGTCAGCAGATACGATGTCATCTGTGTTGCATTCACCTGCTCCGTATTCATAATTGGCGTAACCAGCAGGAAACACATTAAGTAACTTCTCAACTTTTTACTGATCCACCTCCGCTCTACGGAGGGAACAATGGAAAGTCAAGGCCTTTCCATTAATGATTCCGCTCTACAGAGGGAACAGTGGAAAGTCAAGGCCTTTCCATTAACAAGTCAAGATTCTCGCCATTTAAGGAAACCTTAATACTTATGTTCTTCCTAACATCATTCATGATTCTAATCTATTCTATTTCATTCCCTCCTATAAAATCTATTAAAAAGATCTCCGTGTACAGAAACTGTAACCTAGGAACTGCGATGAAATATATAGGCACCTCTCAGTTTGGATAAAATTTACACCATTCTATACATACATACAATTATGTAAGACTGCCCCCTACTTAAAAAATGCATTTTTGAAGTTTCCCTTGAATATCAGAGCCAATAAACATCAAACTCTTTACCATGGATATTCCTCACTCAGTATATATGCATCTGAACTATGCCTTCTATGATCCTACAAATTTTAGCTCTCTTTAATATGATAAGTTTACCATGGGTCTATTGCCATGTAATTTTAAGTTTCCATAACATTCTCGGTCTAATGTGATATAATCTTCTATAGAAGAGAGTAAGTGGAGATGATTGATTGAACAGGTTTTAAATGAAATTCAAAAATGTTCAATAACCTGTTTTGAACAGGTTTAAATAAAATTCAAAATTATTCAATAAAGTATTTTGAACAAGTTTAAATAAAATTAAAGATTTCGATAGGCAAATTCCAATTTGATTCTTGGTTTGTCTTATTTTGTGCCCATGTGAATATAGAGAAGCAACTTCCTTAATGAAATGTCATGCACCCATACCCATATTGCAGCTGATCACCTTAAGCTGCAATAAATACTCCTCTGCAATTTAGAAACTTGCTTCTCACACATTATTATTGTTTTTACTAAAGAAAACAAATTTATGCAGAGTATACTGTATCATTTCCTAGATCACAAATCAGAGATTTTGTAAATTTCTTAAATTTCCATTGACAGTATGAGAGATATGTGGCAACCCTGCAATTAGTCATCAGTATGAAATGACATTCAACCGATTTGTTTTCCAAGAACTTGGGTTTTTTACAGAGTGAAAGGCAATGATACAGCCTAAATTACACTGACTAATTGAGAATTTGAGATGTTTGGGAGAGTGATAGGGAAAGTAATAAGGATCACAATCGGAGCTGTGATCTAATTTCATGTTAAAAAATTCTCATAGAGAGAGAGCTGTACAGGGTTTAAGGCCACTTATCTGCTTAGATGTTGAGAACGATAGAGAACAAAGCATACAAATTTTATTTGCTTGCAAAGATGAATTACTATCCGTCAAAGCTGTAGTGTTTCTAAAAGTGTTTCTTTTACAAGGTCATGATTGTTTGCCATAGACTGAGAAGAGTAAGCAGAATGTTGTACTGTAGAAAATATGGGCAGGGGTCTTTAATATCTGCATTGAGATTGTTACCAGACTATCACCAAATTGCAATCACAAAAGCAGACAACTTGGGCTCATTTGAAGGAAATAAATTGGGAGAGTTCTCAGATTTTAAGGATTTTTATTTTAAATGATTCTAATTTCTGACCTCTGAATGACCCATGAAATTCTTCATCTTATGTTTCTTAAATGACAAAAGACCCAGGCATAAGAGATGACAGACTCCCAAGCACACGTGGAACAGTGCAGACACAAAACATGATGATTTTCATTCAGAAGAACAATGATGTCTTCCATGAGTGATCCAATATAATCAGTCAAGCAAGAAGTGCCATAGTTCAAACATTTTGTGTATCTCGAACTGTGAAAAAATCTGCATCCTCTGCGAGTTGCCGACATTGAGAGTTTGAGACTTTGATTACTGATACAGTCACAAGATTTTTTTCACCAATACAGGCATGGATTTTTGGTGGGGGTATATGGAGAAGCAATGGGGAAAAGTCTTACTTGAATCATCATAAATCTGGGAAGGGAAATATTATGTAAACAAATTCTACCATAGTATAAAGAATTATATGAAGGATATGACAATAGCACTAACAAATTTAAAATCTGATAAGTATATCACTCGCTGAAACATTTACTTATTCTACAAATATTAATAAAGACAAAGATAAATTGTAAAAGGCATTGATATGGCTGAATGCAATAGAGCACCTTAAATTTGTCAAGCTCCAACTGGTGTAATTTATGTTCTTTGTAGTCACAGGCAACTGTGGATGCTGGTATACAGTGTGGTTCAGATCATTTACATTCACTTTGGCCTAAACTTTTCAATTTTGATTTCACTTGCAATTATTTGTTGTAAGCCCTATAATTTGTGTTCTTTGTATTTGTAGGCAACTTTGGGCGGTGGTATATAGTTCAATTGACATATGCATTCACCCACATTAACTGCATGAACTGGAAGAGGCGGTGGAAGAGGCAGCCATCACTGAAGGGACATCTACGTGCATATAGGCATTAACAACGCCACCTACTACAATAACTTCAGCAAATGGACCAAAGATGGGTGGTGATGATATGAAGTGACGCAAACTGGGTTTATGAAGAAGCATGTACAAGATGACAGTTATTAAGAGTTCTAGGTGCTTCGAAGTTGATATGAGCCTTCAAGTGGGAAAATTTGTCACTGAAAAGCAGAATAAAAGGAAGAGTAAAAGCACAGCTAATAGAGACCAGCGAACGATGATGAGACCTTCAATGCGGAGATGTAACCCATACTTCTTTAATGTGCCAATTAATAGGGAGGGTGGGTTTGGGATATGGAATAGAGATTTTTTCATTTCAACTGACGTGTATAGGGATAAAAAAATTGACGGATCAAATGGTTTGAATGGTAGTCATTTTCTCCTTATGACTTGCCATTCGTTGGATTAAAAATAGAGCCAAAAAAGCTCACATAGGGAACGCCTTCGGTGTAAATATGAACCTAAATAAACTATCTAAACTATCTTTAAGAATAATAAACTAGCTTCAATAGAAAGAGATCAACAGATCTTATGGACAAGTCTAAACTAAATGCATTAGTTTTCCACAATTCATTAGTCGATTGGAAATGAGCAATACTATTAAAGTTCAATTTACATAATATATTTAAAAAATGATTAGATATAAATAAAATAATAGATAAGAATCTTGTAGATACTATCATCAAGAGTAAACAAATAAAATAACCTTTTTAATGACTTCACTTGTACATTAGAAACAAGTTGTTACACAACAAACATAAAAAGAAGAAAAAAACATATTTGAAAATCACTTGTTCTCATATCATGAGAGTTGTATCCACATAAAAAGTTGAACTCAATCAACTTCAGCAATTTAAAGGGCTAGTTTTGCAATTTCTTTGAGGTAATAAGTTTAGAGAGCTTTACATAAAACTGTTATATACTATTTTAAAATATGTTTTTTTCTATATTTTCTCAATTTAATAATAAAATTGTAAATGATAAATATAATTTTCCTTCTACGTTTCTAACTATGTATTGCTAGTCATAATTTTATTCAATATATAAAACGGCTGACTCAAACTCCATACCCGTTAAAATAAAATTTAGCACGAAAAACAACCCGAGGTCTTGAGTTCAAATCCCAAAGGCCTCCAGTGCTTTACCAGCAAGCCTGCAAATCCGCCATTCCTGCAGCAGCTGCGCCCCCATATCCTCGTAAAACTTGATGGCATTGACATTCCAGTTGAGCACGCACCACTCCACCCTACCAAACCCTAACTTCATCGCCTGACTGGCCACCGCCTTCAGCAAAACGGTTCCCAAACCGTTCCTCCTGTAGGGCTCCCTCACAAATAGATCTTCTATATAAAACCCCGGCTTCGTAAAAAAAGTCGAATAATTTCTGAAGAAAAGCACAAATCCGACAACAGTCCCGCCGCTCTTCGAAATGAAATTCTGCGCATCTGTGTCATTCACGGGAGAGTCCAAGCGCAGATTCTGAACAATGTTTTCAAAAGAATCACTAGGGTTTTCAGAGCTAGGGTTAGGGTTTGTAGGGCTTTTGGGGTTTGTTTGGTTTATTTCTAGGAAAAAGACTGTGGGACCTTCAAATGGAGGGGCATTGAAGAGGGTGGATTCGAGGCCTGATTGTGTTGCTTCACACAGATGACCCAGGCGTTCGAACTCGGCCAGTCGCTGGATCAGTTTGAGGATGAGAGGACAATCCTCTTTCATGGCTACTCTCACGCATACAGAGGCTTCGTTTGCCGCCATTGACATGAAGATCTTGAGCTTGTTATGTTTGCCTTGATCTACACGGATGACCAGCCTTCTGAGTCTGTGTTGTTGTGTTGCGTGGATGGATTGATATCTTTTCTGGAATATAACTGAGGATCCTCTTTTAGAGCTATTTGCATAAAGCCGTTCAATGTATCACGTCACAATTTTTCCTGGAATAGTTGGTTGAAATTTTGAAGAGTCGTGTAGTAATGGGCGAGTTTAATCTTTTTTATATGGAATAAAGTTGATTAACAGTAGCAAAAAATAAGAGTCCATAAAGAAACTGGGCATGAAAAGAGTAATGGACAACAGCGATACAATAATCAGCCCTTTTCCAAATTTTTTGCTGTTTGATTATTTCTTCTTTTGCAGCCGTGGCTGCTAATTTAGCAACTGGTCTGTTATTTGCTTTGATAGTAATCAACAACCCCAATAAAATGATCAGTCGTACTTCGCTTCACTCTTTTAACTAGCTGTTCGCTCCTATCTAGTTTTGTTGCTGTGCCTGTTTAATTTACAGCTCCTCCGTTTGTTGCTATGATTTTGTTTTTTAATCTGTTTTACTCTATCCAATTAAAAAATTAAAAGATCAGTTGTAAGATTGAAACTTTTATGTTGAAGGTGGTGGTCTCGTGATTATCTTTTGGATTGGCACACCCAATGAAGCATAATGAATGCGCTCAAACCTTAATGGGAAGAAAGCTCAGACAAGAACAAGTAAAGAGCATTAACACATCATTGAAAGGCGTACAACAGTATTGCTGAAGTATCTGGCGCCGCTATTCACAGCATCTGCACTCAAATGGCTGCTGCCATTACCACCCATTTATTTATTTTGGGGAAAATTGTGATGGAAATATGCAAGGGGTAGTGGAAGATCTGTCTGGACAAACAGGGGAGGAGGAGAAAGGTATAAATAGCTCTGTTTGCATGGAAGGCATGCAGGAGAAATACTTAAGTGAATCTTGCATGGTGACAAGTGATGGACGGATGGATGGGCAGGCAGCGCTGGTAGATGCCAAGAGAACAACTTTTACAGACAATCTTTTCTTAAAAAACTTCACTTGATACATAGCATTTGTGTTTTTAACTGTGTTTTATTGTTTAGATTTTCCAGCCAATGATGAATTTTGGGAAGTAACAATTCCAATTACTTCATGGAGGTGAAATTACACATACTTGTTATCTTATATAATTTCATTCAAGCAAAATAAAATGTAGTGGCAATGCAACAAATCAGATTTAAAATGTGCAAATGAATGTTTGATTGTTGGTGGAACATCATTAATGGTGCAATTTCATGAACTGATAATAACAGTCTCAAACTGATATAAACTGAAGTGCAACAGTAAAATAATTTAAAGAAAATAACAAAATTCATCCTTTCAAATCTTCTATAACAAATTGTGAAACAAGCTCATAAAAAATTGCAATCTTCAACACAATCTGCAATAACTCAATCGTGAACTCGAAAATCTATTTGATGCTATACCTTAATCACCAACCCTGCAAAAACATACCTTCAAGCTGATTTTTTCTTCTCCTCCATCCCCTAGCCAACTTTTCCTTGAAAACTCCCTCTATGTAAATGAAAACATACCATGTCATTCTATCACTCCATTATCCTTTATTTGTCTTCCCAAAATGCAATCCCCACCTTCATGAATGTCATTCACATGTAATTTGAATTTGCGATTCATGCTCAGCGAATGTTTTCTTACACCTTCTTACAATGCTTTTAAAGTTTATTAGATGCTTGTGCATCAATTAGCGTCAGCAAATAGATATAAAAATACGTACTCAATTTCATCCATGTTAATAAAGATGAAGGTCAATATAGAAATAAAAGAAGGAATGCTTTGATTATTGTTTGAATTCATTGGCAAGTTGAGATCGGTTCAATCGAGCAAAGAAAAATCAAAACTTGTTTTTTTTTCTTATAAAGCTTAAATTGGCACATAACAATGTGCAAACACGCCTTCAATTTTGACATAATTGCTTTGGAAATTGCCTGTAGAAGGCAAACATTCAGTTTTAGCATGGGAAAGCCTAACATCAAAGGCTTATACAGTGACTTGTGAGGTTCGAAAACCCAAGGTTTCTTCTTTTCCTTATTTTTGTTTCCCCTCAATTCTAGTATCATTGTTATCATTATTTTGTTTGTTTCAGAGGTCATGCATTTGATTCTTGCTTTGTTCTTTGTAGTAAGTGATATAATCAAGCATAGTTGTTGTGGCTTTGAAATGTTATATATATTTATTTTCTACATTTTTTGTTAGATTTCATGTGGCTGCTTAAGGGTACTTAGACATTTCTTTATTGGATGAATTACTTATGTTTGTAAAGAAATGTTATGAAGTTTAATCTACAGTTTATTTATTGTTTATGTATTATTTTCAAATTGTTGGATTTACAACATTCACACACTTGTTGCATTATTTATATTAGTAAGTTTTATTTATTTTATTTTATTCTAAGTTGGCATATATTTAATTGTTTCTAGGATTAGGGTTTGAATTAGTAAACTAAAGATTACTTGATGTAAAAGTCAATGTTGTTTAGGTCATCTAGAAATTATTTTATTAAAATTTTTAATTAAATTATTTAGTTATAATAGATGATGTGTGACTAAATTTTATAATATTCATTATAAATTTAAATCATATTCATCATTATAATGTATTCTTGCATTTAGATTTTAACTTGTTTTTAGGAATATTTATGCTTTCAAACAAGCGTTTGGGATGATTGTTAACTTAGAAATTGTATTGTCCTAAATTGTAAGCACTTAATTAGTGTACAATTTTAGGATTATTTAGCACTTACCCTAGTGTATTTTCTATAATAGGAATAGGACTTCATATGGCATTGAATGGACATCTAAATTCAAATATAGGTCCTTTATCATTACAATCTTGTTTAAAATCGAGGTGAGCTCTTATTTCTAAGTGTGCTCCTCTCTTTTTCGTCTAATCTAATAATTCATTTCATCACCTAGGCCTTATATTACCATTTGTGGCCTTTGTGGTCTATCCCGACCTCAAAATTGGTTGTACCTTATAATCCTGCATTCCCTAATTGTTTGGGATCCATGGGAGTGATTTGGATTATGATTGGGTGGAACATAATGTCTCTAATGTTATGTTCCTGAGAACACAATGTCTAAGATGTTATGATCCCCAAGGTTTGAGCTCAAATTTAAACCAGGGCCCCATCTCTGTGTTTTAGCAGGGGATTAGGATTTATAGTTGGCTTGCTTGAGTTTTAACCCATGAGATGTTGTGAGAGGCATATAAACACCCTACTTCTCATTTTGGCATCCATTATTATCCATCATTTGCTATCAAGCAATACAGGGGAATTCAAGATTTGAAGGCAAACATTCAAGGTCAAGAGCTATCAAGTAATCAAGCAATCAAGTCCAGTGTCCAAGATCTAGCATTCTTCTCTAGCATTCAAGGTGTTCTTCTCCATGGATCTAGTTTCTTTCCCTCATTAAAGGCCTAAGTAAAGTTCTATCAAGGGGAGATACACGTACCTCTTCATTCAAGTCTTCTCCATTCTCTCAACCAAATATTGTGGCGAATTACAACATCCATTACATGAGGTTTTATCTTTCATGATTTCCTTTTGGGTTTTTGTGTTAAGTCAAATATATTGCATAAACATATTTGACCACATTGAAATAAGCATTTTTTGTTGCCAAGGTATGATATACTTCATTTCTTAGATCTAAC
Source organism: Chamaecyparis obtusa (assembly GCA_027943335.1). Lineage (NCBI taxonomy): Eukaryota > Viridiplantae > Streptophyta > Pinopsida > Cupressales > Cupressaceae > Chamaecyparis > Chamaecyparis obtusa. The sequence goes on from BSBK01002189.1 coordinate 2,237,747, forward strand.
CTCTGTTATATGACAACCCACTTTTTATTTCTTTAATTTTATTTCATGGTTGATTCCGGAATAGGGGATTGATTGAGGCAAACCCATTTATCCAACCTTCTTCCCCATTTTTCTATGTGCAAGAATAGGTGGTGCATTTATCAAGAATTTTGCGGAAAGATCAAGATCTAATAGAGAAACCCTAAAAGTTTTAGTCAAAATTGCTAGGAACACAATGGCTAAAATGTTATGTTTCCAAGAACAAAAAGTTTCAAACATTTTTAAATTCATTCTGGAGACAAGTTATAGATCACAAGTTCCATATTTGCAATTACATGTTTTTTTTAAAAGATTTTGTCTATCAAAAAATCTATATTTGAATCAACACACTCCCTATCTTGATTCTAGGTACACATAAGTCTTCCTAATCTTCATTTCATATCTTTCATTTACAGTGAAGGATCATTGACCCATTCACTTCTTAGGACCCACCTTAGCCTATTGGTACATTTTCCTTTTGATTATGCAATTTGAAAAGGAAGAGTAATCTACCCCTTTGCTTTGCTTCCCATTTTTTATTGTACATTTTGGTGAACCTGACTCATAACATCTCCACTTCTGATTTAGTGCTTAGATTTGATTTGTATGCATTGTGTTACTATATTTTATGATTTAGTTTTAATTTTTAATTTTATTGTTACATTCATTGATAAAAAAGACATAAAAATTGCATCATTTATTTCATTGATTCATTATTACATTGTATTTTCATATTTCAAAATAATAAAAAATTAAAAATATTTTCTTTTCATACATTGTTATGTGTGTTTGGATTAGTCCATTTATGCTTTGTTTCATTACAAAATCTATGATTTTCATGTACAAAGCTTTACTGTATTTGATGGTCCGTTTAGTAGTGGAGACTTTGATATGATGGATGAAGTCCTTGATGACTTCATCCCTACTAAGCCTTCCTCTCAACCCCCTAAACTATCTTTTTTTTCCAAAAGTTGACTAATGTCATAGAAGGATTTAGGGTATACAACAATCCCCTTTATGAACCTCTTAATGATTCTTCTCCCAAAGCTTCTCTCTCTCATGAGGACATATTACTGCAAGAACATACTTTTAACACTTCTCTCAATGATCTCCCTCTTTGGGATGAATTATTGCAGAATGAGATTGATTGTTCTCTTGATATTCATCCCCCCCATGAGATTCTGTTGGTGCTAGAAGATGATATTATAGAGGAAGATGGTGATATATATCCTAATTCCCTAAATGATATTTCCCCTTCTATTCACTTGAATGAAATTCCCTCTAGAGATGGAGTATTCAGAAGTTCTGTTTGTCCCTCTCCTAATATTTTCTTATGAAAATACCCTAGAAGAAAATGATGATATCTTTAATCCTCTCTCTTTTCAAAATGAATCTTTTGAAAATAAAGAACATACTCAAGTCAATACAATTCAAGATACCTCTCAAAACAAACTAGTGATTGTTGTAAAATCTGCTACACAACCCAATTATCATACAATACGATACACATATAATAAAAATCCTCAAGAGGATAATATTCTTAATGTCCTCCCTTCTACAAATGCAACCTTAGCATATAAGGATCATAATCAAGTCAACACTATTCATATGCAATCTCCACCTCCTTCTTCAATTCTTTCTCCACTACAAACAAGCACACCATAAACTCTTCAAGATGATTATTTGGGAAATTTAGACTTCATACCGACCTTCCGTAATAAAATAAAATTTCTTGAATTTGAGACTCAAAGCTCTTATTTTGACACATGTATAGTTATTGATTGGTCCTCTTTAAAATTCAATCCAATTCCACCTAAGAGTGACTCATCTTTTTGATATTCCAAACCTTGATGATGGACATGGTATATGATATGTGCAACAAAGCCTTGAAACCCATGAGAAATCTACATCACACTTTTCCAACGAAACTCTAGGTTTTCAACTATCCCATTTGTTCAATCAATCTATAAATTCTTCTCCTAATTTCTCATCACAAGAAGAAAATATTTTGTTTGATCTTTTCAATGCCAACTTAATTACTCTTTCTTTAATTTTTTTTGAAAAAATAGCAAACACAAGTTCAAGACAATTCTTCCATTTGTATGTATCATCAAATTTGTGGCCATAAGACTAATGAATGTAACAAATAATGGCATCTTCTTCATGATCATTCTAAATAACATCGAGAGGTTTCTATTATGTTGCTCATCACTATGTGACATTGCTAGCCTATTCTTTGGGGGCTCATTATCATTTAAGATGGTACAATCTCAGGTGCAATCATAATTTGTGAGCAACATAATAGTCTTTTTTATTCCTTGTCTCCACACTTAGGGGGAAAGGGTACTATTTCACTCTCCTATCCCGAGGACCCATTTATTCCCTTTTTTGAGTTGTGTTTTTGTAACATGATATATTTTATTGCATATAATTATTTATTTACGTAAGAATCTTATCTTTTTCAGGAGATTCACAACCCTAGCTTACAACATTTTATTTTCTTGAGAGTGCATGTCTATTATAAAAGACCTTTCTCATGAGGTTCATAGTGTGTTTTCCTTTTCCAAGTATTCCATTACCTATCAATAAGGAAGGTGTGTATACTTCATCTTCCTTCCTCATTTTCTCTTCCTTTTCAAAATGCCCAATGTCCCTTTATTGATTTGTTTCTTTTATAATACGACATCCTTTCTTGCATGGATTTGTTTGTTTTATGTAAGGATCTTCTCTTTTTCAGGAAATTTATATCCTAAGTTACAACCTTTTCCTTGCTAGAAAGTGCATTTCTATTATAAAAGATCTATCACTTAGGGTATATAATAGGTTATATTTTCCCTTGCCTTTTCTCTTAAGGGGAAAGGTTTCATTTCCCAATCTCTCATCCCTTCCTAAAGATTCACTTTCTCTTTGTTGTGTGGTATTTGTTTGTCATGTGATACCCTTTCTTGTATGGAGTTGTTTCTTTACGTAAGGACCTTCTCTTTTTTAAGAGATCTACATCTTGAGTTACAAACTTCTCCTTTCTTACAAAGTGCCTATCTATCCTAAATAAATACCCTTACTTCAAGGCTTAAAGTGTTTCATCCTTCATCAAGAATACTTGGTCACCTAGCAATAGGAGGGATAATAGGGTGCATTCTTGTTCTCCTCCCATCTTTTTCCTTAAGATGTTATCTTTTTTCAAGAACTCCTCTTTAAGGTAGATATTTTTTAACCAAGATCTCTTCCTTTCAAGGGTATCTTCCCCTTTACAAATATCCTTTCGTGATTATCTATGTCTTGGCTACCAAGAGTTTTCACTATTGTCTAGGGTTATGGCATACATTGTTGATTTAAGGATACCACATTGTTTTTGGAAGTAGGTATCATTGTTCTATTTTCTTTATGATGCTACCATAGTCCTATGTCGCTATCATAAAGAGGGGTGCATATGTATAGCCTCCTTGTAAAATTATGTAGCTTTTTTTTGGTCCTTAAACTGACTATTTATTGATCCCTAGGGAGATAATTCTTTCCTTCGAACTGATCATTTTTATGGATCCCTACGGGGAAAATAATTTCTAGTAGGACTGATCATATAAGTCACCCCTATGCACACAAATTTTCAAGCTACCCTTGAGCACAAAATTTTACAAGCCACCCCTGTGCACAAACTTTTCGAGGAAAAATTAACTTTCATAATGTATCCTTCTAGACTATCAATTCTCCTTCTCTCTTTCTTTGGAATGAGTGGAACTAGCATAACATAACTTTCAAGCCTTTCCTTCTCCTCCTCTTCTTCTCTCATGAATCACCTATCATAACACAATTTTCTAGACTGTTAGATTCATGTTCCCTCTCTCTTTTTTTCATGCTCTCTTAGCTATGATAGTGGGTTAGATCATGGTTTTTTGTCTTGTCTTTGGTGACACTCTTTCCCTTTCCATGTGGTCATTTATTCTCTTGCAATAGCTTTCCAAAAATGATTGTAGTGGTTGGGACATTTCTTAATCGAGGTCTCTTCAACTAATTGATTTGGAGTTTTATTTTTAGTACTAACCCCTTTTCTTTTTATCTTTGTTTTTGTTGATTGTTGTCTTTCATTTTATTTCCATGCCCTTGTGCATGGTTGTTTGAGTTGAGATACTTTGTTTGGGGGCTTATGTTCTTAAACTTAGTGATGTCTTATCTCTTTTTAGTTCATCCATGATCATCTCTCTCATTCATCTCTTTTTCTCTTCTCTATCACTTCCTTTACCATAAGAAAGAGGTTGTCTCATACTCCTGCTAAAGTGGGGGTTAAATATGTTATCTCTATTTAAGCATTAAGATGTTGTCATTAGTATCAAAGTGGATAAGTTGGTTATCTATGTTGACTAGTCGGTAAAATAAAGAACTACAAGTTACATATGCTAGTTTGTTAAACAAACAAGCCTTCATACCGAGTATTCATAAGGTAGTGCCGAGAGCTAAATGGAAATAGGATTAACGGGCATTAGAGTAGTTTTACTAAGAATCAAAATATATCGAGCATCGAGGGTCAGTAAACATCGAGCACACACCAAGCACCAGTATAATTACCAAGCAGTATTGGCTGTGTTTACCGAGCGATCCAAGAAACAACATAGTAATCTGTTATGGCACATTTATCTATGTAAACGGTTACATTAATGGATTCATTAAACATTTTACCAAGATCGAGGATTATTTATTGTAGATGTAATTATTAAATGTGATGATGATCCCTATCTAATAGTCAGATTTAGATTAATTTTGTATACCATAGATCTTAGGTTTTTCCTAAGAAGATGTAAACCTAATTAGGTCATGACAGTTATTGAAATCATAGTAGTTTGCTATAATTGTAGTTCATGTCATTTTGACACAAGGACAATAAGGATTAGGAAGAAGCAAATCAAGCAGCAGATCTTGAAGCAGTAGCCACCTTCAAGACATCAAAATTCAGACATGATTTGAGCAGTATTCAGAGATACAAAATTTAGTTTATTCATAATCAGTCAAGGCCACTAAGTAGAACAAAGGACAGACTACTACACATTGAGGTGATATCTACTAAGTATATCATAGATCTTATTCAAACAAGTTTAGTTGTCATTTAGATACTTTTTGTTATTATCTAATCATTGTAATTTAGAGTTAGCAAAATCTCTTAACAGAGTAGGCTTAACAGTTTGATTGTAAATATCTTAACTAAGTACACACTCAAGTAGCGTTGTTTAAATCCTTTAACAAGGTAGATCTAGTCGATCTTATTGTTACTCCTAGCAGGGTAAGATCACCAGAAGTGATCACAACTTGTAGCCTTAACCGATATACTTTATTATCTGCAGTAGTGAAGAATTTGTGGGTGTCATCCCCACCGCAGTTTTTACCTTCTCACAAGGGTTTATGCGTAACCAAAATATCTGTGTTATGTGATTGAATTATCGTTTGTTTTTCATGCACTTTACATTTACAAGTCATTTGATTGAATGTTGCAAACAATAGATTCAGTTGGATAGATTAGTTACTACTATTTACAAATTGAGTAATCAGTTAAAAGTGTTTGAGGTACTGATTCACCCCTCCCCTCTCAGTCCCTTATCTTTCCATTCCAACAAAATGTACCATCTTAAATTGTAAGCACTTAATTAGTGTACAATTTCATGATTCTTTAACACTTACCTTAGTGTATTTTCTATAATATGACCTCATATGACACATAATGGACACCTAAATTTAGATATAGGTCCTTTATCATTACAATCTTTTTAAAATCAAGATAAGCCCTTTTTTTAAAATTGTGCGCCTCTATTCTTCCTCCAATCTAATAATTTATTTTATCACCTAGGCCCTACATTACCATTTGTGGTGTTTGCATTCTATCTCAACCTTGGAATTGGTTGTACCTTGTAATCCCACATCCCATAATTGCTTGAGACCCGCGGTCCTAATTTGGACTTTAATTGGGTGGAACACAATGTCCAAGACATTATGTTCCCCAAGGTTTGAGCTAAAATTTAAACTAGGGCCCTATCTTAGTGTTTTAGTGGGGGATTAGGATTTGTAGTTGCCCTGCTTGAGTTTTAACCCCTGAGATGTTGTGAGAGGTATATAAACACCCCAATTCTCCTCATTTTGGCATCCATTATTATCCATCATCTATTGTCAAGCAATACAAGTGACTTCAATGTTTGAATGAAAGCATCCAAGGTCAAGAGCTATCAAGTAATCAAGTCCAAGTATCCAAGATCTATCATTTTTCTCAAGCATTCAAGGTGTTGTTCTCCATGGATCTAGCTTCTTTCCCTCAATAAAGGCCTAAGAAAATGATTTTTCTATTAGCACACTCCCTATCTTGATTCTAGGTATGTGCATAAGTCTTTCTAATCTTTATTTTATATCTTCATTTATGGTAGAGGATAATCAACCCATTTAGTGCTTAGGACCCAAATGAGCCTATTGGGACATTTTCCTTCTGATTGTGCAATTTGAAAAGGAGTAATCTACCCCTTTTCTTTGCTTGTCATTTCTTATTGTACAAAAATATATAATTATGTTGATAAGAACTGAGATGTAGCCCCTCAAATAGACTAATTTATAGAAAAACCTTATTTATATAGAAACAAAAAGAATCAAACTTGAATCTTTCTCTCCTTTATTATCATGGCATCTAAACATTTTAGCATAAATGACATTAAATCTAATGATTATATAGAATATTTTTTTTTTGGTTGGTTATATAGAATATAGCTATGCACCATATTTTACATATTACTTTACAATATTTGGTAAATAAACTATTGCATCTGCTATGTACGAATTGAATTGTACTCTCTAACATATTTATCTATTGATGTAACCTTGCACCTCTTTTTGGTGCAAGTGCTAGTCTAATAACAACAAATAATTAAATATAAATAATTATTGATAAAATTTCTAATCCTAAAATCCTAGTTTTCCCGTGCAAGATTCTAAATATCATGTAGTATAAGTATGACAAGAGAAGTTCTAAAATAAATGTGGATTTCTAAGTTTTATATGGATTTGAAGAGCCTATGTAAATAATAACTCTCATGATTTAAATTGATGTTCTAACAAAATTTAAATCCCACAACATAATTTTTAGTGCAAGAAATCATATAACCAACAATTCTAGGAGAGTGGTTCTTCAATAAATCATGAAACTATTGTTAACCAAGATATCCGTAGTAAGTTCTTATCACTTTTCCCTCAATGTTGATTGAAGGAATTATATAACAGACAAAGTGGAAGAGTGGTTCCTCAATAGATCATGAAACTACTACTAGCCAAGATAACATTGGAGAAAGTTCCTAATCACATTTCCATCAATGTAGATTGAAGTTGCTATTTGTATCTAGTATTTCATGTTGCACCAATGAAGTAAGTTCTCCAATCCCTATTAACATTATATTTGTTCTTCAATTTCTATTCACTTGTTATTTTTTTGTTATTGGATTCGTATCATCATTTTGGCAAGGGCTACCATACTAAATGTTGGCCACTTCCATTGTGGAGATATTAAATCCTTGCCCTACTCTTATTCTAAAAGATAATATTTTCATTTACAACCATCCTGATTTAAGGGAGAGGGGGAGAGGGAGTAGAATTGGTTACCATGCAAAGCTGTTAGTTCAAATGGATGGATTTAGTGTTGGTGACAAATTTTTCCTATTACCATCTTGACATACTAAGTTAGAGAACTTAAAAAGTTATGTCAATTATTGGATTCTTCATCCTATTCTTGAGCACTTTTGAAATTCATATGCAATGCAACATGCATGTTTTTCATCATCAAATTTTTCTATGGTACTTTCTTTTTAAGTTATATTTTCCCATGTCTTTGTTACTTTATTGACCATCTTTTCTAGTTTCTTTATTAATACGTGGGGTTTTATGAAGTAATGGTTTTACTATGTATATAGAAGAATTGCCTTTTGTGCACCAGGGGTTGTGTAAGGATATATTTACAAGCTTGAGCTAGTGAACTCAATCCTCATTGAATCTCTAGGAAGCCCATATTTGATTATACCTTCACTTCTAGGTGGAATTAAGCTTTGAATTTGTCGTTGATTCTTTGAGAAATTTATTGACTGCATATTGGTACATCTAGATGCTTTGAAATATATTTTGGCAAAAATTCTATCAAAATTTTATGATCAAAGTTGCTCTCAAAGATTGGATTATGAGGGGCTATCTCTCCATTCCAAAAGATTCTATAATCTAATTGTATAAAGATGTTAGCCTTTACCATCACACTATTTATTGTCCAATGGGAGAGCATGAGCCTTCTCTAAAGCCTTTACAAGATGTAGACAATTTGGTAGCACAACAAGATTTGTCTTATGCATGGATTGATTTGAAGGAGTTTGTAAGAGAAAAGGAAGAAGAGGAAACATAGTGAGTTTGGAAGAGGGAGCTTGTTAAGAGAACCATGAGGAATTCAATGGGAGATCGCCCCATGTCGCATCATGAAGGGAAACACAAATCCAAATGGGGGATGATGGTACCGAAAGGTTTGACCTTGAAGGCTAAGATTAGAAAATAAAAGTGGGCGAAGTCCCACTATGCTAAGGAGAAGGGCTTTGTTTAAGGTCTTATACTTTTATGTAGTGTCTATGTCACTGCTAATGGGTTGATTATGTCCCAATTTTTTTTATGTGTATGCATCTTGATGGTCTATCCAAATTTGTCACTTGGACATATTGTGAAAATGTAATATTGTTTATAGCATGGTTGTTGGGGTTGGGATGCCAAGTATGTGTAGTCTCTTAGGATAGGAAGGGGTTGATGAAGGCATTTATGGTACTTCTGGTAGGAGTATCTGTACAAATATGAATTATGGATGTAATATCAAACTTTATGATTAATAAAATATTATTATCACTGATAAAAACAAGGTTTAATAATACCTACAAAATGATCAACTACTATCCTTAGGTGGATGTGGAAAACCCACTATAATGACTTAAGTATCTCAACATTCCCATCCAACGTCAGAGTTGCATAATGAAGATGTGAGTAATGAAAACTAGGAAGTGGTGTAAAAGAAAATGAAAGTCCCACACAAAGGGAGCATGTCATGCCACAATATGCATCTGCAATCACATTCCAAAAGTAATTTTAATACTTTCAAGATAATTTAGATTGGTTATGTGGGTATTGTAATCTTTGGGATGTTTTTGGTTCGCATTTATATGAGTATGACCCTCTTGGCCAAATTTAGTGATAAAAAAATGAAAGTTTCTAAATCATAGAAGAATCTTGTCACATGAACTTGTGTACATTGTACTTAATAGATACTCCAAAAATTAGAAAGGGATGGTATTCAAATGAAATTTATACAAAATATATTAAAAAGTAATTTTATGGGAATATAATAATAAATAATACACAACTATCCCTATATATATTACCATTTGCAATGTGTGTGTGTGTGTGCGCGCGCGCGTGCGCACCTGCATATGTCAATTTCACTCTACATAGGAAGCAAGTTAAAACTAAAGAAATAGAAACAAAATATGGTAGGTGATTGAAAAGTATTTGTTCTCATATCATCCAAGTGGTACCCACAAAAATGATGATCTCAAACTAGCTTTCACAAATCAAAGAGTGAGTTTTACAATTTCAACACAATAACAAGTTTAGTCAATGTAAAATTGTTATATGGTTTGTTAGTGCAAAAAAATGTAGTTTCACTTCTTAGAGAAAAATCCTAATGTTGTAATCATGCTAGTGAAATCAACTCATCAATAGACTATGGAAGGTTAATGATCAACTTAATGAGAGTAGGTTATCTCTACTATACTTCAAAATTGTCTTAGACTCAGGAGGGTACATTACTAGGGGCATTGCCTCAATAGGCATTTGAATCAAACAAAATAGAAAATCAAAACAAGTACAACCGAACCCAAATTTGATATTAACTTGAAATATTGTCACTAGGTTAAACAAATATAGTAGAATAAGACCCCTATATAGCTAGCTAATATGACTGTGCAAGCATGACCCACATAAGATATGGCTATTAACTATTTAGTTGATTGTAATTCCCTTTTTATAATGACAACTAAAAATACAAATGAAGGACTACTTAATTATTAATTTAAAATGTTTAATTTGAACAAATTCGAAATAAGTCATTACTTTTTAAAAAAATGTTTGATTTGAATAAATTTGAAATGAGTCATTAAAAACTAGAGATCTCCAATAAGTTTTCTATAATCACCTCTTTCATGGTGTCATTCGACTATCACCATGCTTGCATAATCAAACATTGCTAATACATTCCTTTATTGACTCGTGCACACACTTTCCCCTATTGAGGGTCTCTCTTCAATTATCGAGGGTTGGGAAAAACCTCTACCATGACCAACCATAATTTTCCTTTTATTGACCCTTTCCCACCCACATCAAAACTAATGCCTACCCGAGGTTCCATGTTTCATCTCCCTTTGCCTTGGCTTGTGTTAGGGAAGTGGGAACTAAGAACCAAGCATCAAGGTTCCCAAGCTCCCACTTGACTAGAAACCATAATTAGACACTTTCCCTATCATACTTGGCCATTTTGGCTTTTATCAATGTGGTCAATTATATAACATGAATATGAGGACACACAACAATTATAGGCGCAATAAAAAGAAACATGATCTACATGGGAATATTTTAGATGGATATCAATAGAGGATCATGCACCACAACACAAGGGGAAGGGAACTGGAGAAAAATAGGGTAATGCAAATTTGTGTTCCAACACTATCTTCATTTCAATCCTATTGAGTAATTTGTAAGTTCTTCTATAGTTTTTCCTTTCATCTACTAATTGGTAGCTTTCATTCTTGTAATAGCTTCTTTTTAATATTAACAAAATTAAACTCAAATCACATGCCCTAAAATAAACATTAGTAGAAAACAACCCTACGTATGGATTTCAAATCTCCAAGGCCTCTAATGCTTAGGAAACCTCCAAATATTTGATTCTTGCAATAGTTGCAACACAACACAACACTTCAATAAGACATTAGATTGTTAGTTTCTCAATCAAATGTAAAATCAATGAAACTAAGTAAATTCATCTTATTGCTCTCTAACTAGAAAGAGTGTGTCTAAAGCCTATTTTTCTCTTAGATTTAGACTTCAAACAATGACATTACACTACTAGAATGAGATATTCAATGCAATTAAGCTAAGACTTTGAGAAACTAAGTTAAATCATGAGATGTAATTCATTCATTACCAATTAAAACTATGAATGGAAATGTGAGTTAACAATTAATCTATGAAATCAAAATGACAGAATGTAAGTATGAATGCAATTAACTAGGTGATTTGAGAGTTTTAAAATTCCTCTTTTATAGAAACAATAGTGAATTCAATGGTTGAGATTCAATTTGTGAGGAGTGATTGAGATTCATCCTCCTTTGATCCATGTGATTAACCTCTGATTGGCTGATTTTGTCCTTCTTGTCCTTTGAGAGGTGACATGTATTTTAAATCTTTTTATTAATTGATTTTAATTAATTACTTTAGCCATGCATTTAAGTGGGATTGATTTAATTAATTAGGCTAGAGGTAATTAATATGATTTTTGATCAATTGATGATGTTTAAATGCTTGATTAAGGAATTTTATTAATTTTATCAAATTATGTTAATAATCAAATAATCAGATTAACATAATTAGGAGATTGTTCCAAATTAGGGCAAATAGGGCATTTGGTTCTATTAGCCTAATTTAGGGTGATTACAGTTGCACCCACATATCCTTGTAAAACTTAATGTGCTTCACAATACAATCAAGCATGCACCAGTCCACCCTAACATACCCTAACTTTGTTGTTTGATTGGCCACCACCTTGAGAAAATTGGTTCCCAAATCCCTCCTCCTATAACACTACCTCAAAAAAGGTTCCATATAAAAACCTAATTATGTCAAAAAGGTTGATTGATTATTTTTTAAAAAGACAAATTTTACAAAGGTCATGCCACTCTTTGAAATGATACTACACATTTGGGCCATTAATGGGAGAGTCTAGCTCAAATCTTGAACAATATTTTCAAAAAAAAAATATTAGCATTTTTAGAGCTACAATTAAGGTTTGTAGTGTTTTTGGTACTTGTTGGTCTTATTCTTAGGATGAAGATAGTGGGGCCTTCAAAATGAGGGGCATTAAATATGGTGGTCTTGAGGCTTGATTGTGTTTCTTCACACATATGAATCAGATGATCTAATTCAACCAATTTTTGGACTAGTTTTAGGATGAAATGGGTTTCCTCTTTGATACCTCATCTCACACATATAGAGATGTCATTTTCCTCCATCGCCATGCACATTTCAAGCTTATGTTTTACCTTTACTATAAATTGATGGAAAGCCTTCTAAGTATGTGGTGTGTTGCATGGGAGGCTTGATATATTTTTTGGAATACACCTTCAGAACCCCTTTAGGTGTTGTTTGCAAAAGTAATCTAATGGATTAAGTTGTGATTTTCCCTCAATTTTAGCATGTGTTATTGAATATTTTTAAGTTCTATTTCACTTATTTTATAATATTAGAAGATTTCTTAATATAAAATTAAATTTTTGATCTACATTTATATAATTAAATCTTAAAAGTTATTGGTAGAAAGTTTTAAAATAATTTATTAAAATAAGAAGGGGATGGGGGAAAATTCTAGCCCCATCTTAAAGGTACCCCCTTAAAATCTATAATCTAAAAACTAGTAGCTCTAGTTTTCTTTCACAAGATTCTAATTTATGATGTAGTATGATTTTCTTCTTCGCATAGTAGCTACTACTCAACAAAAAAATGTTCTTGTAATAGTTCCATACTTGACACATTTTGTATAAAGCTTCAATATTTTGAAATTAGCATTTTGAGTTGCTAATAAACCAATATAGATATGTTACATCTATCTAGAAATGCATAGAGATATCGATGTGGAGCTATTTCATTTACTTGAAAGTTATTTTATTCTACCTTTGAACTATTTATTTATGTACTTATTATTTTGCAAATATTATATTTTTCATTAATTATTTATGTTTGGACATGTAAATTGCTATCAAATTTTAATTAAAAGATAAGATTTTATGTTAACGTACACATACCATTTAACTCCTACACTTTCTACAATTGTAATAAGTCTCTCGACATACCGATAAAAAATGGCTCTTGACATTAATAACAATAGTTGTAGAGAATATGTGTATCAAGGGTATATGGGAATCACATGTATTGTAATGTAGTCAATGGACATTTTATTGGAGCCCAATTTTGGCTACCAATCTTCATGTAACAGGGGTATATGGAAATCAATGCATGTATAGGAGATATGGGGGGTTAGATTCATAGGTTGGGCTCACTTATGCATTTTGTATTTTTGAGCAAGGAATGAAGGTTTTCTTTGCTGGTTCTTTCCTCCATGAGCTCTTGAACCAGTTATTATTATTATTATTATTATTATTATTATTATTATTATATATATATATATATATATATATATATATATATATATATATATATATATATATATATATATATATATATATATATATATATATATATATATATATATATATATATATATATCATTGGCTTGCCACTTTAGCCAAAAAAATAATAATAGTTGTAGAGATCCTGTAATCATTGTCGAGGCTTGCAAGTTTGTAGGAGGGAATTATATCAAGCTTTGATTCTATTAGAAAATGCAAGTGTGGTAGGATATTTGGATGAATAGAGTCATGGGCCAATGTTTATATGTTGTTATAGATTTTTAGTTTTGGTAATGATGAGGAAGGTGATACCCAAGAATAAACTCTTACATTTATCAAGATTGCATTAGATACCATTAACAAAGATGGTTTATGGTTGGTGTAGACAACTAATTATTTCATAGACATTTAGGAAAAAGATTAAGCAAATATTGTAATGCATCATGGTTGATGGAAAATTATATATAAGTATAATATCAATGATCATTGGTACCCATTAAACTCCAATTTCTTTAATTATTCTTTTGTAAACTTAAGGATGGCCTAGAAATTAAAATTCAACACCTTTAAAGTTAAATCTTACCATAAGAAAAGAGTAAGAGCTTAATGGTATTAAGAATTATAGTTATATTCATCAAGAAATGAACAAATTGTAAGATTACACTACCAAGACACTTGCAACTATAATATTTGACAAAAATATTCACTTTTTATGGTTGTTGAATGTTCATGCTCTATTTTAATGTTGCCATGTTTATATAGTTTGCAAACCGACAACTTTGAAAGGTGTTAAATAGTGCACACAATTTTGGCATTGTGATTGTAAGTATGTTGTGGGAACTCAATATAAGAGACCAATCTTTTCACATTCATGAAGCTTAAAATATCAAATCAATAGCAATAAGTAAAATAAAAATATGATCCAGCTCTAGAAAGACATGATTAAACAAAAGAAACAAAAATTACATTAGAAGGCGTAGAAAAGAACAAATTAAAATACAAAAATAAACTAGAATATTCCTATAGAATCAATTAGGTTATGCTTTAGGTGTCACATGTCTTTCAAACTTGGGTCTAGGTGTCATTTGAACAAATAGGCTAGACACAAATTTAGTCATACGCAAAGTTGAGGTAGGAAAATCAAGGTCGAAATAATGAGTTTGAGATGTTTCATGAACAACAAAATGAAGTGATGAAGTACTTGGACCATTATGCATGTTGAGTTCTACAAAAGATAGCGAGAACATTAAAAAACCAAACCTAATTATTTATTTTCTTGTGTTATCCTTAATTCATTTAATAAGATTGAAAAGTTCATAGTATATTTCTTTTTGAAATTTGACCTTGCAAAAAAATATTAAATTGTTTGACATCATATTGCATCGTTTAAGAATCAACTTTGTATTTTTGTACAATTTGTGGACTATTTTTTAATCCAATTCATGTGTTTGTTGCAATATTTAGTAGAAGGAAAATAATGTCCATGACTTAATAGTATTGATCTTTGTATTCAAGTTCAATAGTACACCTTTGAAATAACGGGATGATCATGATTTATAGCTTTATAGCAAGTTGCCAAAACCTTTTTAGTAACTTAAACCATAGCTTATTAACAATTTATTTTAATGCTATGGTGCTTGAAATATTTCCTAACCATGTTGTACTCAACGAAAAATATGAAACTTTAAGGCAATCTCCTTTTCACACTACACAATAGCCAAGCATTGAAGTGATAATATCAAATATTTTAGACACTATTTTGACAGATAAAAATGTAAAGCAACACTAGCCAAGCAT
Organism: Chamaecyparis obtusa; assembly: GCA_027943335.1. Taxonomy (NCBI): domain Eukaryota; kingdom Viridiplantae; phylum Streptophyta; class Pinopsida; order Cupressales; family Cupressaceae; genus Chamaecyparis; species Chamaecyparis obtusa. The sequence goes on from BSBK01002189.1 coordinate 2,253,055, forward strand.
TGAAGTGATAATATCAAACATTTTAGACACTATTTTGACACATAAAAATGTAAAGCAACACTAGCCAAGCATTGAAGTGATAATATCAAACATTTTAGACGTGCTATTTTGACACATAAAAATGTAAAGCAACACTAGCCAAGCATTGAAGTGATAATATCAAACATTTTAGACAATATTTTGACACATAAAAATGTAAAGCAACACCAACTAGCTGTAAACTAAAACACAAGCTTGCAATTGCTAATCCATATTTATCATGACACTAAGTTTAATTATAGGCTATTATTATAATAATTGTGTCAATATCACTTACATTAACATAACACAAAATTAGACAATCCACACACTTGGACATAAATGAATTGTATTTTCTACATACATTGTTAGGTCCTACTCTTAGTATGGCTTGAAAGACATTAAATGCCATTATCATCCTCATTCAATAATAACAATGCACGATGTGCATTTTATGTTGGATAAGTGTCATTTATGTCATAGGGAAAATCAAAGGTGAAGTTAATGGAGGATAAATTCCATAGAGTAAATCAAACATGAAGAATGGAGGATAGAACAATTCAATAAGGCGAATCATGATTATGAGTTACAATGATACTAGTTTTAATTCTAGACTAATATTGTAAATTGCACTTCTCAACATAACTAAACACATGCATATTACATTTTTTTAATATAAAATTTAACTCAACATTAATTTCCAAATTTTTTTTTAATATATCTAAAATAGTTTTATAAGAAAGTTGCTAAAACATGGAAGATAGAAATCTTGTCATAGACTTGCACACATAGTCCTTTATTGAATAATTTGCACACTAGAACACAATAATATTAAAATAAAATGTAAATATAATGATTGCATGTGAATATATAATAACTAACACTTGCACCATAGGAGGTCCAAGGGATATCCCAATAGGACATTGAAGAAAAACATAAATAAAAAACTAGTCATAGTGTTTAACAAAATCTGAACTTGAACAAATCAACTTGTTCACTCTCTTTACCAAATTTTTCTATCTTATAGGTAAAAAAAGAGTATAACATAATAAAGCATGGGGATGCGTTCCCCTGGAACCCTGTGTTCTCAGGATGAGGACGTCCTTGGGATAGGGGGGTAAGGACGAGGTGTCCCCTTTCATCACCAATTCTCTATCAAGACACTGGGATGGTACAATGTCCCTAGAATGAATGTGGGGATACCTAGGCATCCCTCGACTGTTTGAGGGATGTTTGCACATCCCCTGTTGACAACCATTAAAAAAAGTGCATTAAAAAATCATATTTTTAATTATGTTTTGGGTTCCATTCGAACCCTAATTGGAGGTGGGTCACATCTATCCTCTCTAAGCCTACAAAGTCCCTCCTAGCTTCATTTTTATTGACAATTGCATTTCTCATTATTTGTTATACAATAGATATAGAAGAGTGAAAAGAAGAGAAAATAGTGATTGGAGGAGTGAAAAGAGTGAGCACAAGTGAAAGAAGAGTGACAAGGAGAAAGAAGAAGAAGAGGAGGAAGATTCTACACCTTCCTTGAAGAGATTTTTCAAGCACAAGGTAGGGTTTTTTTGTTTTATTTTCTGGTTTTCATTTATAATTGTTTTTGTTTGAATGTTTTTTTCATTTTCTAAATCAGATTTTAGGTTGAATCTTGAGGGAAAAATGAAGAATCATTATGATTCTTCATTTTACCCTTGAGATTGGAAATTTTTAAATTTTGTTTAAGAATTTTAAATTTTGAAAAATTTAAAATTTTGAGTTTTTTTTTCAAGTAGGCTAAAACTAGGTGCTTATTGAATTCATTTTCATTTTATGAAATGCAGTGCCACAATGAGCTCCCATAGTCATGATATGAGTGAGGATGAGATGGAAATTCATTTTCATGATGCAAGTTAATCATAATATGAACTTGAGCATGAGGTTGAGGGGGATGAGCATGGGATTGATCCAGAAGGCCAAACTAGTTCCATGACTAGTGCACCAATTGCTATGAATTGCCCCTCTGAACTTTTGTCAGAGTTTGCTAGGGGTACTTATGATCCCATGTCTCCTCTTAAATAATTTGCAACAAGAGTAACAACCCCAACGCCAACAAGTGGTGGCACAAGAAAATGGAGATGCAACATTTGTAATACAGAATGGTTTTAGAGCATTACTAGAGTTAATGCACACTTTCTCTTTTGGACATGAAAATGTGCGGATCCATGCAATTTTTTTAAGGATCCTAAAAATATCCACTACAAATTTGAGTTCAAAAATTTTTGGGGTGTTCATCAAGATAGTGTAGTTACAATGCCTACTACTTTGTCTGGTAGGAATCAGGTTCAAACTATTTAGTAGATGTAGGGGAAACCACATGTTTCTACTTGTACATTGCATTAGAGAGAAAGAACGATGTCAGGGTAAGCTTCAGCCTCAGCCTCAAGACTTCGTCCACTTGTAGTGTTATGGGAAATCATGAGAGGGCACTGATAAGGGGAAACACAAGATGCAAAGAAACCTCATAGCTGATTTGTTCAATGTGTAACTCAAGGACCAAATAAATGATGCCACTAGCAAGTTCTTTTTTGCTAATGGCATCCCATTTCATGTAGATCGGTCTCCTTATTATAAGGAGATGATGTTGATGATGGCTAGGGGAGGATCATCATATGTGCCACTAGGTGAGCACAAATTGAGGACCATGATCATGGATAACAACTATGCCAAGATCAATATTTTTGATAGAGCAGATGAAGGCGTGTTGGGTAGAGTTTGGATGTAGCATAGTTATGGATGGGTGGATGAATATTAGGCATCATCCACTCATCAACATCATGATTACATGTGCAGAGGGCTCATACTTTTTCATCACGATTGATTGTCCAAGACATTGCAAGGATGTTAATTTTTAGTTTGAGGTCCTTAGGAGGCTATTGAGGAGGTTGGGATACAAAAAGTGATCCAAGTAGTGACAGATCCAACACATGTATGCAAAACTACATGGAAGCTTATTGAGGCAACTTACAAACATATTTGGTGGACTCCATGTTGTGTGCATGCAACAAATAATGCACTTAAGGACAAGGGGAAGATTTATTTGATTAGAGAAGTAGTCAATAATGCAAGAGGTGTGTTGATGTTTATCTGCAGACACCACACTTCACATGCACTCTTCGAGGGCTTCACAAAGGAGTTCTTGAAACTAGTTGAGACTAAGAGTGCATCTTATTTCATTCTCTTGGAGAGATTGCTTCAGTTGCAAAAGGCATTGTAACTCGTGGTTATGACAAATGTTAGAATTGGTAGGTCGAGGCCAAGATAGAGTAGGGTAAGAGAGTGAAGGAGATAGTGAAGAGTGATGTATTTTGGAGTGATGGAAAATTCATAGTCTCTATCAGTGCTCCAATTTTTCCAGTCATTAGATATGGTAATGAGGATGCACCCACCCTTGGAGAAATGTACGAGTGCATCGATTCTATGCTTGACCAGATGAGGGTTGTTGTGGAAAAGGACCCCACTTAAGCATTAGATACAATGAGCACATTCAACCAATCATTTAGTGGAAATGGGACAAGTTGAGCACTTCCTTACACATGGTTGCTTATGCATTGGACCCGAAGTGACACACCTAGACTTGGTATAATTACATTGGTTCAGGATGATGAGGTGAAGGAAGGGTTCTTCAAGTGCATTTATAAGATGTATGATGCTGAAATTGTTGGTCGGATTCACACTAAGTTGATGAAATTTGCCACTCTTAGGGGTTATTAAGATACAACATAGATGGATTTAAGAACTATGGCTCTGGAGGATCCAACATTGTGGGGGAATTGTCATGGAGTACAAAAATCAAAGACTACCATAATAGCCATTTGTCTTTTATCTTAGGTTTCTAGTTCTTTAGCTACAAAGAGAAATTGGTCTACTTATAGCTTCATCCATTGGCTTAAGAGGAACAAACTTGCCTCTAGATAAGTAGAGAAGCTAGTGGTTGTACATAGTGCCTTGTGTATTATTGAATGCAAAACACGTGTACAAGGAGAGCCTAGTAGCACAATGGGATGTAGAGCTAGATGAGTCATCACATATTGATGATGATGAGCATGCAGTGCCTTCAAATGAAAGGCTAGTTGGTATTTCATTTGGAAAATCTTGACCATGAGGAGTCTAGTAGTCCAAATGATGACGAGTTTCTCTTGAGGGATGATGAGAGGCCTCCCTTCGTTACATTTGGAAATTTTGTACTTATTTTGATATCATGCTACAAATTGTAATCATCTTTATGATATTTTTGATATAATAGAAATCTTTCATTCACCGATTCAACAATTTTATTTAGTATTATAATTTCTAATTAGTAATTCGATATTCAATGTTCTAAGTATTTAGTATTTTGTGTTTGGCATTTGCAATTTTTCTATTTTACTTCTTGTATTGTTATACATCTTTTCATAACTAGCATTTTAAGTACTATATGAATAGTATATTGTATATACAACACCACCCCCTCTCCCCGCCGCTATCCCCCTAACATCCCCAAATTTAGGCCCTTTGTCTCCCATCCCAGAAACCCATCCCAATGTCCCCCATCCCCAACAGGTAGTGGAACACTGGTATATCTCTTCTATGTCATTTGTTCTCAATTTATCAATTAGAATAGAGAGAAGTAATCCACAAGGCTTTTTAGAATGTTCTGCGCTTAAACCAGGTAGATTGATTAAATTCTTTTTGTTTAGCTAAACTAATCTAAAACATGGGCACTTCACCCCTTTAGGCTTTTTGAAATGCAAGCTATATGTTGCCTTCAAGTTATATGTAAGCCATATTTTGTTCTAGACTACACAATCTGCTAGCTGGACTTAGAAGGATTGAGATTAATATGATTTATCTTGTTAATTTTTTCATGTTGTGTCCTAACTTTTTATATCCAACATCGATAGAGGGGCCCTACTAAATCTCATAGTGCTCTGCAAATTTAATATCCTTGGCAAAAATTATAAGGGTGTCTTTTAGCTATATTAGGTCTTCCAATGTGAATCACATTTCTCCCTCAATTGATCACAACATTGTATGAAGTTTGTGGAAGCTTTGTTTATTGAGCAAGGTTATTTCCATTGTTATTGGATTAAGGTATTGTGGGTTGTTTTCAACCCATTAAATCTACAGTGAACTTAAGTCAAACATCTCAAAGTGGGTATTATAGCACTCAAAAAATCAAAATCGATTGGATTGTACCAAGTAAAACTAGAATAATCAAAGCTTAAATAAGAACTAAATAGAATAGTACAAGCAAACACCACATACAACCTTGAAAGTAAGGATTATGTTGGATGATTATGTTGGGTGCACTTGAAGTAAGGCTACAAGATTAACATACCCCAAATAGAAAATTGTGGATGCCATAACATAGAGTGGACTCTTTTGAACACTAAAAATAGCAAAGCAAAGCTCTTAGGATATAGCAGATATTCCCAACAAAAACAGAAAAAATGAGGTTTATAAATTAGAGGCCTCAAAAAAGCTAAGGTTTATAAAGTAGAGGCCTCAAGAAAGCTATAATGCCATCCCCATAACAAGGCAAGAGATGTAGACACAGGTTTATAAAGTAGAGGCCTCAAGAAAGCTATAATGCAATCCCCAAGAACAAGGCAAGAGAGATGTAGACATGTTTGGAGTATATTGGTAAAAATTGGACAAACCTAAAAGATTAGAATATTACGAATTTAAGAGCCCTATATTTTGGTGAAACTATTTGGATTTGTTTCAATATCAACATCTAAGAGGCTTAGAAAAAAACTTAAGCTACCACATAAAAGGACTTAAAAGGTCAATATCAACATCTAAAGATGAAAGAATTAGAGTCTCCATTCAAACAAAATCAGAACCTCCAATGGACAAGTGAAGTTGGAGTTGTATTGATCCAGAACCTCAGAATGGAGAAGTGGAGTTGTATTGATCGCCTGTACTGTCGTGGTTTCATTGAGAGCTTTTTAACTACTGTCCTTATTGTATTGTTTTTTCTTTCTGCTTTATTCAATTTTAAAAAACCATATAACAATGAAAGAATTGAGTCTCCATTAGAACAGAATCAGAGCCTCGAAATGGAGAACTGCAAGTGCAAGATCACAGCAAGTAAACATTTTGAAACAAGAAAAATTAACAAAGCAGAGAAGCAGAGACTGAAATGAAATGTACATACAGTGATTGCATGTGAATATAATAATAATAATCAATACAAGGATAAGCTTGTGCAAATTGGCATCTCCCATAATCAAACAAAAGGCGTCCAATGTCCTAAAATGAAAATAAATAGGAAAACAATACGAGGTCGCGAGTTCAAGTCCCAAAAGCCCCCAATGCTTCGCCAGTAAGCCTGCAAATCCGCCATTCCTGCAGCAGTTGCGCTCCCATATGCTCGTAAAACTTGATGGCATTCACATTCCAGTCGAGCACGCACCCCTCCACTCTACCAAACCCTAACTTCGCCGCGTGAGCGGCCACCGTCTTGATCAAAATGGTTCCGAAACCCCTCCTTCTGTAGGGCTCCCTCACAAAAAGGTCTACTATATAAAACCCCGGCTTTGCCAAAAGAGATGAATAATTTCTGCAAAATAGAACAAATCCCACAACGGTTGCACCGCTCTCCGAAACGAAATTCTGCGCATCTGGATCATTCACGGGAGGGTTCAAGCTCAGATTCTGAACAATGTTTTGAAAAAATTTATTGGGGTTTTCAGAGCTAGGGTTAGGGTTTGTTGGATTTATTTCTACGAACAAGACAGTAGGGCCTTCGAATGGAGAGGCATTGAAGAGGGTGGATTCAAGGGCTGTTGTGTTGCTTCACAGATATGAGTCTGCCGTTCGAACTCGGCCAGTTGCTGTACACGTTTTAGGATGAGAGGGCAATCCTCTTTCATGGCTACTCTCACGCATACAGATGCTTCATTTGCCGCCATCGCCATGAAGATTTTGAGCTTTACTACCTTTTTCAGAGCTATTTGCATACAAAAAGCCCAATGTAGTCTATTTCATTGCTGTTTTCACCGAAATATTTCAGTCCAATTTATAAGTTTTTTTTTGGCTGGTTGTAATAATTGACGAGCTTAAAACTTTTAGCAGGAGCTGATGAATATCTGTTAAATTTGTTTAGAACTTCTGATTAATTATGAGCAAATTTTTATTTGCAATTTTCAATATGGCAAAAAAGTATGGATAAATTTTTAAATTTGTTTAGGACTTCTGATTAATTATGAGTAAGTTTGTTTTTGCATTTTTCAATATGGAAAAAAAGAACTTTTAAGTTAGAGTTGCAGCATTGTATGAGTTTTGTAATAATGGATAAGGTTACAATTTTTAGATGAAATTGTGGGTATATTTTTTAATTTTTGAAAAACTTTTGACTTAAGGTGATGAGTGGAACTTGATTGGTATATTTATAGTGCATGATTACAAGACATTTGAGCATTAAATATTGGTAATTCAAATGACTACTTTTTGACACTTCGTCAAAACAAAGTAGTGAAACTAACACTTTCAATTGAAGTTGGTGAGCACATGTTGAAATGTTTTAAAACTTATAGTTGAAATTAGTAAGCAAGTGTTGAAAACTTTTGAAACTTTTGATTGAGGTTGGTGAGCACATGTTGATATGTTTTAAGACTTATAGTTGAAGCTATGAGCACACATTGTTGACATTTTTTAAAGCTTTTAGTTGTAACTGGTGAGCACGTGTTGTTGAAAACTTTTAGTTGAAATTGGTGAGAACATGTTGAAATGTTTTAAAACTTATAGTTGAAGTTAGTAAGCAAGTGTTGAAAACTTTTGAAACTTTTAGTTGAAGTTGGTGAGCACATGTTAAAATGTTTTTAAACTTATAGTTGAAGGTAGTAAGCATGTGTTATTGAATTTTTTTAAAACTTATAAGTTGAAGTTGGTAGTGTTGTTGAAATTTTTTAAGAGTTTTGTAATAATAGACATACTTTATACTTGCTGAAACCTAGTGGTCTTATGCTCATTTTTTAAGTAACGAGGAATAATTAAATATACAATCATATAGTTGAATCTAAAATGTTATTGATAGAAATTTAAAGAATTATAGATGATTGATAGTCACAACAAAATTTAATCAAGGATAAATTTTTAGTCTAGTCAAAATACTCTTACACAAAATTCTAGTTTATCATGTGACATGATTTCATTTCTCTCATGCAACCTTCTAACATTTTTTTTTAATACAACCCCATTTCTCTTGAATCTTATAGATATCTCAAATACATTTATCTAACAAAATGCTCATAAATATCAATTGAAACTATTTTATTTACTTAAAAGTTATTCTAATTTATTTTTAAACTATTTATTTATGCCATGCTAATTTTGGAAATAGTATATTAGTTATTAAATAAACTCATGAAAGAATGCATTTGACACAATGAATAAAGATTGTTTATGGTTAATGTAGGTAGCTAAATATTTTGTAGACATTTAGGCAAATATTAAGTAGATAATGTAATGCATCAAGGTTGATGTAAAACATTTTTTATATGGAGCATGTACTAAAATATATTAGATATATACCAAGTCTAATGTAAGTGATAATTGATACCTATTAAACTTTAATATCTTGATTTTTTTTTTTATAAACTTAAGGATATCCTAGAGGTTGCAGTGCAACACCTTTAAAGTTAAGTATTACCATATGTAGAGAAGATGAGCTTTATAGTATTCAAAATTATAGTTTTATTTATCAAGAAAATAACTTTATAAGGTTAGACTATCAAGACACTTGTGACTATAATATTTGACATAAATCTACACTCAATTATAGTTGTTGAATCTATATTTTATTAGAAACTTGCCATGTTTAAATAGGTTGTGAATCCACAACTTTGAAAGTTATTAAATAATGCACACCATTTTTTGTGATATTAAGCATGTTGCAAGACTTTAAGATCAAACACCAATATCTTCACATTCATGAAGATTACTATATAATATCAATGTGAATATGTAAAATAAAAATTTGATCTAACTCTAGAAAGATATTACTAAACAAAAGAAATGAGATTTAGCGTGAAGGCTTATAAAAGAACAAAGTAGAAAGTGAATACAAACAAGAATATTCCTTTAAAATCAATTAGATTGTGCTTCAGTCATTAATTTATTTTCCAACCCAAGTCTAGGTGTCACATGAACAAATAAACAAGGCACAAGTTGAGTCATACACAAAGTTAAGGTGGAAAACAATAAATTTGAGATGTTATGTGATCAATGAAATCAAGTGATCAAGTACCTCGGTCATTATGTATGCAAAGTTATACTAAAGATAGTGAAATCATTTAAAAATTAAACCTAAATATTTGATGCTTTTTGTATTTTCTCTAGTACATTTAATGCATATAATGCAAATACAAAGATTCATAAGTTCATATCATACTACTTCAAAGTTGACCTTGCATTAAATTTGTCAAATAATTTAGATTTCATATTACATTGTTTCATAATCAAGTTTGCAAAAAACAAGAGATGCCTTTTGTATAATTTGAAGGCTCTTTTTTGTTAGTTCATGAGTTAAAGGTACTTTATTGGAATGTTGAGTAAAAAGAAAAGAAAGACCATGATTTGGCATTCAAGTTCAATATTTGAGCCTTTGAAATAATAAGATAATCATTTATAGCTTTATAACAAGTTACAAAAACTCTTTTATTAACTCAACACAATTTTTAATATCATAAGTTCAAATACTTAGCTAGAAATTTACTAGAGTTATTTTTTTTTAACAAATTAATGTTATCTAAACACAAACCTTTCAACAACTATGCTTATTAGACATGACTATATACTTTTTCTCTTGTTTAATATGCATTACCATATACTTGTTCTCTTGTGAGCATATCCAATTGCTGACAATCTAGTGAATATTAAATGGTTAAAGCTAAATTGACTTTACAAATTAAGTTTCAATGTTGTACTCTATTTTATTTTAGTTTTGTATTATTATATGGATAAACTTCATGAATGATGTTTCCTTTTATGAATTTAATTATATCATTTAGAATTTATGATACTAAATTTTAAACATGTTAATTTTGTAATGTAAAGATTTATTTTGAAAGTAATACATAAGAAGAATCAAGAAAATAAACATCTACCTAAAATAATAATGGTAGCAATTTAGTAATATTTTATTAGTATTATTAAAGAATTCTCTACGTTTGTTCCTTCTCTACATTTGTTCCTCCACAAATATAAAATAATATTATTATGAAGCCCGATCCAGCAAGGTTTCTTTCCAATGTAGATTATTTTCAAAAATGGCTAGCAAGTCATGATATACACAATTCTAATGTTTCTTAACAAACTGGCGACCCCAAAAAGCATGTTTAATATCTTCACATCTTTGGAAAAAGGCAAATTAAAGGGTTGGACCATAATGCAGTAGCAATTTGCAATGTAGTATCTTCCAAGCCATTAATTGGGCCTCGACATTAAATTGTATAAACAAGAAATGGATGTAAATATATTTTAAAGGAAAAAATAAGAAAGGACTAATAACTAATATTTTAAAAAAATGCATTAAATAGGAGTACATAGCTTCATAGATAATTCCAGAGGTAGCAAAGATTGCACAAAAATGGTAACCAATTTAGTGTTGTAAAGTCTCAAAGGTCTCTTCAACGTTATGCCTTTTTATGCAAGAAACAAGACTATTTCAAAAAGTCAAGCTAAACCCATGTTAAAGTGAAGCATCCTTCCACCTTAGAAGTTGATTAGCACTTTGCCAAGACAAATTGATTGGAAAGGAGGAGACACTTTATTTTCAAACATATTTTATTATTTGATTTCTCTTTTCTCTCATGTTTAGGTGGCCTCTAGGAAGGATTTAAATTTGGAGTTCTAGATTTTAATGTCTTCCTCCAATTTAAAGAATTGATTGTTCAGTTGATATGTATTTGTTGGAATCTTGTTTTGTTGATCATACTTTCAATTATAGTTGTTGTGTTTGTTGTATTTTGATGTTGACATTGCACCTAGGTTGCATCTCATGAATTATTTGATTGGAGGAAAAATAGAGGAGCACACTTAGAAATAAGGGCTAACCTTGAGTTTTGAAGAAATTGAATCAATAGAGAACTTATAATATTAATTTGAAGGTCTAGTGAGAGTTAGGAGAGTGTAAAATCAACATGGGAACCCATACATACTAAAATGGGGCTAAGATGAGCACCTAATTATGGGTGCTCACAGTAAAGTAGAAGAAGATAGAGAAATATGAAAATCATGGGCAAACTGCAAGGAGATAAGATATATCTAAGTTTAAGGACACAAGCCCCCAAACCAAGGATCTTAACTTGTACATCCATATGAAAGGACACATAAAATAAAAAAAAACAAATCCTAAAGCTTACTAAGATTCCAAGTTAACTAGTTAAAGAGACCTTTCTATAGAAAATGTCTCAATTGCTAGTATCATGTTTAGAAAGCTATTGCAAAAGCACAAGTGGTCACATGAAAAGAGAAATAGAACACATCAAAGATAAGACAAGACTGTTCGAAAAGAGACACTGTTAAAAATTGATTGTATGTTTTCATTGATGGCAACTATATTAATTTCATATGGTATCCCAACATATTCCATGCATACTACAAGTTAGGATGGATAATTGGCTAAGTATGGAAGAGCAGGTAACAATATACAGGTTCAATAAAAGGTTCGGTATGAATATAATCAATTGGATTATGAGATGTGAAGCTAGAGAAATATTTATATAGGTATAGTCTATGGAATTCTGTGTTCTCCGCAGTTGGTATTATGTTTTGGTTAATTTTTAATATTTTGAGTATCGGTTTGGCAAATGAATGTAGAAGATAGAGACAGTAAGAAGTTGGATCGATCAAAAATCCTTTTGGGTCGATGATACAATTGGTTTGATCACATATTTTGGTAGAGTTGACATATTACATGATATCTACATCTTGGTCAAGGTTAGCATAGAGTTTGGATTGGTGTATTTCTCGAAGTTGCACACGTTACCTATTTTTTTATTAGATTCGATATTGAACCTATTATATCTTGATGTTTGGTATATAAGAAAGAGGCTTTGTGGTGATTTGATATGATGGTTAGAGGATATTGTGTGAAAGGAAGAGATTCTATGTACCTGATTGTAGAGGTTAGGTTGATGTTTATGCTTGCATGGAATTGTATAGGCATATGTGATGTTATTCTCCAGTTCATCATTTTGGATTGTAGTCCAACATATCGTGTAAGAGGTGAGATCTTTAAGGGTTGTATCCCTCTTTTTTGTAATTGAGTAGTGTGCTCTAGGTAGTGTACCTAATACTATTTCATTCCTATTTTGTACTATTTCTCTTAACCAAGTTAACCATATTTTTGTAGAGATAATTGTGGGTTCCATCCGCACCATGGTTTTTCCCATAACTAAGTTTTCATGCAAAAATTATGGTGTCATAAGTTTGTGGATGTTTACTTTATGCTTCATATGGTTAATTTTTATTGTGGTTAGCTTATAGTTGTGCAGTCAGATAGATAAAGTTAAAAAGAATAGAACACTGATTCACCCCCCCTCCAAGTGTTCCTCAATACCAATAATTGGTATTAGAGCCTAGTGCTTAAGAAGAAGTCTAACAGATTGAGGAAGGTTTTGATGGGTGGTCTTATAGTTTCTAGCAGATCTTGATTACACTTGAAGATGTTGATAAATCAAATGCTAAAAATATTGAATTGAAAGAAAAAATCAAAGAGGATGAAAGCTTTATAGAGAATTTGAAGAAAAAATTGAATAAATCTAGAGACAAGAGGAAGGATCTTGTGGATCAGTTACAGCTAAAAAGAAGCACTAATAACTCACCAATCTTGGAAGAAAAATCAGATGAATTTTAACAACTCGCTAAAGAAAAAAGAAAATTTGAAGCATGAGATGGAAGCCAGGGTAATGAAAATGGCTAAGGAAGTTGAATTAAGGAAGAATCTTGAGCAATCCTTGAAAGACAAATCTGAGGAATGTCACAAACTAAATTGTGAGGTTGGTCAATTGCATCTTGATCTTGAGGGGTCTAGATACAATACGAAATAAATTGAAAGGGTTAATGTATTTATTAGTAGAGAACTTGTAGCAACTAATAAATTCAAAGAGAAACTCAAATCCAACTCAACTAAACTTGATGAGAAATTTGAGAGACAAAAAGAGGTAGGAGATACACATAGATTAGGCTTTGAAAAAGGAGAAAGTTCTTGATCAGGTGGGAAAATAAAATCATCATAATACCAGAAGGAAGAACCAAAGGAGAAACCTATGAGGCAACCGAACTTCAATGGAAGATACTTTACTTGCAATAAATTTTTTCATAGAGAGGAGTCAAGAAGAAGATCTAATGTTACATCCTTTTCAGGCTAGTGTTACACTTACAACAACTATGGAATCAAATCAAGTGAATGTAGGACAAGGATAAGGTAAGGAAATATCACTTCTTACAAATGTAACAACTTTGGACACTTGGAAAGACAATGTTGATTAAATTAGACAAATCAAAGGTATGGAAATCCAAATGTTATGTGTTTCAATTGCAAACATTTTGGTCACATTGCTAAGAATTGCAGATATAACAAAGATAAAGGTTTGGTAGAAAGTGTAGGATATGAAAATGAGGAAAATATGCACATAAGAGGAAACATCAAACTCTTAAGCATGCACAATCAATCTATCCAAACATAAAATAAATTGAGATAAAGAAATGTAAATTCTAAACAAAACTCCCTCAATTTGACAATTGTGTCCTTTCTTGCTTCTCTAAAAGAGTGGATGTAGCTACCATGTTGACATAATGAAAGAAAGATGTTGATAATATGACTATAATGATGATAAGAGGATTTGAAAGAAGATAGTTAGTTGGAATTGAGAAATTTGATCTCAATTTATAGGAGTTGAAGACCAAAATTCAAATTTGGAAATGAGAGTACAAATTGGAAGTTTGTCATAATCATGACAAATTGAAAGTACAATTTGGAATGCATAAATCAATGCACAAATCAAGGACACAGTGGAAGGATAAAGATGAGGCTAATTAGTAGGAAATTTGGAGGCCAAATTAGTGGAGAAATAGATAGGGAAAGATGTAAGAAGTCATGAAGGCTAATTAATACGAGGTCATGAAGCATGATTTAAGGGAATGTGTAAGAGTCACATTTTAATAATTTAAGAAAAACCATTATTCCCTCAAAAAGGCTAATTAGGAATTATAAAATTCCATAATTCAAAAAGGGAAGACAATTAATTAATTGTGGGAGACTTAGGATAGGGGGAATTAATCTAATAAATAGATTAATACAAAAGAGATAAACTATAGGTTATCTATCCCAAGGGGACGTCGATGATATTTGACAATGTGCGCGATTAAAGATGATAGGATAAAATAGCATTGATGAACTTTGACAATTCCATTGGTCTAGATTGATGATGATGAAATAGAATTGATGATATTGGAGAATGCTATTTGAACTAACTTGGATTAGAATGAGGACATTGAGGCATTGATGAACTTTGACAATGCACTTGGGATTGGATTAATGATGATGATGAGGCATCGATGAACTTTGACAATGCCTTGGATTGATTTGGGATTGAATTGAATTTATTTAGGAAATTTTGACATGGTTTAGGATTGATTAGGATCAGTTTAGGAATGTTTAGGTATGATAAAGGAAATAAGATGTTGATGTTTAAGAGGTTAAGAAGGAAATGCAAAAGATATGGATGCGAAAAGAATAGATTGATGCTATAGGAAAAATCACACCATCTTTTGGTGTGAATATTTCTTCAATAAATTGATTAGCTCATAGACCTAAGGGGGATTTCTTCATGAAAAATATTACCCTACCCCTATTTCTGAAGGATCGATGGAAGAAATCGACGAAATAAATTGGAGAATTGAATCTAAATTCCATTGACAATATATTTGATAAGTTTGTTCATGATATTAAGAATTGTAGGTAGAATTTACTTCACCGGTTATGAACAAATTTATGAGCTAGGGTACAACCGCATTTATTGTAATTTATTTTTGGAGCATGTGAAGGAATAAAAAGGTTTTCTGTGAAATCATTTGGCATCGTGGTATCTTGTGAATGAGCTTGCAGAGATATTGAAAGAGACCTTAAGTAGAAATTGTAACCTATTTTCAAAGTTTGAATTTGCAAACCCTATTGTCTATGTAAAAGGTATTTACTTTGAAGCTTGTTGAATCTTTTCTGAAATCATGGATACACCATTGATAGTTGATGTAAAGGATAGAACCCACCCCATTTTTAAGAAACACCCCTTATAATCTAGGGAAGATGATCCCAAGGGTGCATTTTCTAAATTTCCATGGATTTCTTGCATTCTATCTCTGTTTGAAGCTGCTGAAGATTATTCTCTACACCTTGCATTTCCAAAATGTTGTATTACAAGTGATGAATTCCATACAAATGATAATATATCATGTAATAATCTTTTGAGCTCCCAAAAGAGACTCAAGACTCTATGTAATTTGTAAAGATATGGTAAAAGGGTATCTCTAGGAGAAAGGAAAAGGTTAAAAATATTATCATATTTAAAGATGCAATTTTCAATGGAAATGTTTAGAAAGTCTCATTTGATGTTCATAATTTGTAAGAAGTAAATCTAAAATAATGCATGTTACTCCTTGTATGATGTAGAGTATGGGCTTGAATATTGTAGAAGGTTTATGATGTAATGTTATTGTTTCCAAGTATAGAATTCAATAAAGGTAGTAATGGATTCCTTAATACAAATGATAATCTGATGAGTTAAACATCTGAACAAATAATCTTAGGAAAAATGAGTAACAAAATGATGTAATTTATAAGTGTAGATCTTGTTGCAATTTTCTCACTCATATGTGATGTATATAATGTTTAAGGATGAAAGCAATAATAGTCATATAGGACTAGTTGAATGGATTAGAGTAAACCATATAACTTGTGTACTTATGGCATGTGTAACTTATGTGATTCTTAAGTTGATGGATTTTATTTATGTATCTAATTAAGTAGTCATCAGGGTAATCTTTAAGAAACCCCCCCTTCAAAAAAGGTGTAAAAAATTGGCAAAAATTGGAAAACTACAGAGGAAAATATTAATTTTATTGGCGAAATTTTTTTGTTTTCAAAGAAAAAATAAGAATCTCAATTGTTGAATCATTCATGCTCCCTAAAACTATGTGGAAAATCTTGGAAAATCATTTTTTTTCAAAACTACCAATATATATATTGGCGAATAATTTTTTTTTTTATAGTATAACATTAATTTTGTGGGCAAATTATGAGTCAAACACTTAAAAAGACTTAGAAAATAATATTATCTTCAAAACATAGGCCTTAGACAATAACAATATCTTCCAAGTGGTTTTGCGTAGCTTCGCAAGCTTGGGCCCACGATTAAAGAGAAAGGTTGCGAATCTACGCACATTGTTAAGCTAGCGGTTTGCATGACTTTGACAATTAAAATCATGGCTAGGATATGGGGCTTTGAGGTTACGCTGGCAGTCTATGTAACTTTGCATGAGGGAGGGTATGTCACAGACCATTGAAGAGCTTAGAGTATCCATGTGGTTGGACCAGATAAAATAAATATAGATAAAATAAATCAAGTTGAAGTGTGTATGTTAGTACATATTTAATGAGAATATTGTCTTTGGGATATAACAGAAGTGCTGGATGTGGGATCTGCAATTAGGGACATTAATGAGACTTAACGATTTTAAATTATTCATTGGTAAATAATCTAGGCTAAGATCTTGATTAGACATTAAAAAGGATAGTTTGTACGGGATATGAGTTGTGATTCATCAAAATTCATTATTTTTCTTTTCCGAGGCAAGCCACCTTACGTGAAACATTCCTTCAAAATTTATTGTGGCTTCCAAGTTGGTGATTAATTTCTTTATATACTCTCGGTAGTGGAATAGTAGAAAACTGAAGTACTGAACACAAGGGACTTTCTAGATTTCTAATTTTGGATGGCAGAATGGGTCTTCCAGTAGCTGAGGGATTACCAAATGAGAACTCAAAACCTGTTATCCAACCAATTTGGATATTGATGATTTAGTAGGAAGTCCTCAGTCATCTTATGTCTGCAACATGGGATCATGCTACCAGTTATGCCAGATACCAAAGCAACATGTTCAAACTCAAAGTAGAATATGACAAGGTGGAGATGCACACCATTTTTGAGGATCATGGCTTCAACCGGGAGGGGTTCTATGAGGAGATGATCTGCTTATTTTCTGGTCTTTGCATTGAATTACTGCCATGGCCCATAATGAAATGATCTTTTTTTTTATTTCTAGATACTATTACTATTATACTATAACAAATTACAATTCGTTTTAAGATATGTAGGACTAGGCTTTTCCTCTGAAAGGATGATTTTTTTTACTTGTGATTTGTAAATACGAATATACTTTTGGTTTTGGAAATGGTTGGAAGCTTGTCGCTTCCCCTTCTGGGGAAACCACAACCATTTAGTATAACAGTCTAGTAGAAAACCTTTAATGTATCATTTTATAAATTAATACATATGAGAAGACCCTTTTCCAAATAGTGTTATATGTGTTATTTGATTAAAATTGAAATCTCAATACAGTAACATGGATCATGTTAGTATGATGTTACATGAATCATGAATAATAGTTTTGTAAATTGTAAATTGTAAATATTAATATGAGTCATGTTAGTATGATGTTACATGAATAAGTTGTTATGATGGTGATGGGTTCCAAGGTCCCGACTAATGGCATGCGTAACTTCAAAAGGTTTTTATTCTTTGAAGTTTGAATTTCTACAAAGCCCTTGTATTTAGACTTTGACCACTGACAATGTTACGAAGTTACGCTTGGTTGTTTTGTAACTTCTCAATGGTTAAGTTGTTATGATGGTGATGGGTTTTGAGGTCTCGACTAATTGCATGTGTAAATTATAAAGGTTTTCATTCTTTGAAGTTTGAATTGGTACAAAGCCCTCATATTTAGACTTTGACCACTGGCATTGTTATGAAGTTACGCCTGGCTATTTCGTAACTTCTCAACAGTTAAGTGTTTATGATGGTGATGGGTTCCGAGGTCCTGACTAACGACATGTGTAACTTTGGAAGGTTTTTATTCTTTGAAGTTTGAAATGATACAAATCCCTCATATTTAGACTTTGACTGTCGAGAATGTTACAAAGTTATGCCTAGCTATTTCATAACTTCTCAATGGTTAAGTTGTTATGATGGTGATGGGTTCTGAGGTCCCGACTAACGAAGTGCATAACTTCAGAAGGTGTTGAAAAGTGAGAGTAAGTTGAATTCCATGTGGAAAGTGGAAAAGAATGGAATGTGTCCACTGTCAAGTTCAATGGTCAAAATTAATATTTATCAGGATTCAGGAATAGTTTTGAAGCTACGATAATAATTTTCAAGTAGTTTTCAGAGCTTTGGTAGGGTTTCTTGGTTGATTCAGTTTAACAGTCCTAAAGTCTCAAAAAGGTTTTGCATGACTTCACAAGTGTCAAAGTTTTACGATTTCAAATTCAAAGGGCCAAGGCCCTTGATTTGTAGGTAGCGAAGTTGAGATAGGGTTAGATGAACCGTTATAACTTAGCATAACTTTGAAGTTTGGAACCAGGCCAATTTTAGTTTTAAATAGCACGAGCCTTTTACAACAAGGAAAAAGGAGAAGTTGTGGGGTCTTAATGGATAAAATCATAAAAGAATGACATGTCAATGATTTTCTCTTGGATCGCTACCAAATCTAAGCTGGAAGTGACAGTTGACACTCTTTTGAAAAAGGTAATTTCATGTGTGTGCTCTTGATGATATTTTAATAGAGTAAGTGGTGAGTTTCTTATTAAAGATAGTTCATAGATCATCCATAATTTGTAGAGTCAAAGAGCAACAGAGAGTTGAAAGATTTAATTGCAGAAAAGGAGCTTAGAGTTTAGTATACATAAAGATGACAAAACAAGGATGTCCCGAGGTTGTTGAAGTACCAAAAATGAGTGTGCATTCAAGAACAAAGAGGCCAAACATATACGTTGAAGAATAGATGAAACTGTTTCCTAGAACCTCAAATTTGTAATCAGCTAATGCTTATGAATGGAGGGACCCTTATGCATATGACAGGGGTTCTGTTTGCCCAAACACAATTGGGTATGAGCTCTTCATGTATTTTTATAATAATAGATTGAGAGGCCCTCTTGTTTCAAACCCATGGGATAAGAACTTGGGAAATCTTGATCGTACCTAAGGTATTTGTGGATGTATACTTGATGAAAGTGCTAATTGAAGTATACAATCCAGTGACACAAGATTTCCACAAGAAGGACAAGTCTATACTCTGCATGCTAGATAGAGAAACTTTTATTCAATCTTTTGACCTTCAAGGAATGATGAGCATGGATATTGACCTAGCAGAAGAGGAGGCCATGTTTAATAGATAGAAAAGTTACTACACTGGTGTAAGATATAAAAATATATATAGGGATATATTTTTATATCTATGATGATGTGGGGGGGGGGGGGGGGGTTTAATATGAGTGGGTGTGTGATGGAAAATGTTGTGGACATACAAAAATTAATAAAGCATAAAAACTTATCTTGAAAGGTAGCAGATTCAAAAATCACTATTTTTTGGTGTTTGTACTCAGTTTCAGGAAATTATACAATAGGATCTGGATTGGAAACATAGAGATAGAGAAAACCCATAAACCTTCTTCTTTTCTGAGAAAGGTTGACCTTGACCCAAATACTAGGGAACAATCTTGCCCCTTTATGTCGACCTTGACCCGCCCTTCTCTGACATAAATTCTGTTCACAGATCCTAAAAGTTTACTGAAAAGGGTATCTAGATATGCACTGTAATTTGCTGTTTCGCACCTGTTCCTGCATGAAAAATGGTTTTGTTGTTTGGATGAGGGGTTTTCCTTGGTCAAACCCCGGTTTGGAATCAACCTTAAAATTGGAATTGAAATAGAGAATGCTAGCAAGTAGTAGAAGTAAATCTAACAAAAAAGCTATGATATTCAATATATATTCAATTGTATTTGAAATGTAAACAAGTATGTTGATATGAAAGCTTGGACACAACACTAAAAAATGTAAATCAAAACCTCCATGATTGTATGCTTGGAATCCACCTTAAAGGGAGAGTGAATAGATCTTGAAGATGAACAAAGGATCTTGAAGGAAGATCACATTACCATGATGGATAGATCTTGGGTTTGAATGATGAATCTTGAATGCTTGAACCAAATCCCTCCAAAGGCTTGAATGCTTGAATCCTTGATCTTCAATGGAGAACTTGAGTACTTGAATGTAGATGATTTCTTGAATGCTTCCTTGATTGAGAGTGCTTACTTAAGATCGAGATGGATACTTGATTGCCCAAAAGAGATGATTGAAAGATGGAGATGCGATATAGATTGAAAGATGAAAGATGGATTGAAATCAGAGAGGAAGGCTTCTTTTTATACTAGTTTAGGATACAAACTTCTAAAGAGGCCTACATAGGAGAATTAAATTCCCATTTAAACCTTTACCCCTAGAAATGGACCTAAATTAAATATAAATTAAGATTTTACCATTTTGAAGCCCAAAATAGCTGACCCAGAAGTGGGAAATAAATATTTCCAAAACCTGACATCTGGAAAATTTTGGATCTTGAATTTTGGACCTTGGGTCAAGGTCGACCTATAGTTGGAGCTCAAAATTGACTCGGCTTCTCAATACCCCCCAGACCCTTCGGTGGCTATTGAACTGAGGGAGGGGGAGAATAGAAGATTGATTCTGTACTTGGTTCTGTCCCCAACTTAGATGGATGGAGGCCCTACCCTCCTTTAGTCACAGCTGGCTGCCCATACAATAATAGGGCATTTTATAGAACTGGTCAACCCTAAGGTCAAGAATCTCAGGGTTTCAGGTCAGGATGCCAGAATAATGTAGAAAAGAAGTGGAAAATGGGGTAGAGTAGGGGAAAAAGCTAGAAAAAAGTCAGATACCTATTCAAGGCATTTGACATGACTCCAAACCACTTACTCAGAGGGCTAAACTAGTCCTAAATGGAAGTAATTCCATTTTTTGATGATACATTTAGCCCCCACTTTAGCAAGAGTATGGATTCAATGCAAACTCTTGGTAAAGGAGAAGAAAGATTCATGTGGATTCACAACAAGATAGAATATCACTTAGTTGAGGATATGAGCCCCCAAGCTAAAGATTCTAACTCCACATACACACATGAGGGTGTGAAAACAAAAAGAAAATAAAGACAAAGCTAAAAGACACAAAAAGAGGGGTTAGTACAAAAAAAACCCAAATCAACTATCAAGGAGGGAGAGCCCAATAGGTAGCAAAACCTGATAGTTCACCCAAAAACTATACTTTGTAGTTGTAATGTGTCTTCTGACAGCTTTTGAAATACCCATAGATCCACATTCTTGTATCACTATGGAATATAAAATGTGTGTCTCTTCAAGATTTAGCAACTTATGTGTGTTACCTTCAGAGGATTTAACATATTTGACAATTAAAAAATGTGTGTCTCTTTAGGATTTAGTAACTTATGTGCGTTACCTTTGGAGGATTTAGCATATTGAAAAAATTGAAAAATGCATGTCTCTTCAGGATTTAGCAACTTATGCGTGGTACCTTTAGAGGATTTAGCATATTAAAAAATTGAAAAATGTGTCTCTTCAAGATTTAGCAACTTATGTGCATTACCTTTCGAGGATTTAGCATATTGAAAATTTGAAAATGCGGCATAAGGGAGACCCTATATATGCCCCCCTCCTTATCATGGCTATCTACTAGACATGATAAGGAAGAGAAGGAAGATACCTACTTCACAAGGTAAGGAGATATCCTGTTAACAACAATGTACACTATATTCTTAGCGAAGGACATTGACCCTTACATCCAAGAGCATAGATAATCGTGAAAAGGATATGTCACTTATGGAAAAAGGATCTTCAAAGAGAAAGATATCTTATCAACAAGACCTCCACCATAGAGGAGTGATTTAGATAAAATATCATCTTTCAAAGAAAAACAAAGAGGGACCAAAGATTCAATCATCAAGCCCCCTGCAATCAAGAGGAAGAGGAATATTGGAATAAAGGAATCAAACTCTAACCCTACAACAAGGGAAAGAGTTTATAAAGAACATAATTTGCAAAATAAAGAAGAGGTGATGACCTAGGATGACAACCTCTCACATAAAAGGATATCCATAGCCAAAACCTCAGTCAATATAATGAAATAATGTTGCAAAATAAACAAATGCCACTAAGCTAGGGAAAGTAGATCCTGTTGGAAGTATAAGTGGGAAAATAATACTCAGAGGGGGGGTGAATCAGATATTACCTACTTTTATCCTTTTGAACTGATAAAAATTTATGCATAACATAAACAAAACTTAATCATTGTAAGCAACAAAACATATAAAGCAACATACATGAAATCACTCATAACACAATGATTTTGGTAACCCAGAAACCCTTGAAAGGTAAAACTGGGGTGGGGATGACACCCACAAATCTTCACTACTGCAGTAATAAGTTTTTCCTATTAAGGCTTACAAAATGTGATCAAATCATGATCTACCCTATGAAAGGTCTACTCTATCAAAAGCTAAAAGACTTGTATAGTCTACCTTGTTAAAGGATTTATAAACTTACAATAAAGTAAGCACTCGGTAAAGAGATTTACAAATAGTCTGCTAAGACTACTCGGTTAAGAGATTTACCCTGATACACTGGTCAAAATGTCTTAGTACCTAATCTTTCAATTTGCACTAATATGCAGATTACAAATCTCCTCTTTACTTTATATTTTGATCTCTTCTATCCGATCTTTTTTGATTCTATCCTTTCACTACTTAGCTTGGTCACTGAACTCTATCTGAATACTTCACTATTCTGAATATATTTCTCTGATCATCTTCTCATACTAATTCAATCTTATCTCTCTGATTCACACACACTTTTCTCTGATCTAGATCTTGCCCTTATATAACAACAAAAATGTTTTACCATTTCAAGATCTATGGTTCAGATTTATTTCTATTGCTGCCTAAACTATACAATTTTCTGAATGGCTCTAGGTTTTACATAGGGATCAATGATAATACTATCGATGCATAATTACCTTCATAATTACCTCAATAGAAAAAATACAAAACATCATTATCACCAAAAATGGTTTACCTCGATCATTGTGCCATTCCAAACTTGTATGTCAATTCTGGCTAACTCGGCAAAAGTTATTCCTGGAACTCGGCATTAACTGTACTCAGCATCAGTTGAACTTCTCTATCACTCGGTAATCATTGATATATGTAACTCAGCAATAACTATACTCTTAGCATATTACAAACATATAGTGCCCATGACTTTACTCGGTAGTACTACTACTTGGTAAGTATACAATACAAAACTCGGCCCTTACAAAATGACTCGGTTTCAGTGATGACTGACCATCATTGCCTAGATATATGACTAAGTGTGAAACACTAATGGTCAAAAAAACTATAGAGATCTACAATCTCCCCCTTTGACATTAGTGGCAAAAACACTCTGTCATGACATTCGTAAATACAATTACAAGAGTATGTTTGTTCTAGCCTAGTACTCCCCCTGAGATATATATACATAGTCAAAATTTTGTTACCTGTCCCTATTTTGACCTTGTTCGTACTCGTGTCATGATGATTCCCCCTTGTTTTTGACATGACTAATCTTGTCATCAGTAGGTAGCTCACAAATTTTCTCTAGAAAAGGTTTATGCAGCACCGTGATCATGTAGAGTGCATCTTTCCAAGCAGTTGAAGCAAGGTTCAAAAATTTTGTCTGCACTTCTAAATCAATAGCTAAACTGATAAGGCTCTCGACTATGGACAAATGTGGATCACTCTGGATCAATGCTTTAGCCTTTGCTAACTTTCTTTGTATAGCCTCCAGATGCGGTGTCAAAATAGTTTGAGTAGAGAGTAGGTGAGACCGAATCTTGCCATCATTAGCCATCAGCTTGGCTAACTTACCTTGTGTCTGCATGATTTTTACATAATGTCTAGCACTAGTGTCTACATCCAAGGTCAGGGACTGATTTGTAGCTTTGATCTCTTGCTTGAGAGTCTCAAGCAATTGTTGATTCTCCTTTGTGAACAACTCAACATTACATATTTGGGCCAATAGAGACTGTCCGTTCACAACTAATCCCCCGGTCTCCTTTACCAAATTGGATAGCTCAACCTATTTTACTACTATCTTGCCATATATCTTCTCTATCATTTTGGTCTCAAACCTCCATTCTGACCATTCAAATAACTTATCACTTGCATAGCTAACTTCATTATTGACTTTTTGAACAATGTGTACAAGTTGTTCCAATATGGGAATGAAACTATTTACATCTGATAAGTCATATACTTCATTAAATATATCTTTGATTTCATGAAGAACCTATTTTTGCTAATGCTCTCTTCGAAGTTCTGCTTGCCTACTTTTTCTTGTTAGCAAATCTTTCATTATCTGCAGTTGCTCATAAGAAAGGTTATCTGTATCCCATTTAGGAATAACAATTACTTCATCAATTGTTACCTCATCTTTCTCCTTTTGTGCTCTCAGTGGGGTGCTTCCACTTGACATCTGTACAAGGGCTTTGATTGCCTCTTATTCCTTTGGTTCTTGTTCTTCAATGATTTTTCCTTTGATGTTTCTTCTCCTTTCTCCTTCTCCTCGGCATGAGGACTAACAACTTGTTCATCTAATTTGATTCCTTGTTCTTCTGTGCTATGTTCTTCCTTAGGAGGACTTTGAATTTTGTCTTCTTCTTTGACTTCTTCCTCGGGAGATTGAGTTAGTGGTACCAACTTGATGGGTTCCTTGGTAAGACTTGTACCGACTAACTTATCAACAATAGAAACTTCAGGTAGTGAAGGATTATCATCGCTAGATTGTGTGCTCGTGATGGTGGGATAATCCATGACTTGCAATAGTACAATGTTGCTACCTGGAAGGGGTGTGTCAGTTGCTTTCATGTTCTTCAAATCATCCTCAATTAAGAAAAAATTCTTAATGGGGCTCTCCTCCGGTATGTCAACAATGTGAACCTCAAAAGTATCATGTGATTTCACTTCCTTAGGAGTATCAGTCTCCATTTCAGTTTGCTTATTGTCAGGTTCAACAACTGTTGAAGTGGTAGCATCTTTTCCTTCATTCTTTCCTTCATCCTTTTCTTCATCCTGGGTGGGTAACAATCCATACAATACCTTCCAAATTTTTAAACTTTCTTGCACAACATATTCAACCTTGTGTTGAAGAATCAAATAGGCTCTAAGTTTAGGATCAAACTTGCCTCTGTATTGCTTAATTGTCTATTTGATGTCTGCAGGGGTGAGAGTGGATTCAACTTGTGCTAATGTACTCTCCCTTATTTCCTTCTTTGTTTGCAGAGCATACTCCCATTTCTGTGCTACCTTGTTGCATAATTCCTTTGGAATTCTATTTTCAATCTCAATTGGTAGCATCTTGAAAATGCATAACATTTCAAGAATAACATCCTCAACTTTCTCTTTATCTCCAATGCTCATTTTTCCAAATTTTAATCTTTTCACCTCATCTACTAAAGCTGTGCTAGTAATCTCAAAACATAATGCATCAACAGTGAGTTGATGTGTACCTTGTTGTGTAGCCTTCCCCTTTATTGCTTCATCACTTTCAGTTTCTATATCATCATGTTCTATTAGAACAAGTTTCCTTCGTGGCTTCTTCATAGCCTTGGTCAACACTGCCTTGGGTTGAGCAGATTTTTGCTTTGCAGATGCAGGAGTCTTCTTAGGAGTCTCAGTAGTAGTTCTTCTAGTCTGAGGCCTTAGTGATGGTGTCACTAACACTTTACATTTCGACACTCTTCTCTTTGGCGGGGACTCGACAATTAGTAGTTTCTTCTCTTCTTCTTCTTCTTTCTCACTACCACTAGTTGTACTCTTTTCATCTTCTCCCAATCCTTGGGTCAACTCTAGTGGTGCATTCTTCTCAGATTCTTTAACATATTCTTCCAGATTTTTCACTATCTTCTTTCTTTTCCTCTCAGTGGTGGCATCCAATAATCCCAAAGAGATCTTGGATTTGGATTCTTCAAATGTGCCAAAGTAAGGTGCCTTAGTATTAATTTCCTCAGCTAAGAGGGCTGTGATTGCTCCAGTAGCTTCATCTATGTTTTTGAATTAGATAAAAGCAGGTTTTACAAGGACCCAAAACTTGAGTTAAAAGTATAACAATGAAAAGCCAAAAAAGGCTAAAAAAGGAACAACTTGCTGGAAAAAACACAGCAGGAAACAACAATAGCTAGACAAGAAACCAACAAAAAGTAACCAGCAAGACAAAAAAGAAGGAAACAAATAGACTATCTATTTTCTATCATTTTTTTCACCTTCTTCTAAAGGGCCTCCATCTTCAGAATAGCCTCCTGCATATCCTTCAGCTCTCTTGGTTGCTCTGGGATTTTCCTCTGCATTATCCCTCTTGTTCAGGTCCTAGGTCTAGCATTCCAAGCTTCATCATCAATGGTGATTGTAGTTTTCTCCAGTAGGTTCTTCTCTAAATAATTGTACAACATTGTCATATTGCTTATGGTAGTCTTCATTCCTTCATTGTTGTGATGCATCAGGATCTTTATCATTTCTTCCATATTACAGATTCTGATTTGCATACCTTTTATCTGATCATTCATAGTTTCCTTCACAATCTTTTTTATCTCAGCATTCCCTTCAACTTTCTTGTTTTTCCCTTTTTCTTTAACAAAAATCATATTGTCCATTTTATTTTGTTTTAGCTTGAGGTCCTTCACAATTTTTTCCATAACCTGCAGTTTCTGACTCATCACTTTGAGCTCAGTTTCTTTATTTTCATTGTTCTCCCAATCATGAGTGATCTTGATATCCTCTTGGGAAGCAATTTCTACCAGAGTAGATGGAATATTTTCCATCATCTCTTTCTCATCACCAGTAGGCAGGTCCCCTGTTTTGTTATCCTTATTTTAAAAAATGGCCAAAATTTTGTTGGTCATCTTCTCCAGATCTAACATATCATCAATAACATTCATTTCATCCCCCAAATCTAAAATGGAAACCTGAGTATTATCCTCCGCAGGAACCTCCTTTATCGAGCTCTCAGTCTCCAGTTCTGGGGTCTGACTAACTTCATTTGTTTCCTCCTCCTCTTGATGGACGGGGTGAACCTCAATCTCATAATCTTTCTCTTTGTTATTGTTTACCTACTCTTCCTCTCGCACCTCCTTTTCCTCAATTTCCTCTCCTTGATTCTCCTGCTCACCAAAAGGAACCCCAGTTTCATCATCAGTATCCTCCATCTATTCTTCAGGGTTCTCTCCCTATTCCTTTGTCATGCCCTCATCCTGTTCATTGTCCTTGTCTTCTTCCTCATCCTTTTCACAGTCCTTATCTTCATCCAGGATAATCTCCCCTATCTCAGAACCCTCCTCATAGTTTTCCTCCTTAATATCTTTCCCCTTAACAAAGGACCCTTTTCATTTTTTATTCATTGTAGGAAGGGTAAAGTCATCAGGCCTAGCAGAAATCCCTTTCTTAGAAGATTTCTTCTTTTTGCTAGTTTTCCCAATAGAATCCTTATCATTCTTCCCTTTTCTTTTCCTAGTGACCTGCATAGGAATGGGGTCCAGAACCATATCCCTAGCATACTTTGAAATCAAAAGAATAAGGCCTTCATGGAGCATAGGATTGCTCACTTTCTTTCTATGCTTAGTTATACTACTATTTAATGAGCTCAGCAGATAGAAAGGGAAAGATATTCTTCTATTGTGTCTAAAGTAGTTAGCAAAGACAAAATGAAGATTGTAAATTTTAGAGTACCTCCCGTCCAGTGTGAAGTATTCAATGATAACTCTCAGAATTTTAGCCCAAAATTCATCAATATTCACAATGTCAACATAATCTCCCTTGCCTCTAGTCATTAGTAGCTTCATCTATGTTGAGTTCATAGGGCAATGGCATTAACCATGAAACCCTAGGTAGGACTGCCTGTGCATAGGTAAAGTCTATGTCTACCAGAAAACATATATCTTTACTATATTTCTCAATCAAAGACACATGGACTCTAGTCCTATTCCTCATCTTCTTCTTAAACTCAATGAAATAATTATCCATTATCCCTTCAAAATCATCACCAATTTGATTTATAAAGTCATTAATTTGAACAGTGATGGGCTTCTTATCCCATGTTACATCACCATGTGTAGGAAAACACTTCTTGACATAAAAGAATATACAGATTAGTAGGGAACTGAACTTACACATAGAGTTCTTCACCGTCTGGATGGAGTTCAAGTTCTGGGCAAGTTGAGTCAGCTGGAGCTTGGCAAGGTCATATGTGTGCCCTTTCTTAATTATCTTCCATGCCTGGTCCACTACCATACAGGGGACGCTGTCCAACTGACTAGATTGGTAAAATTTGTGTGAGATGACTTTAACAATGAAGTCAATTTCCAGATCAGTGATGGTGGAAATTGTCATTTCGCATTTGTTCCAAACTGCTTGGGTGTTTGCTTGAATATCCTCTTTTCCTGCAAATTTCATCATTCTCTTTCCATCGATTGTAGGGTAATCAGTGACTTTGTGTATCATTTCCTTTGTGATCTTCACCGGTCCATCTTCCAACCATAACTGCATGTCATGTACTAGACCCAAAATGATCTTTATCCATTCCACTTTGAAATTTTGCAGGAAATTTAGGGCATGCACTAACCCTTGATCGACAACAACCTTATGTTCTGGCTTTAGCACTCCGTTGACACATAATTTGTCATATGCTTCCCTAATCTCATAATCACCAATTTCTCCAATTTTGCACATATAGCAAGACCTAATGTTGTTCATCAATAACACATTTTCCAAAATAGAAGATAGGGCTCCATTTAAATCTCCTTTGACAACACTTTCAGATATTGCCTTGAATATCCTCGATTTGCAAACTTTGTTCCTTACAAGTTGCACATTGAAAACTTCCATCCCTTATTTTTTGACTGGTGCAGATGAAGATGATGCCATTTTAAACTGTAATTTTTGAAAAGAAAATATTTTCTTGGTAAAGTACCTTTTTGTCAATAACCCTGTAGATGAATTTTTTTGATGACACGTTGAGGAAATTCGGAATCGCTTTTCTTAATCTGGTTGCTCAAACTCTGAATCACTCTTTGAAATCTTGAATAGCCTGGTGAAATGAAATTAATGGAAATTTTTCACTTTATAGAATCTGAAAAAATAGGATTAGGGCCTCATAAATGCTTCATACAGATTTAGGTAGATTACAACTATCTCGACAAACTCACAATCTTGGTTGGTATAACCATTGCGATACAGCTTGACGTATATAGCATTTCAGCCATAGTAGGTGCTTGACATACATTGATAGCTTGGTCAAGACACTGATGCTCGACATCAAAAATAAATTTTCTATTTTGCTCACATATGTCCTAATGCATCTTTATCTATGCTGATGTGGACTTTTGCTCACTTCTATGTTAGGAACTGATGAAAGATAAGGCTTTGCAAAACTCAATTCTGAACATACCTTTCAAGCTTAATTAGAAGAAGTGTGATCACCTGATCCATTGGATTGGGTGATCACCAATGTGCTAGCTTCACTTGATTTTTCTTCTTTCTTCCTCCATGTCTTTTCCATCCGACTCTTCAGTTTTTCACGGATACCTTCATTCTAATTTTCATTGCTTGACATAGGTGATCTACAATCTTTCTTTAAGTGACCGACCTTGTTACATTTGTAATAGACCATGCTTCCATTCATCCAGCTTTTAGATTTGCCTCTAAAGTGAGTCTTCATGCAATTAGCTCTGATGTGTCCATAATTACCACAATAATGGCAATTATACCAAGTGTTGTAATCCCAATTGTAACAGTTATGCTTTGCGACTGGCTTGATTTTCTCATTTGATGACCACCTTGGTCTAGATCTGCATTCAAATGCTTTGTGCCCATGTTTCTGACAATTGAAACAACTTCCTTGAAACTTAGGTGAGGTGGATGATTTGATAGCCTTAGATCTACATTCATGTGCTTGATGTCCATGCTTCTTGTAGTTAAAACAATGTCCATTAAACTTAGGCTTAGAATCAGACTTACCATGTTTTCTTCTGCATATGTTGGCTGTATGTCCTAGCTTTCTACAGTGATGCTAAGTGGGCTTGGTGTTCTTTGGTTTAGCCATCTTCTGTTCTCCATTCATTGATGATTCTCCTTCTTTAGTAGATGAATGTTCATTCAATCCAAGTCCAGATCTATCACCAGATCTTCTAGGTGATCTTAACAACTCTTCAAAATATTTTGCAGCTTCATTGGGTTTGTTCATCCTTTCATTGATCTCTTTTTCAGTTCTCAAATCATGTTTCAATTGATCATTCTCAGACCTTAGTTTATTGATTTCGGTATCTTTTTTGCCCAATTCTTGATTAACCATCAATAGCTGATTTACCATGTCTAGTTGATTATTAGTCAACCTCTGCATGTCACTTGTTCTTTCATCTAGCCTGATTACAATTTGTCTTTTGTCTTCCTCAGCCATTGTCTTATCATCTTCAACTTTCTTTTTATGTTCCACTAATTCACAAAGTCTGATAGATTGAATTTCTTTTTCTCTCCTTAGGGTTCTGATGTCATCATTTAGTATGGTATTTTTCTCCAGTAGTTCTTTTATAGCTTTATCACTCTCGGTAGAGTTACCATTGTCAAATAGTCTAGAGATGTCTTCCTCTTTGTACTATGGCTCATTTTGTTGAATTGCAATCTCTCTTCTCTTGTTCAAGGATTTCTTCAATTCTCCTCTGGTTGCTTCCAGTTGATGTAATGCCAGTTGTACTTCAATCTTTTGATTCTCTATGATCTTCCCTAGTTTATAAGCTTCCATTTTAAGATCTTTTTCCTCAAGTGGTTAGACTTCCTTAAGAGAAACCTTGCTGCTCTGATACCAATTGTTGGAAGTATAAGTGGGAAAGTAATACTGAGAGGGGGGGTGAATCAAATATTACCTACTTTTATCCTTTTAAACTGATAAAACTTTATGCATAACATAAACAAAACTTAATCATTGTAAGCAACAAAACATATAAAGTAGCATACATGAAATCACTCATAACACCATGATTTTGGTAACCCAGAAACCCTTGAAAGGTAAAACTAGGGATGACACCCACAAATCTTCACTACTATAGTAATAAGTTTTTCTTGTTAAGGCTTACAAAATGTGATCAAATCATGATCTACCCTATGAAAGGTTTGCTCTGTCAAAAGCTAAAAGACTTGTATAGTCTACCTTGTTAAAGGATTTATAAACTTACAATAAAGTAAGCACACGGTAAAGAGATTTATAAAAAGTCTGCTAAGACTACTCAGTTAAGAGATTTACCCTGATACACTAGTCAAAATGTCTCAGTACCTGATCTTTCAGTTTGCACTAATATGCAGATTACAGATCTCTTTATTTCTTGATTCTATCCTTTCACTGCTTAGCTTGGTCACTGAACTCTGTCTGAATACTTCACTATTCTGAATATACTTCTCTGATCATCTTCTCGTACTAATTCAATCTCATCTCTTTGATTCACACACACACTTTTCTCTGATCTAGATCTTGCCCTTATATAACAACAAAAATGTTTTACCATTTCAAGATCTACAGTTCAGATTTATTTCTATTGCCACCTAAACTATACAATTTTCTGATTGGTTCTAGGTTTTACATAGGGATCAATGATAATAATATGGATGTGTAATTACCTCCATAATTACCTCAATAGAAAAAATACAAAACATCATTATCACCAAAAATGGTTTACCTCGATCATTGTGCCATTCCAAACTTGTATGTCAATTCTGGCTAACTCGGCAAAAGTTATTCCTGTCACTCAGCATTAACTGTACTCGGCATCGGTTGAACTTCTCTATCACTCGGTAATCATTGATATATGTAACTCAGCAATAACTATACTCTTGGCATATTACAAACATATAGTGACCATGACTTTACTCGATAGTACTACTACTCTGTAAGTATACAATACAAAACTCGGCCTTTACAAAATGACTCAGTCATAGTGATGACCGACCATCATTGCCTAGATATATGACTAAGTGTGAAACACTAATGGTCAACAAAACTATAGAGATCTATAGAGCCCTAGAGAAAGAGAAAGAAGGAAGACCATGCCCCCAGGGATGAAAGCAAGGGATACCTTTGCAAAAAAAATGTCTTTAGAAAAGATATCTTGAATAATAAAAGATAACTATGGATGATTATGAACATAATACAAAACCATAGGGACAAAATATAGAAAGGATAATCAATTAAGCTCAAAAAAACATACATGCTAAGAGCATAATGGATCCTGGAGAACTGGAAGAAATAACTCTTTCCCCCTAGTCAAAAGATAAGAGGAGAAAATATCTACATTATGGAAGAGTCAAGTGGGATATAATTCCTAAAGCAGCTCTTTCTCTAACATATAACTTGAAATGCACACAATCAACAAGTAAATTTGTATTACTATAGTGAAAAGGATATTTATACTTAGAGAGAGCATCTTTCAGCATAGATTTAAAGATTTATTTCTTGGAATTAATTAACTAAACATACACCTTCTTAGCTATATCTTGAGGAGTATTAGGGTAATCTAAAGTAGGTGTTGGAAGAAGAACATCAAGAGGTAGGTGACAATCAAAATCAACCACCTTAAATTGAGATAACAGAAATAAAAGTCCACACATATCTTGTTTAGGGGATATATGAGCCAGATAATTAATACCATGTTCATTAAAACCAAGCCCTAAACCCTTATAACCTTGTTTAGCCATCATATTGTATCCTATAGTGTACATATCTTGTAAAGCTTCTACAGGAGGTGATTTTTTATTGTGATCATGAGAAAAGGTCATATAAGGTGGAATAATAGGTTTAGAAGAAGTTTATTTTCTCTCCCTTTAATATCATCATGGATCAGATAAGAAGGGGAAGGTAAATCCAAGAATTCCTGCACATTTGCATCATGAACCATAGTTTGAGCCTCCTCATAAGTGTGGGATGAACTAGGTATAGCAGATGGAGAATTAGGCATGTTAGGAATTAGATTAGGAAGGATAGGATTAGGATTAAGAAGATTAGGAACTAGATTAGGAAGGATAGGATTAGGATTAGGAAGATTAGGAGATGGTGTATCATCTACCAAATTCTTCACATAATCCAAAAGAGCAATAAGTCTGCCACATAAATCTTTAATGAAAGTTTTGAAAGTAGGAAGACTAGTATTAGTCAATCTCACAATAGCATAGGCAACTAAAACATGAAGAGTGAAAAACATAATTAAATGGATGATACTCTCATAAACATCATAAGTACGATAAAAAGATGCTAAGATGAGAATAATAAGAAAAATAGCCACATACCAAAGCATCTTAAAAATCTTCATAGTAAATGAAATGCAAGAAATATTTTTTTATTTTGTAGAGTATATAGATTTTTTTGTTTTTTTTAAATTTTAAAATGAAAGAGCCTAAAATAAATCTAATATTAAGGAAAGGAAGTGAAGCATCCAACACCAAAAAGAACGAGTTGTCTATTGTGGGTTCACCAAAATGTAAGATATAAAAATATATATAGGGATATATTTTTATATCTATGATGATGTGGTGGGGGGGGGGGAGGGGGGTTAATATGAGTGGGTGTGTGATGGAAAATGTTGTGGACATACAAAAATTAATAAAACATAAACACTTATCTTGATAGGTGGCAAATTCAAAAATCACTATTTTCTAGTGTCTGTACTCAGTTTCAGCAAATTCTACAACCAGATCTGGACTAGAAACACAGAGATAGAGAAAACCCATAAACCTTCTTCTTTTCTGAGAAATGTTGACCTTGACCCAAATACAGGGGCACAATCTTGCCCCTTTATGTTGACCTTGACCTGCCTTGCTCCGACATAAATTCTATTCATGGATCTCGAAAGTTTGCTGAAAAGGGTATCCTGATCTGCAGTACAATTCGCTGTTCCACACCCGTTCCTACAAGAAAAATGGGTTTTTTTTTTGGATGAGGGGTTTTCCTTGG
Organism: Chamaecyparis obtusa; assembly: GCA_027943335.1. Classification (NCBI taxonomy): domain Eukaryota; kingdom Viridiplantae; phylum Streptophyta; class Pinopsida; order Cupressales; family Cupressaceae; genus Chamaecyparis; species Chamaecyparis obtusa. Next base: position 2,287,268 of record BSBK01002189.1, read on the forward strand.
TCAAAACCTGGTTTGGAATCAACCTTAAAAATGGAATTGAAGTAGATAATTTTAGCAAGTAGTAGAAGTAGATCTAACAACAAAGCTATGATATTCAATAGATATGCAATTGTATTTGAAATGTAAACAAGTATGTTGATATGAAAGCTTGGACTCAACACTAACAAATGTAAATAAAAAACTCCATGATTGTATGCATGGAATCCACCTTGAAGGGATAATGAATAGATCTTGAAGATGGAAAAATGATCTTGAAGGAAGATCACACCACCATGATGGATAGATCTAGGGTTTGAATGAAGAATCTTGAATGCTTGAACCAAATCCCTCCAAAGGCTTGAATGCTTGAATCCTTGATCTTCAATGGAGAGCCTAAATACTTGAATGTAGATGATTTCTTGAATGCTTCCTTGATTGAGAGTGCTTACTTAAGATCGAGATGGATACTTGATTGGCCAAAAGAGATGATTGAAAGATGGAGATGCGATATGGATTGAAATGAGAGAGGAAGGCTTCCTTTTATACTAGTCTAGGGCACAAACTTATAGAGAGGCCTATATAGGAGAATTAAATTCCCATTTAAACCTTTAACCCTATAAATGGACCTAAATTAAATATAATTTAAGAGTTTACCATTCTAAAACTTGAAACAACTGACCCGAAAGCAGGAAATAGATCTTTCTGAAACCTGACATCCAGAAACTTTGGGATCTTGAATTTTGGACCTTTGGTCAGGGTCAAGGTTGACCTTGGCCTAGGTTAGGGTTGAGGTCGACCTTGACCTAGAAGGCTGACCTTGACCCTGAGGTAAAAAATCTCAGGGTTTTAGGTCAGGATGCCAAAATAATGCATAAAAGAAGTGGAAAATGGGGTAGAATAGGGGAAAAAGCTAGAAATAGGTCAGAGACCTATTCAAGGCATTTGAAATGACCCCAAACCACTTACTCGAAGGGCTAAACCAGTCCTAAATGGAAGTGCTTCCATTTTTTGATGATACAACTGGAAGGGTTATGAGGTGTGTGTGTGAAAATTGTACCTGATCTGTAAACACAACACTCAGTAAAACATTAGAGGTTAGTGATAATCAAAATCGTGCAAAATTGAAAGCTATCTAACCAAGCGATTTACTGCCTTCTAGTAGGTGCGAGATTAATGTTCTCAGATTGTAATCGAGATCAGTGACCTAGACGACACCTAAATGAAGGATTTGAATGCAATTCTAGATATGGAATAAATGCAATTAATCTATATTTTTGATATTTTTTATGCAATAAGAATGATAAAAACTGATATGAAATCTATGCTAAATGAAATTGATATGCTATGAATCTAACAATGATATGTAATATGAATGCAAAAATAAGATTGATCTCACAAAGATGTCGATTCGCAAGAGCTTTGATTCTTCAATTCCAATTCTCCAGCGTGATTGTGCAAAATATGAGATGATTTGTGAAGAGCTGAGCCTTTAATTTATAGAAATCCAGGGCTTTGGAGGTGCATGGGAAAAAGCCATAAATCACTCAAATAACTCAACTTGATTTTTGAGTTATTTTTAAATAAAAGATAATTAACTCACAAAAACATGCAAAAGCTAAGTTTTAACTCAAAATAGAGTTTAGCTTTAATTGATAATTGATAGTTGTTTGCTTTTATGATTGTGCATGTTTTATTTATGAATTAATTTAATAATAAAGTGATTTATTTCCAACTTAACTGCTTTTAAAAATAAAACAATTGATTTATGGGTTAATCAATTATTTAATCAAAATTTTATTAAAAACTATATTATTAAATAATGACAACTTGCTTTAATTAATTAAATAAGAATTTAATCAATTATTCATATGATATTAGATTTATTGTCAAAATTAAATAATACAATTAATAATAGATATAATTAAATTTAATTACACAATTAAGTGGCAAATATTAAATCTAATTAATTAAATATGAAAATATTCAATTAATCAAACTTTAGGATAAATGTGATTTATTGCCAAATAATTATAAAATTAAAGATAATTAAGATAATTAGGAATATTACTAGGAATATTCTCCGATGCAAAATTTAAGATAATCAATTAGATTTGATGATGTTTAGATGTGCCTTAGATTAGGACTTTGATGTCGATTTCATATGATTTGATGATATAGGAGGTTAATGAACTTATAGCCCATTTTTGGGGTATTACATTTTGCCCCTCTTTGAATTACTGTGTGAAGCGCAGTGGTTCAAAGATAGTCTGTGTTTGATAAAGATATGAAACTGATTCAAAAGATAAACCGATCTCAAGATAGAAACCGATTGAAAGATATTGAGATAGGAGTTGATTGATATTGAATTAAGATGGAGATAATAGGTCTTGAATGACCAAAGATAATGTTCACTGTAGCAGCAAATGAACCTATGATTGCGAAAAAGTGTCAAAATGCCTGATTCTGAACCTTAGGATTGATAAGAAGTGAGTGACCCGTTCTAGACTCGATTGTCTTAGCAGAACTAGCAAGTATCACATCCGAATCCTTCAGTTGTCGAAGAACCAAGGAAAGAACACTATGATCTGATGGTTGCAAAAACTGATATAGTTTACAAGATTAAGAGAATACCAGATTGATATGGATCGATGAATCTGATATGCCCCAAGTGATGATAGATTTGCCCCGAGCGATGAGGACTTTTGATGAATCAGCGACTAGACGTGATTGTTGTCTTGATCACTGATGAAAGATATTGATAGATTTGATCGATAGAATTTGATTTACAGACTTTGAATGATATGCAATACCATGCCCCCTTCGGGATTAAAATTGAAATCTGACAAGAAAAGTCAGCGTTGATAGTTTAGAAGCATGTTAATTGATCTGAGAAGTGGTTATTTACATCCGAGAACGCATTCTGCATCGTTGGAAGGTCCCAAAAGACCAAGTTTGACTAGGTTTGACCATGAGTTGACCATGGTTGACCAAGTTGAAATTTTGATAGTTTGATGTAAGATAATCAGTTAAGTTGAATACTAGATTTCTGTGATGATTGAAGGTTGAATATGCAAGTAGTTAATAATATGAATGATCTCAGATTTGAATTTTGATCCCGAAAAAGGATTCTACTTGCTATTTCATTGGAGGAACCTTCGTGTGAGATTCAGCTCTTGTTAGACTTGAAGATGCGATTTGAAAAATCATTTAAGCATTGAAGTTCGTTTAATCATTGTGAGATCATGTAAACATGCAAAATGCAATGAGACATGCAAAATGAAATGCAACCTAAGACCTAGGACCTAGTCACTGATCATGTGTCGATTTGTTATCATCATTGAACTTTTAGGTAACCGGATAAATCAATACAATGCCCACTAGCCATGAAACCATAGACATATGAATATCGATTTGTATGCGCAAGAATCAATACAACACCCACTGGACAACAACCATGGATATATGAATATTGACTTTATTTTCAAAATGTTGGATTAAATATAAGCATCAAGGCACAAATGCCAGGATGACCTGAATATCATGTCCATTTTGATATAGCAATTTGTACAAGCATCAAAACATAAACGTCGTGATGACCTGAATACGCCTTGCATTGCAAACACATCAAACAGTCAAGAGATCATTCTAAATCCAATGTGAATTACCCGTAGTGACCCTTTATCGTTCACATCCTTAGGCAAGATTGCGTTCCACAGTAGGAGAAAGAACTTACTCAAAAAGACAATAGTTAGATCAAACTTCCTTGAATTTTTCGGGTATCAATGGTCGAGGTACGCATGGCCATCCAATTCGAGATAGAGGCTCTTACAGTCGGACACCATTTCAATCCAAAATTTCCAAAGCTGTTAGATTTTCACATACAAGCAGAAGAAAAAGAAAAGATTATGCCCCCAGTCATCACTCTCTAAATCCTGTAAAGGACATCATTGAAGAGCTCGAAGGGACACAATATGCAAAAATCTCAATGCGAATCAGTAAGCATACAAGGAGATAAAAGCATGAAAAGCACAGATTGTTTTCAGTTGAGTTTTGATGTTTGATTGTTGTTGATGCAAAATCCTTTCTGGAGACGAGACAGACTGACTGACTCAACTTGAAGTTTCAAAGGACTCTGAGTGGATATGACACGTCTAAGATACATGGGAGACCATAGGATATGACATTGATTGCCCCCAAGTGTGAACATTGATAGGATGCAAACGCTTGAGCTGGTTGGTGTACAGGCCGACTTATTGAAAACTGGAAATGCAGGAACAAACCGGGAGATATGTACAAACTAAAGCAAGACTGAAAGCTGGGAAAGACCAAGATTGTGCTGATAGATGGAGCATTTTGGAACAAGTGGTGCCCGTTTGCCGAGTTTTCACCATCTTGGTAGAGATTCTATTTTTGCTACCGAGGTGCCTGTTTCCAGGTTTTCACCAAGGCACTTTTTTTTTTTTTTGTATTTTTTTTTTTTTCAATTTTTTCAATTTTTTTGTGAATCATCAAGGTGCCTATTGCTAGGTTTTCACCAAGATGTTCATTTTTTCAGGACTTTTTCCGATTTTTAAGATTTTTTTCAGGACATTTACCAAGCACTGAATGCCTTAGGCATAGAATTTCTTTAGATGGAGAACGTTGATTGGTTCTCGGAGCTGTTCTCCTTCAGTTGTTGAGAGTTGATAGGCACCAGAGCCAAAAGTAGCAGTGATTACAAAGGGACCCAGCCAGTTGGGTTCGAAATTCCCCTTGCGTTCTCGATGTGATTGATTTTTAGGATTTTCTCTCAACACTAGATCGCCAACCTGAAATTCTCTATGTCTGACTTTCTTGTTGTAGCCTCTAAACATTCTTTTCTGATACACTCTGAGATGATCATACGCTGCTTGTCTGCGCTCATCTAGTAGTTCAAGTTCTTGTAACCTCGACACTTTGTAGTCTTCATCAGTGACAAGTCCATGCATTTTGATTCTGAGTGATGGGATGGTTTAGGCACATGAAATGGAAGAATATTTTTGGAGGGAGATGAAGTGGAAGCCTTTGGAAGCTTGAATGTCAATTTCACTTTTTTCTCAACACTAGACTCTTTCAAGAGAGACTTTGGAATCCATATAGCCGTAGGCTTTTTATTTCCTTTTGATGATCTAGAGAGAATATCTTCAATGATGGATTTTGGAACCCATACTTGTCTTGTAGTTTTTTTCTTAGATATCTCTTTTGACTTTATGTTTCCATGTCTATTAAAGGAGACATGGTGATCTTCTTTTTTTGATGGATTCTTGTATTGCTTCTTTTTCTTGTATTGAACATTCAAGTTACTTCCAAAAGACTTGGGACTTGTGGAAGAAGAAGGATATGACTGGTTTAGATGGGTGGGTGGATGAAAAGGATTCAAGGGTATGCATCTATGTTGATCTTGAGGAAAGATGGGAGATGGAGGGATGTAAGGACCCAAGATGGATGCCAAATTAGGAGAGTTAGGAGGGGAAAGTGAAGGGACATAAGGACCCAAGATGGAAGGAAGGTGTGAAGCTCTTAGTAGTGGTGGAAGAGGTCCAAGGATGGAAGTGGAAGATGCAAAAGGATAATCAATAAGTTCGTCATCATCTATATGACAACCAAGGATATCAGCATCTTTAGAGTGAGCATTAGGATTTTCAATAGGATCATGGACATCTTGAATATGAGCACCTTCTTTAATAGGATTGTTCAAAGCTTGCAAAGACTTAGGAAGAGTAGAAAGTGGAAGTGAACATGGAGTGGTAGAACAAGAAGATGGAAGACTTTGATCTTGACAAGGATCTTTGGATAGCACAAGTGCATAATTTTTCTTTTGATTTTCAATAGGCTTAACATTGGAAGGAACACCATTTTTACCAACCTTAATGGAAGTATCATCTTTGGAAAGCGCAAGTGTAGTAAGGTTATTTTGATTGTCAATAAGCTCATTAGTGTAAGTAGTAGCTTGATCTTGCTTAAGAGAAGACTTAAGACATGGTGGAATGCATGAAAAAGGGTGTATAGGATCAAAAGAACCATGAAGCGGATAAGAGACATCGTGAAAAGGAGTGGATGACATGGAGGGTTCTTGATCTTGATCTTTCTTTATGTTCTTCTCTTTATCATTTTTAGAGTCCTCTTGACATGGAGCCACTTCTAAGGACAAGGAAGTATGTTGGGATTGTATGGATGACTTTGGAAGAGATGGGGAAGGACTAGCTGAAGTAGGCATTATAGCATATGAAGGCTTAGGCTCTTTAGGTTTATCATTATTGAAAGTATTTGCAGCCAAGTGAAGGTTAGCTTGAGTTTCTTTAAGAGGTAGCCCTGAAGGATAACTATAGGGAACCACATGAAAAATATCAGAGCTTGTGTCAGATGAAGGTTCTGTGAAATATTTGAAAGACTCGAAAGCTTTAGGAAATGTATGGGTATTGGAGGAAGTAGGGGATGGAAGGGAACCATCACAAGACAAAGGTCCAACATTAACATGATCTTGCTTGAGAGTGTAATCTTTATTTTCAGCTGGAGAGTTCTGAGAGGAGAGATCCTTATAGTATTGATGTTTCAAGCTAGCACGATGTATTTTATAGTCCTCAACAGTAGTAGATGGATCATCATCAAGGTATTGTCCACAAAAGCCATCAAAATCTCTTTCAAAATCAGAATCATATGGATCACCATCACGATCTATCCAATGTGACGGCCCATTTGTAGTAAGTAGGAATGAACGATGAGGAGGACTCTTAGGAACAAAGGTGTCATAGGTATCATTACATTGTCTGTCATCATAGTCATCATAGTCTTCAAAGCTAGATGTGTCACTCTTCGTGGAAGAGGTATCATATTGCTCAATTTTTTTCCAGGGGCATGGTGACATGTACAAGTCTTTATCAAATGGAAAAGAGTATAGAGGTTCCTTTTCTTTCCCAAGTTTGTCAAGCTGGACTTGCATAGCATGTATCTGTTTCATTATAGCGGCGATCAAAATTTCTTCCTCATGTGTACTTATTCTTTGAGACATGTGTACTAATTCTCAATAGCTACTAATCTGTTCTTGACACAATGATATTTTTGACAGATTCTGGAACTAGGCTGGAAACATTGGATATCTTGCAATTTGACAATTTCTGACAACTCTCTCAAATTTTTCCAAACGACACCCTGCAGACTCACACGACACTGGGTTCTCAATCATATGACAGATGGGCAATACTGAAACGACACTTGACAAAACTCGTATGACTTTCTAACTTCCTGAAATGATTTTTGACTCCAGAAAAGGAATTTTACTTTAGATTTTGCAAATTTTGAGTTTTCAGATTTGAATTGTTTGCAAATTGTATTGTCCAGATTTTGAAGGTTATACCAGATTTGATCATTTTTAATAGCCAGATAGATAAACAAGCACGCAAAATAGCAAGCAAGTGATTCCAAGCACGTCTGAAAATAATGAACAAGGGCAAAAGCAACCTTGCGCATGAACAATCAAGTGACCAAATTGTGCTAATCCCTGAGAGTACTAATTATGTATGTTCTGAAAAGTTTTGCAATAACACACATATACCTGAGAATGAAAAATTGGCCTCTCTAGGGTTTTTAGTAATGGTTTGACTCTGCAACTTTTATGATTCAAAGGGGTGAACTCCAATCCCGGCGCACCAGGGTTTTGACACAGTCTGAGAACTTAATCTTCAAGAGCTGCTAGGGAGATCTGACAACCCAACAATGAACCATACCCGTGGAGATTTCTTCCACAAGGACATTTATATAGCGGTTGTCACTACCATGGCGAAAATGGCTATTACCGCTTGAGGTTCCGTCAATGCAGTTTGCCCTGTGAAGGGATTGTCCGCTACGGTTAACCCTCTCTAAAGATGACTCACAATAGTATACCACAAGGGGACTTGGCTCCAGATTCAAGGTTTTGACACCTCTTCACTTTTAACCCAAACAAAGCAAGCAGATTAATCCGACACGCTAAGACAAAGTTTTGTTCCACCAAGGTCTGTGATATCAACTCCACGTGATCTATCAACCTCTCCGGGGAGAGAATGTATCAATTAATAAGAGAAGACGCACTAACCAATTTTGATTCACCAAAGCTTGTGATATCAACCCCACGTGATCTATCAACCTCTCCGGAGAGAGAATGTGTCGATCAATACGAGAAGACTCACTAACTAAGTTGAATGTGAAACGCACTAAGTATCCTCCCTACCTACAAGGATTCTATCGTCAAGAAGGATTTTGCTAGGAACCCAATCTCTCAAGAATCACAAATAGTGTTCATAGGGCCTAATTACTATGTGAGCACAGATGTATGTTCCGAAAGCAAATCTACCAAAAGCATCCAAAAAGTAGAAAGAGGAACACTTAACGTTTAAAGCGAATATGAGATGAGTCCACAAGGTGGAACACTTAACACCTCACACAAGCTAAAAATGAGTCCACGACTTAGAAAACAAGGGAGTTCCTAAAAGCACAAAAGGGTTGCCAAGTGGAACATTTAACGCTTCTGTTCTGTTGACCCCTCCCCTTTATGGCGCTGAGATTGCAACCACGGGGTGAAAATGAGGGGCCGGCGGATTAGCGAGTCCAATAACCCAAGATAGCAATCAAGATCAATCACAAGTATTCTAAGACTACTTAATGAATCCTTAAGGGTTCACAACCTAGTATCAATTATGCAAGTGTGTAGAAATAGATCAAAAGCATGAAAAGATGCACACAAGCTTGACACATAAGAGATTTATTTTAAGTCCCAAATAAAAATATTATTAGATGAAGGAGAATACCTGGGATCCTTGCAACGCGCTTAGTAGATGTTACTTGATTTTTAGCAATTTTTGTTGAGCTTTTCCATGCAAGCAAGTGACGAACTCTCCAACAAGCAAACAAGCAAACAAGATATGTAAAATATATTCAACTTATGAAAACCATAGGGTTAGCTCTAAAAATCAATTATTATCAGTAATAATAACCAGCAATCAACCCAAATGACAACTCATATCATTCATTGAACGATGTAAAAAAATAAGTGCATACCCATCACAAAACTTTTTTTTTTTTTTTTTGCATTTGACCTAGTCAACAAGATCTAATTTTTTTGATATGATTTTGGCCACAAAAATAGAAATTCAGAATAAAGACCCCTACTAAAAAACAGAGAGCTTTCCAAAAATGCAAAATTTTTAGAAAAACCTCTTCATTTGTGCCCTAAAGACCCATTTTATCAAAATAGACCAGTTTTTGTAAATTGACTATTTGAGCTATGATATCATATCCAAATTTAAAACACAAAGAATAGACCCCCTGTAGAATTTAAAGATCTTTCCGAAAATATAAAAATTTTCAAAAAATATGCTGATTTGCGTCAGATATTAATTTTTTCCGAAATTTCAAGAAAAAATTATTAAAAATTCAAAACATCTCAGAAAATTCTAAATTTTTTACTGTAGCTTTCATGACATGTCACCAACCTGCAAAAAAAATTTCAGACCAAAATTCCAAGCCGTTTGGGAGATAAAATTAAATCTTTGAAACTTTGGGGTTTTAGCTCCCAAAAAAATCAAAACCAGCATGCAAAGGTGGGTTGCCCCACGGTGGGCGCCAGAAATGTGTGTGTGAAAATTATACCTGATCTGTAAACACAACACTCAGTAAAACATTAGAGGTTAGTGATAATCAAAATCATGCAAAATTGAAAGCTATCTAACCAAGCGATTTACTGCCTTCTAGTAGGTGCGAGATTAATGTTCTCAGATTGTAATCGAGATCAGTGACCTAGACGACACCTAAATGAAGGATTTGAATGCAATTCTAGATATGGAATAAATGCAATTAATCTATATTTTTGATATTTTTTATGCAATAAGAATGATAAAAACTGATATGAAATCTATGCTAAATGAAATTGATATGCTATGAATCTAACAATGATATGTAATATGAATGCAAAAATAAGATTGATCTCACAAAGATGTCGATTCGCAAGAGCTTTGATTCTTCAATTCCAATTCTCCAGCGTGATTGTGCAAAATATGAGATGATTTGTGAAGAGCTGAGCCTTTAATTTATAGAAATCCAGGGCTTTGGAGGTGCATGGGAAAAAGCCATAAATCACTCAAATAACTCAACTTGATTTTTGAGTTATTTTTAAATAAAAGATAATTAACTCACAAAAACATGCAAAAGCTAAGTTTTAACTCAAAATAGAGTTTAGCTTTAATTGATAATTGATAGTTGTTTGCTTTTATGATTGTGCATGTTTTATTTATGAATTAATTTAATAATAAAGTGATTTATTTCCAACTTAACTGCTTTTAAAAATAAAACAATTGATTTATGGGTTAATCAATTATTTAATCAAAATTTTATTAAAAACTATATTATTAAATAATGACAACTTGCTTTAATTAATTAAATAAGAATTTAATCAATTATTCATATGATATTAGATTTATTGTCAAAATTAAATAATACAATTAATAATAGATATAATTAAATTTAATTACACAATTAAGTGGCAAATATTAAATCTAATTAATTAAATATGAAAATATTCAATTAATCAAACTTTAGGATAAATGTGATTTATTGCCAAATAATTATAAAATTAAAGATAATTAAGATAATTAAGAATATTACTAGGAATATTCTCCGATGCAAAATTTAAGATAATCAATTAGATTTGATGATGTTTAGATGTGCCTTAGATTAGGACTTTGATGTTGATTTCATATGATTTGATGATATAGGAGGTTAATGAACTTATAGCCCATTTTTGGGGTATTACATGAGGAAGCATATTCCTAGAGGAAATAAAGAGGCAGGGTTATTGCTGAAGAAGGTTGTAGATTCATTTGATATTGAGATTTTATTTCCCTATTTTGAGTATACCATCTATGGTCTATAGAAAGTTATTGAATTAGATGGAGGTTTGACAGTGACTCTTGACATTTATGTCATGGCTACAAATGTTTAGGACATGTACACCAACAAGGAGCTTGATTATGTGGGGCACATAATTAATGTAATGCATACTAAGTTGATGAATGCAAAGACTGATTTGAAAATTGTCAAGTTCAATCAATACTCCATGTCGATGCACCTGATCCTCTATTCCAATATTGGTTACATCAACCCAAAGTTCATCAATGAGACCGAAAATGCAGGAGGAATTGTTCCACTTTAGCTCTAGACCAGGTTATGGGATAGAACTTACCATTTTCCTAATTCCATTGATTTTTATAGTGATTTTGTGTCTCCAATAATGAACATGTTAGGTATTGTGAGGGATATATTTCCTTTAATTTTTTAAAAATTTCTTAGACCCAGTGCATTGATAATGAAATTAAGCACAATTGGGGTGATATGTTGATTTTAAAGAATTTTTCTATTATGAGAGTGTATGATTTCCCTCAACCTCCCCACATACTACCAAAATATGTCCCAGAAAGATTGGGAATAATAGAGTTCTTGTGACAACTTATCATGATGGATAGAGAACACTTAGGCCCTAAAAGACTTCATTAGAGGAGCATTGAGAGGAATGAGGAATCACAATCTGGCTCAAAATCAGCCTATGCTAGATGAGGATGTTATTATAAATATGCTCAGTGAAGATATCTGTGATGAGAGAAGCCTTAAATGGAAAAACATTGTAAGGATAGAGGCAGAGTTGAAAAAGGTAGACCCTAACTTCACCAATTTCTTTCCTGATGTCCTATACATGCTGAGAATTGACAAGTGTTTAGAGAATTACAAAGATATTATTGTATGCACCCAAAAATGGTCACCTAGACTTTGGGCCCCATTTATTTGATTTATCAATCCTGAATCAATTTTATCAATAATCAACATCCTCAACATTATCAATTTCTTGATCAAGTCTTAATTTTAATCATATATTGGATTTTTATCCTTGGGCTAACCATTTTATCCTAAGTCTTTATTTATTCAAAAGGAATATTTCCTCCCTTTTTAATAAATAAAAATCCCCACCTTTTTCTCTTATCCTAAGTTGCACAAATAAAGCATCATTCTTATTTTATAAAAAGAGAAAAGCACTTTTTGTCTCATATGGACATAAAGTCAACTCCTATTTTCCTATTGGAGGATATTTGTGCACAAGGATCAAGCTTCCATTTTTCTCCACCGTTGATTAAGTCTTTTTGCCTCTTAATCTCCATGGTCCATTTCACCTCATTTCTTATAAAAGGAGAGCTCTCTCCTTCACTTGCATATCCATCTCTTTCATACTATTGTTATGCTGCAGGTTTTCTAGGTGTATTTGGAGCTTTTGGAGATCATTGCTACACCAAGCTCTTCTTGGATTTCCTCATTGCTTCATAGTTTAGACTTCATTTCTTGCATTATCATAGCATCCATAGCTTCATTTCATAGCTTAGTTTCCTTTTATGCAATAGATTAGCTTCACATAGCTTAATAGGAGGGATTTGTAACATTTGTTCTTTCCATTTCATAGCTTAGTTGCATTGCATTTTCATTTCCATAGACTAGTTTTCATTGCATTTTCATAGTGATTCTTGAGGAGATTGACACTCTTGCCCTTGTCCTCATTTGAATCTCTCGTTGTGTGGTTGACTAGCAAGGTCATAAGCTTGTAGCTCTAGCTGAGAGCAAATACATCATAGTCCCTTGCAACTCCATGCATAGAGAGCTATGAGCCATTTTGTGAGGCCTCATTCTTGAGCAACCTTGCATGTAATGGTTCATAGAAGTGCACCTTTTTAGTGTGTACATTTTTGGTGCCCACCGTGGGGCAAGACAGCTCTATTTTGTCCTTTTTTTTCTTGCATTTCTGCTGCATGTTTCGGCTGTTCTAATTTTTTTTTGTGATTTCCATGCGTTGTCTGTACTTCCATGCATCACTGTCACAAAGTCTCATGCGAGCTTCTGTACTCCCTCGCACGATCTTTTGTGCTTCCTCGCGTGGGCTTGTATTCTATCTCGCGCGAGCTTCTGTGCTTCCTCATGTGGGCCTGTGTTCCGTCTCGCATGGGCTTCTGCACTTTCTCGCACGACCTTTGTACTGGCTCGCGCAAAATTTTGCGATAGACAGAGACCAGAATTCTAGATTCATCAGTTTGCTTGCTATTTTTGACTTTTTAATTATTTTTGAAAATTTTAGCATTTTCAAATCCGTGCCACCCTGGAAAATGGGCACCCATTTTTGAGAAATTTTTGCAAATGGTATCGAAAATCTAAGTGTGATATATCATTGGAAAGGTCTTTCCGTGCCTAATCCAACCATGATGGTTTCATTTTCAAATTTTGTCATTTGATCAGTCATTTTTTTGTAGATTATTTGATTTTTCATGTGCTAACCATTGTTAGATTTTGGATTTTGCTAACCTTGTGGGCCTAACAAGTTGTGGTTGTAGGTGCCTCTTGCTTGAATATTTTGTCAAAATTGCATGTCAAGGAGGGCTACTAACAGTTTTTGCAGGGCTGCCCAAGCATAAAAATAAAAAAAAAAATCTTGCTTGTTTATTTGCTTTCCTTTTAAGTGTGGCAAAAACTAGCTGTTTCATTTATTAGGCACTTAATACCTTGTTGTAGGAATTTTGAGGTGGTAGGAGAGCATGCTCTTCACCCTTGTGGTGAAACAAAAATCTTGACCCATCTTGGGATTTTGAAAGCAAGGGGGTAACTAAATCTTTGCTTGGTGTGTTTGGGTGAAGTTTTTGAGATAGGGGAGTATGCTCTTCACCCTTGTGGTGAACCAAAAACCTTGAACTTCAAGAATTGATCCACTTTTTGTTTAGATTTAGAATCCTTTAGCGGGCCTGCTCTTGAGCAATCAAGAGGAACGACTCAAGTGGGGACAACCTTGTCATCATTTTCCTTGGTGGCAAGTGATTCCAACTCACTATAATCTCAAGGCTATCAAGGACACCAAAAACCTTGGTAGACATAACACTTATCTTCATTTGATGTGAGTAGCTCATGGGATTGTGACCATGGGGAAAACATTGAACAAGAATGCTTAAGGTACTCTTGAGGCCGCGAGGTCCTAGTCCTTTATGACGAGCAAGAGGGGTGTTGTGAACAGAAACCCTTATTAAGAACCATTAGATAGAAGCCACCTTGTTTAGCTGCTTATCTTCTTAGTGCAAAGATTGATCCAAGTGGTTTACCTGGATCACCTTAAGATACTCACCATATGTGTCCCTTTGGTTGTGTCATTTGACACTTCCATGACAAAGCCAATATCTCTTGTGGGTAACCACTTGGTGTGAGGCAAGGGGGCATCAAGTTGTGGGCTAAGTTGGTACACATTGAGCCTTGACTTTTTAGGATAGATTTGCTTGAATTGTCTTTGGTTGTGTGATACCAGTGTAAACGTTCTCACATACAAACAATCGGTAGCATTCATAGGGTGCTTTTTCGGTTTTGATATCACAAGTGTTTGTCTTGGCAAGGTTGCTTTTGCCCTTGTTTCAAGTGTATGAGACATGTTTGATCCCTCACTATTTGCAAACCTGCCAAAATTCTGCTAATATTATGATTGAGATCGAGAACATCAACCCTCAGACCAAAATTTTTGACCAAATAGACCCAAAAACACAAATTTTACATAGTTCTGGTCAAAGAGTTAAGCAATTTTGCAACAGTATCGCATCCTTTGGTGTGAAATATCATGCGATACTTCGTGGGTCCTAAAAGTATCACCTTCTTTGAGAGGAAATATCGTGCGATAGTTCACCCCTAATAGAATATCACTTGATCTGCCTGATGTTTATCGCCCGGCTATTGTGAGGTCTATCACCCGATATAAGGTGAAGTATCACCCGGTTATAGGTGTATCACCCTGGTAGCCTGGAGTATATTGCCTGGTTAATTTTTGTCATGCTTTCAGTTTGATCAGTTTTCAGTAAGGTTAGGTCTTTGAGTAGGTTTCTTGCTCTGTCGTTTAAGGCATGTCTTGACTCTGAATCTTTGGTTTTAGTCCTCTGGGATAGCATCATCTGATTTACAAAGTCACTTTGGGAATAATTGTCAAATTAGAAAGTCCTTCTTGGTGACAAGGTTCATCTCTAGGATTGTTAGCTACATTCTTGGAAAATTTTAGTGCTCTTATTGTCCAAATCATTTTTATTTAATCTCAATTTCAATTATATTTTGGCCTATTCCAACCTCTTGGTTCAAAAGTGCAAGGGTAGTCACCCTTTGATTTGAAGCACCTCTTTGACAGTGTTGGTAAAGCCCCTTTTCTATCTTTTCATTTCTCTTTGGACAATAGAGGACTTTGATTATCCTAGTTTGGTGCTGACACTTTGAGAGGTCATCTTATCATTGAGAGTATCTTTCTTTCATGTCAGTTACAACAAGGTACCAAGTCAATCAAGTGAAGCGACCCCCTGTTGACTTTAGCCAATTACCACTAGTTAAGACTCGTCGACAACATAAGGGAAAATGACCCCTTTTTGATCAATCACCTAAGAGTGAATCTGAGGTTTTTTTTAATCCAAAATCTAATCCTAGTGAAGTGAGCACCTCTTTTATACCACTTTCATCAAGCATGGACACGAGTTACACTTTCACTCGACAATAAAGAGAAGCCATGAATCAAACTCTTAAGGATATCTTCCAACGACATAGGAGAGAGTACGGTGGTTCTTCTCATGCTAGTCCACCCGGGTCACCTCCCAATAATGCGAGGTATTTTGATGCTCACCAACGAGCTGAGAGACATCATAAGCAAACTCACTCAGATTTAGGGTCACAACACGAGGACCAGAACAATGAATCTAGTGATCACCACATAAACGCAGCCAATACAATAAGGCATTCAGGACCATCCTCTCCACTTAAAGATACCTCTCGATATGCAAATACAAGATTAAAAAGCATTGAGAGGGAGAAGCAAGCCTATTTGGATGAACAAGTTGCTAAAAAGGAGAAATTCAGACAACTAGAAGAAGAGGAACATGCATTATTGGACATAAGGAAGAGAGTCACCCAAGAAGAAGAAGATAGACTCTATGCACAAAAACTCCAAAGCTGATTGAATGGGAGGGGAACCAATAGTGGGACCAACTTACCCCCATCTACCCCTTCGCCAAGTCCTAGAAGAAGATCAAGGACACCCTCACGATCCCTGAGCCCTAGAGGAAGAAGGGCTTCAAGATATGATCATCATAGGAGACGATCACCTCATAGACATTCAAAGCAACCCTCCCAATGAGCACATCATGGCTCACAACATGGAGGAAGTTATGCCAAATTTGATCATATGGATTTTATGACTATGCAACAAGAACCATCCTTTCAAGCATATGTAGAATGATATGTGGAACAAAACAAGGATCAATTCCTAGAAAGCCTTATCAACAAAGGTGCTAAAGTTCCATATGATTTTGACGTCCACCAAAAGATTAAGAAATAGAATCCTTCAACCAATGAGGTGATCATGCAAATGTAGAAGGATATAGAAAGGATGAGGGCTCCTAAGAGCACATTTAATTTGGACTCCATATGTCCCAACCCGATTGACAAGAGTGTGGTGTTGGTTGAGCTCCCTAAGAAAGTTGAGTTTCCAACCTATGACAAATATGATGGCATTGGTGACCCTCATGACCATGTTCGACAGTTCTACATAATGAGCTTTTCTTTTCATCATGAAGACTCCTACTTGATAAGATTATTTCTGAGGAGTCTCAAAGGTCAAGCCATGGAGTGGTTCACCAACCTTACTCCTCCAATAAAGCCATTTAAAGAACTCGTCCAAAGATTTGTTCAGCATTTTACTTATAATCTATCAAGGTCGGTCACAATGCTTGATTTGTGCAAGCTTAAACAAAATCAAGGAGAACCTTTTGTCACTTTCCTACAAAGATGGAGACGTTTGTGCTCAAAATATCCCAAGACAATTCTTGAGGAGGAAAGAATAGACATCATTGTGAGTAACTTAGTGCCGGAATTAAGATATGAGGTAAGAAAGATACCATTTAATTCTTTCGATACCATGGTAGAAGTGGCATGTCGCATAGAGGATGTCCTAAAAGAACAAGGAATTTTGGCTAAATCAACTAATAATAATAATGGCCAAAACAACAATAATGGTTATAAGGACAAAAATAACTCCTATTGGAACAAGAATAAATAGGTTGTCAATGATGGAGTTTTTCACTCACCACAACCTAAGAATGAAGGAGTTCTTAATCTCTCCAATGCGGTACAAGCCAGGAAGCTGCAAGCGTCCTCAGGACAACAAGAGAACAAACCCAAGTATCAAGGGAAACCTAAGAAGGAAAAGAGACAATTCACCAAACTTGGGGACTCCTATGCAGACATTTTCAAGACACTAATTGCTCATAATTTGGCGCAACCTCAAGATCCTTCCAAGCACCGCATACCCGATCCTAAACCTCATTGGTGGGATGAGAAAGCCTTTTGTGTCTTCCGCAATGGAATTGGACATGATATAGAAAATTGTTTTAGGCTTAAACATCTTGTCCAAGACCTCATTGAAAATGGGTGATTGCAAGTTGATGGTTTAACTACTAATGCGGATCATAAGGCTTTTAAAGAACCCTTTCCCAAATATGAGAAAGGGGAGAATTCTAACATCAAGCATGGCAAGGATGCTATCAACTATACCTACACAAATGTTGAAAATGTTATTAACATGCTTGAAGTGGCTGATGACAATATCAACATGATGAGAGGGAAAGATCCTTATGGATATGATGTGGATTCAACTCCAATGTCTGATGAAGGACCCGTTGTGGTGCTAAGAGGTCCTCACTCACAAAGGATTCCCCAATCCCTCAATGCTGTCACTAGGGGTCAGTCTCAAGCTCCCATTATTATCAAAGGTCCTAGCTCTAGCAAGTCTAAGCAGCCCATGCCCAAGGGTGTTCTTCCTAAATCTGCTGTTAGTCCTGATTCAAATTATAACCTTATTGACCAATTACAACGTACACCAGTGCAGATATCTATTTTTGAACTTTTAGAATTGTCCCCTAAGCACAAGCGTGTCCTTGAGGATGCTTTGCGAGCAGCCAGTGTCCCTAACAACTTAGATATTGATCAATTCCAGAATATGGTCAACCATTTGGCTAGCCCTCATTACCTCACTTTCTCAGAAGAAGATGACAAATCCATCAGTCACCCACATAACTTGGCCTTACACATCGAAGTCATGATTCATAAAACCTGTGTCAGGCGTGTATTGATAGATGGGGGTGCGGGGCTCAATATTTGTACCATGAGCTTGTTGAAGGCTCTAGGATATTTTGAAGAAGTCATTGACACAAGGAAAAAGATCACAATCAAGGCATATGATGAAGCAGAAAGAAGTTCTAAGGGATTGGCCGTTTTGCCTATTCGCATTGGCCCAGTAGAAAAGGATATATTATTTCAAATTGTTGATGTTGGACCTTTAGCCTACAAAATTTTGCTAGGTAGGCCATGGATTCATGAAATGCAAGTAGTCCCATCAACGTATCACCAGTGTGTTAAGTTTCCCCATAATGGTGTAGAAATTTGCATACTTGGAGATAGTGCTTTGTCAGTTAATAATATTTCTACTAGATCACATGTACCTTTGAATAGGGAAGCTGACAGTTCTAGTATTTCACTTGAACAATGCAAACAAAATTTTAAGACCATAGATCTTGGGATGGGAGATTATAAAATTGATTCTTTTACAAAAATGCCAATCTCTCCTAGGTCTTATGGGAAACCATCACCAAATATGAAACCTTCATCATCAACAATGACATTATTTGGAAAATTTGTTGAGTCTTCGATTCCTATTCAGGAAGAGAAAGAGGAAGTTGCTGTAAGAGACTAGATCTATCATGCAGAAAAATACCAACACAATGAGAACTTTGCTGCTTCACCTAAAGCTTATGGGAGAGGGTATACGTTGGTTAAGAATATGGGTTATCCAGGATATGGTCCCCTTAGCCATAGGTTGGATGCTAAAGCTAAGCCTCTTAACCATGCCCTTTTTGGATGAAAGAATAAGTCAACAGTTGGCTTAGGTTTTGAACATAAGAAGAAGAAAGGTGTCCCTGTCCCAGCCGCGACGGACAGTGACAGTGATTTAGACTACACACCTGATCTTTCTAATCTACAAGACATGTCTTATGATTGGGTGCCTTCAACAAATCTCCTTTGGGGAGATTCAAAAGATTTGATAATTGACGGTCCTACTATCCTAGCTGCGACGGATAGTGACTATATGAATGCTAGATTGACAATGGAAAATGTTGCTATCCTAGCTGCGATGGATAGTAACAATGCTGGCATTAGAGAAGAGGAAACCTTTCCCAACCTTGAGGCTTCTACATCACGAGGCCCAAATGATGATTCAAAAATAGACTCACATGAGTTTGAATAGGATTCACTTTCAGATGCAACGATTGATTTGGACATGGATGTTATCCATACATATAGTATTCAACCTGATGTGGCCAGAGAGCTTAGTGTAGGATTAGAGGATTGTACTCCTCGAATTGCCTTAGTAGACGAAGCTTCGTTTGGTAGGATGAGTCCTAATTCAGGTATCTTAGGAGAAGACTTGATGAATCCCAATTGTATGGTCACCAGAGATAACACCTTTCACATAAATAACATTGAACCAGTCATTGACCTACCCCTTGTTCACTATGACCTAATTGACTGGTCTCAGTGCCATCAAGAGCCTAGATTCCTCACTTTTCAGAATGATTACGAAATTGCCTGCTATCTAAATGCTCTTGAACCTGTGGCTTCTTCCACCAGTGAACCAACAACAAGTATGACGGAGCCTGATATTAAGTACCTCAGTCTAAAAATAAAAGAAAAAGAAAAATAGGTTTGATGGCGAAAACCACTTTGTGGCGGTATCAGAACCAAAAATAGTAAAAAGAAATGACGTATCTGAGGGCGAAAACCTCTTTGAGGTGCCTAAGGATGGGGTACTTAATAACTTGTTGAGTTATTTTCAAGATAGATCATCAGTATTGATTGAGCCAACAAAACCAGTTAATTTGAACACAGAAGAAGCTCCTCAAATAATTCATCTTGCTCAGTCTTTATCAGAAGAAGAAACCAAGGCATATATGCAATTCTTACAAAAGAAGAAAATTAATTTTGCATGGACATAATCAGACATGCCAGGGCTTGACACAAATCTTATAATGCATCACTTATCCATAGCTCCAGGAGTCAAACCAGTGAAACAGAGACTCAGAAAAATGCATCCGCATGTAGCTCTCCTTGTCAAAACGGAATTAGAAAAACTTTTGAGAGCTGGATTCATTAGAGCCATCGATTATGTAGAATGGATCTCAAACATAGTACCAGTTTTCAAACATGATGGGTCCATTCGTATATGCACAGATTTTAGAGATTTAAACAAAGCATTCCCAAAGGATGATTTTCCACTTCCAAACATTGACATGATAGTGGACATGACAGCAGGTTATGAAATATACTCTCTAATGGATGGTTTCTCAGGATATAATCAAATTAAAATAGCTCCCGAAGACCAAGAGAAAATAGCGTTCACATGTGCATGGGGAACCTATTGCTGGAATGTCATGCCATTTGGGTTAAAGAATGCAGGAGCAACATACCAACAAGCTATGACCACAATTTTTCATAATATGATGCATAAGAACATGGAAGATTATGTGGATGATACCTTGGCTAAATCTAGAAAATGGGACACACACCTCGATGATCTGGAAGTGATTCTAGATCGCATGGAACAGTTTCAACTCAGATTGAATCCAAAGAAGTGTGCATTTGGTGTCACCTCAGGCAAACTTTTAGGATTTATAATATCAGCAAAAGGAATAGAGGTTGATCCTGAAAAGGTCCAGGCAATTTTAGATATGCCACCTCCAAGAAACATTAGTCAGATGAGAAGTCTTCAGGGATGACTCTAGTCAATTATGAGGTTTATCTCATAGCTGGAAGATAGAGCACAACCCTTTAATAAGACACTACATAAGGGTGCTTCTTGCATATGGAATGAGGAATGCCAAAAGAGCCTTGATCAAATAAAATAGTATTTGGCTAATCCTCCAGTTTTGATGCCTCCTATTCTAGGGAAGCCTTTGATTCTATACATTTCAGCAACAAAGTCTTCCTTGGGGTTATTGTTAGCTCAATTAGATGACACTGGGAAAGAAAGGGCCATATACTATATCAGCCGTACTCTAGTCTCCTATGAGATCAATTATAATAACATTGAGAAGTCTTGTCTTGTAGTGGTGTTTGTTTCCCAAAAGTTGTGACACTATATGCTTGCTCATACAATACATTTGGTTGCAAAAATTGATCCTCTTAAGTACTTGCTTAGTAAGGCTACCCTCACGGGTAGGCTTTCCAAGTGGATGATGGTTTTATCTAATTTGATATAGAGTACATTGAAAGAAAGGCCATAAAAGGGCAAGCTATTACTGACCAATTAGCTGACTTCCCAGTTAAGGATAGCATGCCTATTCAGGTCGAATTCCTAGATGAGCACATACTATATATGACTACCTGCACTTGGAAGATGTTCTTTGATGGTTCCCACATGCAAAATGGATCAGGTGCTGGAGTATTATTTGTCTCTCCACATGGGTACAACATTCCAAAGTCTTACAAACTTTTGTTCCCATGTACAAATAATATTGCCAAATATGAAGCTTTGACCAATGGATTGAAGATGGCTATAGAATGGAACATAACAGAACTACATGTCTTTGGGGATTCACAGTTAATTATCAACCAAGTCAATGAAGAGTATCAAACCAAGGATCATAAATTGGTACCTTACAAGAAGATGGTTGAATCATTGAGACGTTACTTTACATTTGTGACATTTCAACAGATCCCCAGGACAGAGAACAAAGCTGTAGATGATATGGCCATGTTAGCTTCACTCCTTCAGTTGGAACAACATGAATCAAGATTTGAATTCCTGGTGGAAGAGCTACATCATCCCATATTTGACTCATTTGAAAGGCATGTCATTTGTACCCTTGTCACACATGCGTCTTCCCGCTATGGTGCTATCTATTCATATCTATGTGATAGCATCATCCCTGACACTTTCAACCATTCTGAATATCGAAACCTCATCTGTAACACCTCTCACCACAACCTTATCTTTGGTGATTTATATAGGAGGGGTTTAGATGGGACACTCCTTAGGTGCTTGGAAAAGGAGGAATTCGACCAAGCGTTAGTTGACATCCATGAGGGCATTTGTGGTGGACATTCTAATGGTCTTGCCATGGCCCGAAGGTTGCTTAGGGCTGGGTACTATTGGCCCACGATGCAGATAGACGCAGTAGCCTTTGCTAAGTCTTGTGAAAAATGTCAGAAACATGGAAACCTGATTCATGCTCCAGGTTGGGAGTTGATTCCTTCTGTTTCTCATTGGCCATTTCAGCGCTGGGCCTTTGATCTAGTTGGGTAGATTCATGCCAACTCATCAGGTGGACATAAGTTCATTATTACTACCACTGACTACTTCACAAAATGGGTGGAAGCCGTGCCACTTTCTGTAGCTTCAGGGAAGACTATCTCTTTGTTCATCTTGAATCATATTATTTGCCGATTTTGCGTACCTTCTGAGATTATCACTGATAATGGAGGTCAATTCAAGAATAAGGACCTAAAGCATTTATGCAAAAAGTTTAAAATCAAGCAACATTGGTCCTCCATTTACTTTCCACAGGGAAATGGACAGGCAGAGGCTTCCAATAAAACCATCCTTAAGATTCTTCATAGGACAGTGCACAAGAATGGTAGGGATTGGCACTTGCAAATCAATCCCACACTATGGGCTTACAGAACTAGCATTCGTACACCTATAGGAGCTACTCCTTTTGCTCTTACCTATGGCACTGAAGTGGTATTGCCCTTAGAAGTAGAGATACCTTCACTTAGAGTCTCACTCAAAGGCTTGATAACAGATGAGGATTACCGTGCCATGAGGTTACAGGAACTTGAACTTCTAGATGAGAAGCGTAAGGCTTCGTTTGATCATATGAGAGTGTATTAGAAGCGTATGTCCAAAGCATTCAACAAGAAGGTTCACCCTAGAGAGTTTCAAATAGGTGATCTTTTTTTGCGAGAGAACCCTAAGAACCAACAGAATAGAGAACAAAAGGGTAAGTTTGAACCTAACTGGCTTGGACCATATGTCATCATAGCTGCTTTTGGTACTAGTGCATATTTACTATCAGATCCTGATGGAGAATAGCTCCCTAATCCCATCAACATTTTGCACCTAAAGAAGTTCTATCCTTGATGCCCATTTCTGTCTGGGGGCATCCTTTGTACATACTTATTGATCTTGAAAAAATACCAAAAAAATTGATATATGATGCTGAAAAAATCCTAAAAAGCATAAAAAGTCCTAAAAAAATACAAAAAAATAAAAAAAATTCAAAAATTCAAAAAAAATAAAATAGAAAAAGTGCCTTGGTGAAAACCTGGAAACAGGCGCCTTGGTAGCAAAAATACAAAAAAATGAAAAAAGAAAAATTACAATAAAATCCAAGTGGTGAAAACTTAGAAATAGGCACTACTTGAGACCTTTGCACTCTTATTTATTAGCATGCATCCTCGACACTTAGCCACTTTCCATCATGCCTTGACCTTATTTGACTTGGTCTAGAATTGGTCTTTATCTTTGTCTAGGGGGCATAACTGTTTGCATAGGTCTTTTAGGTGCGTTTGTCTCTTGGGGAATTTCACAACAGGTGTTTTTCAACACCACCCCAAATAGTATTTTTCAACACTACCCTTGCGTCGAGTGTTTCTTAACACTTATCAGATGTCTTACCCTACAGTCTAGTATGATGCAACATCGCTCATTAGCAAATTTGATCCTCAAAGTTTGACTCTATGACCAACACACATGCACTTAAACAATCACCTCACTTGAGATATGTTGACTTTACTTTTCTTTGTGTGCTGTCTATGAGGATTTCTTTGATGAGTGGTCTCTCCCTGAGAAGTTTTCAATGATGCATAGCTAGAAGACTGAGGGTATGAGAACACATTTTATTTCTTTATCTACTTGTGGGTATATTTTGTTGGTCCTAATTGTCATGAGCATTTATGCTAGTCTTACTTGACACTATGGATTAACAAGGTATTATCCTTGACTATTTTTGCAAGTGCATGCTTCTAGTTATCTTGACTTCCATATGTCTCGATACAAGAATAATCTCGCCATATCAAACTTAGGTGATCTCACTGCATTAGTCATCTGGACCTCCATGTCTTTGATGCCTAGGTGGGATTTCCACATTTCTATCTGATAAAAATCATATTCATATCCACATAGTTATGCTAGTGTGCATTGTATGATCTTACGACGCTACCAATAATGCTCGGTGATGATAATTAGATGTCTATAAGTGTTGTGACCTTGCAAGTCAACCACTTTCATAGTAGCTTGCATTCTTAGGTTCATCATAGTTTAGTTTCTGCATCCTGCATATGGAGAGAGATCTCCTTTTTATCATCTATGGACTAGTTGGTCAACTGTGCTCATTTTCTGATTCTTCTTGATCATATCTTTCATTTCTGATCTTTCATATCACATCATTTTCTATCCATTTTCAGACTCAAAATCAAAATCCGAGTCACATTTCAAAATTTTTCCCGTTCTTCTGAGCAGTTGACTGACCTTTTGAGGCATAATTTGATTTTTGGTGGAATTTCTTCCTTCCATGTCTCTCAAATTTTCTAGTCTTTCATCCACTTTATTTCTAGTCTTCTATTTCTATTCTTCTACTTCCTCACTAGGGCATGTTTCATTGCCTAATGGTTAACCTATTGACCTTTACATTCGATTGTGATTTCATTCTGATTTGATCAAATCTTTATCAATTCGCTGTTCTCCTCTCTCTGATTTTGATTTCAGCTCCGAGGGGGCAATACCTATGGGATTCTCATCCCCGACATCTTGATGGTCTTGATTCAGACATCTTTTGTGAGCTTTTGCTCAAATTTGAGATTCTTATCTCTTACTTTGAATGTGATCCCGAATCGACCTCATGTTTAAAGGCCTTTGTCTATATTTGTCTGGGTGTGATCCCGAATCGACCTCATATTTGAGTTGTTTTGTGATCCCAGATCGATCTCACATTTTAACTTCATTCTTTGACCACATGTGTTCCCAAATTGATCACACATTAGTCAAAGAGGGGCAAATGTATGCACCCAAAAATGGTCACCTAGACTTTGGGCCCCATTTATTTGATTTATCAATCCTGAATCAGTTTTATCAATAATCAATATCCTCAACATTATCAATTTCTTGATCAAGTCTTAATTTCAATCACATATTGGATTTTTATCCTTGGGCTAACCATTTTATCCTAAGTCTTTATTTATTCAAAAGGAATATTTCCTCCCTTTTTAATAAATAAAAATCCCCACCTTTTCCTCTTATCCTAAGTTGCACAAATAAAGCATCATTCTTATTTTATAAAAAGAGAAAAGCACTTTTTGTCTCATATGGACATAAAGTCAACTCCTATTTTCCGATTGGAGGATATTTGTGCACAAGGATCAAGCTTCCATTTTTCTCCACCGTTGATTAAGTCTTTTTGCCTCTTAATCTCCATGGTCCATTTCACCTCATTTCTTATAAAAGAAGAGCTCTCTCCTTCACTTGCATATCCATCTCTTTCATACTATTGTTATGCTGTAGGTTTTCTAGGTGCATTTGGAGCTTTTGGAGATCATTGCTACACCAAGCTCTTCTTGGATTTCCTCATTGCTTCATAGTTTAGACTTCATTTCTTGCATTATCATAGCATCCATAGCTTCATTTCATAGCTTAGTTTCCTTTTATGCAATAGATTAGCTTCACATAGCTTAATAGGAGGGATTTGTAACACTTGTTCTTTCCATTTCATAGCTTAGTTGCATTGCATTTTCATTTCCATAGACTAGTTTGCATTGCATTTTCATAGTGATTCTTGAGGAGATTGACACTCTTGCCCTTGTCCTCATTTGAATCTCTCGTTGTGTGGTTGACTAGCAAGGTCACAAGCTTGTAGCTCTAGCTGAGAGAAAATACATCACAGTCCCTTGCAACTCCATGCATAGAGAGCTATGAGCCGCTTTGTGAGGCCTCATTCTTGAGCAACCTTGCATGTAATGGTTCATAGAAGTGCACCTTTTTAGTGTGTACAATTATGTCTAAATTGCCAGAAATCCCTGAGGAGAAGGAGGAGGATAGAATAAACCCAAAGGAAGTTGAACCTGATGGGGTGTTTATGGTAAAAATAGAACAAGCTAAGCCATCCACATTTGAGCAGGGGCCAACAAAGAAATAAAAGTTGATGAATGTACCAGAAAAGGAAAGGAAAAATGCACTACCTACCAGGTGATAGCTATTACTTTGATGAAAGAAGAAAACAATTTTTGACATCACAGGAAAATGAGAGAGAAAAGGCCCTAGATGAGTTAGAATTGGCTGCAGTTAGATTGGATGATAGGGTCATCCAAGCTAAAGAGTTTATAGATGATGATGAATTCATCAAGTCCAATGAGTTTAAAAGTTTTCTCTTTAGAGTTAAGCAAAATGAATTAACATTATCTTTGAAACTAGGGGAATCATAGGAAAAGATTGTTGAACTGATTGAAAAATTAGAGGCCTATGATCCCAATAGTGAAACATTAACTATGGAGGAGGCAAGAGATCTTGAGAAGAGAAGTGGCATGTTGTTGATCCCTAGATGGGACTTGGAGTCCTCATTCTTAATTGACGAAATCAAGAGGAAAGATAAGGTTGTAGCTTATGAAGATTTTTTCCTTGATGGACTATAGAGGGGTTCTGGATTCAATATGGACACTAAGACACTAGTAGTATGGTGTGTGGCCCCATAATCTAATAAGCCCAGATTGGTTGACATCCAAGAAACATCACAAGGTAGCCAATTAATATGGAGGTTGCAGGAAACTACATGATCAGAGATAGAAAATCTCCTACATCATGCGTCCTCCATGAATAAAGTAGTGGTTGAGGACTTAGAGAATAGGCTAGCCAAGACATTCAGAGATTATGTGGCAACTAGAAAAAAGTTTGAAGAGGAACTGAAGAAATTTTTTGTCTTGGATAAGACTGTGAAGGAGCTAAAAGATGAAATAAATACTCTAAAAAATCAGTCCAAGGCAATGACATAGGTCTGTGAGGCTGGGGTCCAAACTGATTATGAGGGGGGCTTAGCTCTAGAACTTGCAACAAAAAAGATAATAATGGACATTGATCAGCCCGGTGATACTGGAATTTCTGAGAAGGAGACTTTGATGAAGGTTCTATTGCATAGAGTAAATATTTTAAAAGGGAAGTCTCAACTCATTCATAGTGCTTTCATTTCTTTGCAAGGGGCAGAACATCATTGTTCTAATGCCTTGTCTGTACTAACCCAATTATTTAATTCTTGGGGCCCATACTTGCAATTATTTGATAGGCTAATTTTACTAATGGAAAAGAATATGAAATTACTTGACAAAATAATTAATGTTAAGGAAATGTTGTTATTAGTAAAGGATTTGTGTGCATTTTTCATTGGAAAGTTACAAAACATTCAAACAAAGTTAAAGGTTTTTGCTGAAGAGTTTGAAGGATATATCCCTGCTATTGTGGACACAAAGGGACACTTGAAGGACTGGCAGGAGTGGGTTGATTCTTTCAACCAAATTTTGGATGCTAGCAAGGTGGCTTCTTATTTTGTTGGTGATGCTGACATTTTAACTTTTTATAAAGTTGTGGATGAATTGTACAAGTAGAAGATTGACATGAATAATTTTTTTTCTGAATCTTGAGCCATAATGGATGCCAAGTGGAGAAAATACCTTTAAGACTTGGATACAGTTAGAGAAACAACTTGGCCATCAAAGAGGGAAATTGTGGCGTGGGAAACCATTTGAGAGATTCAAGCCTTTCCACATGGAAGTAGTTGATAGAGTTCTGGTATTAGATGAAGAGCCAATATAGGGAGGTCAATTAATTCAAATAGGGTATCTTATCTTTGTAGTTCACCCACTGTAGATACACCTTCGGTGCAAACCAAGACTGATTGTGAAGAATCTAGGCTGCCAGCTATCACTTTTGTAATTATTTCCAAACTTGTTTGCTAAAGTTAGTTTTTATTTTCTGATAGTAGAAGTCTCTGATACTATGATCATTTCTCATTGATGTATAAATTTCAAGGAAGTTAATACAAGGAATCAACATAAATTTGTTTCTCTAAATCTTGTCTCCTTTTGTGATATTTTTAAATTTTTTGTGCCTTGTGAACAAAGAGCTCAAGATCATAGTTGCAAATTGTTTAAAATTATATGTATAATGTCATATTAATAATAATAATTATGCTTTGAGTTTTATTTTGATTCAAGGAATTAAGTAAAAACTTAGTATAATTTGATAGAGTTATAATTTATAAAGTATTAGGAAATTTCAAATTAGGAATGAGTATGACAAATCAATTTCTACTTCTAAGAGACTAGGAAATCAGGAAGCTTTGACTAACAACAATGTTCTAAAGTTATGCTTGGCTATTTCGTAAATCTCAATGGTTAAGTGGTTATGATGGTAATGGGTTCCAAGGTCCTGACTAATGGCATGCTTAACTTTAGAAGGTGTTGAAAAGTGAGAGTAAGTTGCAATGGATTGTGTCAACGATCAGATAATGGATTAAAATTTGCCAGGAACAGTTTCGAAGCTATGATAGTAATGTTCAAGTGGTTTGCGGAGCTTCACAAGGGTTTCTTGGCCGTAAGTATTGGTGGTTAAAAAGTTGCAATGAAGCATTTGGTGGTTACACGTAACTTTATAAAGGTTAACAAGTTACAAGATTAAACAGTTCAAAGGTTACAAAAGGCTTTGTGCGGGACTTCACAAGATTATATCTAAGTGTTTGTTACATGGTTCCACCCTTGAAAAGATGTTAAGAAGACCATCAACATAACTTTGGAAGGGTTCCCAAAGCCCCCTGATTCGCATGTAGCAAAGTTGAAATAGGGTTAGATGAATTGTTTGCATAACTTTGAGACTAGACCAGCTTAAGTTTTGAAATAGCACGAGTCATTTACACTTTACAATGAAGAAAAAGGACATTATATGATTATACTTCACAAACATAGTAACTTGAACATTATACATTATACTTCAAATTTCAATACAGTAACATGGAAATTATACATTATACTTCAAATTACAAAAATCATGAATAATAGTTTTCTAAATTGTGAATGTAATATGAGTCAACTTTAAGATTTAAGTCCAAGAAGTACAATATATAGTGTATAAGTACCTATTAACTGAATGCTAAATCACTTCACTAACTTAGTGAGCAGTCTATCACTTCTATATCCCACATGGAATCCAACTCCTGAAATTGACTAGTAGAAAGAGGTTCCTCTTCATTCTGAGTTTGGGACCAAGATCCTCTGTTTGTCTCAGAACTAGTAGTAGCACCACTAAGTTTTGAAGTGTTGCAAATCCCTCGTCTTTCACACATGAAATTACAAATTTCCAATTTCCTCTCATAAGGAAAGTCTTTAACATTGTACTGAGTTACAAACAACCTCAAGAAAGTTTCAAAATTTCTGTCTAGTTTGTTTTTGATCTTTGATTTCAAAAACCTCTATGCACTAAAAACTCTTTCAATATCATTGTTTGACATAAATCAACAAGTTTGAAATATTCTGATATTGAATCACACAATACTTCACTCTGCTCTATCCTTTTCCAAAGTTCAAATGGATTCTCCAAGTTTTTCAACTACAATTTCATACATGATGCAAATTGTCTACATTGTTTTTTAAGATTAGCTGAATCTAAAATTCCTTCAATTGGTCGTTCATCACAATCTACATGTTTTGAAAACTCTCTGATCAATTCATCAATTTTTTTATGGCAGATATGTGCATTAGTTTTTTTTTTTCTAATGTTTTTCCAAAAATGAGGAAATAGACAACCCATGGCTTCAAGAATTTCTTCTAGAGGGAATCTTTCATGAATCTCAATTGAAATTTGGTAGGAAATTGACTTCAAATTATGACTAACAGATTTAACAATCCTATCAAAATTGACCTTTTTAACTGGAAGTAGTCTACCTCGCTTGCCCATCTTAGATTGGTGCATTGGTATTTCATATCCTTTCACAAACACACATAAATTACTTTTTGCATTAAATTGTAAAAAAATCTTAGAATGATTCAATCATGTAATTGTCTACCACCTAAAAAAAATGGGCTTTGAAGTGTTGTCATATCTGAGTACAGAGCATCCAGGGAAATGCATGCCATTCAATGTAAACTACTATACTCATGGATATACATAGTTTTGTCTTGGGATTTCTTAACAAGTCTATTCATTAAGTCTAGCATGGGGAGAAGACTGGCTAAATTTAACAGAGTCTCTATATCACTTAACTTATGTAACAAATCAGGAGCTTTTTCTACTATGAGGTTTTTTTCATATATTAGTTTGATCAAGGACTGATATTATATTAGAAATATTTCTACTGGTCCATACAAAGAGATCCATCTAGTTTCAACATCCTTGAGAAGCTTGTTTCCTGGTGTTACTCCCTCTGAAAAAATGTTAAATTCTACAAAATGTTTAGGACTTCTGCAGAAGTAAGAGTATAGCTCATGGACTAGATCTTCAACTTTCAACACTGTAGGAAAACTGCTTACAATTTTATATACTAAATTCATTCGATGGGCCATCCAATGTATGCCAAGCATGTAAGGCACAATACTAGTTTGTAATCTTGCACAAAGATCATTCCTTTGGCCTTGCATTACTGTAGCTCCATCAACTCCAACACA
This sequence comes from Chamaecyparis obtusa, assembly GCA_027943335.1. Lineage (NCBI taxonomy): Eukaryota > Viridiplantae > Streptophyta > Pinopsida > Cupressales > Cupressaceae > Chamaecyparis > Chamaecyparis obtusa. The sequence goes on from BSBK01002189.1 coordinate 2,318,081, forward strand.
CACTAACTTCTTGCCAATTGTCAAGTCATCCATACCAAAAACTTCATTCAAAGAATTCTTCACTTCAAAATATAAGTTTTCTACTGTTGAATTGCCCCTAATTTTATGAACACAAAGTAGATGAGATTTGTGGACATGTTCATTTACTGTAGACACATGCATACAAAACCAAGCAGTGTTATCTACTGCAATAACCTCATCTATGGATAATGAAATGAATATGGACTATTTTACTTTCTCCTATAAATTTTTCTTTTCCATCTCAGAAAGACAATTTTCCATTTCCCATCCAACGTGTGTTGACCAATGTTACATAGGATAGTGAGGAACTCTCAAAAAGGATAATAAATTACCATATTCTGAGAAGTCTCTCATAGGATGCCCTCTAGACATAATATGAAAAACAACACTCATCTGAATGATCTTTGCCAAGTTTTCTTCATTGGCTACATGTTTAAACCCAACCTTGATTGGATTTTCACTACTACCAATTACTTCCATTCTCTTGTTATGATCTTCATATTCTATGATATAATTAACATGAATACATTCTTCCTTTGATTTATATCTCACTACTAATATTTCTTGTCCATCTATGGTTTTTTTTTCATAAACCTTACCAATATGCTCTTCTATAGTGTCAAGCTTTAGCTATAACTTATTCTCTCTTTTAGTTTTCCAGGTACAAATCTTACACCTGCATTCTATTGGTTGTTCATCATTATTTAGGACTGGTTCAATGAACCAATACTTTTCTATCCAATCAACCTTAAAATTTCTTGTCATTTCCCACTCCTGTCCCATTTTTAATTCCCTTTTTCTTTTCTTCTTACCAATGTCAATATTAGCTTCATTGCTAGAAGTTTCATCCAACTGGTTCTACATATCCCTTATAACATCTTCTGTTGTGCCACCATTGTTATCCTCATTTGATGCATTTTGATTTAACTCAATGACAACCCCAACTTGTGGTAGTGATACTGGTGAGCTACTATGAATAGGTTTTACACTTGCAATTACAAAATTTGATGGAGCAAAAATAATGCCAACTCCAAAGAAAGTCTTTATGGTAGCATCTTTAAGTTTTGGGCATTTTGATGGCCTCCCAGACCCTTCACTGCCCCAAGGAGTCTTACCCTTTTCTAGCTTTCTAATCCCTTCACTGCCCTAAGCGCAGTGAGAAGTCTAAGTCTCAACCTACCTTAACATCTCAATCCCTTCAGCAGCCTGAGGATACTCATGATAGTCACCCTTGTGCAACATATTGACCTCTCACTAGTCACTAGGATTCTAGGAATTAAAATTAATAGCAATACTGTGAAGTGCGAACAAATAATTGCTTACCTTGGTCCTGCTTTCTTTGAATTTTGATTATCTGAAATGTTGAATCCTTTGTTTACTGTTGCAAGATTTTTATTTGTAAATTTGGCCCTCCAAAATTTTGTAACGGGACACGAAAAGACTAAAAAATCTGATTTGAATTTATATCAATCCATGATTCCAATTTCAATTTTTTTTTGAATTCCGAGGCTTTTCAAAATATATTAACATTTTGATTTAAGTGTGGCAAAAATGTGTCGACTTGTGTAATGCATAATGTAGAAATTAACAAATAGTTGGCGAAATAGGTCCTAGTCAATATAACAATTAATAAACAGTTGGTGAAATAGGACCAATGTAAAGACCATTTAGCTATATTTAGATTTTATATTCAATTCATAATTAATAACCCTTGGTGAATAACAGGCTGTCACAAGAACCACGCCAGATTGGTTAAAGGAGAATATACTGGTCAACCATGTCAAACGAAAAATATTAATGGTGATTTAAAATAATATTGACCCATTACCGTGTAGTGATTGGGGGATTTGGGATACCGTTGTATCATGCACGATTCACCAATTTTGGCAACTCAATTTTCCAAAATTCAGCAAAAGGTGAATATTTGCCACTAAAAATTACCCTGGTAGTCATGCATTGACATATTGGATTTTTACATTGGTATCAACATTAGGGAACTTGGAGGGATCTCTATCTCACCCTAAATTGAAAAAGCGATTCACATATTTAAGTAAGAAAGGTTTAAGAAGAGGAAATTAGTCCATATTTTAGCACTTTTGACCTACACCTTCTATGTTCCCTAATGGGGGCATTACATCTTCATCTGTCACAACTGCTACCAAAGTGTTGACCTATTTCTCTATAGATCTTCTAGACTTAACCAAATTTTTAGCATTACCAAGCACTTATCCTTCACATTGATTGCATACTGCACTTCAACGATTATGATACATGACTAATCTGACTTAGTTTCCATCAATGAAAACCAAACCAATTACTACCTATGACTACAACCAATATGCATCACCATGTCAACTCTCAATCTCATCATAATTCCAACAAACTCCCCCTTTGTCATTGATGGAAAAAACCTTATGCTCCTTGGCATATTCTCCCCCTTTGACGATAATGCCAGATGTGCAAAACTTTTAAATATGTTCAATTAAGTGCCATTTACTTACAAACTACCAAATATAACCTTAAATTTTATCTTTTCTAACTTTGAGGATGTCTCCGATGTCTTCTTCATGTGTCCCAAGGCAATAATTTGCTTAAATAAAATTGATACTAGTTTTTCCATACTTTCTAAAGTGCTCATTTCATGATAAGACAAGTATCTCTTCTTCCTTCTCCACATGGTGTTGCATTAGCTACATTGTAGCAAATAAAAATTATTGAAGCTCAAGTATACTGACCAACCTATTGTCTTTCTCCTGGCAGATCTACTTCACCTTTTGAGATAGCTTCTTCACTTGACTACTGAAAGTAGTAAATGAGCTTGAAATAGGATCAACCTAACTAGTTAAGCTCTCTAGCTCCTTTAGGACTTCAACTTTTTTCTCCTCCAAATCTTTTACAAACACTGAATAATTAGACACTTCAGTGAAATTTTTTCTTATCTTGACCAATGAAGCTTTAACTTCTTTCACCAATTATGTCAATTTGTCCTTATCCTTAGTGATCTTCTCCTTTAATTTACCTATCATATTCTTCTCAAACTTCTCTTCTTCCATCTTTACTTCTATAGTCTACAAATCTAGGACTTGATCTGAAATAGCCTTAATCAAGGTGCCTAATTAATCTATAACATAATTATCTTCATCATATTCAATTTTAGGGACCAACTCAGCTAGGATATCTCTTTCTTGACTCAATACTCTAGCTTTCCTCTTCTTTGTTCTCATTTTATCTCTGTCATATTTCTTCATCAACTTTGAATACTTCATCAATTCCTTGGGTTTCAAATTTTTTATGTCTACCGGTGTGGTGAATATTTCTTCCTCTTCTTATGTTACTTGCACCTATTTCTTATTCTTCTTTACATTAGACTCTCCAAGGTTCAATTTTATTTTCACATCATATGCTTCTTCAACCTCTTTATGACTTTCTAATTTTTCTTCAACCTTCTCAAAAACCAATCCTTCTAGATGCTTCATAGGGGATGTGTTAGAATAACTGAGAGGGGGGTGAATTAGTTAATCACTTGTCCCAATACAAAATGTATAATCCAAAAACAAATACTTCAATTTCTACTGCTCGATAACTTAAAATACTTTCACTATTTATGCATTTACCCATTACCAGTCTAAAACTTATAACAGTTACTGATCAAATCTAACATGTAATATGAAAAGTATGACATCAAAACAAACATCACAATTAACACATAACACAAGAGATTTAACGTGGAAACCCTGTGAAGGAAAAAACTGTAATACCCCAAAAATGGGCTATAAGTTCATTAATCTCCTACATCTTCAATTCGAACAAAATCGACATCAAAGTCCTAACCTAAGGCACATCTAAACATCATCGAATCCTAATTGATTATCTTAAATTCTACATCGGGGAATATTCCTAGTAATATTCCTAATTATCTTAATTATCTTTAATTTTATAATTATTTGGCAATAAATCATATTTATCCTAAAATTTGATTAATTAAATATTTTGCATATTTAATTAATTAGATTTAATATTTGCCACTTAATTGTGTAATTAAATTTAATTCTATCTATTATTAATTGTATTATTTAATTTTGACAATAAATCAAAATTCTTATCTTTAATTGATTAAATTCTTATTTAATTAATTAAAGCATGTTGTCATTATTTAATAATATAATTTTTAATAAAAGTTTGATAAAATAGTTAATTAACCCATAAATTAATTATTTTATTTCAAAAATCAGTTAAGTTGAGCATAAATCACTTTATTATTAAATTAATTCATAATTAAAATATGCACAATCATAAAAGTAGACAACTATCAATTATCAATTAAAGCTAAATTCTATTTTGAGTTAAAGCTTAGCTTTTGCATGTTTTTGTGACTTAATTATCTTTATGTAAAAATAACTCAAAAATCAAGTTGAGTTTATTTGAGTGATTTATGGCTTTTATCCATGCACCATCAAAGCCTTGGATTTCTATAAAAACAAGGCTCAGCTCTTCATAATTCATCTCTCAATGATCTCTCAATGATCTCTCAAATTTGCATCCAAGCATCTCATATTTTTGCACAATCACGCTGGAGAATTGGAATTGAAGAATCAAAGCTCTTGCGAATTGACATCTCTGTGAGATCAATCTTATTTTTGCATTCATATTGCATATCATTGTTAGATTAGCATTGCATATCAATTTTCAATAGCATTCATAGCATATCAATTTCATCTAGCATAGATTTCATATCAGATTAATCATTCTTATTGCATAGAAATACCAAAAAAAAAATAGCTTAATTGCATTCAATTTCATATCCATCTTTTGCATTCAAATCCTTCATTTAGGTGTCGTCTAAGTCACTGATCTCGATTACAATCTGAGAACATTAATCTCGCACCTACTAGAAGGCAGTAAATCGCTTGGTTAGATAGTTTTCAATTTTGCATGATTTTGATTTTAGCTAACCTCTAATGTTTTACTGAAGTGTTGTGTCTATAGATCAGGTACAATTTTCACACACACATTTTTGGCACCCACCGTGGGGCAACCCACCTTTGCATGCTAGTTTTAATTTTTTTTTGGGAGCTAAAACCCCAAAGTTTCAAAGATTTAATTGTATCTCCCAAAAAGCTTGGATTTTTGGTCTGAAATTTTTTTTGCAGGTTGGAGACATATCAGGGAAGCTTCAAATTTTTTTTTATAATTTTATGAATTATTTTGAATTTTTAATAATTTTTTTTCAATTTTTCATAAAAAATTAATATGTGACGCAAATAAGCATATTTTTCAAAAAATTTTACATTTTTGGAAAGCTCCTTAAATTCTACAGGGGCCCATTCTTTGTGTTTTAAATTTGGATGTAATTTAATAGCTCAAATAGTCAATTTGTAAAAACTGGTCTATTTTGAGAAAATGGGTCTTTAGGGCACAAATGAAGAGATTTTTCTAAAATTTTTACATTTTTGGAAATCTATCTATTTTTTAGTAGGGGTCTCTATTTTGAATTTCTATTTTTGTGGCCAAAATCATATCAAAAAAATTAGATCTTGTTGACTAGGTCAAATGCAGTGCAAAAAAATTAAAATTTTGTGATGGGTATGCACTTATTTTTCATATGATTCAATGCATGATATGAGTTGTCATTTGGATTAATTTCTGGTTATTATTACTCCTAACAATTGATTTTTAGATCTAACCCTAGGGTTTTCATAAGTTGAATATACCTTGCATATCTTGTTTGCTTGTTGGCTTGTTGGAGAGTTCGTAGCTTGCTTGCATAGTAAAGCTCAACAAGAATTGCTAAAAATTAGGTAAAATCTACTAAGTGCATTGCGAGGATCCCAGGTATTCTCCTTCATCTTATAATATTTCAATTTGGGACTTAAAATAAATCTCTTATGTGTCAAGCTTGTGTGCATCTTTTCATGCTTTTGATCTATTTCTACACACTTGCATAATTTGATACTAGGTTGTGATCCCTTAAGGATTCATTAAGTAGTCTTAGAATATGTGTGATTGATCTTGATTGCTATCTTAGGTTATTGGACTCACTAATCCGCTGGCCCCTCATTTCCGCCCTGTGGTTGCAATCTCAGTGCCATAAAGGGGAGGGGTCAACAGGACAGAAGCGTTAAGTGTTCCACTTGGAAACCCTTTTGTGCTTTTAGGAACTCACTTGTTTTCTAAGTTGGGGACTTGTTTTCAGCTTGTGTGAGGTGTTAAGTGTTCCACCTTGTGGACTCATCTCATATTCACTTTAAGCGTTAAGTGTTCCTCTTTCTACTTTTTGGGTACTTTTGGTAGATTTGCTTTCGGGAATATATCTGTGCTCACATAGTAATTAGGCCCTATGAACACTATTCGTGATTCTTGAGAGATTGGATTCCTATCAAAATCCTTTTTTGACGATAGAATCCTTGTAGGTAGGGAGGATACTTAGTGCGTTTCACATTCAACTTGGTTAGTGCGTCTTCTCTTATTGATCGACACATTCTCTCTCCGGAGAGGTTGATAGATCACGTGGGGTTGATATCACGAGCTTTGGTGAATGAAAATTGTTTAGTGCGTCTTCTCTTATTGATTGACACATTCTCTCTCTGGAGAGGTTGATAGATCACGTGGAGTTGATATCACAGACCTTGGTGGAACAAAACTTTGTCTTAGCGTGTCAGATTAATCTGCTTGCTTTGTTTGGGTTAAAAGTGAAAAGGTGTCAAAAACCTTGGATCTGGAGCCAAGTCCCCTTGTGGTATAAATCTATAAATCACCTTTAGAGAGGGTTAATCATAGCGGACGATCCCTTCACAGGGCAAACTGCGTTGACGGAACCTCAAGCGGTAATAGCCATTTTCACCATGGTAGTGACAGCCGCTATATAAATGTCCTTGTGGAAGAAATCTCCACGGGTATGGTTCATTGTTGGGTTGTCAGATCTCCCTAGTAGCTCTTGAAGATTAAGTTCTCGGACTATGTCAAAACCCTAGTGCGCCAGGATTGGAGTTCACCCCTTTGAATCATAAAAGTTGCAGAGTGAAACCATTACTAAAAACCCTAGAGAGGCCAATTTTTCACTTTCAGGTATATGTGTGTTATTGCAAAACTTTTTAGAACATACACAATTAGTACTCTCAGGGATTAGCACAATTTGGTCACTTGATTGTTCATGCGCAAGGTTGCTTTTGCCCTTGTTCATTGTTTTCAGACGTGCTTGGAATCACTTGCTTGCTATTTTGCGTGCTTTTTTATCTACTTGGCTATTAAAAATGATCAAATCTGGTATAACTTTCAAAATCTGGACAGTACAATTTGCAAACAATCCAAAACTGAAGACCTTAAATTTTGCAAAAATTAACGTAAAATTCTTTCTAGAGTCAAAAGTCATTTCAGGAAGTCAAAAGTCGTACGAGTTTTGTCAAGTGTCATTTCAGTATTGCCCATCTGTCGTATGATTGAGAACACAGTGTCGTACGAGTTTTCAAACCAGCAAATTCAAAAATTCAAAACCCTGTTAGCAACTATCGTACGAGTTTTGTCAACTATCGTTTCATTTCTACCCAACTGTCGTACGAGTTTAGCAACTGTCATTTCATAGACTACCCAATGTCGTACAAGTCTACAGAGTGTCGTTTGGAAAAATTGGAGAGAGTTGTCAGAAATTGTCAAAATTGCCAGATACTTAGCTTTTTCAGCCTAATTCTAGAATCTGTCGAACAAATCACTGTGTCAAGAACATAGCAGTAGCTATTGAGAATCAGTACACATGTCTCAAAGAATCAGTACACATGAGGAAGAAATTCTGATCGTCGCTATGATGAAACAAATACATGCTATGCAAGTCCAGCTTGACAAACTTGAGAAAGAAAATGAACCTAAAGAGTTTTCCATGGAATCTCTATACTCTTTTCCATTTGATAAAGACTTATACATGTCACCATGCCCCCAATTATAAAGACTTATACTCTTTTCCATTTGATAAAGACTTATACATGTCTGCAATTAAACTCAAACTACAAAGGGCTTCACATCTTCCTTCCATCTTGGGTCCTTATGTCCCTTCACTTTCCCCTCCTAACTTTCCTAATTCGCCATCCATCTTGGGTCCTTACATACCTCCATCTCCCATCTTTCCTCAAGATCAACATAGATGCATACCCTTGAATCCTTTTCATCCACCCACCCATCTAAACCAGTCATATCCTCCCTCTTCCACAAATCCCAAGTCTTTTGGAAGTAACTTGAATGTTCAATACAAGAAAAAGAAGCAATGCAAGAATCCATAAAAAAAAGAAGATCACCATGTCTCCTCTAAATGACATGGAGGCATAAAGTCAAAAGAGATATCTAAGAAAAAAACTACAAGACAAGTATGGGTTCCAAAATCCATCATTAAAGATATTCTCTCTAGATCATCAAAAGGAAATAAAAAGCCTACAGCTATATGGATTCCAAAGTCTCTCTTGAAAAAGTCTGGTGTTGAGAAAAAAGTGAAATTGACATTCAAGCTTCCAAAGGCTTCCACTACATCTCCTTCCAAAAATATTCTTCCATTTCATGCGCCCAAACCTCAACCTCTGCTATCCATTCGCCATATTCCTTCACGTATTTCTTCATTAACGTTTCCTCCACCCTCTCACCACCCTTCAAGGTGTGTGTTTACATTGATCTTGCCTTCCTTTCCATCTACGCTTTCACAATCCTTCCATTCATTAACCTTCTACCTTCTATCCTTTTTCCTCATTTGCCTATTCCTCCTATCTTCCAACCTCACTCGCTTTACATAAAACCCTATCCTCCATTTTTCTCTTCCATGTTCCTTTCCCTATCAGCATCTTTGAGCATATCATTTTGAATCCTTGGCATATCATGGTTTATCCTTTCAAGGAGCACTATCTAAAAAGCTTGCCTTCTTCCAAAAATTTAAAAAGAAAAAAAAAAAAAATTGAAAATGTGCCTTGGTGAAAACCTGGAAACAGGCACCTTGGTAGCAAAAGTAAAGAGAAAAAAAATTTCATCCTAAGGTGAAAACCACTCCCTTGTGGCACCTTGGATAAGTACCATGATGAAAACCTGGCAATCAGGCATCATGCATAGTTCTTTTACATATTTTATCCATTCCATCTTCTCTCTTTGATCTTGACAATGTTGATCTATACACGAATATTTGGCTATTTTGTGAGCTATCTTACGGTGATCTTGCTTTCATTCCTTCCATGTTTAGCCTTCATATCCATCTTCCTCCATTCATTTTCACCTATCGCTATCCTTTTCCCCTTTGGTCTTGATCTAATAATAAAAGAAAGAAAGAGTAAAACACGGTGCTATGAAGCCTCTTGACATGTTTACTCCTTTGGATTGCATCCTTTCCCACTCTTGCATTATGATTTTGTGACTTATCCTATGCTAGCCTTTCATTGCTTGTCCAAATGCACTTTACATGACAATTTTTCCCTAGCTTGGGTATTCTTGAAGAGTTTGCCCTTGAGGATTTCTTCCCTTCATTATCCTTTATTCTCTTGTCTTCCATCTCTTCCACTAGCTTGTCAATCCCTCTTGTTCTCCACATTGCTAGACATTGGGACTGCATGATATGATCTTGGTTGGGAGTTTGCAATGAAAAAAGAGCTACCAATATCAGAACTAGTATCAGAACTAGTATCAAAACCAGTATCAGAACAATTATCAGAACCAGTATCAGAACCAATATCAGAACAAGTATCAGAACCAAGTATCAGAACAATTATCAGAACTAGTATCAAAACCAGTATCGGAACCAATATCAAAATAAGTATCAGAACCAGTATCAGAACCAATATCAGAACCAATATCAGAATAAGTATCAGAATCAGTATCAGAACAAGTATCAGATCAAGTATCTGAACACCTACTGGGGCTACACCTTTTGCTTTCATTTATGGGTCTGAAGCGGTACTACCTATTGAGGTCAAAATCCCATCACTAAGAATCAGAATGCATGGTCTAGTAACTGATGATGACTACATAGTGTCTAGGTTGCAAGAACTTGAACTACTAGATGAGCGCAGATAGGCAGCATATGATCATCTCAGAGTATATCAGAAGAGAATGTCTAGAGGCTACAACACAAAAGTCAAACATAGAGAATTTCAGGTTGGCGATCTAGTTTTGAGAGAGAATCCTAAAAATCAATCACATCGAGAATGCAAGGGGAAGTTCAAACCCAATTGGCTGGGTCCCTTTGTTATTACTGCTACTTTTGGCTCTGGTGCCTATCAACTCTCAACGACTGAAGGAGAACAGCTCCGAGAACCAATCAACGTTCTCCATCTGAAGAAATTCTACGCCTAAGGCATTCAGTGCTTGGTAAATATCTTGAAAAAATCTTAAAAATTAGAAAAAGTCCTGAAAAAATGAACATCTTGGTGAAAACCTAGCAATAGGCGCCTTGATGATTCATGAAAAAAATCAAAAAAATATCAAAAGTACAAAAAAATTGAAAAATAAAAAATACAAAAAAAAAGAAAAAAAAGAAAAAGTGCCTTGGTGAAAACCTGGAAACAGGCACCTTAGTAGCAAAAATAGAATCTCTGCCAAGATGGTGAAAACCTAGCAAACGGACGCCACTTGTTCCAAACGCTCCATCTATCAGCACAATCTTGGTCTTTCCCAGCTTTCAGTCTTGCTTTAGTTGTACATATCTCCCAGTTTGTTTCAACATTTCCAATTTTCAATAAGTCAGTTTGTACACAAATCAGCTTGCGCGTCTGTATCCTATCAATGTTCAAACTTGGGGGCAATCAATGTCATATCCTATGGCCTCCAATGTATCTTAGACATATCCTATCTAGTCAGAGTCCTTTGAAGCTTCAAGTTGAGTCAGTCTATCTGTCTCGTCTCCAGAAAGGATTTTGCATCTACAACAACGCAATCAAACATCAAAACTCAACTGAAAACAATTTGTGCTTCATGCTTTTATCTCCTTGTATGGTTACTGATTCGCATTGAGATTTTTGCATATTGTGTCCCTTCGAGCTCTTCGATGATGTCCTTTATGGGATTTAGAGAGTGATGACTGGGGGTATAATATTTTCTTTGTCTTCTGCTTGTATGGGAAATCTAACAACTTTGGAAATTTCGGATTGAAATGGTGTCCGACTATAAGAGCCTCTATCTCAAATTGGATGGCCATGCGTACCTCGACCATTGATACCCAGAAAATTCAAAGAAGTTTGATCTAATTGTTGTCTTTTTTGAGTGAGTTCTTTCTCCTACTATGAAACATGATCTTGCCTAAGGATGTGAATGATAAAGGGTCACTACGGGTAATTCACAGTGGATCTAGAATGATCTCTTGACTGTTTGATGTGTTTGCAATGCAAGGCGTATTCATGTCATCACGACGTTTATGTTTTGATGCTTATACAAATTGCTATATCAAAATGGACATGATATTTAGGTCATCCTGACATTTGTGCCTTGGTGCTTATATCTACTCTGACATTCTAAAAATAAAATCAATATTCATATATCCATGGTTGTTGACCAGTGGGTGTTGTATTGATTCTTGCGCATACAAATTGATATTCATATATCTATGGTTTCATGGCTAGTGGGCATTGTATTGATTTATCCGGTTACCTAAAAGTTCAATGATGATAACAAATTGACACATGATCAGTGACTAGGTCCTAGGTCTTAGGTTGCATTTCATTTTGCATGTCTCTTTGCATTTTGCATGTTGCATGATCTCACAATGGCTAAATGAACTTCAATGCTTAAATGATTCTTCAATCAATTCTTCAAATCTAACAAGAGCTAAATCCCACACGAAGGTTCCTCCAATGAAATAGCAAGTAGAATCCTTTTTCGGGATCAAAATTCAAATCTGAGATCATTCATATTATTAACTACTTGCATATTCGACCTTCTATCATCACAGAAATCCAATATTCAACTTAACTGATTATCTAAACATCAAACTATCAAAAATTCAACTTGGTCAACTATGGTCAACTCATGGTCAAACCTAGTCAACCTTGGTCTCCAGGACCTCTAAATGATGCAGAATGCGCTCCTGGACATGTTTAACCACTTTTCCAATCAATTAACATGCTTCTAAACTATCAACGCTGACTTTTCTTGTCAGATTTCAATTTTAATCCCGAAGGGGGCATGGTATTGCACATCATTCAAAGTCTATATATCAAAATTCTATCGATCAAGTCTATCAATATCTTTCATCAGTGATCAAGACAAACAATCACATCTAGTTACTGATTCAAAAAAAGACCTCATCGTTCGGGGCAAATCTATCATCACTTGGGGCATATCAGATTGATCAATCCATATCAATCAGGTATTCTCCTAATCTTGTAAACTGTATCAGTTTTTGCAACCATCGGATCATAGTGTTCTTTCCTTGGTTCTTCGGCTACTGAAGGGTTCGGATGTGATACCTGCTAGTTCTGCTAAGACAATCGAGTCTAGAATGGGTCACTCACTTCTTATCAATCTTAAGGTTCAGAATCAGGCATTTTGACACTTTTTCGCAATCATAGGTTCATCGCTGCTACAAGTGAACATTATCTCTGGTCATTCAGGACCTCCTATCTCAATATCTCTCAATCGGTTTCTATCTTGAGATCGGTTTATCTTTTGAATCAGTTTCATATCTTTATCAAACACAAACTTTCTTTGAACCACTGCGCTTCGCACAGTAATTCAAAGAGGGGCAAAATGTAATACCCCAAAAATGGGCTATAAGTTCATTAATCTCCTACATCTTCAATTCGAACGAAATCAACATCAAAGTCCTAACCTAAGGCACATCTAAACATCATCGAATCCTAATTGATTATCTTAAATTCTGCATCGGGGAATATTCCTAATAATATTCCTAATTATCTTAATTATCTTTAATTTTATAATTATTTGGCAATAAATCACATTTATCCTAAAATTTGATTAATTAAATATTTTGCATATTTAATTAATTAGATTTAATATTTGCCACTTAATTGTGTAATTAAATTTAATTCTATCTATTATTAATTATATTATTTAATTTTGACAATAAATCAAAATTCTTATCTTTAATTGATTAAATTCTTATTTAATTAATTAAAGCATGTTGTCATTATTTAATAATATAATTTTTAATAAAAGTTTGATAAAATAGTTAATTAACCCATAAATTAATTATTTTATTTCAAAAATCAGTTAAGTTGAGCATAAATCACTTTATTATTAAATTAATTCATAATTAAAACATGCACAATCATAAAAGCAGACAACTATCAATTATCAATTAAAGCTAAACTCTATTTTGAGTTAAAGCTTAGCTTTTGCATGTTTTTGTGACTTAATTATCTTTATTTAAAAATAACTCAAAAATCAAGTTGAGTTTATTTGAGTGATTTATGGCTTTTATCCATGCACCTCCAAAGCCTTGGATTTCTATAAAAACAAGGCTCAGCTCTTCATAATTCATCTCTCAATGATCTCTCAATGATCTCTCAAATTTGCATCCAAGCATCTCATATTTTTGCACAATCACGCTGGAGAATTGGAATTGAAGAATCAAAGCTCTTACGAATCGACATCTTTGTGAGATCAATCTTATTTTTGCATTCATATTGCATATCATTGTTAGATTAGCATTGCATATCAATTTTCAATAGCATTCATAGCATATCAATTTCATCTAGCATAGATTTCATATCAGATTAATCATTCTTATTGCATAGAAATACCAAAAATAAAATTAGCTTAATTGCATTCAATTTCATATCCATCTTTTGCATTCAAATCCTTCATTTAGGTGTCATCTAGGTCACTGATCTCGATTACAATCTGAGAACATTAATCTCACACCTACTAGAAGGGAGTAAATTGCTTGGTTAGATAGTTTTCAATTTTGCATGATTTTGATTTTAGCTAACCTCTAATGTTTTACTGAAGTGTTGTGTCTACAGATCAGGTACAATTTTCACATACACAAAAACCACCTAGGACCGACAATCCAAAAATATTCACTCTTCTGAAGTGAGGTTGGTGAAGACCCAACCTTGTTAAAGGTTACAAACACATTTTTTGGTGTGACCTTGTTAGAGGATTTTAGACCAACTGTTATCATCCAACTAGCAGTCAGTCTGGGGTTGATAGGATAACAATGCTCATTCCATGAATGATACATAATAAGACTTTCTTAGTCCACTCGGTTAAGAGATTTGACTATGTACAATGGTTAAATATGTAACAGTAGGTGATCTGACTTAATAAAACTTCGATTGCAAATTACAGATCAATGTTAAGCTCATACAAATCTTTCTAATCAATAAATCAATTCTGTTTCAAATACTGTTCAACTTGTTGTCTATCGGTAATCACTCTCTGTCACTTGGTAATGCTTTGCAATAGGGTTCTCCTTAATCAGTATGATTAGAAATGCATGAAAACTTGTTCACACGATGATTCTCCAGTTTCCTTCTCTTCCGGCATCAAACTCAATGTGAAATCTCCAGTCTCTTATATAGACATGTAAACTATTTTCTTTTGCTCCATCAGAGTTTGCCTCTTAATCATTGTCATTGATTTTGCATCTTAAACAAACCTCGGCACTTGTGTCAATAACATGTTTGATTCTCATCCTTTAAATCTTTCCTAAATTTTGTCAACTGACAATCTATGTAACAAACTTTATCTGTTACCTCAAATTCATACACTTGCCATCTCATCAATATTATTAGCTAAACTAGTCATTTAGTTCATTTTGTTCTTCTCGGTTAACAAAGAAATGCATTGGTGAACACAAGCTTAGTTAACACTATGCTCGGTATACACTACACTCCGTCGGTGTATACTGAAATGCTTCATCAATTGACAACACTGCTTTGTGTCTTTCAGCTCTTTTTCTCATCATAGATGAATGAAACATAATCAAGTCAATAACATAAAGTCATAGACTCATCAACAAGTTACTCAATGTATTCCATATCCTCATCTATCATATCCATCTTCCTCATGTAGATATTTCTGTTCTTCATCTCTTTCACTTCTTCACTATAGATGTATCAGTATAGTAACTTACAAGATAAGTGCTATCAAACTACTTGACATCAATGACAACATAATACTGATTTAATCATATTACATATCTAATCAATCCGCTCAGTGATCTTAAATCACAGTTTCTTCAATTAGGTTCTAAATTAGTTGTAGTTCATCAATCTCTCCCTTTGGCATTGATGGCAACTCAAGAAATATGAAATATACCATACACATACCAAACATGTATTCTACAACTTTGTGAACAAATTCTGTACAAGCTCTCCCTAGCTTAATATGTTTAATCACTACGTTACTCAACAACATTATAAATGTAGCTTTGTCAATATGAAAATATGATCTTTTCAGCTCTCCTGTTCTTTCTTCTATTCTCAATAACTGATCTTCAATGCTCTCCCTTTCTTCAATATGTCTCTCCCTTTGTTTCATATTGTTTATCTCTCCCTTTGACAACAATGCCAAAGAAACAAATAAATAAACTGCTCTTAAGTAGCCAAGTAACTCTCTATTGTTCGATGCATACTCTGTATCTCTGTATACTGATATGCCAATCTGTTCCAGTGCCTTTCACAACCTTAGACATGATCCAAAGTGTGAACTATGCTACATCAACATGAATGATCTTCTGATAAGATTAGGTTGATGCAACATCTGAATCTCCTTAGTGACCGGTAGACAGGGGATAGACCCCAAGTCTAGTCCTCAAATACTCAAATGTATCTTTCGATAGAGCTTTTGTAAATATATCTGCAAGTTGTTCTTTTGATGTAACAAACTCTCACTTAACTTGCTTCTCCTATACTTATTCTCTCAAGTAGTGATACTTTATTGATATATGATTTGTTTTAGAATGCATCACTGGATTCTTTGAAATATTAATTACACTGGTGTTATCATGGTATATAATCACCGACTCAGTGATTATCTCATTCATACCTTCCAGAACTTGTTTAATATATGCAATGTTTGAACATTTTTTAGTAGCAGCAACATACTCTGCTTCGACTATAGACTGAGAAATGCAAGCCTGTTTCTTACTTGTCCAGGTAACAAGTCTTTCACCAAAGAAGAATGCTCCTCTGGTGGTGCTTTTTCTGTCATCCACATTTCGAGCCCAATCAGTGTCGGTATAGACTCTGAGTTCAAACTTGCCTTCCTTAGGATACCATAATCCATAGTCCTCTATTTTCTTTAGGTATCTTAAGATTCTTTTAGTAGAAATCATGTGTGATTCTCTAGGATTAGCAAAAAATCTAGCAATTATTCCCACAACATGTGCTATATCTGGTCTATACTACATACATTAGCTTACCAATCATGGATCGGTAAAGTGTCTGGTTTACCTCTATAGTTTCATCTTCCTTTGTCAATTTGCATCTAGTAGCCATCAATTTTCCCACAGGTTTAGCATCTTCCATGCCAAATATTTTCAATACTTCTTTTATGTATTTAGACTATGTGATGAATATCCCATCACTCTGTTGGATCACTTGTAGTCCAAGAAAGAACTTAATCTATCTAAACATAGACATTTCAAACTCATTCCTCATATCATTAGCAAAGGATTTACATATCTGATCTTGACCTCCAAATATGATATCATCCACAAAAATTTCAACAATAAGAATTGTATCATAAGTATCTCCTTTCATATACAGATTGCTATTCTCACTTGTTCTTACAAATCCTATACTTAACAAATAAGTATGCAGCCTTTCATACCAGGCTCTTGGTGCTTGCTACAAACCATATAAAGCTTTATGTAATCTACATACCATATCTTTATTTTCGGGATGAACAAACCCTTCAGGTTGTTCTATGTAGACTTCTTGAAGTATTCCATTCAGAAATACTGACTTGACATCCATTTGGTATACCTTGAATTTCTTGTGTGCAGCATATGTAAGTAGCATTCTAACTCCTTCCAATCTACCAATAGGTGCAAAGGTTTCACCATAGTCTATGCCTTCCTCCTATGCATATCCTTTGCATACCAATCTAGCTTTATTTCTTGTCACTTCTCCATTCTCATTCTGCTTGTTCCTGAATATCCACTTAGTACCGATAACATTCTTATCTTTAGGTCAGGGTACTAAGGTCCAAGTTTTTTTCTTTTCTATTTTCTCTATTTCTTCTTTCATTGTATTAACCCATTCATCATTCTCTAATGCAACTTTTACATTTTTGAGCTCAAAATCACAAACTAGACATGTACCTAGTCTTGCTTTGCTCCTTGTTTGCATGCCAGCTTGCTTGTCTCCAATGATTTGTGATTCAAGATGGTGTATTCTGAAAAAAATTGCTAGTATCCTATCTCTCCTTTCCTATTCATCCTTTGCAGGTTCATTTTCTTGCTCAGTATGGCCATTCTGCTCATCGGTTTCTCTTTCTTGCTGTTCGGTATTATTTTCTTGCTGATCAGTTACCATAGATTAAGGCTTTGGTAAATACTCTAGTTGTTCACTGTAAGTGAATCTATTGTAGTCTTTCAGTTCCTTTGTACTTTCCTCTATTTTCTTTTCATCAAACTCATCAACACAGACATTAGTGCTCTCAATCATCTTATTAGTAGTTTTATTCAGACATTTATATGCTTTGCTTTTACTAGAATATCCTAGAAATATTCCTTGATCACCTTTTGAGTCTAATTTTCCATTTCTCTCATCTTTCAGAATAAAACATTTTCTTCCAAAAATTTTGTAATAACTTACAGTAGGTTTGTGTCCAAACCACAACTCATAGGGTGTCTTGTTGGTGTCCTTCAATTGCACTCGGTTAAGCACATAAACTACTGTACTGATAGCTTCCCTCTAGTATGTTTGAGCAACATTCTTTTGTAGCATCAATGTCCTAGCATAGTCAACTATTGACCTATTCCTTCTTTCAACAATCCCATTCTACTGAGGTGTCCTCAGTGCTGAGACCTATCTTTTAATACCATGCTCATTATAGAAATTAGTAAATTCATTAGAGATAAATTCACCTCCTCTATCAAATCTTAGGCATTTCAATTCCTTTCCAATCTCTTTTTCTACCTTAGCCTTATACCACTTAAACATATTAAATGCTTTAGATTTCTCTTTTAAGAACATAACAATCATCAATCTAGTATAGTCATCAGCAAAAAGAATAAAGTACCTATCACCATAATAACTCTGAGTTCTTATAGGACCACATAGGTCGGTATGAACCAACTCAAGTATCTTCTTTGTTGAGTAATCCTTACTTTTGAAACTAGATTTAGTCATCTTACCTTTTTGGCATTCATGACACATAACATGATCCAGTCTTGACAAGTTAGGAATCCCTCTAACTCTTTTCCTTTTACTGATCTTAATCATGTTATCAAAGTTCACATGGCATAACCTTTTATGCCACAACCAAGCATCTTTATTTTTCATCATCAAGCAAGAAGACTCATTAGTATCAAGATAAAATAGATTACCTCTTGATTGTGATCCAGTTCCAACTAGTCTTCCTCCATCATCAAAGATTTTCACTTTCTTTCTCTCAAAAGCAACTCGGTGACCTGAATTATTTAGCTGTGCCAAACTTAACAAGTTATAGTTCAATCCATCTACCCAATAAGCATTATCACATTTTATCATATCATTTATCATTAAGGTTCCTTTACCTCTTACCATACAGGGTGTCATTACCCATCTTAACTGAACCTTCATTGTATTCTTCAAGTACATCAAACTTCTCCTCATCACCAGTCATGTGATGTGTACAACCACTGTCTATGATCCATGTATTATTTTTGTTAAATTTAGAGATCAGTGCTATTTCTTCATGTTCTTCTTCTTCTTCCTTCAAGTCATCTTTCATAGCAACAAATACAACTTCTACATCATCATCAGAATCAGATTCAGATTCATTATCTTCAGATATGAAACATACCTTTTTTCCTTTGTCATTGCTATCTCGGTTATCTCTGTAGTGTCGGTAGCCTCTGTTGACTCTTCTCCCATAGCTTCCTTTAGATTGGTCTTTGGTTCTATCATCATCTTTCTTATGTGGACATCTAGCAGTGATGTGGCCAACCTCTTTATAATTAAAGCATGCCAAAGGTAGCTTACCTCTATACCTTCCTTTACCTTTGGGTAATATTCTAGCCATAAGAGCTTCAAGTTCATCAAGCTCATCATGAGTATTACTGTCACTATCATTTTCATTACTCCTGATAGACTTACTAATCTTTAGAGAAGACATGAAAGCGGATTCCACAGATGGTACAACACTATTATCAAAATGATTTAACTCAAAGGTTGTAAGTTTACCAATCAGATTGTCAAGTGTAAGTACAATAGTAGATGAAGACCTTGTCTCATGAATAGAAGATGTTCTGATTGTGTAAACCAAAAATAAGGTTTTGAGTACTTTGCTTACAACTGTTTCTTCACTAATGACTCCATCATATGCTCTAATAACATGTACTACCTCTTTTAGTCTATTTGTATATTGCACAATATTCTCACCTTCTTTCATCTTCATATTGTTGAATCTGCCTCTTAGGCTCTCTGCTCTGACTCTTTTAACATGCACATCTCCACTGTAAACTTGAGAAAGTTTATCCCACATTTCTTTTGCAGTAGTGCAACTTTTGATATCTTCAAATTTAACATCGATGTAGGCATCAACAAGTTCCATCATAGTAACATTGTGTTCATGCCTATCTTTCAGTTGATCAAGTGTCAGGTGACCTAGTGTCTGTTCTATGTAACCATTGTCCATCAATTCTAGTGCAACATTCCCAATTCTAGATATGTGCAACTTCATCCAGCTCTGCCATACTATGAAGTTCTCTTTGTTCAGCTTTGACACTTCCCTTTGATACATTTTGAGATCTTTTTACCGAAGTCCTTAAAACTCTGTTCAAAGAAACCAATGCTCTGATACCAATTGTTAGAATAAATGAGAGGGGGGTGAATTAGTTAATTTCTACTTCTTGGTAACTTAAAATACTTTCATTGTCTGTGCATTTACCCATTACCAGTCTAAAACTTATAATAGTTACCAATCAAATCTAACATGTAATATGTAAAGTATGACATCAAAACAAACATCAAAATTAACACATAACACAAGAGATTTAACGTGGAAAGCTTGTGAAGGGAAAAACCACCTGGGACTGGCAACCCAAAAATATTCACTCTTCTGAAGTGAGGTCGATGAAGACCCAACCTTGTTAAAGGTTACAAACATACTATTAGGTGTGACCTTGTTAGAGGATTTTAGACCAACTGTTATCATCCAACCAATATTCACTTTGGGGTTGACAGGATAACAATGCTCATTTCTATGAATGATACATAATAAGACTTTCTTAGTCCACTCAGTTAAGAGATTTGACTATGTACAATGGTTAAATATGTAACAGTAGGTGATCTGACTTAATACAACTTCAATTGAAAATTACAGATCAATGTTCAACTCATACAAATCTTTCTAATCAATAAATCAATTATGTTTCAAATACTGTTCAACTTATTGTTCATCAGTAATCACTCTCTGTCACTTGGTAATGCTCTACAGTAGGGTTCTCCTTAACTAGTATGATCAGAAATGCATGAAAACTTGTTCACACGATGATTCTATAGTTTCCTTCTCTTCCAGCATCACACTCAATGTGAAATCTTCAGTCTCTTATATAGACATGTAAACCATTTTCTTCTGCTCCATCAGATTTTGCCTCTTAATCATTGTCATTGATTTTTCCTCTTAAACATACCTCAGCACTTGTGTCAATAACATGTTTGATTCTCATCCTTTAAATCTTTCCTAAATTTTGTCAGCCGTCAATCTGTGTAACAAACTTTATTTGTTACCTCAAATTCATACACTTGCCAGCTCATCAATCTTATTGGCTAAACTAGTCATTTAGTTCATTCTGTTCTTCTTGGTTAACAAAGAAATGCATCGATGAACACAAGCTTAGTTAACACTGTGCTCGGTATAAACTACACTCTGTTAGTGTATATTGAAATGCTTCATCAACTGACAACACTGCTTTGTGTCTTTCAGCTCTTTTCCTCATCATAGATGAATGAAACATAATCAAGTCAATAACATAAAGTCATAGACTCATCAACAAGTTACTCAATTTATTCTATATCCTCATCTATCATATCCATCTTCCTCATGTAGATATTTCTATTCTTCATCTCTTTCACTTCTTCACTACAGATGTATCGGTATAGTAACTTACAAGATAAGTGCTATCAAACTACTTGACATCAATGACAACATAATACTGATTTAATCATATTACATATCTAATCAATCTTCTTGGTGATCTTAAATCACATTTTCTTCAATCAGGTTCTAAATCATTTGTAGTTCATTAGGGATGATGATGGATAATTCTCTTTACCTATTATTTCTTCTATTATTTCCTCATCTTCATTGATTTAACCTTGTGCTACTTCTACTCTACCAATTTTTTTGAATTCAACAACTTGATCTTCAATGTCTTGTACTTGAATGGGGATTTTAGCAATAACATCAAGTTGCTGATAATCTCTTCATGTGTGGATGTGTCATCAATGTCCTCAATCACTTATTTTTTTCCCTTTTTCTACTCACCAACAACTTTTTCTTTCTTTTGTTCTTGTTCTACTTCCTTCATCATTTGGACCTTTTTCCTCCATATCTCCATGGTTTCACTATACACATTTTATGTCTTACCAACAAATACTCTTGCTACTCAATTTTTTATTCTAAACTCTCATCTATAGGCTTCAACTAATAACTTTACTTATTTAGGACTCAGCTCAGGTCACACTTGACTAATTTCTCTCTCCATAATTTCTCCGTCCATTCTTAGTGCAGCTTCCCATCTAGCATGGATAAGATCAGAAAGGTCATTTGGTAAAAGAATTAAAGCTCACTAGGAGTCATACAAAATCTGAGTAGGCTAATTATTATAGCCTCTTCTATCTTCTTTTTTTCTTCATCATTGAAGAGCCCATATCTTCTTCCAACTTCTCCAAATCTGCTTGTCTCCATTATGTCTTTAGCAATATAATTAGAACTTGGGGATTTCTTCTGACCAATCTCTTTCAATTCTTTTGCATCCTTGTCTGATTCACTCTAGACATCTTCATCTCCTATGGTTTCCTTTTGCTCACTTTTCTCATGAATGGATTTTACTTTCTCTTGTATGTCTTCTTTAATGGTTGCATTTTAATTTTAACTTATTTTACTGTGGGTTTACTCTTCTTTCTCTTCAATTTGGCATAAGTGGATGGAATGTTGGATGATTGATCTTCAAACACAACATCAAAAGTACCAGATGTACCTACTTCATCACTACCAAATTTGTGTTCTAGATTAAATATCATCCTTCTAGTTTTCCTTTCAATGACTAGTTTCTTCATTTTTATACTAGTTTTAGAAAATGCTTCTTCATAAGTACAAAATATTTGTGGTTATTTATTCAATGGTTTTGAGAGTAACTCATCTACATGATGTCTTACTAACTATTATTATACTTCATAACCCATAGGTGGAACCCAATAAGTTCTAGGTTCAACCACCATCATAATACAAGAATCTATATCTACTAGGAAGCATATATCATTCTTATATTTGTCTACAATACTAGCAAGAATAATTTCATGCTTGTTAATCTTAGCTTGGAAGTATTTAAAATAACCCCACATAATATTGTTAAAAATTTCACCCAATTCCTTAATGAACTTATTTGCACAACTATTAGTTTGTCCAATAACCATAGAATATTTCCTCTACTGGGGAAGAAATTGTGAATGTAGAAGAATATACATACCAGTAGGGAGCCATATTTGAATGATTTGTTTTTTTATTTCTTTATCCTCTCCATGTTTGACAAGAATTGACTTATGACCATCTTGCATAAGTCATAAACAAAATTATCTTTCACTATCTGAAAACTGGCGTGGATAACACCACCGGGCACACTATTCACCCTACTTGATTGATATACCCTATCACCCATTACTATAGATGTGAACCAATATTCTCTATATTCAATATCATTTATATTAATAGCTCTATTATCTTTCTTGGATTTGGTTAGCTTGTTAACCAAATGTGTCACAACTATTCCCAATGTGCATTCTAATCCTTGCACTCAAAAACTAGCTACTTTATGAATCATTGTTTGAGATCTTATAAGGCTTGTCCAACCAAGTAAACTGATCACACCCTTTGCTTAATACATAGAAAATCTAATCAGGATTAAATCTAGTAGGAATGTCCACCATATATGTTAAACCTTTCTCTTGTAGATGTTTGTTCTCATCTCTCAACACACCATCAATACTCATATTATCATATTCTTGCTTGATAGCTCCAACTCCTAGTTCTTCAATCTTGTAATGAAAATATGACCATGATTAACAAAAATCATGGAGGAATTGTAAATAGTACACTAGACATGTCAACCTTTTCCACTTTGATCAGATGAAGCTTGAAAATGTGTTGAGTCTTATAAAAAATGTTCATCAACACAGGGGTATCTGCTAGGAATGAATGGTAAATATATCCTATGGGGAAGTATTCATAGTCATTCTATAGTACTTTTTGTTGAATTCATGATTGTGATTGTCATTGATGTCAACACAGTGATCTACTGAATTTTAGTAGAGAAGAATACAATGTTTGTGTTAGCGCACATGGGATATTGAAGATCAAGCTATGCGGAGTTGAGGACTTAATTTATGATGTTTCATATGATCATGGTTAAGAGTGCATTCAAAAATTCATCTATTCATGATAGTTATGTGTAAATTAGTGGAAGCAGTATTCAGACAGTGTTCTTGAATAGCGGTTTGTGGAAATCGGATGATATTTCCTAAACAAGATAGAATCTAAGCATGCAAAGTTGTATAGATGATGAAGAAATGATTATTGTGACATGGATGTGAGAGCAAGGTCAGAGGTCACGCGAGTGAAGAGTTATCTTAATTGGAAGCTGACATTTTTATGTAATTGTGGAATTGTTATGTAACGTGTGGAAGATTTTATTTTGTAATTTTTATGCCAACTCATTTGTATTTATTTGAGTGTGGTATAAAGGAAGGAATGTTTTCCTTATTGTAGTGTGTAAGTGGAATCTTAATGTAAGATTTTAAAAGTGAATTCCAGAATTGTGCAATACTTGTTGTAAGAGGATATGTGAAGCATAGAGATATGATGAAGCAGTTGGTGCGGTTTGGCACAGTCAGAGGAGAAGTGATAATTTTTTGAGATCAATAATCTTTTGATATTATTCTATTGAATAATATAGAGATTAGTTGGATAGTGTGTTCAATGATCTTTCCCTTGAAGCTGTTTGGACAGTGGGTCCTTCTGTCTTCCATAACTCCTAACATGGTTAGAATCTTTTAGCAGGGATTCAAAATATCCTAGCATGGACTAATATATATTGAATGTATTTCATAAGACTCCTAATAGAGTCCATCCTCTCACAAGGAACTTTCATATTAGTGCATCTTTTGTGGGCATCATTCCCATCGGGGTTTACTCTTTGATCAAGAGGTTCCCTAGTCAACATATCTTGTGTTATTGTATTGTTATGTATGCATATCTTTCTATGGTTGTTAATCACATTGCTTACATGGTTAAAATCTATGATAAAAGTTGTATTTATCTGATAATTGATTCACCTACCCCTCTCAGTTATCTTGGTGGAATTTACTTTCTAACAATTGGCATCAGAGCAACAAGTCCTTGAAGGGAAAGTTTAACAACTTGAGGAGATCCATGGTGAGTCATTTTAGGAAAGAAATCCCTAAGTTTGATGGAGTGAACTTTGACAGTTGGAAAGAAAAGATGAAGACACATTTACTTTTTTTAGGACTGGGATATTGGTTTATCACAAAGAACAAGAAAACTATCATTGATGAAGACAAAATTGAAGAATGTACTAATGAGGAGAGAGATCTATTCATGTGTAACATAATTTCCAGAGAAGCACTTTTGTCAGCCCTTCCAAAAAATGAGTACAGTCAGGTAAAATATCTAAAAACATCTCATGAAATTTGGTTAGCTTTACAATCTACTTTTGAAGGTGATGAACATGCAAAGAAAGTCAGATTAAATAATTGGATATGTGCATTTGAAGATATAAGAATGATGGAAGATGAATATGTTAAAAGCTATATTGGTAGAATGTCAAAAAATTTTGCAGGTGTAAAATCCTATGAAGGAATCAAGACAGAGAATGAAGTGATATGGAAAATTCTGAGGACATCGACTCCTATGCCATTTAAGTAGACAACGTAGATGATCAAGAAAGTTATACCTTGTACTGAGAATTTCACCAAAGAAACTCTTCTTGGAAGATTAGAGGCAACAGAGATGAACTTGAGACAATCAGGAGATATACCTAGAATGGAGACAACATTCAACACACTGAGTATTCACCCTACTTTGTCAAGAATCATGAGTGTGATTGGAGATTATGCTAGTAGTAGTAGATCTAGGAATGAAGAAGACAAGAAGATTGAAGAAGGAATTGCCTTGCTTGTGAAAAGAGAACCAGATGGTAAGAAAATTTTTAAATGTTGGACTTGTCAAGGATATGGTCATTTTTCATCTAAATGTCCTAAGAGAGTTAAGAAGTATAGAAATAAATTTAAACCTAGAAGATCTAAAGAATGTTATTATGCCAATGATGAATATTTTGAAGCTAGTATGGAGAAATCTCTAAGTGAAAGTGATAATGAGAATGCTGATATATGATTTGTAGTAATAAAAGAAGGAAATCTTGAAACAAAAGTTAAGGAAGAAAAAGATTTAGTTTCTCAAGTAGAAAAGAAATCTAATTGGATTATAGACAGTGGTTGTTCACATCATATGACTGGAGACATGAAGAAATTCATAAAGTTTAACAATTATGATGGAGGAATTGTTAGAATTGGAAACAATGCACCTTGTTTGATAAAAGGTATAGGATCTATTACTCTTGATGGAAAGACTAACACTGATGATGTTTACTTTGTGGATGGATTGAAACATTAACTTTTGAGTGTTGGACAACTAGTTGATAAGGGATATCAAGTTTGGTTTATTGAGAAAACTTGTGTAATCAAAGACAAGGATGGTAATTTGATTGGCAATGGATCAAGAACTAGAGGTAATGTATTTTAATTGAATCCTACTGAGATGAAATGTTTGATTACTAAGATTGGTGATAGTTGGTTATGACATAGAAGATTTTGTCACATAAACTTTGATAATATTGTGAAAGTAAGTACTACACTTGCAGTAAGAGATTTGCCTAAGATTATGAAACCTACTAACACGATGTGCAAGGAATGCGTGATGGCCAAGTAGAAGAGAAGCTCATTTCCCAGTAAGAAGTTTACAACAATAGAGAAGTTGGAAATTTTTCATACAGATTTGAGGGGTCCCACAAAGACTAGAGGATTCTATGGAGAAAGGTATTTTATGATTCTTATTGATGATTTTACAAGAATGATGTGGATTGCATTTCTTAAAGAAAAGTCTGAAGCATTTGATAAGTTTAGAGTAATTAAGAACAAAGTTGAGAATGAATATGGAATGAAGATTAAATGTTTGAGATTAGATAGAGGTGGAGAATTTACTTCAAAAGAATTTAACACTTTTTGTGAAGTGAATGGTATTAAGAGATAGTTTTGAGCCCCTAGAATAGTTGAACAAAATGGTATTGTAGAAAGAAGAAATAGGTCAGTGACTAAAGCAGCAAGAGCCATGTTATTTGGAAATGATTTGGCGAAGATATTCTGGAGAGAAGTAGTGAACACAATAGTATATACAATGAACAAAGTACAGACTAGAGAAGACACAGACAAGACACCTTATGAACTATGGTTTGGACATGCACCATCAGTTAAGTATTTTAGAATTTTTGGAAGAAAATGTTATATTAAGAGAGATGATGACATTAGAAAGTTTGATCCTAGAAATGATGAAGGTATATTTCTCGGTTATTCATTGAAGAGAAAAGCTTATAGATGTTATAATAAAAGAACTACAACTATTGTTGAGAGTGCAAATGTTAAAGTTGATGAAAAGTTCAAAATTCAGGAAAGAATGCTTGATTATGAATTAGATGAAAGAAGTCATCCTAGAACTGATCCAGAGAATGTTGAATTATTTTATGAAACTGATAGTGATTTACAAAATGAAGGCTACATTGAGGAAATCATAGAAGAACCTACAGATGAAGCAAGAACTAAGGAAGTGACACCTAACAGGAACCTATCAAGAAATCATCCCATTGAGCAGATTATTGGAAGCATAGATAGAGGAGTTCTAACATGAAATAAGGTACAAGAATAATTGTGCTTAATTTCTCAAATTAAACCTAAATCTACTAGTGAAGCCTGTGAAGATGAATAATGGATTAAAGCTATGAAGGAAGAATTAGATCAAATTGAAAAGAACAAGACTTGGGAATTGGTCCCCAGACCTAAAGATAAGAATGTTATAGGGACTAAATGGGTATTCAGGAACAAGATGAATGAACAAGGAGAAGTTGTAAGGAATAAATCAAGATTGGTATGTAAAGGATACTCACAACAAGAAGGAATTGAGTATGAAGAAACTTTTGCACTTGTAGCAAGAATTGAAGCAGTAAGAATGTTTTTGGCTTATGCAGCTTATAAGAAATTCAAAGTGTATCAGATGGATGTTAAGTCAACATTTTTGAATGAAGAGTTAGAATCAGAAGTTTACATTGAGTAGCCTGAAGGTTTTCCCTTGACTCATGAAGGAGATATGGTATGTAAACTAAATAAAGCTTTATATGGACTTAAACAAGCACCTAGAACTTGGTATGCAAGATTGGACAAGTATTTGATAAAATTAGGATTTACTAAAGGCACATCAGACAAAAATTTGTACACAAAAGAAATTGAAAATGGTTTGTTGATTGTAGTTATTTTTGTTGATGATATTATCTTTGGAGGAGAAGACGAAGCTAGTGATAAATTTGTAGATGAAATGAAGACTAAATTTGAAATGAGTATGATTGGTGAGATGAAATATTTTTTTAGGATTGTAGATAGCAAAGAATAGTGATGGTATCTTTGTATGTCAAAAAAATTACTTGAATGACTTATTGAAGAGATTTGGAATGGAGAACTGTAAGCCAATTGGAACACCTATGGTAACCAGACACAAGTTATCTAGCATAGATGAGACTCCTGCAGTTGAATAGAAGAAGTACAGATCTATGATTGGAGGATTGCAATATTTAACTCATACAAGACTAGATATATCACATGTGGTTAGGAATGTTACAAGATTTCAAGCTGAACCCAGAGAATCACATTATGCAGCAGTAAAAAGGATACTGAGGTACTTAAGAGGCACAATTAAATATGGATTGTGGTATGAAAAATCTAATGACTTTACCCTATGTGCATATACAAATGTAGATTGGGGAGGTAGTGTTGATGAAAAAAAGAGCACAAGTGGTGGAGCACTTTTCCTTGGAGGAAGATTGGTTTGTTGGCTAAGCAAGAAGAAAAATTGTATTTCACAGAGGACAATAGAAGCAGAGTATGTAGCAGCAGAAAACAATTGTAATCAGATAATTTGGATGAAACAAATGTTGAAGGATATTGGACTAAAATTTGATGAGCTTGTTGTTATACCTTGTGATAAAACCAGTACAGTTAGTATGTCTAAGAATCTTGTACTACATTCTAAGACAAAGCATATAGAAATAAAGTATCATGTAGTGAGAGAGAAAGTTGCAGAGAAAGAAGTCAGACTAGAGTATATAAGCACAAAAGAGTAGATTGTAGATATATTTACAAAGCCTTTGCCTAAGGATACATTTGAGTATCTGAGAGGTATGCTTGGGGTTATGCCTAAGCCTACTTTTGAGAAGTGATGCAGATTGTTGCATCCATCCAATGTTATATGAGCCTTATCTTTCCTCTGGACTGGATGTTGGTAGTTCCTCTATGGGGGAGTATGTGTTTCTGAGCTGAGTCATGAGGACTCTAGTGAATGTATTTTCTAAAAAGTGTCTTTTGACATTGAAGTTGTTGTTGACATAGTGATGTAGCATTTGTCATTGATGTCAATGGGGGAGAAAGATACATGAAAAACCATCTATTAAAGAGAATTTGAGGGAGAAGGTTACAAGGATTAAAGAGTTGAATAGGAAAATGAATCAAGATTTGATTGATGAAGAGGACTTGGAAATCATTTCAGAGAAGCAGTGTTGGAATGTTGGTATTCATGGAACTTGGATGTTTTTTCATCTATGTTTCCATCAATGCAAGTGGGGGAGATTGTTAGGAATGAATGCTGAATATATCCTATGGGGGAGTATTTTTAGTCATTATGTAGCAGTTGTTGTTGTTGCATTCATGATTGTGATTGTCATTGATGTCAACACTATGATCTACTAAAGTTTAGCAGAGAAGTAGATCATGTTTGTGTTAGCGCACGTGAGATATTGAAGATCAAGCTATGAGGAGTTGATGAATTAATTTATGATGTTTCATATGATCATGGTTAAGAGCACATTCATAAATTCATCTATTCATGATATTTATGTGTAAATCAGTGGAAGTAGTATTCAGGCAGTGTTCCTGAATAACAGTTTGTGGAAATCAGATGATATCTCCTAATTGGGATAGAATATGAGAATGCAAAGTTTTACAGATGATGAATACATGATGATTGTGACGTGGATGTGACAGCAAGGTCAGAGGTCACATGAGTGAAGAGTTATCTTAATTGGAAGCCAATAGTTTTATGTAATTGTGGAATTGTTATGTAATGTGTTAGCAGTGTTTTAAAATTTTTCATCCTCATGCTAAAACTTTTGAAAATTTGATTCTTAGACCTAATTGTGAGGTTTTATGGCTAAAACCTTAAGTTTGATGGAAACCCTAGTTAGTCTTGGCATTGTTATGTTTTAGTGTTACTTTTTCAGCTCACTAACTTTCCAAAAAAAACATGTGCAATATTGACCCCTTTTAAAGTGACCACTTTACATGTTATATCGCTAGGTTGACGAACGGGGTCCCTTTTTAATATTTCTTTCAAATCCTAAGTTTCTCGTTAAATTTTTCCAAGTGACTAACCTTTTGAAATGAGTGGTTGTCATTGAATCTCAAGGCTCCCTATTGTCAGAATTTTTGACATGTGATTTGGCGACAAGGGGACATCTATCTTAGTGGACTCATCTTCGGTGTTGTGTTGGCAACTAAATAGAGGAGTGCATCAATGACTATCGCTACATTTCTTTTTAAGCATCACGGTGTAGCGACAAGCATCCGATCAACATCCATTCTGACAGTGGCAGGTTCTGGCTAGGCAGTCTCCGTGGAATTTCTCTCGGGTTGACACCTATCTTAGGTGACGTAGTGGATGTGGGGTCAGACTTTTTCAAAGAATAAAACATAGATTGATCTTACAATTGTTGTTATATCATTGATGAAACTTGTGAAGTATTTAAGCCTTGCGATATAGTGATGACCCTCCGATTCTATATGAGGGATGAGATAGATAGTGGGCCCTAAATTGCCATGTCAGAAACTGACATGTTTTCTTTCGATTGGCTGGAGTAAGTTGTGATGTGGCAGTCGACAGGGTGTTTGGTATTGAGAAAGAAAAGGAGAAGGGATTGCTCACCTATTTTTGTAAACATGGCGGTTTCTGACTCGATGAAGAATTAAGTGAAATGTTATTGTGGGGTCGGCTTTCTTGGACAGTTAAGGCTCAAACAGATCTTGTGGTTGTCGATATACCATTGGGATAAGGTGCATGACTTTTAAGGTTTGTGGTATAGCAACGATCGTTAGATCTTGCTTGAAGGAGATGACTTGACAAGTTGTCAGTATGCTTGACACCGAGGAAAAAGTGGGGTTTCTGCCTGCTGGTTTGTCTGATGTGGCATGTATTGATTCAATGAAAGGTTCAAAAGGGAAGGTGGGGTCATTGCTTTGGGAAATAGTAAAGCGCGCTAAGTTGGAAAAGATCTTGTGGTTGTTGTTACATCGCTCATGAGAGATGTTTAGATTTTATACCCACGCTTTAGCGATAGGTTGACACCTGTCTGCTCCGATCAAAGTAAAGTAAAGTTATTCCTTTTCCCACATGATTAAATTGATCTGTTCTCATTGGCTAGGAACTAGTTTGGGGAAAATAAAAAGAGAGTTGCACGGCTATTTTTGTTGACTTTTTGACGTGTCGAAAAGAAAACAAGA
The DNA here is from genome assembly GCA_027943335.1 of Chamaecyparis obtusa. NCBI lineage: Eukaryota > Viridiplantae > Streptophyta > Pinopsida > Cupressales > Cupressaceae > Chamaecyparis > Chamaecyparis obtusa. The sequence continues at coordinate 2,349,340 of BSBK01002189.1, forward strand.
TCAATGGTCCTAATTCAAATTTTTGCTCTATGACGTTGCTTGCATCTTGTGAATGTTGAGGCTGCCAGTTTTCAGTAATGGTGAAGTCAATGAGCTACGTGCGGATGAATTGCAAATGGTTGGAGACATTATATACCCCAAATTTATTCATTGCATTATTTACCTCTTTCATAAGCATCTTGGTGAGTTGGATTGTTCTCTGGAGTGATATCAAGTAGAGTTTTGCAGGTGCCTAGTAGGTCATATTTTTTGAATTCAAGAATTGTTTCAGTCTGTGAGGAAGTGGTGAAGAATTTATGTTTCTAGTTGATAAAATTTAGGGTTTTCTCTGGTATTTACACATTGTTTTAAAAAGCCCTAGTTAAAATGCCACCAAAGAGGGGACTATCTGGGAAGACAAAGTATAAGGATAGGGGTGTTTTTGAGGACTTGATGCAATTGCTCCCGCATTTAGAGAATGGGGCAGCTAGATTGAAGGAATTGGTCCCCAGGAACCCTAGAGATTATGTGAATAGTGGGCTCCATGACATAGGAAACTGGATGAGAGACACTAGGGTGGGAGAGGATTATAATGGTCTTATTTTGTTCAAGGCAACATATTCATAGAGGAATTCATGTGCCCCCCTTAGCAACATTTGGCAATTTGATATAGGAAATTTGGTAGTTCCTGGAGTGTTTATGGATGCAGAATTATTGATCCAAATTGCCAAGTGTTATGATCCTGTGAAAAAATGTGTCAAGGATGTGAATGGAAATAATTTAATCAGTATGACAAAGGATGAGATCAAGGAGGTCTTCTCATTAAATGACCCTTCTGTTGGGTTAGAAAAAATAGATTTTAATGAATTCACATAGGTATATGAAGTTTAGAAGGATTACATAAGGACAAGGCCTCTGAGGGATTTTCTAGACCAAATTGGATCAGGTGTACCCACCTTGGTTTTGCAGAGCCAGAAGTGAAGAGGGTAGTCTTATCCCTATAGTTGGTCCAGTTGCTTATAGATTTCCCACATTTGGAATTAACCTCTCCTTAACATTAGTCATAAGCATATTGGTATCTCATGGAGTGTAAAATATTTTGAAGAACCAACAAGATGGTGATTCTATTGGGGACGTTGAAAAAATTTATGTAAAATAATGTAGGTACAAGTTGAGCTAGACTCCTGGCCTGCTTATTTTCTAAAGCCAGTTAGTTACCTTTGAACACAGAGTTGATTTCTTTTCAAAATTTTTCCTACCCTTCCTATTTATTTAAAATCATAGAAAATCCCATTTAGCTTGGGTGGAGACTCTAAAACATCTCTATAACTAGTGCTTAATAAGATATTACTATATCACAATGAGTTTAAAAAATACAAGGTCCTGGAGGAAGGAACACCCAGAGGAAAGTTTGCAGGGTGAGCTTCTAGCCACATATAGACGAGGTCAAATTAGAAGAGAAAAGAGTACTAATGACATGTCTTTTACCTGGAAGCAAAAAGGAAACTCAAGACAAGAAGGCCTTGCTCCTCCTAGTCAGGAGGGAAATGCCTCAGAATATGAGGAGGCAATTGATCTAGGTCTAAATCAATATGAGGATTATTATTCCCCTACAAAAAGGGAGGGTGAAAGGTTTCCCCATAATAGGGAAATAATCCCTAGTAGACAGTATGGAGGGGAGAGAATATCTAGAAGTAAGAGTAGAAGTGGACAAGATTTTGTTCCCCCTTTCACCCTTGGTTCATCATTGCCCCAAGGCCTCCATGAGTCTCAAGATCAACAAGAAGAGCCTCAAACATAACAAGTTGAGTATGAAACAACTTTACCTTATTCTGAGGAGATTTTTGAGGAAGTATATGAATTAGAAAGGAGAATTCATGAACAAGAAGCTATTAGGTAGAAGAGAGAAAAGGAAAGAGAAGAAAAAATCAGGCATGCCATGATAAGAGCTGGCCAATTAAAAAGACAACTGCTAAATTTAGAAGCCATAAATTATGTTCCCATTCTTGAACAGACAAGTGAATAGCCCATTGTCCAACAGGTGTTTGAAACAAGGAATCCAAGGGATAAGGGAAAGTAGAAAGTAGTAGGCATTTCAATTAATGAGCCTATAGGCCCTAAATTCCCCATAGATTTGGCTTTAAGGTTGGAAGTAGATCTTGAGAAAGCCAAGGGGGAACAAGAATTGCTAGCTAAAGAACTAGAAAAAGCAGAGTTGGAAGCTTCAACAGTAGAAATGAAAAAGAAGATAGATTTTCTTAGATGGTCTACAAGACCCACTAAATTTGCTAATTCTAATGTGACACAAGGAGCAAATGTTGCAAACATAGCAAATCAGACCACTGGTGTTCCCCCACCATGAGGGCTCAAGATTTCTTCCATGACAAATACTAATGCATCTACATCCCAGGGTGTTGGTTGTGTGTGTGAATTTTGTACCTACCTTTAGACACAACACTTCAGTAAAACATTAGAGGTTAGCTAAAATCAAAATCATGCAAGTACTTGAAAACTAAACTAATCAAGTGATTTACTGCCTTCTAATAGATGCGAGTATGTATTCTTAGATTGGACCAAGATCAGTGACCTTGATGACACCTAAACGAAGGATTTGAATGCAAAATATAGATATGAATTAGATGCAAATTAATCTATTTTTTTGGTTTTTCTATGCAATAAGATGAGAAATCTGATATGAAATCGAATCTATATGAAAAAATGATATGCAATACAATTAATCTAACAATGATATGCTAAAATATGAATGATCTCACAAAGTTGTTGATTCGCAAAGATGCTCCAATTCTTCAGATACCAATTCGCCAGCATAAGTTTGCAAATTTTGAGATATGATTATGAAGAGTTGAGCCTTGATTTTATAGAAATCCAGGGCTTTGGAGGTGCATGGAAAAAGCCATAAGTCACTCTAGTTGATTTTTGAGTCAACAAGGAATCAAAGATAGTTAACTCACAATAAATCATGCAAAAACAACTTTTTGATTTAAATCAGAAGTTGAGATCAGCTTTCAACTCAAAATAGAGTTGAGTTTATTTTTAAAACAACTTGAATTGATTCTCTGATTTATAGTTTAACTATTTTTTGGATGTGCATAATTAATTATGAATTAAATAAATAAATAAAGTGATTTATCCTCAACTTAACTGATTTTGAAATTAAAACAATTGATTTATGGGTTAATCAATTATTAAATCAAACTTTTATTCCAAAATAATGTCATTAAATGTGACAACTTGTTTTAATTAATTAAATAAGAATTAATCAATTAATGATAGGAATTTTGATTTATTATCAAATTTAAATAATAATAATTAGGAATATAATTAAATTTAATTAAATAATTAAGTGGTAGTATTAAATCTAATTAATTAAATATTTAGGATATTCAATTAATCAAACTTTAGGATAAATAAGATTTATTGCCAAATAATCATTAAATTAAAGATAATTATTGATAAATGGGAATATTACTAAGAATATTCCCCGATGCAGAATTTGAGATAATCAATTAGGATTCGATGATGTGCAAGTGTGCCTTAGGTTAGGACTTTGATGTCGATTTCGTTCGATATGTCGATATAGGAGGTTAATGAACTTATAGCCCATTTTTGGGGTATTACATTTTGCCCCTCTTTGAATTGTTGTGCGAAGCACAGTGGTTCAAAGACAGTTTGTGTATGATGTTGAAATTGATGTTTGAAATTGATATTGATATGAAGCAGAAATTGATTGAAGTTGATATGAAGATAATAGGTCCTGAATGACCAAAGATAATGTTAACTATAACAATAATGAATTGATGATTGTGAAAAAGTGTCAGAACACCTCATTCCAAACCTTATGATTGTGAAGAAGTGAGTGATCAATTCCAGACCTGATTGTCAATAAGAATCACATTGGTATCACATCTAAACGCTTCAGTTACAAAGAACCAAGGAAATAACACTAATGAACTGATGGTTACAAAAGACTGATACAATTTACAAGATTAAGAGAATACTAGATTGATATGGATCTCGATGAATCTGATATGCCCCAAGCGATGATTGATTTGCCTCGAGCTATGAGGTCTTTTTGATGAATCAACAACTAGACGTGGTTGTTGTCTCGATTACTGAGGAAAGATATGATTTCAAATTTAGATTAAAGACTTTGAATGATATGCAATACCATGCCCCCTTCGGGATAAAAATTGAAATCTAAAAAGAAAAATTAGCATTGATAGTTCAGAAGCATGTTAATTGATTTAAGTGGTTATACACGTCCGGGAAAGCATTCTACATCATTTAGAGGTCTTGGAGACCAAGTTTGACTAGGTTTGATCATGAGTTGACCATAGTTGACCAAGTTGAAATTTTGATAATTTGATGTAAGATTATCAGTTAAGTTGAATACTGGATTTCTGTGATGATGGAAGGTCGATTATGCAAGCAGTAAACCATCCTAGGTCTAAAAATTTTAAATCATGATTTTGACATAGCAAATGATCTCAGATTTTAAGTTTGATCCCAAAAATTGATTCAGAACATCAAAATTAGCTAGGGGTGCAATTTTCATGAAAAATAGAGTACTTTTGAAAATTAGGTCAAAAGCTATATAAAGGCCGGAAGGGTCATTTTCAATTCATTTCAACCTTTTGACTTTAGAAACTTGTGGAGCCCTCTGAGCAAACATGGCCGATAAAGAGGCAGAATCAAAGGCACCTATGAGTTCACATCGATTTTAGTGTAGATGGAGACACTAGAGACCTCGATAGTATGGACATCCGGTAGGTGGACCTCTGTGCTTTGCTAAAATGTCAAATTTTCCATGTTTTATAGGATTTTAGCAATTTTTCATACGTTTTTCCATTTTTTGAATTTTGCATGCACGGAAAGGCATACGACTCCCCAGTGGGACTCATATGACTTTTCAATTGTAGCTAGATTGTCGCGTCATAAGCCCCCACAACTCATGTCAGAGGGACCCATGAGTCGTATGACATTTCATCGGGTCCCTCATAACTTGTACAATGAGGGATGCATTGTCGTGCTACTATGGTTTGTCATTTGGTATGATGTAGAAAGTCGTACAACTTTTCATGGTAGTCTGAAATGTCGTATGGAAAACAGTGAGCTTAAAACTCAGTATTAGGTCAAATTTTTGATTTTTCTGATTCTGTAGTCTGATTGCTGACCTGTTAACCTACCTTCTAAAATACTGAACTGCCCCATTTCTACCCTTGTAACCTATTTTGTGACCCAATTACTGATAGGATTCCCTGTTTCTGTGCTATGTAGGTCATTTATCCAGATGTACATGTATGAATCTCTCATCCTGCTATGCAAATATTATGTGTGTCCTTGCCAGACCCTATGAGGGTCCACCTTACTTCTTGTGGATTTGAGCACTTGATACATTTACTTGAGATTAGGGTAAATCATGAACTTTTGATTGTACTAATTGAGAGGTTCCACTTAGAGACTGAGACATTCCACTTGCTGATGGGGGAGATCATTGTTACCCCTAAGGATGTGTACCAGATACTATGCATTCCATTCCATGCAAGCCGGTGACCAGAGTATGTGAGTTTGGGGAACTCAGGTGTATTAGCTTTTAGACATCTCTTCAGAGATGATACTTAGATGACGACCTCCATTTCCTAGGAGACCTTAGTTCAGAGATATGGATAGATGCACCGGTTGGAGTGCATCATCGTCGGGATGATTGGTGGTATTATCATGTCTGACCATCACTAGAATGGTCCTATGATGGGCTGGGCCCCTATGGTAGCACGTTTGATGGCCACTCCCTCTGAGTTGGGTTGGGGCCACTGTCTATTAGCACACATGTTCTCTGAGATGCACGAGGTAGTGTATCAGGAGAGCAAGTCTTTTGTTGCAGGAGCTCTAGTTTTACAGATATGGGCTTGGGAGCACATCCCAGTGTTGAGACCTGTATGTACTTTGCAAAGGCAGCCATAGGAGCCTATCATCTATACTTATGCCATATATGTCATTTAGGAATGGATGGGCCACACTGAGTACTGGAGGTGATACCTCAATGATATGACATTTGTGCACTAGAGACCATATGTAGCCATTGAGCCTTGGCCTACTACTTGAGAGCAGTTCAGTTTCTTTTCCAGAGCTATGTACTGATTGGGAGGTCATCCTCCACTATAGAGAGATTTCTTATCACCCGGGTCTGGGGGTAGTATGGATGGATTTAGGATGCCCCTGAGGATTATGCTACATATGCATGGACAGGGTGTGAGATTGGACTGGGATGGACACAAAGGCTCTCTTATGCATTGTGTTCATAGGAGTTCAGTGCTATTGTCGGCAGGGACTGGGAGTACAGACTAGATGTACTGGATGGTGGTGTTACTGATGGATTCATCTCATGGCTTGCTGACCATCCTATTCATAGATTTTCTAATCCGACTGACATGATACCATCCATGGAGGAGGCTATGGATGTTATTGGTGCTCCGATGAGATAGGGTCCCAAACCTACACAGGCTCCTATTATACACCCCACACCTCCAAGACCCAGAGTCATGGCTCCACCACAGAGAACATCAGGATAGATGAGGACCCCTCATCCCACTAGTTCCACAGTAGGCAGATCTTTTGGTTCTCACAACTAGACTAGGGGAGAGGGTGGTACATTAGGTGGAGTTGGTTTAGTGGATGAGGTACTAGCAGATGAGCAAGTGGTAGGTGGTGGTATGGACTTCATAGAGGGGGATACTAGTTTTGATTTAGGTGCTGAGGTTAGACACCATAAGGTGCAGAGGGCAGAGACCACTAAGCAGGTTGCCCTAGATACTGAGATGCCAGACATTGATCCTATTGCTCCTCCTACTCCACAAGACACTATTGGATGACTCAGTGCATAGGTCAGGGACCTGAAGGTGTGCAATGATCGATGGGATGAGCAATACATAGAGGTAGATAGATAGCAGACTGAGCTGCGTGTGGAGGTATAGAGATTATAGGTAGAGGTGATTCATCAGACCTCACGGGAAGCTTACTATGTGTCCACATATTATATAGTTGTTCATGCTACACAGAGAGTTCCCTCTTATTCACAGTACATGATGGCATCAGAGGGAGCTAGAGCACCTAGAGAAAAGGTAGTACTAGATTCACCACCTCCACCTCCACCAAGTGCACAGGATTAGGCTGAGAGCTGATTGATCTATGATATGTTTTGACATTTTTGATCTTTTGATTCTGATATACTGTTCTGATTCTGATAGCTCAGCTGAGCTCATTCTTTGTATACTGTGCCAGTAGTGCACCCCTGACTAGTTCAAGATTTTTTATTTATATATGAGATTGATATTTTGGTTGTGACTTCATTTCTACTTTTCATTCTTCGATTTATGATGATATCATGTGATGCTTATGCTATGAGTAGAGTAGAATGTATGTATGGATATATGCAATGCAATGATTTGTTTCATATGTATGGATGTTATGCAAATGTATTTGATTATGGAAAGATGTATGTATGATTTATGCTTATGTACATGGATGAATTGTAATGCAACAGATGATTATGATATGCAAATGCAATGAGACACATGATATGTTTTGCAGGTATTGATGAAGAAAAATACTCAATCTTATGTCAAAAAGGATGTTTAACCCAGGAGGATAACTGCTTGTGAGTCTATGAAGAGACCTTCGAGTTAAGGTTCAGCTCTTGTTAGATTTGAAGAGACATTTGAAGAATTGTTTAAGCATTGAAGTTCGTTTAACCATTGTGAGATTAGGCAACATGCAAAATGCAAAGAAACATGCAGTATGAAATGCAACCTAAGACCTTGGACCTAGTCACTGATCATGTGTCGGTTGTTCTCTTTAATTTAATTTTTAAGTAACCGGATAAATCAATACAATGCCCACTAGTTATGAAACCATAGACATATGAATATCAATTTGTATGTGCAAGAATCAATACAACACCCACTGGTTAGGCAACCATGGACATATGAATATTGATTTTGTTTTCGAAATGTCAGATTAGATATAAGCACCAAGGCATAAATGCCAGGATGACCTGAATATCATGTCCATTTTGATATAGAAATTTGTATAAGCATCAAAACATAGACATCATGATGACCAGAATATGCCTTGTGATACAAACACATCAAGCAGTCAAGAGATCATTCCAAATCCAATGTGAATTACCTGTAGTGACCCTTTATCATTCACATCCTTAGGTGAGATCATGTTTCATAGTAGGAGAAAGAACTCACTCAAAAAGACAATAGTTAGATCAAACTCCCTTGAATTTTATAGGTATCAATGGTTGAGGTATGCATGGCCATCCAATTTGAGATAGAGGCTCTTACAGTCAGACACCATTTCAATCCAGAATTTCCAAAGTTGTTAGATTTTCACATACAAGAAGAAGACAAAGAAAAGATTATGCCCCCATTCATCACTCTCTAAATCCTATAAAGGACATCATCGAAGAGCTCGAAGGGATACAATATGCAAAAATATCAATGCGAATCAGTAAGCATACAAGGAGATAAAAGCATGTAAAAAGCACAGATTATTTTCAGTTTTTAGTTTGATGTTTGATGTTGATGCAAAATCCTTTCTAGAGATGAGACTGACTGATTGACTCAAATAAAGCTTCAAAGGACTTTGACTAGATATGATATGCCTAAGATACATTGGAGGCCATAGGATATGACATTGATTATCCCCAAGTTTTGAACATTGATAGGATATAGACGCTTGAGTTGATTGGTGTACAAAATGACTTATTGAAAATTGGAAATGCAGATACAAACTAGGAGATATGTACAAAATAAAGCAAGACTGAAAGCTGGAAAGGACCAAGATTCTGCTGATAGATGGAGCATTTTGAAACAAGTGGCACCCATTTGCCAGATTTTCACCATCTTGGCAGAGATTCTATTTTTGCTACCAGGGCGCCTGTTTCCAGGTTTTCACCAAGGCACTTTTTTCTTTTTCTCATTTTTTTTTTGTATTTTTCATTTTTTCAATTTTTTTTTGTACTTTTGATATTTTTTACTTTTTTTGTGAATCATCAAGGTGCCCATTGCTAGGTTTTCACCAAGATGTTCATTTTTCAAGACTTTTTCAAATTTTTATGATTTTTTTAGGACATTTTACCATAGATTGAATGCCTTAGGCATAGAATTTCTTCAGATGGAGAACGTTGATTGGTTCTTAGATTTGTTCTCCTTTAGTCATTGAGAGTTGATAGGCACCAAAGCCAAAAGTAGCAATGATTACAAAGGGACCCAACCAGTTGGGTTCAAACTTCCCCTTGCACTCTCAATGTGATTGATTTTTAGGATTTTCTCTCAAGACTAGATCACCAACCTGAAATTCTCTATGTCTGACTTTCTTGTTGTAGCCTCTAGAAATTCTTTTCTGATATAATCTGAGATGATCATATGCTACTTGTCTGCGCTTATCTAGAAGTTCAGGTTCTTGTAACCTAGACACTCTGTAGTCATCATCAGTTACTAGACCATGCATTCTGATTCTTAGTGATGGGATTTCAACCTCAATAGGCAGTACTGCTTCAGACCCATAAACTAAAGTGAAAGGAGTAGCCCTAGTAGGTGTTCTGATACTTGTTCTATAGGCCTAGAGAGCTGGATTGATCATGAGATGCCAGTCTCCTCCTATTTTATTAACTGTACGATGCAAGATTTTCAATAGATTCTTGTTAGAAGCCTTGGCTTATCCATTCCATTGAGGATAGTAGATAGATGACCAATGTTGTGTGATCTTGAATTTGGCACATAGATCATCTAGGTCTTTGTTCTTGAATTGTCCATTGTTATCTATGATTATGGAATGAGGTATCCCATATCTGCATATGATATAGTTCAATATGAACATAGATATTTGATTTCCAGTTGCTTGTGTCAAAGGGACTGCTTCTACCCATTTTGTAAAATAATATGTAGCTGTGATTATATGGGTATGTCCATTAGAAGAATGAGGATGTATAGCTCCTATAAGATCAAATGCCCATTGTTGAAAAGGCCATTGTGTAGTAAAGGGAATGAGATCTCTCCCTGGAGCATGAATTAAATTTCCATACACTTGGCATTTTTGACAATTCTTAGCAAACTTGATAGACTCTTTCTCCATGTCAGGCCAATAGTACCCAGCCCTAATAAGTTTTCGAGCTAGTGTTAAACCATTCAAGTGTGACCCACAAATAACATCATGGACTTCCTCTAATGCACGTTGAGACTCTTCCCACTCTAAACATCTAAGTAGTGTACCATCTAGACCTCATTTGTATAGATCATGACCAATGATGACATATCAGGAGGCATTATGAATAAGGGATCTCTTCTCATGGTGGTTGAAGGTATCAGGAATGATTTGGTCTTAGAGATAGGAAAATAGGTTTTTGTATCTAGATGAATCATGACCAACAACAATGCAAATCATGCAGGTTTTAGGGGAATCATATGCAAGATAAGATAGTGCTTCCACCAAGAACTTGTAGTGTAGCTCATGTTCAGGCTACTGTAATAAAGTAGATAGCATTGCCATTACATCGGCAGCCTTATTCTCTGTTCTAGGAATTTTCTCAAATGTGATAGATAGGAAATACTTCTTTAGATCATCTACCATTCTCTTGTAAGGAATGAGCTTTTCATCTTTAGTTTGGTATACATCATTGACTTGATGGATAACAAGTTGTGAGTCTCCATGAATGTTTAGGTCTGTTACCCTCCACTCAATTGATATTTTCATACCATTAAAAAGGGATTCATATTAAGCTATATTGTTTGTGCAAGGGAACTTTAATATGAATGCTTTTGGGATTGAGTATCCTTGAGGAGTTATGAACAATATGCCTGCTCCTGATCCATTCTATGTATAGGAGCCATCAAAGAATAACTGCCATTCTCTAGAAGAAAGAGTCATGATAGAGGAATCTGGAAATTCTATTTGTATTGGTGTATTATCAATCAGAGGTGCATCTGCTAATTGATCAACAATAACCTATCCTTTGATAGCTTTTCTTTCCACATATTCAATGTTAAATGCACTTAAGAGCATAACCCATTTAGCTAATCTACCTGTGAGAGCAGCTTTACTTAGTAGGTACTTGAGTGGATCAAGATAGGAGGATTTGATAGATACTTCTTGATATGGTTAAAGTTGTTCTCACATTCTTCATTCCATGCAAAGGTCACACCTTTATGTAATATTTTTGTAAAAGGTTGTGATATATCTGCTAGCTGTGATATGAATCTTCTGATAGATTGAACTCTTCCTTGCAACATCCTCATTTGACAGATATTCTTTGGAGGTTGCATTTCCATTATAGCCTTTAATTTAGCTGGATCAACTTCAATACCCTTCTTTGAGACTATGTATCCTAAGATCTTTCTAGAAGTGACACCAAAAGCACACTTCTTAGGATTTAGTCTGAGACTAAATTTCTCCATTTTGTCTAGTATCTTGCTCAAGTCATCTAGATGTGCAACCCTAAGCATAGATTTTGCCAAAGTATCATCAACATAATCCTCCATAGTCTTATGCATCATGTCATGAAAAATAGATGTCATGTCTCTCTGATATGTAGCACCAGAATTTTTAAGCCCAAATGACATGACATTCCAAAAGAAGGTACCCCATGCACATGTGAAAGCAGTTTTCTCTTGATCCTTTGGAGAAATTTTTATTTGATTATATCCAGAAAAACCATCCATTAAAGAATACATCTCAAAGCCCGTAGTCATGTCCACTATCATATCAATGTTAGGTAATGGAAAATCATCCTTAGGGCATGCTCTATTTACATCTCAAAAGTCTGTGCATACTCTGATTGATTTATCTGGTTTTGAAAGAGGTACAATATTAGAGATCCACTCTACATAGTCAATAACTCAAATGAATTTGGCTTTCAGGAGCTTCTCTAATTCAAGTTTTACCAAGAGTGCAACATGAGGATGCATCTTTCTCAACTTTTGTTTAACAGGTTTGACATTTGGAGCTATAGATAAATGATGCATTATAAGATTAGGATCCAATCCTGGCATATCTGAATATTTCCATGCAAATTTGATCTTCTTCTTTGTTAGGAATTTTGTAAATCTTTGCTTCTCTTCTTCTGATAAAGATTGTGCTACATGAATCAACTGTGGTTCCTCTGTTGTTCCCAAGTTGATAGGTTGAGTGGGCTCAATTAGAACTAGAGATCTGTCCTATAAATGACTTAGAAGGACATAAAATATCTCATCCTTAGGCACCTTAGAGAGGTTTTCACCTTTGGATATGTCTTTTATTTTTACTTTTGTAGGTTTTGAGACTGCCACAAAGTGATTTTCACCCTCAGATTTCCTTTTCTTTTTCTTTTTATTCTTATTTTTCTGACTAAGATATTTGATGTCCAACTCCGTCATGCTAATGTTTGGTTCATTGATGGAAGTACTCATAAACTCAATTGCATTGAGGTAGCAAGCAAGGGCATAGTCATTTGGGAAGGTATAGATACCATGGCTCGGATTTGTGGAGGTTTGATCAATAAGTTCTGGATATTGGATAGTCAAAGTGGGGAAAGATTGGGAGATAGTGTTTATAGATATGGATCTATCATCATTGATCCTAACCCGATGCTTGAGTTCAAAGGTGATATTACAACTTAAGATATTCAATTTTTGAATGGGCTCAATGTCATTGTGGGAGTCCAATTCAGCCATAGGTGGATCAAACTTGATAGGTTCCTCATTTTGCTCTAGACTTACATTGGGATTAGGTGCATATTGGTGAATAACATCAACATGTTTCTCTATAATGAGCTCATCTTCTTCTGGAATGGCTCCCCATTCATAGTCATTAGATTCTTCATCTATGCCTCTAGGAAATCTAAGAACATGAGTAAAGTTAGGATGAATACCCCAAAAAGGGTTACCCTCAGATTTTGATTTGAATTCATACTCATGAGAATCTATCTCAGAATGACTACCACCTTCCTCTTCTTGATTGTTTTCGAGATTAGCTGGTTCTTGTGTTGCAACTATCTCTTGATTGATAGTTGGTTCTTGTGTTTCTACTACATTAATTATTTTGATTGGATCATCTTTATCATCAAGAAGGTCTTTGATCTCCTTCGGAAATTTTTCATAGGGGATGAGTTCTGAGCTATCTGAATCACTATCTGATGGTTCTGTTTCTTCTTTCTTAAGAAGAGGTTCTCCTGGTGTGATCTTCTCTATGACATGGGAACAATTACCTTTGAGGTGGAAGGGTTTCCTTTTAAATCCTAAGCTAACTTTGTCTTTATTCACTCTACTAGTATGTGGGAGAGGTGCCTCAAGACCTTTTCCTCTGACTCCTAGAGGTCCTTTACCTGAATATCCAATCTTAGCTATTAATTTATCTCCTGGGCCATATGACTTAGAAGGATCTTTGGATACTGTAGAATCACTAGTTTGGACAACTTGAGATTCAGGTTCATCTTAAAGCCATGCGAGCACAGCTTCATCCTCTTCAAATTCTTGCTTGTAGACTTGTTCTGCTAAAAAATTCTTTTTATATGCCTCAAGAGGTTCTTTAGATTCTAGTTTAGATTGTCTCAAAGATTATCCATAAGACATAGGTGAGATAGGGAGAGATGTCAAAGATAAGACTGGCTTGATAGTATATTCTCCCTTACTATTTTCTTTGATATTAACCTCTTTTGCAAGATCTTCCATTTTAGATGTGGATGCTTCTTTAGTTGGTTCAATGGAAGATTCTCTGTTATTAGGCACAAGCTTATCTACACTTTCCTTCAATGTATTGCAAGTGGTGGATATGTCTACTAGAATAGTGACCTCTACTCCTTCATAAGGAAATTTCAAGCATTGGTGAAATGTAGAAGGAATAGCTTTCATCTCATGTATCCATGGTCTCCCTAGAAGAATGTTGTAAGCCAAAGGTAGATCAAGAACTTGACATATAGTATCTGTGATAACTGGATCTGCTTTGATAGGTAAGACAATGGTGCCTTTAGAAGATCTTTCTTGTTCACCATAGGCTTTGATAGTTATTTTCTTTCTAGGATCAATAGCCAATTCTGAAAATCCCAATTGTGTGATCAAGCTGTAAGAACAAATGTTTAGGCCAACGCCTCCATCTATCAACACACGTTTGACTCTATGGTTTTGGATCAAGACTTCTATATCCAAGGGCTGGTTATGTGGGTGACTCAAGGAGTTTTCATCTTCCTCTGAAAAGGATATATACTACGGAGACGTAAGATGTCCAACCATAGTCTGGAACCTGTCTAAATCAAGGTCATTAGGAACATTGGATTCGAGAAAAGCTTTGTCTAGAATGGCTCTGTGAGCTGGAGATATTCGAAGCAACTCAAACATGGAGATTTTTGCATTAGTGTGTTGGAGTTGTTGAACAATGCTATAAGATGTTGGCCTTGTATCTTTAGGATTGGAAGATTTAGAAACAACCTTCTGTTTGGAAGTGGAAGAAAGATTGAAGGGCATCTTAGGGACATTTGATGAATCTGGGATTTGTCCATTCAGATTTGCTTGAGCTTGTGATCGAGTAACTGTGTTAGCTAAAGAATGATCTATATCTCTTCATACAATTGTGATGACATTGCAATATTCAGAGAGACAAGGTTCAACCATATTGATAACAACATTATTTCTAGGGTAAGCATAATTGACCTTTGCCCCCATATTAGTTTGAGAAGATGAGACTTCTTGACCATGTTTCAAAAATGGTTCTGTGAATGTTGTATGATCATTATTACTATTATGATTGTCAATGGTGATTGCACCTTTATCAATTAGATCTTGAATAGTATGTTTCAAGCGTAAGTAGTTATTAGTTTTGTGACCTTTACCCTAATGGAAATCACAGAATTCGTTCTCTCTCCACCATTTTAGTTTAGGTTCAGAATCAGATGGTCAAATCTCAGGAAAAGAGATGATGTTATTGGCTAGCAGGGTTCTCATAGCTGATTCTAAAGATTCTCCAAGTGGAGTGAACATTCATTTATTATCAGCGGACCACTTTTTATACTCTGGCTTCTTTTGAGATGATTCAGGCACCTTTTGTTCTGAAGCTTTTATGGCTTGGGTACCAATAGTTAGATTGAAAGCTGATGCCTTTGATGGGGCATATATAGTATCAACAACACCATCTATGATGATGCCCTTATTCTTGTTCCAGTTTTTATTCTTGTCTTTAGAACTAGATCCTGATTCGTACTTGTCTTTTTGAAGTGTGATTTCTCCTTTTTTCACAAGTACTTTTTCAATTTTGATTGCATTGTTAACCATTTTATCAAAAGATGTATGATCTTGCATTTGTAAAGGATAGTTGATCTCTGGGACAAGATTATTGATGAAGATTTCTAGTTTTTTAGTTTCTGGAATAGGCCTAGCATATAGAGAGAATTTCTTCCTCCATCTCTTAAGAAATGTCAAGAATGGTTCCCCTGGATATTGTTTGAGATTGCAGATATTGATCATGGTGACTGGATGTTGAATATTGTAGGAGTATTACTGATAGAACAATTTGATCAAATCCTCAAAATTTTTGATAGTAGAAGGCAATCAAGAGAACCAATGGATGGCTTCTCCCCCTAGAGATCGAGGAAAGAGACGCATCAGATAGGTTGGTTCATGCATGAACTCCATAGATTGTGTACAAAATTCTCTGACATGATCTTGGGGATCTGAGTGTCCATCATACTTATCATACTTAGGCATCTCCACTCTTTTTGGGAATGGTGACATGTACAAGTCTTTGTCAATTGGAAAAGGACATAGGGCCTCCATGGAGAACTCCTTGGGTTCCTTTTCTTTTTCAAGGTTATTAAGCTTGACTTACATGGCATGCATCTGTTTCATCATAGCTGTGAGTGGAGTTTCTTCCTCATGTGTAATGATATCTTCAACATTAAAGTTGGGAGGAAGTTTAGCTCCTTGATGAGCTAATTGAAAAAATTATACCTCTTTGTCTTCTTTCAAGAAATGCTTCATCATTCATTTGAAGTTATCATCGTTTTGATATTGAGCAATTTCTTCAGGTGTGGGTTTTTGATCTTCACCATGTTGAGATTGAGCTCTTTGAGAGCCAAAGTTTGTCCCTACTTGAGACATGGTGGGAGTTTTACTTGGGATAGATTGATGTGGAGTTTGTTGAGTACCCCCGTGAGTTGATGCAGGAGGAATGTAACCAGTTTTTAATCAAAGGTTGCCAGCACCGTCCTCTTCGTAAAGACCAAAATTGAAGACTTTCTCAAAAGCTGGACCTATGTGAGTCAAAGGTAAAGTATGAGATATTTCCCCAAATTTCTTGTGAGAGGAAGCTCTAGTTTCCACCATTAACCTTTGGGTTAATCGAAAGAATATGATGAAGACAACCGAAGAATGAATTGAATCAAGATGATCAGATGATGCAACCTTGTCAAGGTTTGATTGATTGAAGCATAGATTAGACATAGATGAGGGATACTACACCCTGGATGTATGGGTAGACTCCCAAAAGATAGCGGACATGAGTTCACAACACTTAGTCATTTTGATGATTGATTGAAGATTGATAGTTATGACAAGGTTTTGACACAAGATGACAAAGACTCAAATTGATTAAATAGAAGGCTAAATTTGATTCAAAAGGCCACTTTAGGAAAATGATTGGATTCTTAGTATTTGCTGCTATGTTCCTGACACAGTGATTTGTTTGATAGATTCTGGAAATGGGCTAAAAAAGCCAGGTCTCTGATAGTTCTAACAACTTTCTGACATCTTTTTGAAATTTCTCAAATGACTCTCTAGAGGCTCGTACGACAGTGGGTATAGCATGAAATGACAATTGACAAGCTCATATGACAGTTGACGACAGGGAAATTGATTATTGAAAATGACTATTAGCAAAACTCGTATGACAATATAATTGATACCATACGATAATCTGGAGGTTTTGAAATGACAATAGCCAAAAAGTCATATGACTTTCTGACTTTACAAAATGATTGTTGACTCTAGAAGGTGTTTTACTTCAATTTTTGCAAATTTTGGGTTTTCAGTTTCAGATTGTTTACAAATTTCAATGTCCAGATTTGAGGATTGTAATAGATTTGTTTGTTCTTACTAACCAGATGGATAAGCAAGTAGGAAAAATAGCAAGCAAGTGATTTCAAGCATGTCTAAAAACAATGAAGAAGGGCAAAAGAAACCTTACGCATGAACAATCAAGTGACTTATTTGTGCTAATCCTTAGAAGTGCTAATTGTGTATGTTCTGAAAAGTTTTGCAATAATGCACATATTCCTAGAAAATGAAAATTTGGCCTCACTAGGGTTTTTAGTAATGGTTTGACTCTGAAAATTTTATGATCTGAGAGGGCGAACTCCAATCCAGGCGCACCGGGGTTTTGACACAATTTGAGAACTTAATCTTCAAGATCTGCTAGGGAGATCTGACAGCCCAACAAGAGACCATACTTGTGGAGATTCCTTCCAACAGGACATTTATATAGCGGTTGTCACTACCACGATGAAAATGACTATTACCGCTTGAGGTTTCATCAACGTGGTTGACCCAATTAAGGGAATGTCCACTATGGTTAACCCTCTCTAAAGGTGACTCACAAAATATACCACATGGAGACTGGTTCCAGATTCAAGGATTTGAGTTTCTAGTACTATCCCAAAAGGAAGTAGAGCATAATCCCCTAGCCTTTTCACTTTTAACCCAAACAAAGCAGATAGATTAATCCAACATGCTAAGACCAAGATTATCTCACAAAAATCTATGACATCAACCCCTTATGATCTATCAACCTCTCCGGAGAGAGAATGCCTCGATCAAAAGTTGAAGACACATGGATCTAGTGGAACGTGAGACTCCCTCAGTATCCTCCCTACCTACAAGGGTTCCTTCGTTGAGAAGAGTTTCACTGGAAACTCACTCTCTCAAGAGCCATGAATAGTGTTCATAGGGCCTATTTACTATGTGTAACAAAGGTGCTTGAAAGCAAATGTATGTTCATTTTTAGAGCCCAAATGAAATGTGTGATATGAAAGCAAGAAAAGTCACACAAGCTTGACACAAGAGAGTTTGTTTTATGTCCCAAAATGAAGTGTTATCAGACGTAATAGAATACCTGAGTTCCTCACATCATTCTTAGTATATTTTACCTATTTTAGCAATTTTTGTTGAGCTTTTCCATGCAAGCAAGCCATGAACTATCCAACAAGCCAACAAGCAAACAAGCAAACAAGATATGCAAGGTATATTCAACTTATGCAAACCCTAGGGTTAGATCTAAAAACCAATTGTTAGGAGCAATAATAACTAGAAAATAATCCAAATGACAACTCATATCATGCATTGAATCATATGAAAAATAAGTGCATACCCATCACAAAATTTTTATTTATTTTTGTTGCATTTGACCTAGTCAACAAGATCTGATTTTTTTGATATGATTTCAGCCAAAAAAATAGAAATACAAAATAGAAACCCCTACTAAAAAGTAGAGAGCTTTCCAAAAATGTAAAAAATTTAGAAAAATCTCTTCATTTGTGCCCTAGAGACCCATTTTACCAAAATAGACCAATTTTTGTAAATTGACTATTTGAGCTATTATATTGCATCCAAATTTAAAACACAAAGAATGGATCCCCTGTAGAATTTGAAGATCATTCCAAAAATGTAAAAATTTCCAAAAAATATGATGATTTGCACCAAAAATGAATTATTTATGAAAAATTGAAAAAAATTTATTAAAAATTCAAAACATCTCAGAAAATTCTAAATTTTTTATCAAAGCTTTCCTGATATTTCTCCAACCTGAAAAAAAAAATTTAGACCAAAAATTATAGCCGTTTGGGAGATAAAAGTAAATCTTTGAAAATTTAGGGTTTTAGTCTCCAATTAAATCTGCACAGTGGAGTTAGCTCCAAAAAAATAACCAAAATCAGTATGTAAAGGTGGGTTGCCTCACGGTGGGTGCCAAAAATGTGTGTGTGAATTTTGTACCTGTTCTGTAGACACAACACTTTAGTAAAACATTAGAGGTTAGTTGAAATCAAAATCATGCAATAAATGAAAAACTAAACTAATCAGATGATTTACTGTCTTCTAGTAGATGCGAGTATGTATTCTCAGATTATACTGAGATCAGTGACCTTGACGACACCTAAACGAAGGATTTGAATGCAAAATATAAATATGAAATGAATACAAATTAATCTATATTTTTGTATTTTCTATGCAATTATGATGAAAAATCTGATATGAGTTCTAAGCTAGATGAAATTGATCTATGATATGAAAATTAAGCTAACAATGATATGAAATATGAAACTAGAATGAATTGAAAACAAGATTGATCTCACAAAATGCTGATTTGCAAGAAGCTTGATGATTCCTCTAATGTCAATTTGCCAAAGTAAGTATGCAAATTCTGTGGATGATTTGTGAAGAGCTGAGCCTTGATTTTATAGAAATCCAGGGCTTTGGAGGTGCATGAGAAAAGCCATAAATCACTCTTGATGAACTCAAGTTCATTTTTGAGTCAACAAGAATTAAATATTAATTAATCCATAAAAATATGCAAAATCATGCAAAAACAACTTTTTAACTCCAAATAG
Organism: Chamaecyparis obtusa; assembly: GCA_027943335.1. Lineage (NCBI taxonomy): Eukaryota > Viridiplantae > Streptophyta > Pinopsida > Cupressales > Cupressaceae > Chamaecyparis > Chamaecyparis obtusa. The sequence continues at coordinate 2,368,967 of BSBK01002189.1, forward strand.
AGTTTAGTTCAATTTTCAACTCACAATTGAATGTTGAGTTTAAATTTAAACTTGACTGTTGATTTCTAGTTGACTGCTTTTTTGATTGTGCATAATTTAATATGAATTAATTAAATAAATAAAGTGATTTATCTTCAACTTAACTGATTTTAAATTTAAAAATAACTGATTTGTGGGTTAATCAATTATTTTAATCAAACTTTATTAAAAAATAATATCATTAAATATGACAACTTGCTTTAATTAATTAAATAAGAATTTAATCAATTAATGATAGGAATTTTGATTTATTGTCAAATTTAAATAATAATAATTAGGAATAAATATAATTAAATTCAATTAAATAATTAAGTGGCAGAATTAAACTTAATTAATTAAATATTTAGAATATTTAATTAATTAAACTTTAGGATAAATAGGATTTATCGCCAAATAATCATTAAATTAAAGATAATTAAGATAAAATATGAATATTACTAAGAATATTCCCCGATGCAAAATTTATGATAATCAATTAAGATTCGATAATGTGCTGATGTGCCTTAGGTTAGGACTTTGATGCTGATTTCATTCGATTTGAAGATGTAGGAGGTTAATGAACCTATAGCCCATTTTTGGCATATTACACCTACCTATAGACATAACACTTCAGTAAAACATTAGAGGTTAGCTAAAATCAAAATCATGCAAGTACTTGAAAACTAAACTAACCAGGTGATTTACTGCCTTCTAATAGATGCGAGTATGTATTCTCATATTGGATCGAGATCAGTGACCTTGACGACACCTAAACGAAGGATTTGAATGCAAAATCTAGATATGAATTAGATGCAAATTAATCTATTTTTTTGGTTTTTCTATGCAATAAGATGAGAAATATGATATGAAATCTAATCTATATGAAAAACTGATATGCAATACAATTAATTTAACAATGATATGCTAAAATATGAATGATCTCACAAAGTTGTTGATTCGCAAAGATGCTCCAATTCTTCAGATACCAATTCGCCAACATAAGTTTGCAAATTCTGAGATATGATTATGAAGTGCTGAGCCTTGATTTTATAGAAATCCAGGGCTTTGGAGGTGCATGGAAAAAGCCATAAATCACTCTAGTTGATTTTTGAGTCAACAAGGAATCAAAGAGAGTTAACTCACAATAAATCATGCACAAACAACTTTTTCATTTAAATCAGAAGTTGAGATCAGCTTTCAACTCAAAATAGAGTTGAGTTTATTTTTAAAACAACTTGAATTGATTCTCTGATTTATAGTTTAACTATTTTTTGGATGTGCATAATTAATTATGAATTAAGTAAATAAATAAAGTGATTTATCCTCAACTTAACTGATTTTGAAAATAAAACAATTGATTTATGGGTTAATCAATTATTAAATCAAACTTTTATTCCAAAATAATATCATTAAATGTGACAACTTGTTTTAATTAATTAAATAAGAATTTAATCAATTAATGATAGGAATTTTGATTTATTGTGAAATTTAAATAATAATAATTAAGAATATAATTAAATTCAATTAAATAATTAAGTGGCAGTATTAAATCTAGTTAATTAAATATTTAAGATATGCAATTAATCAAACTTTAGGATAAATAAGATTTATCGCCAAATAATCATTAAATTAAAGATAATTATTGATAAATGGGAATATTACTAGGAATATTCCCCGATGAAGAATTTGAGATAATCAATTAGGATTCGATGATGTGCAGATCTGCCTTAGGTTAGGACTTTGATGTCAATTTCATTCAGTATGTCAATATAGGAGGTTAATGAACTTATAGCCCATTTTTGGGGTATTACACTGGTATTTTCAATACAGGGGCTATTCATGAAAGATGTAAATAGTTAGTTTTTACTGGCATCCCTAGATATCCTAACCCCATCCCTAAAAAAATCAGGAATAAATTTTCCAAATTCACTGGAAGTAATGTTGTCACTTATGAGGAGCACCTAAAAAAGTTTATTGATGTAATTTATGATTATAACATTGTTCCTGATGATGTTATCATGAAATTATTTGTACAATCCCTAAAAGAAGATTCAAGGGATTGGTTTAGGGCTTTGCCACATGGTAGCATAGGCTCATGGGATTAGCTTAGGCATTGTTTCAAGGAACAGTATGGTGATAAAATGCATGAGGGTTTTATGTTAAATGAATTTAATAACATTAGAAGAATTTCAATGAGGATGTTGTTGAGTTTAATGTCAGATACCAAAAGGCCATGCATAAACTCTTGCAAGTCATCGGATTGAATGATAGAGTATGTCTTGTTACCTACTTGAATGCCTTTGATTCTAAGATGGGTTACCTTTTGAGAGATAAGAACCCAAGGAGTCTTGTTGAAGCTTATAAACTAGCTATAAACATAGAGAGTAACCACAAAATTTCAAGAAATTTGGGAAGAAGGGAAGATAACAAATGACAATTGTTGAATAGAAAGGATCCAGGAAATCCTATGAGTGTAAAACCTAAGAATGATGATAGCTTAAAGAAAATATTAAAGGAAATAAAGGACTTAAAGCCTAGTGAGAACATAAATAATAAAGTTGTAGGAGGTGATAAACCTGCCTTTAATAATTTCAACAAATTACCAAGAATGCAGAACTACCCATATAATACTCAATGGAAAGATGGGAAGCCTATTCTTCCTGAGAGAAAAGACAACCAAATGATAGGACCCATGATCCATTGCAAAGGAACTCAATGAATGTGGTGGAAGATGTCCCATGGTGTATAGTGTGTCAATCACCACATGATCCTAATTATTGTGTCATATCCTAAAGTGTCTCTTCACAAGAGGAGCAAGACTGTAATGAGGAACAACCTTATGATGACCAAGGATGTGGAATGATTTCTTCCCATGTTTGGGACAAAGTTGACTTTGCTGAAGAGGATGAAAATTAGGATATCTTCAATTCTCAGACAAAAGCTGAATCATACCATCAACAAGTCTTTTCAGATGAAGATGATGAGCTTGATAATGTCCGGTGCAATATTTTTAAGGGTAAGGAGATAGTTGTTTTGAGAAGGCCATCTGATGAGGAAATTGCCTTAATAACAAAGGATATGGTTACTCAAGCTAAAAAAAATTACAACCTAAGAAATAGAGTAGCTGGCAATCCAAATTAGAAGCATTCTGGTATTTTCATCAAGAAGACAAACAAAGATGTAAAGACATACCAGAATAAGTTAAAGGATGTTGATGCTGTTGATAAGGTCAAAATAAAGAAAAATGTGAAGCCTAACATTTTCCATAAGGTAAAATCCAAACCCACAATTGAAGGTGTTCCAGCTTTGCAGAAGGAGGACAAAGTCCATGTTGAGGAACCTGTAAATATATCCATCCAAAATACTGATAAAGAAGTTGTAGGTATGAAGCCAGATGCCTTTGATTCAAAATATGTTCCAATTAATATGAGAAAATTGTTGTCACAAATCACTGTCAAAGTCCCATTGCTAGAAATGATGAGAATAGAAGAGCACAAGGAAAAGGCCCTAAATTGGGTAAATGGTGTGGTATCCATAGACTCTCAAAAAATAGAAAGGGTCAAGAAACAAGTAGCAACTATGAGTGATGAAAATGAAAGTTGTAATGAGGAGATTGTTTCTAAAATTCCCCAAATTTATTTGGATACGAATTTTGTTAGTACTACAACAGGAACAGTTGATCCCTTCTTTTTGACTTTGTAGATAAATGGAAAGTTGCTAAAAAACTGTATGATTGATTCAGGAGCATCAAACACTGTTATGCCTACTAAGGTTATGAAATCATAAGGGTTAAAGCTAGACACACCTCATGATAGATGTCAAGCAATGGATTCAAGGGAAGTACCGGTTGTGGGAACTATCAAGGCTCTACCTTATAGATTGGTAGCATACCCTAGCAAACAATTAACCATGAGTGTCTTGGTAGTAGATATTCCTCCCCAATATGGGATGTTACTATCAGGAAAGTGGAGTGCTTCTATGGGAGGTAGAATACAGTGTGATTTATCATTTGCTACTTTTAACTTTGAGGGATAGAATATTAAAATTTATAGGGAACTTAGAACTCCACATATGATTGAAGAAGAAGAAGATACCATGAATTGTTTTCTTGACATTGACATCAATGCTTTCAAAGTCCAAGATAAGGAGGGATGGATTGATCTTGACAGTTTTTGGACCATGTATTTTCATGGTGCCAATAGCAAGGAAGGGTCTAGAGTTGGAATATTGCTCATATCTCCAAATGGTAAAACTTTCAAATTCTCCTTTACTTTGTTGTTCCCATGCACAAATAATGTTGCAAAATATGAAGCTCTATTAATAGGTCTAAGGTTGGCATCAAGGCATGGTATAAAATTTTTAAAAGTAGTGGGTGATTATGAGTTAGTTGTCTCCCAAGTTAGATCAAAGTATGCTTCAAAAAATAAAAAATTAAAGCAATATAGAAATGTAGTATGGGATGAAATTGAAAGCTTCAGTGCTTTTAATGTTTGTTGGATGGAAAGAAGTCAAAATAGAATGGTAGACTTGCTAGCTAATGTGGCTCTTAGACTTGAAGATGCTACATTTGTAGATATATCCAATATAGAGGTACAAGCCAGGCCTTCCATCCCTGATAATGTAGAAAATTGGCAAGTTTTCTTTGATGACAAAGATGTATTAAGATTTCTCCAATGTGAATCTCATTTTGGTAACAGAGAAATGGATTTCAGTACTTATGTTGATATAGTAAATGGTAAAGATGTAATTTTTGGTAAAGAAGTTCTGCAGTTGAAATCAAATAGAGTTCCCAAAGGATTGGTTTCTCTTGAGAGGGCATTTGACAATAAAGCAAAGCTTTCTCTGCCAGTACTAATAAAACAAATGAGCTTGAAGAAATATACTTGGGCACAAAAATAGTACCCAAGAGGGTTTACATAGGTAAATGTTTGTCCCCTAGAACTAGAAAAAATTTGATTGATCTTCTTAGAAAATTTAGACATGGTTTTGCTTGGTCCTATGAAGATCTCAAAGCTTATAGAGAGGACCTCTTTCAACATGAGATTCCACTAAAAGAAGGTACAAAACCTTTCAGACAAAAGTTAAGACTTGTTAACCCTACCTTGGCACCTAAAATGCAAGGAGAACTCAAGAAGATGGTGGATGCTAGAATAATCAAGCCTATTAGGCACTCCACTTGGGTTTCAAATTTTGTGCCTATTAGAAAGAAGAATGGTGACATCAGGCTTTGTGTTGATTTTAGAAATCTTAACATAAATTCTCTAAAAGATAACTATGGATTACCAAATATGGAGAACATGTTGTAGAAGGTCATTGGGTCAGAATTGATATCCATGATGGATGACTTTTCTAGTTATGGTTAAAGACACATAACAATTTAAAACTGCATTCACAACCCCATGGGGCACATATGTTTATGTGAGGATGCCTTTTGGGTTGACTAATGCTAGTGCCACTTTCCAAAGGGCCATGGATGTTGCCTTTGTAGATTTCATTGATAGGTTCATGGTGGTATATCAAGATGATCTAACAACATTCTCAACTAAGGAGGAACAACATTGCCAACATTTAGAAAATATTTTCATCAGAGCATTAGAGTATGGGGTTTCTTTGAATCCAAAGAAATGTACTTTTGGTGTGGTAGAGGGAAAACTTCAAGGGAATATTGTTTCAAAGGATGGAGTAAGGATAGACCCTGAAAGGGTGGAAGCTATTGATAAATTATCTCTACCAAAGAATATCAAAGGAATTCAGTCCTTTTTAGGACAAGTCAATTTCTTGAGAATATTTATTACAAATTTTGTAGAAATTAGCATTCCCATATCAAGAATGTTGAAGCAATGCAATATTTTAATGATATTAAAAGGGCTATCAAGCATGCCCCAGTTTTGAAAACACCAGATTACAACAAACCTATGCAGATCTTTTCTTTTGCATCTACCCATACTATTGCAGCAGTACTATTACAGAAAAATGCTGATGGTTTTGAACAACCTATTTCTTTTTTAGTAAGACCTTACAAGTAGCAGAACTGAATTATGACATTATTGAAAAGCAAGCTTATGCCTTGGTAAAGGCTATTAAAACATTCAAGTGTTATCTAGTTGGAGCCACAGTGGTTGCATATGTTCCAAGTGCTGCAGTTAAGGATATCTTGGTCCAACAAGAAGTTTCAAGAAGAAGATGCAGATGGATCAATAGAATTCAAGAGTTTAATATTGACATTCACATTACAAAGTTGGTAAGAGGGTAGGGCTTAGAAAAGTTGATGGCTCAAAGCAATCTAATTGCAAACCAAATAAACATGTTGGAGAAAGATCAGAGACCTTTTGTGTGTAACATGGATTGTTGTGAGTGGTATAAGGATATTGTTAAATATTTGCAAAAGATGGTTTTACCCCCTGAATTGGATGATAACAAGAAAAGAACTATTAAGCTTCACTCCATAAGATATGTAATTATAGGTGGTGATTTGTGGTAGAGGAGCAATGAGGGTGTCTTTCTTAAATGTGTAGATCAGGATAAGGCCAAGCTTTTGATGGCTAAAATGCATAGTGGGATTTGTGGAGGACACTATATGGAAAAGACTACAACTCATAAGATCAACAGATCAGGTTTTTGGTGGCCAACACTTTTCAAAGATACCCATCAATTTGTAAAGTGTGACCCTTGTCAAAGATTTGTAGGAAAATTGAAATTCAGTGGAAACTTGCCTCTCAAACCTGTTACTGTCCAAGCTCCTTTCCAAAAGTGGGGTATGGATTTCATTGGTGAAATCTTTAACAAGTCTAGTGGAGGACATTCTTATATTTTGGTATCAACTGATTACTTCACCAAGTGGGTTGAAGCAATCCCTTCAAGGAAAGCAACTACTAAGGTGGTAACAGATTTTATGATGCAGAATATCCTTACAAGATTTGGTTTCCCATAAACCATGGTGGTTGATAATGAAATGTGCTTTAGGTCAGAAGAGTTTGTTGACTTTTTTCAGGACAATGGTATAAAAATCTCATATTCATCTCCCTACCATACAAAAGGTAATGGCCAGGCAGAATCCAGTAATAAGAGTTTGATTAAAATTTTGAAAAGAGTATTAGATAAGAATAAAAAGGCCTGGGATTCCAAGTTGTTGCAAGCCTTATGGGCTGACAGGGTTATAGTAAAAAAAGCAATAGGGTGTGCCCCTTTTGACTTAGTCTATGGGATAAATGCAAGATTTCCCCAGAATAATTTATTACAGATGTATCAGTTCATACAAACCTATGATGATGATATGGAGGAAGAAATGACTATTAGAATAAATGATTTGATTCAATTGAATGAGGTAAGAAATGATGCACATGTTAAAAATGAGAAGATGTAGGCCCAGTGCAAAGTCTTGTTTGATAAAAGGACTACTATGAGAAGTTTTGTAACTAGTGACTTGGTCCTGATGTGGAATGCAAGAGTGGAAGATGAAGGAAAGCATGGGAAATTTGATCCCATCTGGTTAGGCCCATATATCATTAAAGAGAAATGGGGAACAAGTTCATATATATTGAAGAATCTGATAGGAGAACTCATGGAATTCCTAGTTTATGAGCAATTCTTAAAATTTTATTTTTCTTAAATATTGTTCTGAGTCTCTGTGCAGGTTTAGGTTTAGGGTTTTGTGTGTAGCTCTTTGTTGCCAGTCAAATTTTTGTTTTGGTTTTCTCTTCCAGGAGATTCCAATTTTCTCATTGTATTTGTAGGAGATACACATCCCCAAGCATGAGCCACTGTTAGTAGTATTTTAAAATTTTTCATCCTCATGCTAAAACTTTTGAAAATTTCATTCTTAGACCTAATTGTGAGGTTTTATGGCTAAAACCCTAAGTTTGATGGAAACCCTAGTTGGTCTTGGCATTGTTATGTTTTAGCATTACTTTTTTGGCTCACTAACTTTCCAAAGAAAACATGTACAATATTGACCCCTTTTAAAGTGACCACTTTCCATGTTATATCACTAGGTTGTCAAACAAGGTCCCTTTTTAATATTTCTTTCAAAGCCTAAGTTTCTTGTTAAATTTTTCCAAGTGACTAACCTTTTGAAATGAGTGGTTGTTGTTGAATCTCAAGGCTCCCTATTGTCAGAATTTCTGACATGTGATTTGGTAACAAGAGGACATCTATCTTAGTGGGCCCATCTTCGGTGTTGTGCTGGCGACTAAATAGAGGAGTGCATCAATGGTTGTCACTACATTTCTTTTTAAGCATCGCGGTGTAGCGACAAGCATCTGATCAACATCTGTTCTGATAGCGGTAGGTTCTGGCTGGGAAGTCTCCGTGGTGTTTCTCTTGGGTTGACACCTGTCTTAGGTGATGTAGTGGCTATGGGGTTAGAATTTTTCAAAGGATAAGACACAGATTGATCTTACAGTTTTTGTTATACCATTGATGAAATTTGTGAAGTATTTAAGCCTTGCGGTATAGTGACGACCGTTTGATTCTATATGAGGGATGAGATAGAAAGTGGGCCCTAAATTGCCATGTCAGAAATTGACATGTTTAAATTTGATTGGTTGGAGTAAGTTGTGATGTGGCAGTCGATAGGGTGTTTGGTACTGAGAAAGAAAAGGAGAAGGGCCTGCTCACCTATTTTTGTAAATGTGGTAGTTTTTGACTTGACGAAGAATTAAGTGAAATGTTATTGTGGGGTCAGCTTTCTCAGATAGTTAAGGCTCGAACAGATCTTGTGTTTGTCAGTATACCATTGGGATAAGGTGCATGACTTTTAAGGTCTATGGTATAGTGATGAATGTTAGATCTTGCTTGAAGGAGATGACTTGTCAAGTTGTCAGTATGCTTGACATCGAGGAAAAAGTGGGGTTTTTGCCTGTTGGTTTGTCTGATGTGGCATGTATTGGTTTGATGAAAGGTTTGAAAGGGAAGGTGGGGTCATTTCTTTGGGAAATGGTAAAGCACGATAAGTTGGAAAAGATCCTATGGTTGTCATTACACCACTCAAGAGAGATGTTTAGATTTTATACCCGTGCTTTAGCGATAGGTTGACACCTGTCTGCTCTGATCAAAGTAAAGTAAAGTTATTCCTTTCCCACATGATTAAATTGATCTATTCTCATTGGTTGGGAACTAGTTTGGGGAAAATAAAAAGAGGGTTGCACAACTATTTTTGTTGACTATCTGATGCACTGAAAAGAAAACAAGATCAACGGTCCTAATTCAAATTTTTTCTCTGTGACGTTGCTCGCGTCCTGTGAATGTTGAGGCCGCCAGTTTTCAGTAATGGCGAACTCAATGAGCTATGTGCGGATGAATTGAAAATTGTTGGAGACATTATATACCCCAAATTTGATCATTGCATTCTTTACCTCTTTCATAAGCATCTTGGTGAGCTGGATTGTTCTCTGGAGTGATATCAAGCAGAGTTTTGTAGGCACCTGGTAGGTCATATTTTCTAAATTCAAGAATTGTTTCAGTGTGTGAGGAAGTGGTGAACAATTTGTGTTGCTAGCTGATAAAATTTAGGGTTTTCTCTGGTATTTGCACACTATTTTAAAAAGCCCTAGTTAAAATGCTGCCAAATAGGGGACTGTTTGGGAAGACAGAGTATAAGGATAGGGGTGTTTTTGAGGACTTGATGCAATTGCTCTTGCATTTAGATAATGGGGTAGCTAGACTGAAGGAATTGGTCTCCAAGAACCTTAGAGATTATGTGAATAGTGGGCTCCATGACAGAGGAAACTAGATGAGAGACGCTAGGGTGGGAGAGGATTATAATGGTCTTATTTTGTTCAAGGCAGCATATTCATAAAAGAATTCATGTGCCCCTCTTAGAAACATTTGGAAATTTGATATAGGAAAGTTGGTAGTTCCTGGAGTGTTTATGGATGCAGAATTATTGATCCAAATTGCCAAGTGTTATGATCCTGTGACAAAATGTTTCAAGGATGTGAATGGAAATAATTTAGTCAGTATTATAGAGGATGAGATCAGGGAGGTCTTCTCATTAAATGACCCTTCTGTTGGGTTAGAAAAAATAGATTTTAATGAATTCACAAAGGTATATGAAGCTCAAAAGGATTACTTAAGGACAGGGCCTCTGAGGTATTTTCTAGACCAAATTGGATAAGGTGTACCCACCTTGGTTTTGCAGAGCCAGAAGTAAAGAGGGAAGTCTTATCCATATAGTTGGTACAGTTGCTTATAGATTTCCCACATTTGGAATTAACCTCTACTTAACATTAGTCATAAGCATATTGGTATCTCATGGAGTGTAAAATCTTTTGAAGAACCAACATAACGTGTGGAAGATTTTATTTTGTAATTTGTATGCCAACTCATTTGTAAATATTTGAGTGTAGTATAAAGGAAGCAATGTTTTCCTTATTGTAGTGTGTAAGTGGAATTGTAATGTAAGATTGTGAAAGTGAATTGCAGAATTGTGCAATACTTGTTGTAAGAGGATATGCGAAGTATAGAGATTTGGTATTGAGATCTGATTAAGTAGTTGGTCTGGTTTGGCACAGTCAGAGGAGAAGTGATAAGTTGTTGAGATCAGTAATCTTTTGATATTATTCTATTGAATAATATAGAGATTAGTTAGACAGTGTGTTCAGTGATCTTTCCCTTGAAGCTATTTGGACAGTGGGTCCTTCTGTCTTCCATAACTCCTAACATGGTTAGAATCTTTTAGCAGCGATTCAAAGTCTCCTAGTAGGGACTAATATGTATTGAATGTATTTCATAAGAATCCTACCAAAGTTCATCCTCTCACAAGGAAATTTCATATTAGTGCATCTTTTGTGGGCATCATTCCCTCTGGGGTTTACTCTTTGATCAAGAGGTTCCTTAGTCAACATATCTTGTGTTATTATGTTGTTATGTATGTATATCTTTCTATGGTTGTTAATCACATTGCTTACATGGTTAAAATTTGTTAAAGGTGATAAAAGTTGTATTTATCTGATAACTGATTCATGCCCCCTCTTAGTTATCTTGGTGGACTTTACTTTCTAATAGTATCAACTCTCCTTTCCATTTTAACCAACTACAATTGTTATACGCTAAGTTTGCACCCTTGTCTCAAGCTCTTGTAGTCTTGATAACCTAGTATAACATGGGAATCATCTCCAGGTTGTGGGACCTATGCTAACTAAGATGAGACCTCCAAGTTCTAGGTTGGGTCCTCTTGGACAATCACCTTAATTTGCTTCTTGACATGAAAGTAAAAATTTTGGAGGGAAAGAGATAGAAGGAATGCTTGTAAGGGAAATGACTTGAAAGAAAACTACCTACTAGGTGATACACCGAAACTAGGGTTTGGATCTCAATATGTAGGGATGAAATCAATGAAAAGATCAGGTCTAGTAGGTCACAACTTACTGAATAGGCTTGCATAAATATTTCATAAGAGGGCCTGAGAATAAGGCATAACTTATGACCTGCAAACAGACATTCACTTCTACAACTCGGTGTAGGATTGAGACAAGACTTTTAAGGGGACTGAGGTATACCCACAAGAACATCCAAATCAGATCAAACACAGTAACACACAAAATTGTAGAAAGCAAGAGGGATCAGGAACCCTAAAATAACATTGAGAACATGTACATACTTTGATCCAATAAGAGATAATCCAAACAAGGAAGCATAGGGACATGAATGATTGTCACAAAATGCCTCTACAATATTTGAATCATCAATGGGATAAATACAATTGTATGAGCCAGAGGGTAGAAATGATACCACAGATGGCCTTTAAGAAAAGGTGAATTTTCTTCTACAAATTGTCCAACTCTTGAGCTCCTAAAAGCTCTAAAACAATATATACATACTCAACTGCAAGCAAGTAGGAGTCAAAAACCTAACTAGGGTTACAAAGGTTTGCAATAAAACATCGAACCCTAGGTGCCCTTTTGATCATCAATGTAACTCTGCAAATATCTCAACTGATCAGATATTCATCTTTGCATGTCCATTTTGTACTAAGCCCTTCTACAGACACAACAACCTTGATCCATTTACCCACCTGCAACTCCGCTAAGCCATGAAGGCTTCAAATCTGATCCTGGTATGATACCTGGGTTTAAAATGATTAAACCTACAAAAGGTGGCACCAGGCTCATTAAAGCTTCAACAAGATGTGGTACCTTATGAAATCTATGGTGCCGATGATCAGATTGTCTAGTTATCATCTTCTCAACCATCCCTGTCCTGAGGAATTCAATTCCGGCTACCCATTTGTCATGCATGCCCACAAAATGCAAACCCTAGCAAAGCCTTTGCAGAGAAATATTTAAAATTGAATATCAATGGCTAGCTCGGTCATTTTAAAACGTAGCCATCGATGCAAAATCTTCCCAGCAGATGAATGGCCCAGATTAACTTGGCAACAGTTTATAAAACCCTTTTAATAGTCAAAATCCATCTCAACATGTTTGGACCAATGAGAATCGAGCCTTTTTGCACGTCGACATATTTGGATCCACCTCTAGCTTTTCTCTTTTAAGTCGTTTAGTGACCATGCGACTGAAGACTTCCTTTAAGTCACAGAATCCTTTCCACCTATGCCAATTTATTTAGAGATTCAGTGAACAAAGCGTTCACTGAATCGCTAAGTTGTTTGGAGCATGGCCAAATCATTTTGCGAATGAGCGAACATGTGAAACTCATTGGGACTGCCAAATACTCTATCAAACCTGGGCCCAAACTTGCCGCTTGGTAATCTTTCATTCACTTCGGCCACTTCATAGGCACACACCTCAGCAAGTCCCTTTGACATAGACCCCACTCAAACAAGATTCTGATCTAATGACTAGCGCAAGATCTCATGGCTATAGAATATTCTTTCCACTTTTAAGCCAGCCGTAGATCCTCATAGACCGGGACCCCTCTGACACACCAAATCCATTGGAAATCTAGTCATCACCATGCGAACCAATCCAATCCAAGCATGTCAGCATACAAGGACCCACCAAAGGAAGCTCTGACACAAACCAAGATTGGTGGCTATCGTAAGATCGTGAGCCCTGACACAAACCCTTGAGAACACAAGCCGGTCATCGATCCTCTATGGATGTCAGAGCCTTTGACTGCTGAAAGGGCCCAGCCCCATTGACAACATTCCACCTATATTCAACCTCAGCCAATCACAAGCTGCCAAAATGGATCCAAGTAGCATCTGTCTTTGACACAGGACCCACTGATAGAAGCCAGGCGATAAAGTAAGATCTACAACTGTCACTATACCACCATGATAAAACATGTGCATCTTGAGCCCCCAGTATAACAAAAGCCACATGATTAAATCAGGACTTAACTTGCCAAAGAAGATGGCCCCACTAACAAGCTGTCAAATCAGACACCATCGATGAATCAGGAGCTACCAAATAGGATGAGGTGGCACCGGTCCCACTGACACATTAAACTCTATAGGTAGGAGAAATTGACAATCATCACAAGATTTGATGGAATCTTCTGGGGCCATAAGATCATGCAACCACCATCAAATCAAGAATCTTATCCTGGCCACTTGAACTAAGACCACCAACTTAAACAGTAACCGCTCACGGAATCATTGAGTGTTAAGGGGTTAATCGCCAGGAATCAGAGACTTGGCAACTGAAGGATTTATAAAGGCATGTGCAAATTGGATGACTTAAGTGATCGGAATAAAGTAACTGCAAATTAGAACAAAGGCCAAAGGGTTTTAGGGCCTTTTTGGGAATTTTTTGGATATAACGGCTACTTTTTCAAACTTTTCAACTACAGACTAGGGAGATAACAAATTTGCAGAGGCCAGAGAATAGGGGATAAATCCATGAAAATTTTAGGGATAGTAGACAAGATGAAAACAGAGGCCTGGGGCTGATTTTTAGCCAAATTTGCATGCACAAGGAAATTATGGTAACATTTTTGCAATTTCTGCTGGATGTCAGCCTGCTAGACATGGAAAACCAATGGCCTTGACATATTCATTGGGCATGGGGTCATTCTGAACACAAAACTCAAAATTCTCTTAGAGAGGCATAACTAGAACTATGCTCAGAGCACTTCTTGAAAAGCAGGAAATTAAACTAGAAAGCAGGAAAGTATTTACAAAAGTTTACAGAGAGGGATTAACCTCAAAATAGGGCTTCAAGTGGAAACCATTCACTGAAATAGGTAAGGGGAATCCCTCCATATTTGATAGTTGAAAAGCATTGGAGCCCCTGCATTCTGTGATTACAAATGGTCCACTCCAAAAGGAGTCAAATTTTGTGTGCCTGCCAGGCCTGGATCTGAATTCATCCCATTTGAGAACTACATCCCCAATGTTGAAGTCTTTGACCCTGGATTTTTTATCAAAGTTCTTCTTTGTCTATATCTGATGGAAATCCATATCTTGCATTGAATTTCCTCTGAGTTCTTCTAATTCCATCAATTGAGCATATCTGATCTGTAAGGGATCCTCTTCATCAAATAGGGCATATTGAGTAGCTAAGTTTAGAGCTAGTAATTCTATTGAAATGGACAACTTAGCCTCTTTTCCATACACTAACATGTAAGGAGAATTACCAATGATTTTCTTTGGGGTAATTTTATCTAACCACAAGGCAGATTTGAGCTTTGTATGCCAATCTCTCTGATTCTCTTGAAGAGTCTTCTTGATTATTCTATTTAAATTCTTATTGGTTGATTCTGCTAAGCCATTGCCTTGAGGGTAATAATTTGAACTGGTATTTAGATAGATGCCATTCTTGACTACCCACTTTGAGACTTTGAGGCCTGTGAATGCTAAGACATTATCTAAAATGATGGAATTAGGAGTGCCAAACCTATGAACTATGTCATCATAAAAACTCAAGACAACACTCTCATTTGCTTCTTTTAAAGCAATTGCCTCCGTCCATTTGGTGAAATAATCACTTGCAGTAATTATCCACTTATGTCCTGCACTAGATGGAGGATTAATCATTCCTATGAAATCTATACCCCACTTCATGAAGGGCTGCTCTGTTCTGACTGGCTGTAGGGGTAAGGCTGCAAGCCTTTCTTTTCCTACAAACATGGCACACTTGATGCATTTCCTGAAATAATTATGACTATCCTTAAAGATAGATGGCCAATAATATCCAGCCCTCATGATTTTAAAAGTAGTAGTCCTAGGAGAAAAGTGACCTCCAGAAGGTCCATCATGAAACTCAAATAGGACATCAGCTATCTTTTTTGAATTTATGCATCTTAAAAGGACACCACTATGATCCTTTCTGAAAATAACATCATTTATTAGCACAAAAGCAATAGATTGTAACCTATAATACCTTCTTTTTGCTGAATCCAAACTTGCAGGACATTGTCCTGTCTTTAAATAATTGATCATATTAGGCAACTAGCTCGTTGCCCTGGCTTGTTCTTTTGTAGAATGCACCACTAGAGATGCATCCATTTGCTCTAATTTCTTTGAACTTTCATCCTTTGCCAAATGTTCACAAATACCTCTTCCTCTAACCAGCTTGGTTGTTTGAATATCAATGTCATATTCCATCACCTTGGTGATCCAACCAGCTCTTTTCTCATTTAGGTCTTTGGAGAGAAAAAACTCCTTGACACTTGGATGAGTAACTTTCAAATGTACCTTTCTATGGGTTAATAGATATCTAAACTTTTTAAGGCTCTTTACCATAGCAAGCACATGTTTTTCTACAAAAGAGTATCTTTGTTCATACTCTTCTAAACCTTTGCTAAAGAAAGCAATAGGCTGCTCCAATCCATCTGAATTTTCTTGAGTCAATATTGCAGATATGGCATCATGACCTCCATAAGCATAAAGGATAAAATCCTTACTAAAATTTGGGTTTAAGAGGGCAGGATCTTCTGTTAGGGCCTCTTTAATAGCTTGGAAATTGACTTTCCCTTCTTTGGTCCAAGCAAAAACTGAACTCTTCTTTAACATGGTTGTCAAAGGCTTGAGTAAATGTGCAATGTTAGGCAAGAATCTCCTAACAAAATTAATCTTTCCTATGAAAGATTGGAGCTTTTCTTGTTATGTGGTAGGGGTAGCTCTAAGATAGCTGCAATTCTCTTAGGATCCACTGTAATTCCTTCTTTGGATACTACATATCCTAACAATTTTCCTTCATGAACTGCAAACACACATTTCTTGGGATTAAGAGATATCCTAAATTCCCTACACCTTTCAAAAATCTTTCTCAAATGTTTGATATGGTTTACTACATGCTTTGAATGGATAGTTATATCATCCAAGTAGACCAACACAAACTTGTACATGAGGCTCCTAAAAGCCATATCCATTGCCTTTTTAAATGTAGCACCTGCATTTGACAAACCAAAGGGCATCTTTTGATAAGCCATGGTTCCCCACTTGGTTGTAAATGTAGTCTTATATTGATCCTCTTCATTTACCAAGATCTGATTGTATCCTGAATAGCCATCCAACAATGAAAATCTCTCTGATCTAGAGACACATTGTATAATTTGTTCCATAGAAGGTAGTGGATGGCGGTCCTTTAATGAGGCCCTGTTAAGATCCCTGAAGTCAACACATAACCTCAGCTCCCCATTCTTCTTCCTGACAGGAACAAGGTTGGAAACCTAACTAGTATGCTTAATGGGGTAGATGATACCACTTTCTATCAATTTGAGCACTTCTTTATGCATAAGTGGTTCAAGCTTAGGATTAATAGGCCTTTGCTTTTGCCTCACTGGTTTGGCATTTGGTTCTAATTCAATAGTGTGCTGAGCAAGGGAAGGATCAAAACCTTTGAGATCCTCATATTTCCATGCAAAAACATCACTAAATTCTTTGAATAACTGAGTGTCAGTTTTCTTTTCCAATTCAGTGTTCACTTTTCCAAATTGTAAGTTCTTACCTGGTTCCAACTCTAATTCAACACAATGTTCTTGTTGAACTACCAGGCCAACTTTGTTTTTCTTGACTTCATCATCCTTGTTGAAGACAGTCTCTAAAGTAACAAGACCTCTAGGCATCTTATTAGACTTGAGTTGTATCACTTGATCACCATAGCTTTGTGATAGCCTATCTTGATTGTGCTCTGAAAAAACATCTTCTTCAAACAAGAACTGCAGAATTTGTTCATCATTGTCAAACACCTACCAATTGACATCATTATTAGGGATAGATGGTCTGAAAATCACTTTGATATGCTGTTGATCCACTTCTTTTGAAATGCTATTTGGGATGTCATATTGGGATCCAATAGAAGCTAACCTATCTGCATTTTGATTTAACTTTCTAGGGATAGCAACAATATTGAAAGCATGGAAATCTTCAATTGCATCCCAAACTCTATGTTTGTATGTTTTCATGGTATCATTTTTAGTTGCACTTATCCCTCTTACTTGGCTGACAACTAACTCACTATCACCATAAACTTTTAAGGCCTTAAGCCCTCTTTTTCTAGCCCATTCTAGTCCATTGACTAGACTTTCATACTCTATAGTATTGCTAGTGCAAGAGAAACTGAATCTAAAGGTTGTATAATACCTTTCTCCTTTTGGGGACACTAGCATAGCACCACCACCATAACCATGTCTACTTCTAGCTCCATCAAAAAATAGTTCCCAAACCTGACTACTTTGATCCATTGAATCAGTATCCTCTTTGAGAAGGCTTGGCTCTATGACTCCACTCTCTTGTATCAAATAACTTCCCAAACAAAAATCCCAAATTATATTTTCTTGGACCTCTAAAGCTCTTTCATCCAGAAGAATATCAGGGATACCCTCTATCTTTGTGCTTGCTTCACTAATAGTTTGGAGGTCACTGCTATCAAATATAGGGCAGTTTACATTGATGGTATTGGGTACATATGACTCTATATGGTGTGTTGCTAATGGTTCTGACTTAATGGTGACCTTGGTCCCATACCTTGTATGAAATAACATGTGAGACCAGTCAAAAGATAGATAACCTCCTATCTTAGCTGTAAACTCCCTTGAAAGACATATAGCAAATAATGCAGGGAGATCTATGATATATATATCAAGGAGGATGGAAAAATTAGGACTAGCATGAAGGATTAGACTGGTATCCTTGGCCAAACCTATAGTATTGACTGAGGATCCATCAAGTTGGGTAACCTTCTTTTGGAAGGGCTCATATTTTAGTCCTAACTAGTCAGCTAGTTTCTTGGGCATTATAGTGCTAGTAGCTCCACTATCTACCATACAATTATGTACTAAAGATTTTCCAATAATTAGAGATACATAAAAGGGAGGTGGCTTTGAGTTCCTACCTTGTGTGGCATTGGCCTTGGAGTTGCTACTTGGAGCCTCCTTTTCTTGATCAGTGTTAACCAACACTAGCTTTGCAGCTTCTTTTGCAGGTTGAGGAGTTGCTACCTCTGTCCTAGCCTTCTTCAAAATTTTAGGCTGTCCTGGAAGAGCCAAAGAGTCCCACATGGACATGGTCACATTCACCTTCTTCATGTTGTCTACAATATTATAAGGTGTCATAGTGTCTACTCTCTATTGTATCTTTGGCAAGATGGGCTCCACCTCTTTGGAATGTTGGCCCTCTTTGCTTGCAATGATAGGAGCCTCCTTAGGTGTGATGGGATTAGCTTGTTGCAGTGGCTCTGCAGACGCAGTGGCTTTGGCATTATAATCTGGTCTCTCCATGTCCTAAGCTCTTCTCTTTGCTCTTGTAAAGGCAACAAAAGCAACCTCATCATTGACTCCATTGAAGTCTGGTTGTTCCCAATTGAAAAGAGCAGTCTCATTCTCTTGTGATTCTTGTTGAGGCACTGACCCACTAGATGAAACCTCTGATTGAGCTTGTGACGAATTTTGAACCATTAGAGCTTGGTTCATCCATCCATTTCAACATGTAGCCTAATTATGAGGCTGATTACAAGGAAAAAAACATTCATTATCCATAGCCACATTGTTTTGACTAGGAACCATGTCTCTCACTGGGTTAGAAGAGTTTAGGGGTGCAAGGTTATATGGTTGGAATGGTCTTTGGTTGAAACTTTGTCTTTGTCCTTGATAACCTCCTTGGTATGGTGGCCTATTTTGTTGATAAGGCTATCCTTGATTCTGATACTACTGATTAGGACCTTGGCCTTGTGTTTGAAATGGTGGTTTGATTCCTTGACCTTTCTTCTTTAGATTTGTGACCTCTTTAGTCAAGGTCTGCAACAAGTTAGTCACCTCTTGCTGACTGCTTTGTTGACTATTCTTTATCTCTTGCAGCTCTTGAGAGAAGCTAGTTGTTAACTCTTGGCCACTAGTACTAGCTTGAGGTGCTAGTATCATGGGAATAGGGGTAAATGGGGGTACTTGGGTAGGTGCAATGGGTTGAAGGCTGGGAAAAATAGGCATTGGAGGCCTTCTAGCAATCATGCCTGCTTGGATTAAACAATTTTCAGCCCTGACAACTATGTCAAAAGCTTGGGGTAGAGAAGTACCACCCATAGATTGGATCATGATAGAAATTTGACCATTCAGACTTTGTAAATAGTATAGGAAAGCATGGTCACCTAATGGTCTCACTGAGACTGGGATTCTATTCCATGTTTTAAGGAATCTACTATTGTAATCTGTCATTTGCTCTTGAGGGTCTCTCTTAATAGTTGTTAACTATTCAACTAGAGACAAGTTATCTGATTTATCCTCAAAATATTTACTTAATGCATCCCCTAACTCATCCCAAGAAGTAATAGAACCAACAGTTAGAGTTCTAAACCATTCTAGAGCCTTACCTTTTAGAGAGGCTACTAATAACGTTGTGGCCACATCTTCTTGAGTAATGTTGTGTATGCTACATATGGTGGTCACATCTCTTATGTGCTCAAAAGCAATTGTTTTCCCCTCACTTGTGAAATTAGGTATACTCTTAAGTGCCACCAAAGGCACATCATGATGTTGAGCAAAGGCCAATGGGCTACCTTGGTTGAATGGTGCAAAAGAAAACTGTCTTGCCATTGTAGGTGCTGGAATCTAGAGATTGACAACTATATGAGTTGTATTTGCTGCTTGATTGGAATCTTCTTCTAGATCTTTGGTTAGAGATCTACCTCTTCTTCTGGAATGAAAGGGAAAAGGTCTCCTTTTTGAGGTATCAGGAGGTGTAGATTGAACTCTTCTTGTAGGAGATGTTCTTTGAGTTGACCTACCTTTATGACTTCTTCTTGAGGGCAACTTTGAAAATTGGGTAGGCTTTGAGCTTCTAGTCTCAATATTTCTCATAAAACTTTGAACAAGGTAGCCTGGATCTTTGAAATCAGTGGAGTCGCCAGATATACTTGATAGAATGACTTCTAAAATCCTATTTTATGCAATCTTCATATCAGAGATAGCATAAATTTCAAACAATGAACTTAATCTTTTACTATCCCACCGGGCGTGCCAGAATTGTTATACACTGGCACCAAGGTGGGGTGTACTTGGGCTTAAGCCTGTACTGATATTTCTTGTGTACTAAACTTCTTTTATCCTTTTGTAGGTGAACCAACATGAACACCTCTTAAACATTAATCTGATCTTGTAGTCCCACTGGGTGTGCCAAAATTATTATACACTAAGTTTTCACCCTTGTCTCAAGCTCTCGTAGTCTTGATAACCTAGTATAACATGGGAATCATCTCCAGGTTGTGGGACCTATGCTAACTAAGATGAGACCTCTAGGTTCTAGGCTGGTTCCTCTTGGATAATCACCTTAATTTTCTTCTTGACATGAAAGTAAAACTTTTGGAGGGAAAGAGATAGAAGGAATGCTTGTAAGGGAAATGACTTGAAAGCAAACTACCTACTAGGTGATGCACTGAAACTAGGGTTTGGATCCTAGTATGTAGGGATGAAATCAATGAAAAGCTCAGGTCTAGTAGGTCACAACTTACAGAATAGGCTTGCATAAATATTTCATAAGAGGGCCTAAGAATAAGGCACAACTTATGACATACAAATAGACATTCACTTCTACAACTCAGTGTAGGATTGAGACAAGACTGTTAAGGGGGCTGAGGTATACCCACAAGAACATCCAAATCAGATCAAACATAGTAACACACAAAATTGCAGAAAGCAAGAGGGATTCAGAACCCTAAAATAACATTGAGAACATGCACATACTTTGATTCAATAAGAGATAATCCAAACAAGGAAGCATAGGGACATGAATGATTGTCACAAAATGCCTCTGCAATATTTGAATCATCAATGGAAGAAATACAATTGTATGAGCCAGAGGGTAGAAATGATACCACAGATGGCCTTTAAGAAAAGGTGAATTTTCTTCTACAAATTGTCCAACTCTTGAGCTCCTAAAAGCTCTAAAACAATATATACATACTCAACTACACACAGACAGGAGTCAAAAACCTAGCTAGGGTTACAAAGGTTTGCAATAAAATATTGAACCCTAGGTGCCCTTCTGATCATCAATGTAACTCTGCAAATATCTCAACCAATCAGATATTCATCTTTGTGTGTCCATTTTTTACTGACCCCTTCTACAGACACAACAACCTCGATCCATCTACCCACCTGCAACTCCACTAAGCCATGAAGGCTTCAAATCTGATCCTGGTATGATACCTGGGTTTAAAATGATTAACCCTACAAAAGGTGGTGCCATGCTCATTAAAGCTTCAACAAGATGTGGTACCCTATGAAATCTGTAGTGCCGACAATCAGATTGTCTACTTATCATCTTCTCAACCATCCCTGTCCTAAGGAATTCAATTTCGGCTACCCATTTTTTGTGCATGGCCACAAAATGCAAAACCTAGCAAAGCCTTCGCAAAGAAATATTTAAATTTGAATATCAATGGCTAGCCCAGTCATTTTAAAATGTAGCTGTTGATGCAAAATATTCTTGGCAGATGAATGACCCAAATTAACTCGGCAACAGTCTATAAAACCCTTTGAATGGTCAAAATCCATCTTAGCATGTTTGGACCAATGAGAATCAAGCCTTTCTGCACATCAACATATTTGGACCCACCTCTAGCTTTTCTCTTTTAAGTCGTTTAGTGACCATGCGACTGAAGACTTCCTCTAAGTCACAAAATCCTTTCCACCTCCACTAACTTATTTAGAGATTCAACAAGCAAAGCATTCGCTGAATCACTAAGTTGTTTGGAGTACTATCAAATCATTTCACGAATGAGCCAACATGTGAAACTCATTGGTACCACCAAATACTCTATCAAACCTGGGCCCAGACTTGCCACTTGGAAATATTTCATTCACTCTAGCCAATTTGTAGGCACACACCTCAGCAAGTCCCTCTGACACAAACCCCACTCAAACAAGATTCTAATCTAATGGCTGGTGCAAGATCTCATGGCTACAAAATATTCTTTCTACTTTTAT
This sequence comes from Chamaecyparis obtusa, assembly GCA_027943335.1. Classification (NCBI taxonomy): domain Eukaryota; kingdom Viridiplantae; phylum Streptophyta; class Pinopsida; order Cupressales; family Cupressaceae; genus Chamaecyparis; species Chamaecyparis obtusa. The sequence goes on from BSBK01002189.1 coordinate 2,391,311, forward strand.
GCCAGCTGTAGATCCTTATAGACCGGGACCCCTCTGACACACTGAACCCACTGGAAATCTAGTCATCACCACATAGACCAATCCAATCCAAGCATGTCAGCATACAAGGACCCACCAAAGGAAGCTCTGACACAAACCAAGATCGGTTGCTTTCATAAGATTGCAAGCCCTGACACAAACCCTTGAGAACACACGTCGATCATCGATCCTCTGCGGATGTTAGAGCCTCTGCCTACTGAAAGTGCCCAGCCCCAATGACAACCTTCCACCTGTATTCAACCTTAGCCAATCATAGGCCACCAAAATGGATCCATGTAGCATCTATCTCTGACATAGGACCCACTGACAGAAGCCAGATGATAAAGTAAGATCTACGACTGTCGCTATACCGCCATGATAAAACATGTGCATCTTGAGCCCCCAGTATAATGATAGCCACAAGATTAAATCAGGACTTAACCCACCAAAGAAGATGGCCCCATTGACAAGCTGTTGAATCAGACACTATTGATGAATCAGGAGGCACCAAATAGGATGAGGTGGCACCGGTCCCACTGACACGTTAAACTCTGTAGGCAGGAGAAATCGACGATCGTCACAAGATCTGATGGAATCTTCCGGGGCCATAAGATCATGCGACCACCGTCAAATCAAGAATCTTGTCTTGGATGCTTAAACTAAGACTGCCAACTTAAATAGTAACCACTCACGGAATCACTGAGTGTTAAGGGGTTAACTGCCAGGAATCAGAGACTTGGCAACTAAAGGATTTATAAAGGCACGTGCAAATTGGATGACTTAAGTGATCGAAATAAAGTAACTGCAAATTAGAACAAAGGCCAAAGGGTTTTAGGGCCTTTTAGGGAATTTTTTGGATATAACGGCTACTTTTTCAAAATTTTCAACTACAGACCAGGGAGATAACAAATTTGTAGAGGCTAGAGAATAGGGGATAAATCCATGAAAATTTTAGGGATAGTAGACAAGATGAAAACAAAGGCCTGGGGCTGATTTTCAGCCAAATTTGCATGCACAGGGAAATTATGGTAACAACAATAACACACAAATTCAACTATAAACCAAATTGATAACTCACAAAATACAGGTTAGGGCTCTCAAAAATTTGATAGCAAATCAGGCTCAAATGATCAAGTAAATGTAAAAAGGTAAAAAGTGTAATCGCTTACCTCTATTTATCATTGAGATATAACTGTTATGTGCTTCCAATGGTAAAAAAATGTTTTTCCAATGGTAGGAATAGTGTCATATTATGTCGATTAATGCATATCCACTGATAGGTACTTAAACAGTTATAATCGATATCAAACGGTAAAAGACATATACCTAGAAAATTCAATGCACTCACCCTATAATCACTGTCAATTCCAAAAATATTTATCAAAACCTAAATCATCACATCTTACACCATAATGTGTAGATAAATCTCACCGCTATTAGATCTAGGGGATCAGTAAAGGATTTTTCTTTAAGTGCTCCCCCTAATAAAATAATATGTTTAGTTTGAAGAAGAATCCTCTGCACTAGAGGATGATGAATTCTCTTTGGATGATTTTACCTCTTCCTATTTATCTTCCTGCTTCTCTCCAGCTTTGCTCCAGATCTTCTTCATTTCTCGACTAACTTCCTCAACATCAACAATCTTCTTGCCTTTTCTATCTTCTGAGTGATAGGATGACCATTTCTTGAGCTGACAATATTTTGCATTGTGACTGATCCTATGGAAAAAAAAAGCAAGCCATATTGGTTGACTTCCAAGGTCCATCATTGTCTCTCTGAGTTCTCATTATGTAATTCATCACTAGATGACCATAATTATCACATACAAAATATGTTGCATCAAACTGTCTTTCCCTTCCATTAGAGCTTTCTAGTTTTTTTGGAGACCTAGGAGTATAAACTTCAGACCTACAATTTTTAGCTTCATGTCCATATTTGTTACATGCAAAATAGTATCTATTGAATTGAGCACCATTGGATCTATTACTAGATCTATTGTTTGATCTGGATCTACACTCATAAGAAGAATGACCATACTTGTGATAATTGCATTAATAACCATCAAAACTATAAGACTTGTTCACTCATTTTGTCCTATACACATTTGTAGTATGACCAAGATTTCCACAATTATAACATGTAGGTTTGTTAGGTTTCTTACCTGAATTTCTTAGATCTATCTTCTGATCTTGTGGCTTCTCATGTTCAGATTTTGATGAGTCACTGATTTCAAATGTTCCTTGACTAGTGTAACCAAGATCGATAACTTCTTTGTCTCTTTAATTGTTCATCAATCTTTTGGATTCTTTCATTGTATTGTTTCAGTTTTTTATTTTCTTCTTTATCAGATTTTAATTCATTCTCTAATTTATCATTCTCTTCTTTGAGTCTTTCATTCTCACTTATAACTTGAAAATTTTCTTCAGCTGTATCTTGCATTTGGTTTCTATACAAAGTATATTCCTGTCTCACTTTATAGAGCTCTTCATTTCTTTCTCTTAGGGCATCCTCAACAAATTTCTTAGCATCTTCTATAGTCTTCCTTGCACTTTCAGCCATTCTCTTTCCTTCAAGATTTTCACACATCCTGATAGATTGAATTCCAAGCTCTCTTCTCATATTTTCCATTTCTTCTTTAAGTCCTCTATTATTTTTGATCAGATCTACAATTTCTTCTTTACAATCTTCAGATATACTACCTTTAGATTGTTTTTCAATGTAATCCTAACTCTCATTCAGCTATTCAATAAGTTTTCTCCTTATAGAAAGTCACTTCTTTAGTTTCTCCTTCAACTCATCGATTATCTTGTGTGCACTCTCAAGTTCCATTTCATGCCTATAATTCTCCATAGTTGTAGATATTTCCTGCAAGTTGTTAGACATATCAACAAGAGGACTAGTGCTCTGATACCAATTGTTAGAATTCTTAGGCACTGAGAGGGGGGGTGAATTAGAGCACCCAAATTATAAAATAGTCCAACCATTGATCTGAATAGCTTTAATAATAATTTGTAAACCACAAAGCATATAACTGAAGTAAAAAAGTAAAGGTAACCAAATTCAAACATCCACAAATCATCACACATGACACAGTGAGTTTTGTGTGGAAACCCTTGGTTAGAAAGAAAAACCATGGTGTGGATGACACCCACAAGCTCACTACTACAGTAAAATAAGTTTTCCCTATTAGGAGCTTACAATTACCCTTTCTGAGGGTTCACCCTATAATGAGTGATTAGTACCTTGTTAGAAGTACAATTCACAATCAATCAGTCTTGGAATTGTTCTTGTCTTCGTATCTTAACTTCTTGTTATGATTCGTCTTCATATCTTGAACTTGTCAACCTTCATGTGATTTCCTTCTTGATGATATTATTCTCTATTAGTGGAACTTGCTCATTTTCTTTGTTTTTGAATTCCTCTTGATGTAAATCTTTTCCTTATGATGACTTGATCTTGAAGTTGTTCTTCCTTCAAGCTTGATCCTTGAATTCTCCTTTCCTTTGTGCATTCTATGATTATTTTCATGCATCAACACTTTTGATTTTCTAATTTTCACACTTGAATTTGCCTTTAGTTTGTCTTGATTTCTCAACTTTGATGTTTTATTTCTGATATGGGAATTCATCTTAATTGCTCTAATTTTTGCACCTCTTGTTAGAGTAGTCATATTATAGCTAATAATTAATTTTTTTAATTATTAGTCTTTTATTCTCTACACTTAAGTTAGACTTTGGCATCTTCTTATTTTTTAAGATTTTTACCTTTAGGGTTTCGGTATCCTTTTATAAGGATTCCCTCTTTGTATTTTTTTGACATATTGGATCATAATGAAAGATTGTTTTCATGTGCATATGATGCCTCTGGATTTTTGGCCTCCATAGCCTTTTCTTGCTTTCTCTTATTTGCTTCTTCCATGTGATAAGGTTATGCATGCAGGTGTTCTTGGGAGATTAGTTTTTCACCTAATCTAACATGGTATCAGAGCCATCTTGCTGCTTGCTGTTCATGTTTTTGTTATTGCACTCAGAAGGCCCGGGAGAGTCAAAAACCATATAAAATTTGTTATTTTTGATCTCTGTGACTTCTGGGTGAATTTTTGAGCCTCCTAGGGCCGTACGGGCACGGAAACCCAAAAAAATTACAAAAAAATTAATTTTTAATTGATTTCTGCGCTAAAAATAATGCAGTCTTTGTTTTTAAAAGGCACCACCTAGCGGCCACCAGTGCACCGCCGAGCAGCGACCTCGCGCCCAGCTGCGGCCTCCACAGCTCCTCCACCACTGACAGCACCTCCAGCGCGCCCGCGCTCCACCCGCCACTGCTGTGCCCACTGCGGCCCCCGCTCCGCTTCGCTGCAGACTCACCACCGTCCTCCGTGGCCCCTGCTCTACTGCAGAGCTGCCACCGGCTCCTCTGCCACCCCACTGGCCTCCTCCGCCGGCTCCGCTTCGCCCACTGCTCCGTCGGCTGCCTAGCGGGTTTTTAAGCCCCGCGAGCTCTAGCTGCGGTCACATGGGTGACCGAGAGCTCTGACTCCAGCCCCCTACGTGTGCCATGCACCCAGGGGCTTAATTTTTTCAGCCCCAGGGGCTCTAAATTCTTCTTGTGGAGCCTTTCTAACCCTCCCGCGCTGTTTTTGCTCTATCTGGAGCATACGGAGGTCTTTTTTAGACTTCTTTATATCGTCGGAAAGCTCTTTCCGAGATCTTTCCGATTATGGAGGTTAGGGTTCTTGGATTTACTATTTTGATATTTTTTTTTGTCAAAGGTGATGTTTTTTTTTTGCCTTCTAGGAGCCATATCTCGCTCATCTGGACTCATTTTTGGGCTCACCAGATATCGTTGGAAAGCTAGTTCTGTGAGTTATTCAGTTGCAGGGGTTTTTTTAATCTAGATTCTACTCCAGGTTTTCTCTCCTCTGAGTTTTTCACTTTCGCACTCTGGCGAATTACTTGGGTTCTACAAGTCCTGGGATCTCTTCTTCTGTTCTTCTGGCTCACTCTTCTTTCTGACTTCTGAGCATTGTATGCTTCTCTTCTGTAGCATTTCTTTTCTATAAACGCACTGAGATAAAGTGCCTACTTTTGCATATCTAGGATCTTGTACTCCTTGTGTTTGTTTGTACTCGCACTCAGTTATAAAGTGCCATGGGGGGTTATGATGTTTTTCCTTTTGTGCTCATCCACCTTTGTCAAGTGAGTGTACCTTCCATGACATTAGCCCATGTTGTGTGTCTATGACACTGCCCTTTATCATGTGCTTGTACTTCTGTTGCACTATTGGTGTTCCTGATTCTTCTTCTTGCAGATGTTTCTGGCATTGCATTTCAGTGTTCCTGTCACCCCTCTCCTTGTTCAACATTATGGGGGGGTTCACCTATTTCTTCTATTGCTTCCTTGGTTCAGTTGAGAGATCTACGTATTTAGTTTTTATTCCTATGTACTAGGTGGATGTAGTGGCTAGGCACCTATGCATTTCAGTGAGATGGTTCATCTACTATATAGACACTCATCCATTCCTACTTGTGGAGGTCACCTCTTCGATTGATCAGCTCTTCAGACTTTTTCTTCTCTACTTGATCATGCACTATTTTAGTGGGGGTTCCAGCAGTTTCTTCTGATAGTGTTTGCAGCTTCATGCTTCAGAGATGCTTCATGCTCTTTCTTGTTCCTTTCTTTGAGACATTCCCTAGATTGGAAGCTTTGTTTCCTTCATCTAGTTTATTTCTTGTACTTGGGTACCTGATCAGGCCTTGTTGCCGGGACCCATTATTCTTTCATGCATTTTTGTTTTCATGCATCTTTTAGTCTTTAGTTGTTTAGCTTCTCCCTAAGTTACACTTAAGGGGGGGTGTTAGAGTAGTCATATTATAGCTAATAATTAATTTATTTAATTATTAGTCTATTATTCTCTACACTTAAGTTAGACTTAGGCATCTTATTATTTTTTAGGGTTTTTACTTTTAGGGTTTCGGTATCTTTTTATAAGGATTCCCTCTTTGTAATTTTTTGACATATTGGATCATAATGAAAGATTATTTTCATGTGCATATGATGTCTCTGGCTTTTTGGCCTCCATAGCCTTTTCTTTCTTTCTGTTATTTGCTTCTTCCATGTGACAGGATTATGCATGCAGGTGTTCTTGGGAGATTAGTTTTTCACCTAATCTAACACCTCTTTTGTTGGGAATTCAATGCTTGAAGTCTGGGTTTGGAGAAAATGCTTGCTTCTCTTTCAAAATCACCCTTTAATGGATCAAATCACTTGTAAATTAGTTTCTCTGCTCTGCAAATATCAATTTTTTTGTGAACTGTATTTGAGTAGAAATTAATAAAGGGTCGCTTGTGTTGACCAAAAGAGGGCATAGTTAGGTTCATCATGTTTGTTTTTGGATTTGAAATCACCACCAAGGTGGCTAACTTGCATCAACCTTTAGGGGTTGTAATGTCCCCTGCCCGATCCTTTATGATGCAGGGATTAATTTTCTTAAATATAATTGCACCAGCTTCTTTTATATTCAATAAGTATCCATATCTTTATCTCTTTGAACTAAAGATTTTGATTAACTGGAATGTTTGGGCGATGAAGAATTAATTTACAAGGCATTGTTGTCCAATAATGGTTCTTTAATACCCCAAAAATGGGCTATAGGTTCATTAACCTCTTACATCAACAATTCGATCGAAATCAACATCAAAGTCCTAACCTAAGGCACATCTGCACATTAGTTTATCAAAAACTTAATTGATTATCTTAATTCTGTATCGGGGAATATTCCTTGAATATTCTTAATTTATCATAATTATCTTTAATTAAATATTATTTGGCAATAAATGTCATTATTTATCCTAAAGTTGATTAATTGAATATGATGAATATTTAATTAATTAATTTAATTCTGCCACTTAATTATTTAATTAGATTTAATTGCATATATTCCTGATTTATATTGTTTTTATTTTGACAATAAATCAAAATTCCTGCAAACAATCAATTGAATATTTATTTAATTGATTTGAAATCAAAGTTGTCAAATTTAATGATTTAATTGGTATAAAGTTTGATATAATAATTGATTAACTCATAAATCAATTATTTTAATTCAAAATCAGTTAAGTGGAAAATAAATCACTTTATTTATTAAATTAATTCATATTAAATCAAGCACAATAAAAAAAGCAGTTAACTTTAAATCAACTTTCAATTTCAATTTGTTAACTTTCTAAACTCAACATATGATGATGAGTTGAAAAAGAGAACTAAACTCTATTTTGAGATAAAAACTATTTTTGCATGATTTTATGAGTTATTTATTCTTAATTTTTTGTTAACTCAAAAATCAACCCGAGTTTATCAAGAGTGATTTATGTTTTTTCTTATGCATCCTCAAACCCTAGATTTTTATAAAAACAAGGCTCAGCTCTTCATAATATATCCCTCAAGCTTTCAATTGTAATACCCCAAAAATGGGCTATAAGTTCATTAACCTCCTACATCGACAAATCAAACAAAATCGACATCGAAGTCCTAACCTAAGGCACATCTAAACATCATCGAATCTTAATTGATTATCTTAAATTCTGCATCGGAGAATATTCCTAGCAATATTCCTAATCATCATAATTATCTTTAATTTTATAATTATTTGGCAATAAATCACATTTATCCTAAAATTTAATTAATTAAATATTTTACATATTTAATTAATTAGATTTAATATTTGCCACTTAATTGTATAATTAAATTTAATTCTATCTATTATTAATTGTATTATTTAATTTTGACAATAAATCTAATATCATATGAATAATTGATTAAATTCTTATTTAATTAATTAAAACAAATTGTCATTATTTAATAATATAGTTTTTAATAAAAGTTTGATTAAATAATTGATTAACTCATAAATCAATTGTTTTATTTTTAAAAGCAGTTAAGTTGGAAATAAATCACTTTATTATTAAATTAATTCATAAATAAAACATGCACAATCATAAAAGCAGACAACTATCAATTATCAATTAAAGCTAAACTCTATTTTGAGTTAAAACTTAGCTTTTGCATATTTTTGTGAGTTAATTATCTTTTATTTAAAAATAACTCAAAAATCAACCTGAGTTATTTGAGTGATTTATGGCTTTTTTTTCCATGCACCTCCAAATCCCTGGATTTCTATAAAACAAGGCTCAGCTCTTCATAATTCATCTCTCAATCATCTCTCAAATTTGCATCCACAGGATCTCATAATTTTGCAAGCTTACTTTGCCAAAGTCATCTACGAATTGCACAATCATGTTGGAGAATTGAAATTGAAGAATCAAAGCTCTTGCGAATCGACATCTTTGTGAGATCAATCTTATTTTTGCATTCATATTGCATATCATTGTTAGATTAGCATTGCATATCAATTTTCAATAGCATTCATAGCATATCAAGTTTTCATTCTTATTGCATAGAAAATCCAAAAAAATAGATTAATTGCATTCATATTTCATATCTAGATCAATTGCATTCAAATCCTTCATTTAGGTGTCCTCTAGGTCACTGATCTCGATTACAATCTGAGAACATCAATCTCGCACCTATTAGAAGGCAGTAAATCGCTTGGTTAGATAGTTTTCAATTTTGCACGATTTTGATTATAGCTAACCTCTAATATTTTACTGAGTGTTGTGTCTACAAATCAGGTACAATTTTCACACACACATTTCTGGCGCCCACCGTGGGGCAACCCACCTTTACATGCTAGTTTTGATTTTTTTTGGGAGCTAAATCCCTCAAGCTTTCAAAGATTTAATTTTATCTCCCAAACGGCTTGGTTTTTTGGTCTGAAATTTTTTTTTCAAGTTGGTAAAATATCAGGGAAGTTTCGATAAAAAATTCAGAATTTTCTAAATTTTTTTGAATTTTTAATAATTTTTTTTTAATTTTTCATAAAAAATTAATTTTGGCGCAAATCATAATACTTTTTGGAAATTTTTACATTTTCTGAAATCTCTTCAAATTCTATAGGGGGTCTATTATTTGTGTTTTAAATTTGGATGCAATTAATTAGCTCAAATAGTCAATTTGCAAAAACTAGTCTATTTTGATAAAACGGGTCTCTAGGGCACAAATGAAGAGATTTTTTTAAAAATTTTACATTTTTGGAAAGCTCTCTATTTTTTAAAAATGCTCTCTATTTTTAATTTCTATTTTTGTGGCCAAAATCATATCAAATAAATTAGATCTTGTTGACTAGGTCAAATGCAGTGCAAAAAAATTAAAATTTTGTGATGGGTATGCACTTATTTTTCATATGATTCAATGCATGATATGAGTTGTCATTTGGATTAATTTATGATTATTATTGCTCCTAACAATTGATTTTTAGATCTAAGCCTAGGGTTTTCATAAGTTGAATATACCTTGCATATCTTGTTTGCTTGTTGGCTTGTTGGAGAGTTCGTAGCTTGCTTGCATAGTAAAGCTCAACAAAAATTGCTAAAAATCAGGTAAAATCTACTAAGCGCATTGCAAGGATCCCATGTATTCTCCTTCATCTAATAACATTTCGATTTGGGACTTAAAATAAATCTCTTATGTGTCAAACTTGTGTGCATCTTTTCATGCTTTTGATCTATTTCTACACACTTGCATAATTTGATACTAGGTTGTGATCCCTTAAAGATTCATTAAGTAGTCTTAGAATACGTGTGATTGATCTTGATTGCTATCTTAGGTTATTGAACTTTCTAATCTTTCGGCCCCTCATTTCCACCCTGTGGTTGCAATCTCAGCGCCATAAAGGGGAGAGGTCAACAGGACAAAAGCGTTAAGTGTTCCACTTGGCAACCCTTTTGTGCTTTTAGGAACTCACTTGTTTTCTAAGTGTGGGACTCATTTTTATCTTGTGTGAGGTGTTAAATGTTCCACCTTGTGGACTCATTTCATATTTGCTTTAAGTGTTAAGTGTTCATCTTTCTGCTTTTTGGGTACTTTTGGTAGATTTGCTTTCGGGAATATATCTGTGCTCACATAGTAATTAGGCCCTATGAACACTATTCATGATTCTTGAGAGATTGGATTCCTAGAGAAATCTTTCTTGATGATAGAATCCTTGTAGGTAGGGAGGATACTTAGTGCGTTTCACATTCAGCTTGGTTAGTGTGTCTTCTCTTATTGATCGACACTTTCTCTCTCCGGAGAGGTTGATAGATCACGTGGGGTTGATATCACGAGCTTTGGTGAATCAAAATTGGTTAGTGCATCTTCTCTTATTGATTGATACATTCTCTCCCCAGAGAGGTTGATAGATCATGTGGAGTTGATATCATAGACCTTGGTGGAACAAAACTTTGTCTTAGCGTGTCAGATTAATTTGCTTGCTTTGTTTGGGTTAAAAGTGAAAAGGTGTCAAAAACCTTGGATCTGGAGCCAAGTCCCCTTATGGTATACTATTGTGAGTCATCTTTAGAGAGGGTTAACCATAGCGGACAATCCCTTCATAAGGAAAATTGCGTTGACGGAATCTCAAGCGGTAATAGACATTTTTTCCATGGTAGTGACAGCCGCTATATAAATGTCCTTGTGGAAGAAATCTCCATGGGTATGGTTCATTGTTGGGTTGTCAGATCTCCCTAGCAGCTCTTGAAGATTAAGTTCTCGAACTGTGTCAAAACCCTGGTGCGCTGGGATTGAAGTTCACCCCTTTGAATCATAAAAGTTGCTGAGTCAAACCATTACTAAAAACCCTAGAGAGGCCAATTTTTCACTTTCAGGTATATGTGTGTTATTGCAAAACTTTTCAAAACATACACAATTAGTACTCTTAGGGATTAGCACAATTTGGTCACTTGATTGTTCATGCGCAAGGTTGCTTTTGCCCTTGTTCATTGTTTTCAGATGTGCTTGGAATCACTTGCTTGCTATTCTGCGTTCTTGTTTATCTACTTGGCTATTAAAAATGATCAAATCTGGTATAACCTTCAAAATCTGGACAGTACAATTTGCAAACAATCCAAAATTGAAGACTTTAAATTTTGCAAAAATTGATGTAAAATCTTTCTGGAGTTAAAAGTCATACGAGTTTTGTCAAGTGTTGTTTCAGTATTGCCCATCTGTCGTATGATTGAGAACCCAGTGTCGTACGAGTTTTCAAACCAGCAAATTCAAGAGAGTCAAAACCCTATTAGCAACTGTCGTATGAGTTTTGTCAACTATCGTTTCATTTCTACCCAACTGTCGTACGAGTTTAGCAACTGTCATTTCATAGACTTCCCAGTGTCGTACGAGTTTGCAGAGTGTCATTTGGAAAAATTTGAGAGAGTTGTCAGAAATTGTCAAATTGCAAGATATCCAATGTTTCCAGCCTAGTTCCAAAATCTGTCAAAAATATCATTGTGTCAAGAACAAATCAGTAGCTATTGAAAATTAGTACACATGTCTCAAAGAATCAGTACACATGAGGAAGAAATTCTGATCGCCGCTATGATGAAGCAGCTGCAAGCTATGCAAGTCCAGCTTGACAAACTTGAGAAAGAAAATGAACCTCTATACTCTTTTCCATTTGATAAAGACTTGTACATGTCACCAAGCCTCCGAAAAAAATTTGAGCAATATGATACCTCTTCCACGGAGAGTGACACATCTAGCTTTGGAGACTATGATGACTATGATGATAGACAATGTAATGATACCTATGACACCTTTGTTCCTAAGAGTCCTCCTCATCGTTCATTCCTGCTTACTACAAATGGGCCGTCACATTGGATAGATCATGATGGTGATCCATATGATTCTAATTTTGAAAGAGACTTTGATGGCTTTTGTGGACAATACCTTGATTATGATCCATCTACTACTACTGAGGACTATAAAATACATCGTGCTAGCTTGAAACGTCAATACTATAAGGATCTCTCCTCTAAGAACTCTCAGGCTCAAAATAAAGATTACACTCTCAAGCAAGATCATGTTAATGTTGGACCTTTGTGTTGTTATGGTTCCCTTCCATCCCCTACTTCCTCCAATACTCGTACATTTCCTAAAGCTTCTGAGTCTTTCAAATCTTTCACAAAACCTTCATTCGACACAAGCCCTGATACTTTTCATGTGGTTCCCTATAGTTATCCTCCAGGGCTACCTCTTAAAGAAACTCAAGCTATCCTTCACTTGGCTGCAAATACTTTCAATGATGATAAACCTAAAGAGCCTAAGCCTTCATATGCTATAATCCCTACTTCAGCTAGTCCTCCACCATCTTTTCCAAAGTCTTCCATACAATCCCAACATGCTTCCTTGTCCTTAGAAGTGGCTCCATGTCAAGAGGATTCCAAAAATGATGAAGAAAAGAACATAAAGAAAGATCAAGATCAAGAACCCTCCATGTCATCCACTCCCTTTCACGATGTTTCTTATCCACCTTAGGGTTCTTTTGATCATGTACCCCCTTTTTCATGCATTCCACCATGTCTTAAGTCTTCGCCTAAGAAAGATCAAGCTACTACTTACACTATTGAGCTTATTGACAATCAAAATAACCTTACTACGCTTGCGCTTTCCAAAGATGATACTTCCATTAAGGTTGGTAAAAATGGTGTTCCTTCCAATGTTAAGCCTATTGAAAAACAAGAGAAAAATTATGCACTTATGCTATCCGAAGATCCTTGTCAAGATCAAAGTCTTTCATCTTCTTGTTCTACCACTCCATGTTCACTTCCACTTTCTACTCTTCCTAAGTCTTTGCAAGCTTTGAACAATCCTATCAAAGAAGGTGCTCATATTCAAGATGTCCATGATTCTATTGAAAATTCTAATGCTCACTCTAAAGATGTTGATATCCTTGGTTGTCATATAGATGCTGATGAACTTATTGATTATCCTTTTGCATCTTCCACTTCCATCCTTGGACCTCTTCCACCACTACTAAGGGCTTCATGCCTTCCTTCCATCTTGGGTCCTTATGTCCCTTCACTTTCCCCTCCTAACTCTCCTGATTCACCATCCATCTTGGGTCCTTACATACCTCCATCTCCCATCTTTCCTCAAGATCAACATAGATGCATACCCTTGAATCTTTTTCATCCACCCACCCATCTAAACCAGTCATATCCTCCCTCTTCCACAAATCCCAAGTTTTTTAGAGGTAACTTGAATGTTCAATACAAGAAAAAGAAGCAATGCAAGAATCCATCAAAAAAAGAAGATCACCATGTCTCCTCTAATCGACACGGAGACATAAAGTCAAAAGAGATATCTAAGAAAAAAATTACAAGACAAGTATGGGTTCCAAAATTCATCATTGAAGATATTCTCTCTAGATCATCAAAAGGAAATAAAAAGCCTACGACTATATGGATTCCAAAGTCTCTCTTGAAAGAGTCTGGTGTTGAGAAAAAAGTGAAATTGACATTCAAGCTTCCAAAGGCTTCCACTTCATCTCCCTCCAAAAATATTCTTCCATTTCATATGCCTAAACCACAACCTCTGCTATCCATTCGCCATATTCCTTCACGTATTCCTTCATTCACAATTCTTCCATTCTCTCACCACCCTTGAAGGTATGTGTTGATGTTGAACTTTCCTTCCTTTCCATCTACCCTTTCACAATCCTTCCATGCATTATCCTTCTACCTCCTATCCTTTTTCCTCACTTGCCTATTCCTCCTATCTTCCAACCTCACTCGCTTTACATAAAACTTTATCCTCCATTTTTCTCTTTCATCTCCCTTTCCCTATCAGCATCTTTGAGCGTGTCATTTTGAATCCTTGGCATATCATGGTTTATCCTTTCAAGGAGAATTATCTAAAAAGCTTTCCTTCTTCCAAAAAATGAAATGAAAAATAAAATAAATTGAAAATGTGCCTTGGTGAAAACCTGGAAACATGCACCTTGGTAGCAAAAGTAAAGAGAAATAAATTCATCCTATGGTGAAAACCACTCCCTTGTGGCACCTTGGATAAGTACCATGATGAAAACTTGGTAATCAGGCATTATGTGTAGTTCTTCTACATATTTCATCCATTCCGTCTTCTCTCTTTGATCTTGACAATGTTGATGTATACATGAACATTTGACTATTTTGTGAGCTATCTTACGATGATCTTGCTTTCATTCCTTCCATGTTTACCCTTCATATCCATCTTCCTCCATTCATTTTCACCTATCACTATCCTTTTTCCCTTTGGTCTTGATCTAATAAAAAAAGAAAGAAAGAGTAAAACACAGTGCTATGAAGCCTCTTGACATGTCTACTCTTTTGGACTTCATCCTTTCCTGCTCTTGCATCACGCTTTTGTGACTTATCCTATGCTAGCCTTTCATTACTTGTCTAAATGTGCTTTACATGACAATTTTTCCCTAGCTTGGGTATTCTTGAGGAGTTTTCCCTTGAGGATTTCTTCCCTTCATTATCCTTTATTCTTTTGTCTTCCATCTCTTCCACTAGCTTGCCAATCCCTCTTGTTCTCTACCTTGCTAGACATTGGGACTGCACGATATGATCTTGCTTGGGAGTTTGCAATAGAAAAATATGCTATCAAGTATACCCAGTATCAGAACCAGTATCAGAACAATTATTAGAATCATTATCAGAATCAATATTAGAACTAGTATTAGAACAATTATCATAATCAGTATCAGAATTAGTATCAAAACTAGTATCAGAACAATTATTAGAATCAGTATCAGAACCAGTATCAGCACAAGTATAAGAAAAAGCATCTCATGATTAATCCAGCTCTATGGGCCTACAAAACAAGTATCAGAACACCTACAGGGGCTACACTTTTCACTTTAGTTTATGGGTCTGAGGTAGTACTACCTATTGAGGTCAAAATCCCATCACTAAGAATTAGAATGCATGGTCTCGTAACTGATGATGACTATAGAGCATCTAGGTTACAAGAACTGGAACTACTAGATGAGCGCAGACAAGCAGCGTATGATCATTTTAGAGTATATCAGAAAAGAATGTCTAGAGGCTACAACAAGAAAGTCAGACACAGAGAATTTCAAGTTGGTGATCTAGTCTTGAGAGAAAATCCTAAAAGTCAATCCCATCGAGAATGCAAGGGGAAGTTTGAACCCAACTGGCTGGGTCCCTTTGTAATCACTACTACTTTTGGCTCTGGTTCCTATCAACTCTCAACGATTGAAGGAGAACAGCTCTGAGAACCAATCAACATTCTCCATCTAAAGAAATTCTATGCTTAAAGCATTCAATCTATGGTAAAATGTCCTAAAAAAATCTTAAAAATTGGAAAATGTCCTGAAAAAATGAACATCTTGGTGAAAACCTAGCAATAGGCACCTTGATGATTCACAAAAAAAGTAAAAAATATCAAAAATTAAAAAAATTGAAAAAATACAAAATACAAAAAAAAAGAAAAAAAAAAGAAAAAGTGCCTTGGTAGCAAAAATAGAATCTCTACCAAGATGGTGAAAACCTGGCAAACGGGCACCACTTGTTCCAAACGTTCCATCTATCAGCACAATCTTGGTCTTTCCCAGCTTTCAGTCTTGCTTTAGTTGTACATATCACCTGGTTTGTTTCAACATTTCCAATTTTCAATAATTCAGTTTGTACACCAATCAGCTTGTGCGTCTATATCCTATCAATGTTCAAACTTGGGGGCAATCAATGTCATATCCTATGGCCTCCAATGTATCTTAGATGTATCCTATCCAATCAGAGTCCTTTGAAGCTTCAAGTTGAGTCAGTCAGTCAGTCTCGTCTCCAGAAAAGATTTTGCATCTACAACAACGCAATCAAACATCAAAACTCAACTAAAAACAATCTATGCTTTTTACATGCTTTTATCTCCTTGTATGCTTACTGATTCGCATTGAGATTTTTGCATATTGTGTCCCTGCGAGCTCTTCGATGATGTCCTTTACAGGATTTAGAGAGTGATGACTGGGGGCATAATCTTTTTTTTGTCTTCTGCTTGTATGTGAAAATCTAACAACTTTGGAAATTCCAGATTGAAATGGTGTCCGACTATAAGAGCCTCTATCTCGAATTGGATGGCCATGCGTACCTCGACCATTGATACCCAGACAATTCAAGGAAGTTTGATCTAACTATTGTCTTTTTGAGTAAGTTCTTTCTCCTACTGTGAAATGCAATCTTACCTAAGGATGTGAACGATAAAGGGTCACTATAGGTAATTCACATTGGATTTAGAATGATCTCTTGACTGTTTGATGTGTTTGCAACATAAGGCGTACTCAGGTCATTACGACGTTTATATTTTGATGCTTGTAAAAATTGCTATATCAAAATGGACATGATATTCAGGTCATCCTGGCGTTTGTGCCTTGGTGCTTATATCTAATCCTACATTCTGAAAACAAAATCAATATTCATATATCCATGGTTGTTGACCGGTGGGTGTTGTATTGGTTCTTGAGTGTTACAAATCAATATTCATATGTCTATGGTTTCATGACTAGTGGACATTGTATTGATTTATCCAGTTACCTAAAAGTTCAATGATGATAACAAATCGACATATGATCAATGACTAGGTCCTAGGTCTTAGGTTGCATTTCATTTTGCATGTCTCATTGCATTTTACATGTTTGCATGATCTCACAATGATTAAACGAACTTCAATGCTTAAATGATTCTTCAAATCGCATCTTCAAGTCTAACAAGAACTGAATCTCACACGAAGGTTCCTCTAATGAAATAGCAAGTAGAATTCTTTTTCAGGATCAAAATTCAAATCTGAGATCATTCATATTATTAATTGCTTGCATAATCAACCTTCAATCATCACAGAAATCTAGTATTCAACTTAACTGATTATCCAACATCAAACTATCAAAATTTCAACTTGGTCAACTATGGTCACCTCATGGTTTAACCTAGTCAAACTTAGTCTCCAGGACCTTCTAAACGATGCAGAATGTATTCTTGAACGTGTACAACCACTTTTCAAATCAATTAACATGCTTCTAAACTATCAACGCTGACTTTTCTTGTCAGATTTCAATTTTAATCCTGAAGGGGGCACGGTATTGCACATCAATTCAAAGTCTGTAAATCAAAATTCTATCGATCAAGTCTATCAATATCTTTCATCAGTGATCAAGACAAATAATCACGTCTAGTCGCTGATTCATCAAAAGTCCTCATCGCTCGGGGCAAATCTATCATCACTTGGGGCATATCAGATTCATCAAGATCCATATCAATCTAGTATTCTCCTAATCTTATAAACTGTATCAGTTTTTGCAACCATCAGATCATAGTGTTCTTTCCTTGGTTCTTCGGCAACTGAAGGGTTTGGATGTGATACCTGCTAGTTCTGCTAAGACAATCGCATCTAGAATGGGTCACTCACTTCTTTGCAATCCTAAGGTTTGGAATCAGGCATTTTGGACACTTTTTCGCAATCATAGGTTCATTTTCTGTTACAGTGAACATTATCTTTGGTCATTTAGGACCTATTATCTCCATATCAATTCAATATCAATCAGCTTCTGTCTCATATCAATTATCAATTTCAAACATCAGTTTCATATCTTTATCAAACACAGACTATCTTTGAACCACTGCGCTTCGCACAGTAATTCAAAGAGGGGAAAAATGTAATACCCCAATAATGGGCTATAAGTTCATTAACCTCCTACATTGACAAATCGAACAAAATCAACATCGAAGTCCTAACCTAAGGCACATCTAAACATCATCGAATCTTAATTGATTATCTTAAATTCTGCATCGGGGAATATTCCTAGCAATATTCCTAATCATCATAATTATCTTTAATTTTATAATTATTTGGCAATAAATCACATTTATCCTAAAATTTGATTAATTAAATATTTTGCATATTTAATTAATTAGATTTAATATTTGCCACTTAATTGTATAATTAAATTTAATTCTATCTATTATTAATTGTATTATTTAATTTTGACAATAAATCTAATATCATATGAATAATTGATTAAATTCTTATTTAATTAATTAAAGCAAATTGTCATTATTTAATAATATAGTTTTTAATAAAAGTTTGATTAAATAATTGATTAACCCATAAATCAATTGTTTTATTTTTAAAAGCAGTTAAGTTGGAAATAAATCACTTTATTATTAAATTAACTCATAAATAAAACATGCACAATCATAAAAGCAGACAACTATCAATTATCAATTAAAGCTAAACTCTATTTTGAGTTAAAACTTAGCTTTTGCATGTTTTTGTGAGTTAATTATCCTTTATTTAAAAATAACTCAAAAATCAACCTGAGTTATTTGAGTGATTTATGGCTTTTTTTCCATGCACCTCCAAAGCCCTGGATTTCTATAAAACAAGGCTCAGCTCTTCATAATTCATCTCTCAATCATCTCTCAAATTTGCATCCACAGGATCTCATAATTTTGCAAGCTTACTTTGCCAAAGTCATCTATGAATTGCACAATCACGTTGGAGAATTGGAATCGAAGAATCAAAGCTCTTGCGAATCGACATCTTTGTGAGATCAATCTTATTTTTGCATTCATATTGCATATCATTGTTAGATTAGCATTGCATATCAATTTTCAATAGCATTCATAGCATATCAATTTCATCTAGCATAGATTCATATCAAGTTTTCATTCTTATTGCATAGAAAATCTAAAAAAATAGATTAATTGCATTCATATTTCATATCTAGATCAATTGCATTCAAATCCTTCATTTAGGTGTCGTCTAGGTCACTGATCTCGATTACAATCTGAGAACATCAATCTCGCACCTATTAGAAGGCAGTAAATCGCTTGGTTAGATAGTTTTCAATTTTGCACGATTTTGATTATAGCTAACCTCTAATATTTTACTGAGTGTTGTGTCTACAGATCAGGTACAATTTTCACACACACATCAATCAATCGACATCCCTTGAATTTGCATACTTACTCTGGCGAATTGACATTTGAAGAATCAAGCTCTTGCACACAAGGTGATTGTGAGATTTTTGTTACTATTTTTGAGGGTTCATAGCATTCATTCATAGCATATGATTAATTTGCATATCATTCCAAATCATTCTAGATTAGTTTCATATCAGGTTTTTCATCTTATTGCATTCAAAATCCAAAAAAAAAGAGAGATTAATTTGCATTTCATCTTCATTGCTTTCAATCATTTAAATCTTTTGTTTAGGTGTTGCATTGTCACTAATCTTGGTTTGAATCTGAGAATACCATACTCGCACCTACTAGAAGGCAGTAAATCGCCTAGTTAGCTTATTTTATTTACATTGCAGATTTCTTGATTTGCTAATCTCTAATGTTTTACTGAAGTGTTGCGTCCATAGCTAGGTACAATTTTTACACACACATTTTTGGTGCCCACCCTGGGGCCCTGAAATGGGTTTCCATTATATTCTATCAAATTTCTATCATTTTTCTCAAACCCACGAACACAAGGTTAATTTTTATGAGTTTTGTGATAAATTTCTGGGCTGTTTTTCCAGAAATCCGACTGGTGTTTTTATTGGTACATGCACATATGACATGATACATATCCAAAATTTATATTTCTAGAAAGGTATTTGAGTTAGCTTTCATTTTCCATTTTATGAACCTGATTTTATGAAATATGACTGATATTTTTATTGATACATGCACATATGATATGATACAGATCCAAAATTTATATTTATGAAAATTTATTTGAGTTATCTTTCATTTTCCATTGGTTTGAATTAATTTTGTCTTGATTTGCAAAAGTTAAGATCATTTTAGTGAAGACTGGTCAGAACCTAATTTTATGAAATCCGACTGATGTTTTTAATGGTACATGCACATATGACATGATACAGATCCAAAATTTATATTTTTGGAAATTTATTTGAGTTACCTTTCATTTTCCATTGGTTTGAATTAATTTCATCTTGATTTGCAAAACTTATAATTAATTTATTTTAGACTGGTTAGAATCTGATTTTTATGACAACAGGTTTTTCGATTATCAAATGACATATTATCTTTGACTAACCTGATTTTCTACCATGTGGGGTTGACAAGTTGTGTTTTTTTTTTTAAATTTTTTTTTTTTATAATATTGGGTTGCATGTACAAGAATAGGTAAGTTTTTCATAATAGTGGTCTGCAGGTGCAGGTGCAGGTGCAGGTACATCTTGTGGATACAAAAGATAGAAGACAAATGCTCAAAAATTGCTAAAATAGGTAAAATCTACTAAGCGTGTTGTGAGGAACTTAGGTATTTTGTTCAATCTAATAACACTTCATTTTTGGGCTATAAAATGAACATAGATTTGTTTTTTTCATATCTATTACACATAGTAAATAGGCCCTATGAACACTATTTGTGGATGATCTAGAGAGAGTGGGCTTCATTTGCTTGTTCATGCATGCAAAGCTCTTCTTGACAACAGATCCCCTTGTAGGTAGGGAGGATACTGTGATTGTCTCACGTTCTACTTGGTTTGGTCCTTAGCTTTTGATTGATATGTTCTCTCTTCAAAGAGATCGATAGACATAGTTGTTGACATCACAAATCTTGGTGAGATAATTTTAGTCTTAGCGTGTTGGATTAATTTGTTTGCTGTGTTTGGGTAAAAGTAATAAGGCTAGAGGATTATGCTCTACTCCCTTTTTGGGTAGTATTAGAAACTCAAATCCTTTGATTTGGACCAAGTCCCCATGTGGTATCTTTTGTGAGTCACCTTTAGAGAGGGTTAACCGTAGTGGACATTCCCTTTATTGGGTCAACCACGTGGATGAAACTTTAAGCGGTAATGGCCATTTTCATTGTGGTAGGAACATCCGCTATATAAATGTCTTTGTGGAAGAAATATCCACAAGTGTGGTCTCTTGTTGGGCTGTCAGATCTCCCTACCAGCTCCTGATTGATTAAATTCTCAGACTATGTCAAAACCCCGATGTGCCTGGATTGGAGTTCTCCCTCTTGAGATCACAAAAGTTTCAGAGTCAAACCATT
Source organism: Chamaecyparis obtusa (assembly GCA_027943335.1). NCBI lineage: Eukaryota > Viridiplantae > Streptophyta > Pinopsida > Cupressales > Cupressaceae > Chamaecyparis > Chamaecyparis obtusa. The sequence goes on from BSBK01002189.1 coordinate 2,412,277, forward strand.
ACTACAAACCCTAGTGAGGCCAAATTTTGCATTTTCTAGGACTATGTGCCTTATTGAAAAACTTTTGAGAACATACATAAGTAGTATCCCTAGGAATTAGCAAAATAAGTCACTTGATTATTCATGTGCATGGTTTCTTTGTCCCCTGTTCATTATTTTCAGACGTGCTTGAAATCACTTGCCTACTATTCTACGTGCTTGTTTATCTACTTAGTTATTGAAAATGAACAATCCCAAAATGAACTTCAAATCTGGATAGAAAAACTTGCAAACACACTAATTTTGAAAACTGAGAAATTGTAAATCTGACATAAAATTCCTTTCTTGAGTCAAAAGTCATCCCACAAGATCATAAAGTCATACTTTTTTCCCCTTTGTTGCATCAAAACCCTTGGATTGTCATATAAGAGGTTGTATATTGTCGTATGAGTTTTGTCAAAAATCACAAGCAAAAATAAAAAACCTGCCATCAACTATCGTACGAGCATTGCAATTGTCCTACAAGTCTTGTCGATTGTCGTGTCAGAGCCTACCCAGACTCATATGATCTTGGAGAAAGTCATATGAGAATTTTGAAAAATTGCCAGAAAACTCCCAAATTTGTCAAAAATTTGGTTTTTACAGCCTACTTCCAAATTCTATCAAAATATTCACTGTGTCAAGAATAGAGCAAAAACTAGAAAGAATCCAATCTATTAACCCAAACTGGTCTCTTGAGTTTGATCTAGCCTTCTGATTTATCGGTTTGATTCCTTTTTCATCTTGTGTCAAAACCTTGTCAAAATCATCTTCAATTCAATCTTCAAACAAAAATGGCTAAGTGTTGTGAGCTCGTGTCTGCCATCTTTTGGGTGTCTACCCATACTACTAGGGCACAATATCCTTCATTTACATCCAATCTATCTTCAATCAATCCAATCTTGACAAGGTTGCATCATTCGATCTTCTTGAATCAAATCATTCCTCAGTTGTCTTCATCTTTCTCTTTTGCTTCACCCAAGGTTAATGGTGGAAACTAGAGCTTCATCATAGTGAAAACAATGAGAAAAACCCAGATTCTCTTTAGCCACATCTTCTATGATTGCTGAGACATTTCATCAACCTTTCGACACAACTAAATTTGTAGAAGACACTCTTGGAAATATTTACTTGATAGGTGGCTACATCACTCCTCCTGCATCAATCCATGGAGGTCATCAAGTTACTACCCCTACATCAATCCACGCAGGTCATCAAGAAACTCCTCATTGATCAATCCTTGGTAGTTCTCTTAACAACACTATGTCTCAAGTAGGAGGTGCAAGCCAAGGGTCCCAAGGAAATCAATCCCAACATGGTGTGGATCAAGAACCCACACCTTCTAAAATTTCTCAATATCAAAATGATGATAACTTCAAGAAAATGATGAGGCATTTCTTAAAAGAAGAAAAGGAGACATAATTCCTAGAGTTGGCTCGCCAATGGGCTAAACTTCCTCCAAACTTTAATGTTGAAGATATCATCACACATGAGGAATAAACTCCTATCATGACCATGATGAAATAGATGCATGCCATGCAAGTCAAGCTCAACAAACTCGAAAAAGAGAAGGAACCTAAGGAGTTATCCATGGAAGCTCTATGCCCTTTTCCATTTGATAAAGACTTGTACATGCTGCCATTCCCAAAAAGAGTAGAAATACCTAAATACAATAAATACGATGGAAAATATGATCCCCAAGATCATGTGAGAGAATTCTATACTCAATCCATGGATTTCATGCATGAACCAACCTACTTAATGCATCTTTTCCTATGATCTCTGGGAGGAGCATCCATTCATTGGTTCTCAAAAATGCCTCCAACAATCAAAACTTTTGAGGAGTTGATCAAGCTATTCTATCAACAATACTACTACAACATCCAACATCTGGTCACTATGATCGACATCTGCAATCTAAAACATAACTCAGGAGAATCATTCCTAACTTTCCTCAACCGATGGAGGAAATTTTTTGTTCTATATGCTAGACCCATTCCAGAAACTGAGAAGCTGTAAATTTGTATCAACAATCTTGTTCTAGAAATCAACTACCATTTACAAATGCAAAATCATACATCCTTTGATAAAATGGTAGAAAATGCAATCAAAATTGAGAAAGTACTTGTACAAAAAGGAGACATATCAATTCAAAAGGACAAGTATGAATCTGGATCTAGTTCCAAAGACAAAGGTAAAAACTAGAACAAGAATAAAGGCATCATCACAGATGGCATTGTTGATAATATCTGTGCCCCATCTAAGACACTCGCTTTCAATCTCACTGTTGGTACCCAAGCCATCAAAGCTTTAGTAATAAAAGTGGCAAAATCAAACAAGAAGCCATCTAACTACCAACCTTGGGCTACAGATCCTAAATGAAAGTTTACTCCTCTTGGATAGTCCTTGGAATCTGCCATGAAAACTCTATTGGGAAACAAAATCATCACATTGCCTGAGATCCGACCATTTGATCTTGAACCTAAACCAAAATGGTGGAAAGAGAATAATTTTTGTGACTTCCATCGAAACAAGGTTCATAAAACCAATAACTGCATATGCTTGAAGCATCTCATACAAGACAAAATTGATAATGGAAAAATTGTAATTGACAATCATACAAGCAATAATGATCATACAACATTCATAGAACCATTTCTGAAGCATAATCAAGGAGATTCATCTTCTCAGCCTAATATGGGTGCTAAATTCAATTACGCCTACTTTGGAAACAATGTTGTCATAAACATGGTTGAAACTTGCTTATCTGAACATTGTAATGTCATCACCATTGTAAGAAAAGATAGAGATAATCAATCAGAAAATCCAGTTACCCGATCACAAGCTCAGGCACATCTACAAGGACAAATCTCAGATTCATCAAATTTCCCTAAGATGCCTTTCAATCTTTCATCTGCTTCTAAATAGAGGGCTGCCTCTAAATCATCAAATTCTAAAGACACGAGACCAACATCATATAGTATTGTCCAACAACTCCAGCATACCAATGCAAAAATATCAATGTTTGAGTTGCTTCGGATATCTCCCGCTCATCGAGCGATTTTGGATAAAGCTATGCTCGGTTCCAATGTTCCTGACAATCTTGATCTAGAAAAATTTTAGACTATGGTTGGTCATCTGACATCACCCTAGTATATCTCCTTTTTAAAGGAAGATGAAAATTCCTTGAGTCATCCACATAACCAGCCCTTGCACATTGAAGTCTTAATCGAAAATCATCGTGTCAAACACATGTTGATAGATGGAGGCGTTGGTCTCAAATTTTTTTCTTATAGCTTGATCACACAGTTGGGATTATCTGAAGCTACCATGGATCCTAAAAAGAAGATAACTATCAAGGCATATGATGAACAAGAAAGATCTTCCAAAGGAACAATTGTCTTACCTATCAGAACATGGCCATTTATTAGAGACATCACATGCCAAGTTCTTGATCTACCTTTGGCTTACAACATCCTTCTAGGGAGACCCTGGATACATGAAATGAGAGCTATTCCTTCCACATACCATCAATGTGTGAAATTTCCTTATGAAGGAGTAGAGGTGATGATTTTGGCTGATCTATCTACCACTTGCAATGCATTGAAAGAAAGTGTTGATAAACTTGTTCCTAATAATAGAGAATCTTCCACTCAGAAGCTAGACATTGCATCAACTTCCAAGATAGAAGAACTTGCTAAAGAAGTCAAAATCAAAGATAATGGCATAGGAGAATACACAATGGAACCTATTTTATCTTTCACATCTCTCCCATTGTCCCCAAAGTCTTATGGAAAAAATTCTGACAAAATGAAACTCACAGCTAAAGAATCCTAGGTTATATTTAATGGAAGCTTTGCCACAGATCAAGTATCTAAACAAGAGTTTGAGGAGGAAGAAGTTGTTCTAGGATGGTTATACAAGGATGAGTCTCAATCCCAATCAGTCCATAAATGTGACTCAACTTCAAGAAAAAATCCTCAGAAGTCATATGGACCAGGAGATAGATTGATCACAAAAATGGGATAAACTAGAAAAGGACATCTAGGACTACAAGGTAAGGGTCTTCTATCACCTCTTGATCATCGTGGCCAAAAAAAAAAGAATACAATAGGTCTAGGATATTAGAAGAAGCCTTTATATCTTAGAAAAAACTCTCCACATGTCTTAGAATAGATTGAATTGTCAGCAACAATTCAACCAAAGGAAGAAACACCACAATCTGATAGTGATGATTCAGAAACTACTGATGAGCTCATTCCTTTTGAGAATTTTCCCAAAGAAATACTAGACCTCCTCAAAGATGAAGAGAAAACTAAGGAGAACATCAATGTAGTAGATACACAAGAACCTACTATGGAACAAAAGACAGTTGCACCACAAGAACTAGCTGATCTTGAGGGAAACCAAATAGACAAGGAGGAAGGTGGCAGCTATTCTGAGACAGATTCTCATGAGTATGAATTCAAATCAGAATCTAAGGGTAACCCTTCTTGGGGTATCCATCCTGACTTTACACATGTTTTCAAATTTCCTAGAGGCATAGATGAGGAATCAAAGGACTATGAATGGGGAGTGGTGCAAGAGCACCCTCTACCACTTGAATACTTTTGGAAATTGTTAACTCTTGATGCATCTAATAGGAGCTTGAGGAATCTAAATAGATTAGAATTTTCTCATCTTTAAGATCTAAATGTAAGACCTAGTTACAAGTTTGGCCATTTATAAGCCACTTGATATACTATGGTCATTGGGATCAATAGATGGTTGTTCCTAGGATAGCTAGTTGTTTAGGATTGTTTTCAAATAAGGAAACTTAAGTTTTTGAATGCTTAAGTTTGTGATGAGCCATATTTCTCTCAGGTTGCATGATTGCAACTGTTGCTAAATGCAACTGCATCTCAGTTTAACAAATGATTGTTGAACTTTTTGTAATCCTTCTCCAATGGCTAGGTGGTTACAAAAGTAGTGTAAAGCCATTAAGAATGGCCTTCATAGCCCTCACAGGTGGGTGGAAGGCCACAATATGTAATTTTCTTTTGGCTCTCATAAATAAAACAACAATCATTTTCCTACAAATTGGGACACACCAGTGAATTATACATCTCCATATGGGTCTGCAAATACATGAAACCAGTTTAGTTGGAAAGGCCCGTGAACCAGCCTTCAAATGCATTTGGTTTGAGGAAAATCCATTGCCCATAATAGTAGTTATCAAGATTTCATTTCCTGTAGACCGTGTTTTGGCTTAACCTTAAGACTGTCATGCGGGTTTTCTTTTTTGGAGAAATTCCACCATGAGATTCACCTGATCTTGGTTTGGATGCTTCCTATTAGTATGCCTTTAGAGACTCTTCAAGTGTTAGGTAGGTGTTTGCAGGGAGATGGGTGTTTGATCAAGCCCTAGGAAGATACCCTTAGTGTGCACCAGTGATGAATGCACTTATGTGCATATCAAAGAGCTAGGCAATCCTAGAGATTCCTAACTCGGGAATGAGGGATTTCTAGATCTTCTTTAGGCACTCCATTCTATCTAAGAAGAAGACACTATCATTTTGTGCACTTGCCTCTTTAAAGGAGCCGGAGTTCACTCCTTGTCTTGTCTATAGTCACCCAATTTCCAATCTAATGTGACATCCAAACTTTGATGTCAATGTGTGTAGAGGTGTATTCTTTGGGGGTATTCAGTCTTGGAAACCCATGGTCCTTGAAACAGAAGGTATTCATTTTTTAAAACCTGAATCACATATTGTTTGGGAAGTTCAAGATATAGGGTGATTGGTGTTAGAGTATGAGGTTTCTAGTTTTTATCAAGATTATCCATTTATGTCAGTGAAAAGATTTGGTGTTCTTATGATTGAATGTGTCTTGAAAGGGGACAACCTAAACCCCCATGTTGTGTGAGAATTATTAAAACTAAACTCAACAGTAATGTTGAATAGAGCCATAAGTCTTTGACTGTCCAAAGTCACCAAACACAGTAACAATCAAACTTGATTGATTGGAGGTATTCATTAAGATCCAAATTAGGTTCCCTGACATCAGTATAGATTCCATTAGTTGCTACACAATTTGGTGTGTCTCCTAATCATCTGCTCACTTAGGATTGATACTTTGAAGTTGTATAGTCCATCCATTTATGGATTCCTTGCTATTGTTTGTCACCCATAGAATCATGGGGAAAGATTGTAGAAGTATTTGATGTTCTTGTTAAAGGTGTAGAGTTAGGTACTTGAGGGAACAAATTTTAAGGAATGATACATAGAGAGACATAGAGATGCAATGAGTAATGGATGAAGTAGAAAGGCTTAGGGAAGAGCTTCATAAGAAGACTAGTGGTAACTCTGAAAATGTTGAGGAAGGAGTGAGGAAGAACCCCTTTAGCAGGAAGAAGAAGAAGTTCCTACAGATCAGAGGCTACTAGTGAAGACTCTCAAATCCATGGAGAGAAGAACCAAGGACTCTAAGCTTGAATTAACCACTTATGATGGAAAGATGGATCTTGATGCTACAATGGATTGGGTGGATGCCCTATCAAGTTTCTTTGATTGTGAAGATATCCCTGAGAATTAGAGGATAAAGATTTCCAAGTCTAGACTCAAGGGCTCTGCACTTATGTGGTGGAACTTCACCCAAGATGATAGAGTGAAGAGTAGAAAGAAATAGATCAGCACTTGGAAGAAGATGGTGAGAAAAATCAAGGAAGCATATGTCCCTGAGGACTTGAAGTCCAACTCCATAAAAGGAGGATGAGTTTGAGATAGAAAGAGATGAATGTCTCATCATATACTGAATAATTTTAGAGGCTTATCATGAAGACCAAGATGATAGAGCCAGAATGTGTAAAACTTGCAAGGTACATGAAAGGTTTGAAGATCTCTATTCAAGATGAATTGAGCCTAGTCAATCCTACAATAGTAAAAATTTTATTTCAATTAGCATTAAAGGTGGAGGAGAAATTCAAAAGAAAACAAGACCAAGTGAATAAGGGAAGGGGCAGTAGCAACAACAGTAATAACTTTAATAAAAATTTTAGAGATAGAGGTAACTCATGGAGTAGGGGATAGTCCAACAATAGTAGTAGACCCTCTAATCAAAATCAGTTAGAGAGGAATGAGAACAATGCTAGAGGAAACTCTAGAGGTAGGAGACCCTTTGGTAGAGGGAGAGGGAATGGTCCCTTAAGATGTTACCATTGCAATCAGCTTGGAAACCATGTTGGAAGATGTCCTGAGAAGGGGTGCAGTAATTAGGGAGAAAGGAGAACTCAACTAATTCATGAAGACAACCAAGGTGGCATTCCAAATCTGAGAGATCTAGATCTAGAAGAGGGCACAAGTCTTATAATGAGACAAACCTTCTTGCAAGTACCATAGACCATGGAGCCATCCCAAAGAAAGAACTTATTCCAGAAAAAGATAAAGTTCCAAGGAAAGGTATGCAATTTACTTATTGATTCCAGTTCAATTGAAAATATGGTTTCTAAGGAAATGACACAAAATTTAAATTTGAGTAAAACCCCTCATCCTTGTCCCTATCATGTATCTTGGCTCACCAAAGGACATAAAACCTTGGTGACTGAACAAGCATTAGTAGAATTATCCTTAGGTGACTATAAAGACAAAGTCTTGTGTGATGTCATCAAAATGGATGCTTGCCACCTCTTGTTAGGAAGGCCATGGTAGTATGATGTGGATGCCACACATAAATAGAGGAAGAATATGTGTACCATTATAAAGGAAGGAGTCACCTACACCATGAAACCAATACCAGATCAAAAAGCCAACAAGGAGTCCACTGTGGTAGTTGTTAGTAGGAAGGAAATGGAAAGAACATTGAGGGAATCAGATAGTGAAGGGTATGTGTTGGTTTTCAAACCCAAAGACAATGACGTCTCTAAAAAGATAAGAGCCATGCCAAGTGAAATAAAAGAGTTGCTGGATAAATACAAAGAGGTAGCCACAAATGAACTGCCCTCTACCCTCCCACCCTTGAGAGATGTTACCCATCAAATAGACCTCATGCTAGGTGCTTCACTACCTAACAAGGCACCTTACAAGCTGACCCCTGATCAGAATGTTGAAATTTCAAGGCAAATCAAAGAGATGTTAGAGAAGGGATTGATACAAAAGAGCTTAAGTCCTTATGATGTCCCATCAGTCCTAGCACCTAAAAAGGATGGGAAATGGAGGCTTTGCATAGATAGTAGAGCCATCAATAAAATCACAATCAGATATAGATTCCCCATTCCAAGGATAGAAGACTTAGTAGATCAACTTGGAAATGTTGGTTACTTCTCAAAGATAGATCTCAAGTCCGGTTATCACCAGATCAGAATAAGATTGGGGGACGAGTGGAAGACCACCTTTAAGACAACTAAAGGCTTATATGAGTGGCTTGTAATTCCATTTGGACCAAGCAATGCACCTAGTACATTCACGAGACTCATGAATGAAATATTCTCTAATTTTATTGGCAAATTTGTTGTTATTTATCTGGATGATATTTTGATTTTCAGTAGTAGAGAGTAGCATTTGGACCACTTGGAGCATGTGTTGAGAAGACTTCATGATCAAAAGTTGATCATCAATTTGGAGAAGTTCACATTTATACAAAAGGAACTCACCTAGTTGGGATTTGTCATATCCAAAGGAATGCTGAAAATGGATCCGGACAAAGTAGAGGCAATTGTAAGTTGGCCAACTCCTAAAACCAAAGGTGATGTGAAAATTTTTCATGGTCTTGCTACATTTTATAGAAAGTTCATTAAGAACTTTAGTCATGTATGTGCTCCAATGTTGGATACAATCAAAGGGGGTAGGAAAACTAATTTTTTTTGGACTAAAGAGGCTGATGATGCTTTTCAATATTTGAAAAATAGAGTAGCACAATATCCTATCCTAAATTTGCCTGATTTTAAGAAGGTTTTCACTATGGAAATAGATGCAAGTAACCTAGCAATTGGTGCTATCCTAAGTCAAGAAGGGAAAGCTATAGCATTCTTTTCTAAAAAATTAAATGATGCAAAGAAACAATACTCTACTTATGATCTTGAGTTATATGCTGTAGTACAGGCCCTCAAGAAATGGAGGCACTACCTCCTCCCTAAAGAATTTTTTATCTACATAGACAAGATTATTGTCAAACATATCAAATGGATGGACTAGTTGTAGTCCTATACCTTCACAATAAATCACAAGAAAGGACAAGAAAAAAAAGTTGCAAATACTCTTAGTAGAAGAGTAGGTTTGGTAGAAGAAGTTCAGTTTTCAAGCATGGGAATTGATTCTTTGAAACACCTATATGCAGATGATTCAGATTTTGGTGAAGCCTACAAGGCTTTCACTACTCTGTCTAACAAGTACCATAATGACTTCACATAATATCTAATTCAAGATGGCCTTTTGTTTAAAAGTGCCCAACTTTGTATCCCGAAATGTTCAATGAGAACAAATATCATAAAGGAGAAACACTATGGAGGTATGAGTAGTCATTTTGGCATAGACAAGACCATCAAATTGGTGAAGAGGAGTTACCATTGGCCCAAGATGATTCTTGACACCAAGAAGTTTGTTTAGTCTTGTACAATCTACCAACAAGCCAAAGGAGTTACTACAAATCAAGGACTCTATCAGCCTTTACCAATACCTTCCAGGCCATGGGAGTCAATATCCATGGACTTTGTCATGGGTTTACCAAGAACCAAGAAAGGATTTGATAGTATTTTTGACATTGTGGACAGATTCAGGAAGATGACACACTTTATCCCTTGCAAGAGCACCAATGATGCTTCTCACATTTCACAAGTCTTCTTCAAGGAAGTGGTTCGACTTCATGGACTGCCTAAGACTATAGTTTCAGACATAGATGCTAAGTTTCAAGGAAAATTTTGGAAAACACTCCACAAGAAATTGGGCATGAATTTGACATATAGTTTAGCATATCATCCTCAAATGGATGGCCAAAAAGAGGTAGTAAATAGATCTTTGGGAAATCTATTATGATGCCTCACCAAGCAGCCCTCACAGAGTTGGGATGTCATCTTGCCTCAGGCAAAATTTGCATTCAATGACTCCATCAATAGATCTAGTGGGAAAAATCCTTTCCAAACAATTTATGGACTACATCCTAAAGGACCATTGGAGCTTATAGATCTACCTTCTAATTTCAAAATCAGTGCCCAGGGAGAAGACTTCGCTAACTTCATTTCACAAGTGCATAAGTGAAAGAAAAATTGGAACACACCACTGTCAAGTACAAAGCCAACGCTGATAAGAAAAGAAGGGAAGTTCATTTTCAAATAGGGGATAATGTATGGGCTTATCTCAGACTAAAAAGACTTCCTACGGGCCAACATACCAAGCTCCATATCAAGAAAGTAGGCCCATGTATAGTCCTGCACAAGATGGGTGAAAACACATACAAGATCTCTCTTCCCCCTACACTTTCTATTTCTCCTATCTTTAATGTTGAAAATCTTACTCTTGTTAAAGGTGATGTAGGTACCTCTGACACACAGGACAACATTGATACCTCTTGGGATGACACCTATGTTACAACCCTTCCACCAAGCACATCAGTTCAGCTAGAGAAGATCCTTGCCACTAGGGAATGGAAGAAGACCCGCAAGAAGACCTACATGCAGTATTTGGTTAAGTGGATGGGACTTCTAGATATAGATGCCACATGGCTGATAGAGGAGTAGATCAAAGCCCATAGATCCACCTTAGACCTCCTCAAATCAAGTAGGAACTTGAGCTCTATTTCTCACGGGGAGTATGGGGCAGGAGCACCCTCTACCACTTGAACACTTTTGGAAATTGTTAACTCTTGACGCATCCAATAGGAGCTTGAGGAATCTAAATAGATTAGAATTTTCTCATCTTTAAGATCCAAATGTAAGACCTAGTTACAAGTTTGGCCATTTATAAGCCACTTGATATACTATGCTCATTGGGATCAATAGATGATTGTTCCTAGGATAGCTAGTTGTTTAGGATTATTTTCAAATAAGGAAACTTAAGTTTTTGAATGCTGAAGTTTTTGATGAGCCATATTGCTCTCGGGTTGCATGATTGCAGTTGTTGCTAAATGCAATTGTATCTCAGTTTAACAAATGGTTGTTAAACTTTTTGTAATCCTTCTCCAACGGCTAGGTGGTTACAGAACTAGTGTAAAGCCATTGAGAATGGCCTTCATAGCCCTCACAGGTGGATGGAAGGCCACAATATGTAATTTTATTTTGGCTCTCATAAATAAAACAACAATCATTTTCCTACAAATCAGGACACACCAGTGAATTGTAGATCTCCGTACGAGTCTACAAATACATGGAACTGGTTTAGCTGGAAAGGCCTGTGAACCAGCCTTCAAATGCATTTTGTTTGAGGAAAATCCATTGACCATAATAATAGTTATCAGGATTTATTTTCTTGTAGACTGTGTTTTGGCTTCTCCTTAAGACTACCACATGGGTTTTCTTTGTTGGAGCAATTCCACCATGAGATTCACCTGATCTCAGCTAGGATGCTTCCTATTAGTATGCCTTTAGAGACTCTTCAATTGTTAGGCAGGTGTTTGCAAGGATATGGTCATTTGATCGAGCCCTAGGTGGATACCCTCAGTGTGTGCCAGTGATGAATGCACTTGTTTGCATATCAAAGAGCTAGGCAATCCCAGAGAATCCTAACTTAGGATTGAGGGCCATCTAGATCTTCTTCAGGTGCTCCACTCTATCTAAGAAGAAGATGCTATCATTTTGAGAACTTGCCTCTTCGAAGGAGCTTGAGTTCACTCCTCGGTCTGTCTATAGTCACCTGATTTCTAGTCTAATGTGACATCCAAACTTTGATGTCAATGTGTGCAGAGGTGTTTTCTTCAGGGGTATTCAGTCTTGGAAACCTGTGGTCCTTGAAACAAAAGGTATTCATTTTTTAAAACCTGAATCACATATTGTTTGTAAAGTTCAAGATATAGGGTGATTGGTGTTAGAGTATGAGGTTTCTAGTTTTTATCAGGCTTATCCATTTGTGTCAGTGAAAAGCTTTGGTGTTCTTATGATTGAATGTGTCTTGAAAGGGGACAACCTAAACCCCCATGTTGTGTGGGAATTATTAAAACTAAACTTAACAGTAATGTTGAATAGAGCCATAAGTCTCTGACTGTCCAAAGTCACCAAACATAGTAACAATCAAACTTGATTGATTGGAGGTATTCAGTAAGATCCAAATCAGGTTCCCTCACATCGGTATAGATCCCTTAGTCTCTGCACAATTTGGTGTGTCTCCTAATCACCTACTCACTTAGGATTGATACTTTGAAGTTGTATAGTCCATCCATTTATGGATTCCTTGATGTTGTTTATCACCCATAGAATCATGGGGAAAGATTGTAGAAGTGTTTGATGTTCTTGTTAAAGGTGTAGAGTCAGGGGTTGAATACTCTATATAAAGAGTTAAGAAAATTAGTGATCATAGAACCTACACTTGATTGCTCTAGACTAGGCATAGAGAGTTAAGAAAATTAGTTAAACTAGTTACTGAATACCCTTGGCTATTACATTAGGGAGCCATTCCAGAGAAAGATGAGCTTATCATAGAAAAGCATATTGATGTTATTCACTAATATGCACCTAAACCTAACATGAGTCTAGAGAAAAATAATGAACTTAATGAGTCTGATCCACCGATGGATGAAGTGGACTCCCACAATAACATTGAGCCTGTTCACAAATTGAATGTTTTGAGTTGTAATATCACCTTTGAACTTGAGAATCAGGTTAGGACCAATGATGACAGATCCATATCTATAAACACTATTTCCCAATCCTTCCCCACTTTGACTATCCAACATCGCAAACTTCTTGACAAAACCTCCACAAATCTGAGCCAAGGTATCTATACTTTTCCAAATGACTATGCCCTTTCTTACTACCTCAATGCAGTTGAGCTATGATGACTTCCATCAATGAACTAAGTGTTAGGATGATAGAGTCAGACATCAAGTATCTTATCCAAAAGAATAAAAGTAAAAATAAAAAGAAAAAGAGTTTTGAGGTTGAAAACCACTTTGTGGCAGTCTAAGAACCTACAAAAGTAAAGATAAATGACGTATCCAAAGGTGAAAACCTCTCGGAGGTGCCTAAGGATGAGATGTTTGATGTCCTTCTAAGTCATTTATAGGACAAATCTCCAGTATTGATTGAACCCACTCAATCTATCAACTTGTGAATAAAAGAAGAACCATATTTGATTCATGTAGCACAATCCTTATCAGAAGAAGAAAAGAAAAAATTTACTACATTCCTAAGAGAAAAGAAGATCAACTTTGCATGGAAATATTTAGATATGCCAGGGTTGGATCCTGATCTTATAATGCACCATTTATCTATAGCTCTAAGAGTCAAACCTGTTAAGAAAAAGTTGAGAAAGATGCATCCACATGTTGCACTCTTTGTCAAAGCTAAATTAGAGAAACTACTAAAAATTGGATTCATTCACATTATTGATTATGCAGAATGGATCTCTAACATAGTTCTAGTATCAAAACTAGACAAATCTATAAGAGTATGTACAAATTTTAGAGGTGTAAATAAGGCATGCCCTAAGGATGATTTTCCATTACCAAATATTCATATGATAGTGGACATGAATGCGGGCTTTGAGATGTATTCTTTAATTAATGGTTTTTTTGGATACAACCAAATAAAAATTGCTCTCGAGGATCAAGAGAAAACTGCTTTCACATGTGTGTGGGGTACCTTCTGTTGGAATGTCATGCCATTTGGGCTTAAGAATGCTGGTGCTACATATTAAAGAGCTATGACATCTATCTTTCATGACATGATGCATTGCACCATGGAGGATTATGTTGATGATACTTTAGAAAAATCTATGATAAGGTCTGAACATCTAAATGATTTGAGAAAAATACTAGATTGAATGGAGAAGTTTAGTCTTAGACAAAAGTCTAAGAAGTGTGCTTTTGGTGTCACTTTTGGAAAGCTCTTAGGCTACATTGTTTCAAAGAAAGGAGTTGAAGTAGATGCAGAAAATTTTTAAGCTATCATGGAGATGCAACCTCCTAAGAATATTAGCCAAATGAGAACATTACAAGGAAGAGTTCAATCAATTAGATGCTTCATATCTCAGCTAGCAGATATATCACAACCTTTCACGAAAACATAACATAAAGGTGTGAATTTTGCATGGAACGATGAATGTGAAAAGAACTTTAATCATATCATGAAATATCTATCAAATCCTCCTATTTTGATGCCTCCTATTCAAGGGAAGCCATTGATCTTATATGTCTCCACCATAGATACTTCACTGAGGGCACTGCTAGCACAACATGATGAGAACAAGAAGGAAAGAGCTATATACTATATTAGTAGGACATTGGTAGTATATGAGAAGAACTATTCAATGATTGAGAAAGCTTGTCTGGCTATGATCTTTGCATCACATAAATTGAGACATTACATGTTAGCTCATACCACACATTTGGTAGCTAAGATTGATCCACTCAAGTACCTACTAAGCAAAGCTGCCCTCACAGGTAGATGAGGTAAATGGGTGATGCTATTAAGTGAGTTTGACATTAAATATGTTGAAAGAAAAGCTATTAAGGGAAAAGTTATTGTTGATCAATTGGTTGGCACACCTTTGTTTGATGATACACCAATGCAAATGGAATTCCTAAACTCCTCTATCATGAATCTTTCTTCTAGAGCATGGAAGTTATTCTTTGACAGTTCCTATACACAGAATGGATCTAGAGCAGGCATATTGTTCATCACTCCTCAAGGATACTCAATCACTAAAGCATTCAAAATAAAGTTTTCTTGCACAAACAATATTTTTGAATATGAATCCATTCTTAACGACATGAAAATAACAATTGAGTGGAGGATAATAGAACTACACATTCATGGAGACTCACAACTTATAATCCACCAAGTCAATGATGTGTATGAAAGATGGAAAACTAATCCCATAAAAAAGAATGGTAGATGATCTAAAGAAATATTTCATATCTATCACCTTTGAGAAAATTCCTAGAATAGAGAACAAAGCTGATGATGCTATGGAAACACTATCTACTTTATTACAATAGCCTGAAACATGAGCTACGCTACAAGTTCCTGGTGGAAGCACTATCTTATCCTACATATGATTCCCTCGAAACCCACATGATCTACACCGTTGTTGGTCATGATTCATCCAGATACAAAAACCTTTTCTCCTATCTCCAAGACCAAATCATTCTTGATACCTTCAACTGCCATGAGAAATGATATCTTATCCACAATACATCATGGTATGTCATCATTGGTAATGATATGTACAAACAAGGTCTAGATGGTACACTCCTTAGATGTTTAGAATGGGAAGAGTCTCAATGTGCATTAGAGGAAGTCCATGAAGGTATATGTGGATAAAATTCCAACGGTTTAACACTAGCTTGAAAACTTATTAGGGTTGGGTACTATTGGCCTAAAATGGAAAAAGAGGCTATCAAGTATGAAAAGAATTGTCAAAAGTGCCAAGTACATGGTAACTTAATTCATGCACCAGGGAGAGACCTAATTCCCTTTACTACACAATGGCCTTTTCACCAATGGGCATTTGATCTTATAGGAGCCATACATCCTCATTCTTCTAATGGACATACTCATATTATTACAGCTACAGACTATTTTACAAAATGGGTAGAAGTAGTCCCTTTGACTCAAGCAACCGGAAAACAAATTTCAATGTTCATTCTGAACTACATCATATGTCGGTATGGAATTCCACATTCAATAGTCATAGATAATGGTGGCCAATTCAATAATAAGGACTTAGATTCCTTGTGTTCAAAATTCAAGATTACACAACATTGGTCATCTATCTACTATCCTCAAGGGAATGGACAAGAAGAGGAATCCAATAAGAATCTGTTGAAAATTCTACATTGTACAGTTAATAAAATAGTAAGAGACTGGCATCTCATGATCAATCTAGCTCTTTGGGCCTACAGAACAAGTATCAGAACACCCACTAGGGCTACACCATTTTCTTTATTATATGGGTCTAAAGTGGTACTACCTATTGAGGTTGAAATCCCATCACTAAGAATCAAAATGCATGGTCTAGTAACTAATGATGACTACAGAGTGTCTAGGTTGCAAGAACTTGAACTACTAGATGAGCGCAGACAAGCAGTGTATGATCATCTCAAAATCTATCAGAAAAGAATGTCTAGAGGCTACAATAAGAAAGTTAGACATAGAGAATTTTAGGTTGGTGATCTAGTCTTGAGAGAGAATCCTAAAAATCAATCACATAGAGAGCGCAAGGGGAAGTTTGAACCCAATTGGCTAGGTTTCTTTGTTATCACTACTACTTATGGCTCTAGAGCCTATCAAATCTCAACAACTGAAGGAGAATAGCTCTAAGAACCAATCAATGTTCTCCATCTGAAGAAATTCTATGCCTAAGGCATTCAGTATTAAAAAATGTCCTGAGAAAATCAAATAATGTCCTAAAAAAATGATCATCCTGGTGAAAACCTAGCAAATAGGCACCTTGATGTATCACAAAAAAATCAAAATATATCAAAAGTATAAAAAAATTGAAAAAAATGAAAAATACAAAAAATGAGAAAAAGAAAAAGTACCTTGGTGAAAACTTGGAAATAGGCACCTTGGTAGCAAAAATAGAATCTCTGCCAAGATGGTGAAAACCTAGCAAACAAGTGCCACTTGTTTCAAAATGCTCCATCTATCAGTGCAATCTTGGTCGCTCCCAACTTTCAGTCTTGCTTTAGTTTGTACATACCTCCCGGTTTGTTTTTGTATTCCCATTTTCAATAAAGTTAGTCTGTGCACCAATCATCTCAAACGTCTGTATCCTATCAATGTTCAAACTTGGGGACAATCAAAGTCATATCCTAAAGTCCTTAGAATCTCAGACGTATCATATCTATTCGGGGTCCTTTGAAGCTACATCTAAGTCAGTCAGTCAGTCTCCTCTCTAGAAAGGATTTTGCATCTACAACAACACAATCAAACATCAACACGAACAAAAACAATCTATGCTTCACATGCTTTTATCTCCTTGTATGCTTACTGATTCCCATTGAGATTTTTGCATATTGTGTCCTTTCGAGCTCTTCGATGGTGTCCTTTATAGGATTTAGAGAGTGATGACTGGGGGCATAATATTTTCTTTATTTTCTTCTTTGATTGAAAATCTAACAACTATGGAAATTCTAGATTGAAATGGTGTTTGTCTGTAAGAGCCTCCATGACGTGTTGCATGGCCATGAGTACTTTGACCATTGATACCCAGAAAATTGAAGGAAGTTTGATCTAGCTTACATCTTTTTGAATGATTTCTCAATCCTACTATGAACGACTATTATCGAAGGATGTGAACGATAAAGGGTCACTGTGGGTAATTCACATTGGAGACAAGAATGAATTCTGCAAACTATTTGGCGTGTTTGTTTTACAAGGCGTATTTAGGTCATTGCGACATTTATGTTTTGATGCTTATATAAATTTCTATATCAAAATGGACATGATATTCAGGTCATCCTAGTGTTTGTGCCTTGGTGCTTGTATCTAATCTGACATTTTGAAAACAAAATCAATATTAATATATGTCCATGGTTGTCTAGCCAGTTGGCGTTGTATTGACTTTGGTGCAAAAATCAATATTCATATATTCATAGTTTCCTAACTAGTGGATGTTGTATTGATTTATCCGCTTACCTAATAAATATTCACTGATGAAAAAAAATGACACATGATCAATGACTAGGTCCCAGGTCTTAGGTTTGCATCTCATTTTGCACTTTGCATGATTGCATTTATCTCATGATTGCCTAAATCAGCTTGACACTCAAACGATTCTTCAAAACTATGCTAAACACATCATAAGGACTGAGTATCGCATGAAGGTCTTCTTAACAGATCACCAAGCAAGCACCCCTAGCTAATTTCAATGTTCTGAACCCATTTTCAAGATCAAGATCAAAATCTGAGATCATTTATATTGTTAAAATAGTGATTTCAAATTTTCAGACCCAAGATGGCTGAATGCTTGCATAATTGACCTTCTAATCAAAATCTGAATCTAGTATTCAACTTAACTGATTATCTAACATCAAACTTCATGATTTTAAACTTTGTCAACCATGGTCAGCTCATGGTCAAACCTAGTCAAACTTGGTCATTTGGACCCCTAAATGATGCAGAACGCATCTCCAAATGTGTACAACCAATTTTAAAATCTATTAACATGCTTCTATATTATTTAACGCTAACTTTTCTTGTCAAATTTCAATTTTAATCCCAAAGGGGGCATGGTATTGCACATCAATCAAGTTTGTAAATCAAATCTTTCCTCAGTAATCAAGACAACAACCACGTCTAGTTGTTGATTCATCAAAAGACTTCATCGCTTGGGGCATATCAGATTTATCAAGATCCATATCAATCTGGTATCCTAATCAATCTTGTAAACTGTATCAGTTTTTCATAACCATTGGTTCATGTTAGGAATAGTCCCAAGAGATAACTAAGAGGGGGGGCGGGGGTGAATCAGTTATCTACAAGATTTAATTCTTTATCCAATTAAGTATACTTAAACATAAAGCATAAACACAATGAAAGAACACTTGAACACAACACCAATATTTTAGTTACAGGGAAACCCAAATAGGTAAAAACCCTAGTGGGACTTGATACCCACTAATATTTTGTACTAGTGTATAATGATCCTTGTTATAAGATCATTTACCCTGTTAGGAGTAGCTTTACAATATATTAAGTACAGTAGACCTGGTCAAGGGTCAGACCCTATTAGGAGTCTTTTACAATTTTCTCTATTAGGGGAGAGGACGCACTGTCCGAGAGCTCACTGCTCAAATGGGCGAAGGCTACAACCTTCTGAATAACAAATACACACTATATCTAGATCTTGGTGAACTACACTTTGACCTTATGTCTAGATCAGTTCTAATGAATAGCACAAGTACTTTACTTGGTCAAATAGACCTTCTTCTAATGGCTCAACACTTCACACACTCTACTCTGCTCTACTTAATCAACCATGAACCACACTCTAGCAATCACAAATGACTGCCTATAAATATCTTTCCTCCAAATGATATAATCAAGTTAGTGTATTAGAACCACCTTTAAATCATATTAGAGAAACCATAATGAACTCTAACAAACATTATGTCAGCTCTATTATGAACGCAACTCATTCTGGGACCTGTCTAATAAAATAAATGTAGACGCATGCTACACATTGTCGGCTCTACCAAAATAATTGGAACTTTCTCTGTAAGATGAATTAACTCATGGGCTCTTGAATGAACCTCAATAACACTTCTCCAAGCTTAACTCCAAGGTTTTATACCCTCAAGATAGGTGCAACTCAAGAACCAATAAAATCTTTGTCGGCTCTTCTAAACAAACATAGCAAACTGCTAATGGTGAATAGTGACTGCATAACTTCACTTGCGTTCATCATCAGACTATGTGTCCATAACTAAAACATCACTAACATGTCTTCAACATATATATAAATGCACAAGGCTCCATGATAACTGTATGGACAACCATATACAGAAAACTATCTGTTACTTTGTCAGGAACACTGTTGACACCAGCTGCAATATAACTGTCTGTACTAATAGCTAGCCTTTGCGCCCATGATATCATGTTGATATCATGTCCATGCTACATATACTAAAATTTTACTATGTAAGACTTCCACGTATGCTACATTCCATATGTTGTCATCAATGACAAACATACAGTCAGTGCTGACCTGCTGGAAAATCTCCAACAATCTCCCCCTTTGGCATTGATGGCAACACGTGGAATGAAAAACCCCCACCAACCCAAATGAGCATTTCTTTTATAACCTTTTCCATTTCCTCTTCAAAACTCCCCCAAAGATGACTCCTCCATCTTCTGCAATATTTTCCAATATTCTTCATTTCCTTAGCTGTACTGCTATCATAACTGAATGCTTCTCCCCCTTAGTACATTACTCCTCTTTTTACTTTTGTTTTTCATGACTCTATATATACTCCCCCTTTGACATCAATGGTAAAGGGTTCCATTCATTGTAAGCATTGGTACTACTCCTGAGGTAGAGTAGTCAACCTTCCACCAGTCCCTAAGGACTGATACCTTTCCTTCTTTCTTCTAAGTAGAAACAGGGAAGGGAATGACTCCCAACTTCTCCCTGAGGTACTCAAAAGTATCCTTAGGAAAGGGCTTTGTGAATATATCTACCAACTATTCTTTAGTACTCACATAGTCCAACTTGACTTCTTTCTCTGCCACTTTCTCTCTTAGGAAGTGATACTTGATCTCAGTGTGCTTTGTCTTTGCATGCATCACAGGGTTCTTTGACATATTGATAGTGCTAGTGTTATCAGAGTGAAAAATAATAGGATAATCAATCTAAATTCCAAAATCATTTATCATCTATTTGATCCAAATAATTTTAGAACAATTCAAGGCTGCTGCAACATACTCCACTTCTGTTGTTGACTGAGAAATACAATTTTGTTTCTTTCTTTTCCAAGTGACAAGTCTATCACCAAGAAACACTACTCCACTTGAAGTACTCTTTCTGTCATCAACATATCTAGCCCAATATGCATCAGTGTACACATGAAGCTTGACATTTTCTAAATTAGGATACCATAGACCATAATCTATAGTGCCCTGCAAGTATCTGAATATTCTCTTTACTGCCATGAGGTGACTTTGTTTAGGTTCTGCTACAAATCTTCCAACTATGCCAACTGCATTTGAAATATTAGGTCTAGTCTGAGTAAGATATATGAGTTTACCAATCATAGACTTATACAATGTTATATCTACTACTGGTGAGTCATCTTGTTTTGTAATCTTGCATCCAGTGATCATAGGAGTTCCCACTAGCTTGTAATCATCCATCTTGAATTTCTTCAGTATCTCTTTCACATACTTTGATTGATTAATGAAAATTCCTTTTTCTTTCTGTTGCACATTTAGTCCCAATAAGTACTTGATAGGACCAATCATACTCATCTCAAACTCATTCTTCATTTCTTTGGCAAATTCAGCACTAAGTTTGTCATTACCTCCAAAGATAATGTCATCAACAAATATAGCTACAAGTAGTAAACCTTCAGATGTCTCTCTAATGAATAGATTACAATCTACTGCTCCTTTCTTGAATCCAATCTTTGTTAAGTATCCATCTAGTCTCTCATACCATGCTCTAGGGCCTTGCTTAAGTCCATAGAGGGATTTCTTTAATCTACATACCATATCAGGTCTGTCTGATAAAGTGAATCCTTCTGGTTGCTCAATGTATAATTCTTCTTTCAAGTCTCCACTCAAGAATGTTGATTTGACATTCTGATAAAATTTGAAGTTTTTAACTATAGCATAAGCTAAAAACAACTTAATAGCTTCTAATCTACTCACAGGTGCAAATGTGTCTGAATAATCAATGCCTTCTTTTTACGCATATCCTTTACATACTAGTCTTGCTTTATTTCTTACTACTGTACCATCTTCATTCATCCTATTTTTGAATATCCACTTTGTTCCAATCACTTTTTTATCACTAGGTCTAGGGACTAGTTCCCAAGTGTCATTCTTAAAAATTTGATCAAGTTCTTCTTTCATAGCATCATGCCAATCTGAATTATTACATGAATCTTCAACACTTAAAGGTTCAATCTGAGATATTAAACATATCGCTTCACTGCTAGCTAAGTTCTTTGCTTGTGATCTTGTTAAGACTTTGCCTTGGAATGATTTCTTGAAGTAAACTTTGGAACTTTAGGTGATGTAGACTCATCAACCTTAGGAGTATTTTCTTCACTTGTCTCAGGGTCATTGAACAAAACATCAATACTATCAAACATTTCTTCAATAACTATCTCATTATTAAAGGGTCTAGGTTCTTCTTCAATCATGGGTGAGTAATCATGATATCTTTCTTGAATCATAAACTTTTCATCAATCTTTACATGAGCACTTTCAATGATCTTTTTCAATATTAAATTGAAACATCTATAAGCTTTACTTTTAGTAGAGTAACCAAGAAAAA
This sequence comes from Chamaecyparis obtusa, assembly GCA_027943335.1. NCBI lineage: Eukaryota > Viridiplantae > Streptophyta > Pinopsida > Cupressales > Cupressaceae > Chamaecyparis > Chamaecyparis obtusa. The sequence goes on from BSBK01002189.1 coordinate 2,434,419, forward strand.
TACCTTCATCACTTCTTGCATCAAACTTGCCTACTACTTCATCCCTCTTGATGTAGCACTTGCTACCAAATATTCTAAATTATTTGATAGTGGGAACAGTACCAAACCATAGCTCATAAGGTGTTTTTTTAGCACCAAGCCTTAACTAAATTCTATTGATTGTATAAACTATTGTATTGACCGCATTTCTCCAATAGGTGTGTGCAACTTTTTCTTCTATCATAATGGTGCGCGCTATATCAAGAATGATCCTATTCCTTCTCTCTACAATTCCATTCTACTGAGGTGTTCTAGGTTCACTTAACTATCTCTTTATGCCATGTTCTTCATAGTACTCATAGAATCTATTAGAGGTGAATTCTCCTCTATCCGATCTCAAACATTTTATCTTTAATCCATATTCATTCTCAACCTTAGCTTTGAATATTTTGAACTTCTCAAAAGCTTCTGACTTATCTTTTAAGAATGCAACCCACATCATCCTATTATAATCATCAACAAACAAAATGAAATACCTTTCATCATAGTATGATCTTGTTTGAGTTGGACCACATAGGTTTGTATGAATCAGATCCAACTTGTTCTCTGTTGAATTCTTCTTGCTCCTGAATGAATTTCTCACATGCTTCCCCATCACACATTCCTTGCATATAGTATCAACTGGATTTTCTATGCTAGGTAGATCTCTTACTACCTTTACATTTCTTATCTTTACTATGTTATCAAAATTGATATGACATAGTCTTTTATGCCATAACCAAATGTCATCAACTTTAGCAACAAAACAACTTGCTTCTAAATTCAGTTGAAAAACATTACCTCTTGTCTTTGTGCCTGATGCAATCATAACACCATCTTTGTTGTTAATTATGCATTTGTCATCTTTGAACTCCAATTGATAGCCTTTACCAAGTAACTGTCCAACACTGAGAAGGTTATGTTTCAAACCATCAACATAAAGAACATCATCAATACTGTTCTTTCCATCCAAAGTGATGGCTCCTCTACCAACTATAGGTTTAGGAGTGTTGTCTCCAAATCTGACCATACCTCCATTATATTTGTCCAAATGAACAAACTTGCCTTCATCACCTGTCATGTGATGTGAACAACCACTGTCTATAATCCAGTCTGTCCTTATGTTAGTTTGTGAAATCAATGCTAGCTCTTGATTTACTTTCTCATCTTTAGGAACTGACTTAATATTCATCTTGTCTACAATAGAAATGAATCCAATTTCTTCTTCACCTAATTCTTCATTTGAAACTCCATCTCCAGCATAGTAGCATTCCTTATAATACTTAGGCTTGTAATCCTTTTTGAACTTTTTAGCTCTAGTGGGACACTTAGATGCAAAGTGACCAATCTTATTACATGAAAAGAACTTAAATGGTAATTGACCTTCATATTTTCCTTTTCCTTTCTTTTCTCTTTTGGAAACCATAGCAATAAAATAATCTAGTGTTTTGTCTTCATCATCATCATCAAAATTACCAGAAGTGTTTGCAGATTTCTTACCATGAACTGTTGCTTTGAAAGCTATTTCACTCTTTGGTTCTATCTTCAATCTTGAAATCTCAAAAGCTGAGATCTTGTTAATCAAGGTCTCTCTCTTGAAATTTGATGTAAGCTGCATGGTATCATCAAGGATGTTGATCTTGCTTTCATATTCTGGAGTAAGAGTAGTCATTACTTTATCCATAATGTCCTCTTCTGATATCTCTTCACCATTGTTCCTGATTCCAGCAACTGCTTCATTTATCCTCTGATTGTAAGCTCTAATGTTTTCTTTAGGAAACATCTCTAATGCATTGTATCTTTTCTTCCATGTCTTTTTGTGCCCATCCTTTTCTTGTTTGTCTCCTTTAAATGTGTCTTCTAGGTGCTTCCATATTTTGTGGGCTGTGTTAGCAATGTTTTAGATTTTTATCCTCATACTTTAGAAGTTTTCAAATTTTGGTTCTTAGACCTAATTGTGAGGTTTTATGGCTAAACCCTAGCTTGACCTGAAATCTGTTATGTTTGAGTGTTACTTTTTTGGCTCACTAACTCCCCAAAATAGACATGTGCAATTTTGACCCCCTTTTTGAAATGACCACTTTATATGTTATGCTACTAGTTTGTTGAACGGGGTCCCTTTTTAATATTTCTTTCAAAGCCTAAGTTTCCCGTTAATATTTCCAAGTGACTAACCTTTTGAAACTTGTGGCTCTCATTGAATCTTGAGTTCCCGGTTGTTAGAATTTATGACATGCGAATTAGCGACAAGAGGAAATCTATCCAAGCAGGCCCATCTTCAAAGCTTGTTGTCGATTAAACAAAGGAATGCATCAATGGTTGTCATTATACCATTGGGTCAAGTTGATTTCTTTTTAAGCATCACGGTTTAGTGACAAGTGTCTGATCAATATCCCTTCTGACTTCTAGCTTGTCAGTCTCTGTGGCATTTCTCTCAAGTTGACACTTGTCTTAAGTGACGTAGTAGCTGTGGGGTCAATTTTTTTCAAAGGATAAAGCTCAGATTGATCTTATGGTTTTCATTATACCATTGAAGAAAGTTGTGAAGTGTTTAAGCTTTGTGGTATAGTGACGATCGTCTGATTCTCTATGAAGGAAGAGATATGAAGTGGGCCCTAAATTGCCATGTCACGGTGATGTGGTTGTTTTCGATTGGTTGAAATAAGTTGTGATGTGGTAGTCAATAGGGTGTTTGGTACTAAGAAAGAAAAGGAGAAGGGCCCGCCCATCAATTTTTTGTAAATGTGGCAGTCTCTGACTTGATGAAGAATTAAGTGAAGTTAAGGTGGGGTCGACCTTCTTAGATAGTTAAGGCTCGAAAAGATCCTATGGTTGTCAGTATACCATTGGGATAAGATGCATGATTTTTAAGGCCTGTGGTATAGCAACAACCATTTGATCTTGATCCTAAGATGTGGACTGAAAGGTGGGTCCTCAGTCACTAGGTCATGCTGACAGGTTTGTTTTTTATTGGCTAAAAGTAGGAGGTGACCTGTCAGCTTTCAGTATGCTTAATAATGAGGAAAAAGTTAGGGTTCCACCTATTGGTTTGTTCGACGTGGCATTTTTTGATTTGATGAAAGGTTCGAAAAGAAATGTGGGGTCATTGTTTTGGAAATTGGTAAATGCGCGATAAGTTGGGAAAAGATCTATGGCAGTCATTACACTATTGAGAAAAGGTGTTTAGATCTTATGCCTATGCTTTAGTGACAGATTGACACTTATCAACTCTGATCAAAATTGAGTTGTTCTCATTGGTTCGAAACTAGTTTGGGGAAAATAACTAGAGGGTTGCGCGGCTATTTTTGTTGACTGTCTGATGCGTTGAAAAGAAAAGAAGATCAATGGTCCAAATTTAAATTTCCATTCTATGATGTTGCTTGCATCCTATGAATGTTGAGGCCACCAATTTTTAGTAATGGAAAACTTAATGAGCTACGTGCGGATGAATTGCAAACGGTTGGCAAGACATTAGATACCCCAATTTGATCGTTGCATTCTTTACCTCTTTCATAAGCGTCTTGGTGAACTGGATTATTTTTTAGAGTGATATCAAGCAAATTTTTACAAGCACCTAGTAGGTCATAATTTATGAATTCAAGAATTGTTTGAGGATTTGAGGAAGTTGTGAAGAAATTGTGTTGCTAGCTGGTAATATTTAGGGTTTTCTCTAGTATTTGCACATTATTTTGAAAGCCCTAGTTAAAATGCCACCAAAGAGGGGGTTGTCTGGGAAAATAGAGTACAAAGATAGGGGTATTTTTTTATGACTTGATGCAATTGCTCCCGCATTCAGACAATGGGGCAACAAGACTGAAGGAATTGGTCCCAAGAAACCCTAGGGATTATGTGAATAGTGGGCTCCATGATAGAGGAAACTAGATGAGGGACGCTAGGGTGGTAGAAGATCATAATGGTCTCATTTTTTTTAGGTCAGTGTATTCATAGAGGAATTCATGTGCCCTCCTCAGTAATATTTGGCAATTTGATATAGGGAAATTGGTTGTCCCTGGAGTATTTATGGATGCAGAATTGTTGATCCAAATTGCTAAATGTTATGATCTTGTAACTAAATGTATCAAGGATGTGAATGAAAATGATTTAATTAGCATCATAGAAGATGAGATCAGGGAGTTATTTTCATTAAATGACCCTTTTTTGGGTTGGAAAAGATAGATTTTAATGAGTTCACTGAGGTATATGAAGCTTAGAAAGATTACTTGAGGGCAGGGCCTCTAAGGGATTTTCTGGACCAAATTGGATCAATGTGTGTTGTTAGCTCAAGTACACCAGGGCCTTTTAGGTTGGATATGTTTAGTAAACATGCACATGGTTTTTATAAGTCTCTAACTCTAATCTTGGGGCATGATAAAGCTACTCGTATACATGTTCCATATATGTTTATGATGGTGCAATCTCTACATCAATTGGCACTAATCTTTGATTTTGCCTCTCACTTGGCTGACCTAATCCATGAGCGATTGATGGGAATAAAGAACATGAAGGCTAGTAGGCCCTTTGGGTGGTACTCTATGCTCATGCATATGTTCTTGTACAAAGGTGAGCATTTTTTTAGTTCAACAGTCAGCATTGTCAAATAGAGGAATGGGGAAACTCTCCCAGTTCAGCTATGGACTACAGCCTTGTCATGGGATAGAATTGATGCTAGTTTTATTTCATTTGACAAATATTTTGCCTCAAGGCTTAGAACATTATTAATTTTTGACAATCCTAGAATTCCAAGGGAATTGTTAAGATTGATTAGACTAAAAGAATATTGTCAGGATATTACCATAGTTCATAATTTTGGTGATATTATACTGTATCCAGTCTCCACATTCTTTAGGGTATATGGTTGCAGGGTGGCACCATACATTTTTCCCTACCAAGTTCCATTGAAGATAGAATATGCTGAAATTTTAAGGCAAATTGGTGACTTACAAGAAACTGCTCTCACTGGTAAAGGAAGAGGGACTTTCTTCTCAGATATTACAATTGCCCATCAATATGTTATCACTAAAGGAGGATGGGTGTATTTAAACCAAGTCTTGCAACCCTACAGGATTCCTATAACTACGGTTAGGTGTGCAGACAATGAGGGTTTCTTATCAGGAATGTTTAGGGACAAGATAAGGTGTTCTCTGATGGAGCACCAATTCTATTTTCCTGAGCACATAATAAGGAATGAGTTTGACCTCCAAAATCAAGAAATTAAGAAGAAGAAATGGATAATCTACAAAAAGACTGTAGATTTTATCAGGAATTTTGATAAAACTTATGATCCATTGAAGGGTTTTGAGCCATGGGCTAGAAAGGTAGAGGATCTTATGGAGCATTTTGAAGGGATCATGCATGCAGTGAATGAGAAGAGAGATGTGGTTAGCAAGACAAACCCAGAGAGAGCTAGGAAGATTCTAAGCTAGCCAAGATATACAAAGTTGACCCCAAGGGGAATTTACACTATACAAAAGAGAAGTGGTTATACTGCTCTTCTACCAACATAGCAGAGAGGTGAGGATCTTCCTTCTACTTCAAGAGGAAAGAGGCCTATGGATGATCAAACAATGCAAGGACCCTCTCCAAAGAGGTAGAGACAAGAGGGATCGGGGTCAAAAAAATATATTTATTCTCCTTCTCAAACTCCCTTACACTTAGATGAACATGGGGTAGCTAAACAGTTAGTACAAATGAGGAATGAGGGGAACATTTTTGTTTCCAATGATGAATTATAGGAAGGAATGCCAAAGGCACCTAAGGAGGTAGCAATGGATCTCACTATTGCTGAATTTGAGGGTAAACAAATTCACCCTATTTTGAAACAGGCTAGTGACTCTTTTGTTGTTGTTGACAAGTTTGTAAAGACTAGGGCATTTTTTCAATTTTTATGGAGAATGAAGATAAATGAATTTAAAGAAATTTGTGAAAAGAAGAAAGAAGATTTCCCTGATAGGGACATAGCAGAGATTGAAACTGAAACCAAGGGTGAGATGATGAAGCAATTTGAGAAGATTACTCCTGAGGAGGGAAGGGCTATGGTCCATATTGCAGGGGTGTTGATTCTACCAGAATGGGATATTGCTGATGCAATAATTTTTTATCAAGTCAGGAAGAGCAAGATAAAGACCCTTGCTACTACAGAACAAGCTCAACAAGCTACTAGAGTTATTGCTTTTTCAAATGACCATATTGCCCTAGCTATGTGGTACCTTAAGAGGGAAGAAAAAAAAGGGAAAAGAGAGTTTCTCTCTTCAGAGTATGCTAGAAATTTGTTAGTGCAATGAGTAGGTGAGACTTCTGGTGTAGAGGCTTCAAACCTCATTTTAGAAACTGCCAAATTTAAAGTTAAGGTGGAAGAAAAAGATGCACAAGAGAAGGAAGAGCTAAGGATTAAGTTTGAAACTATACTTAAGTCTTATAATGAGCATAAAATAGAGCTGATCCAAAAGGACAAGTTGATTGCTGAATTATCAGGGCCACAAGATCACAGGTCACCCCAATTAATGATAGCTAACAGACCTGCAGTGGCTTCTTCATCCAGCCCTATCATTGAATTTCCACCATCACCTTACCCAGAGACACACCTAGATGCAAAGCTCAGTTGGGAGAAGCAACAATTGCTTGAAGAGACAAATCATTTCAAACAAAAAAGAGAAGAATTAGACAAGCTGAGGGAAAAACATTTGAAAGATAAGATCTTGTTAGAGTATAGATATGAAGAAAAGGTAACAGAGGCTATGATGCAATTTTCTACAAATTTGAATCCCATAGTTCTATTTGACCATGCTAGGAGGCTGAGGATATTTCTCACATCATTAGATAGGCATACGAGTGAGTTTGGACCAATCTTCAAGAAATGGATTGAGAGATCTCCGAATGTGAGATTATTCATATGGTTGTCCAAGTCTCAAAATGATCATGATCCATTGATCAAGCCACTGCATTAGAATGTGAAGAAGCTTGTAGAACATGATATAATTTTGGGTGATTTTGAGACGAAATCAAATTTGTTGAAGAAAGAATTAACACTCCCCAGCTGTGACTTGATCCCAGGAGTTTTTAAGAAAAATGGTGAACTTAAGGAATTGATCAAATGGTGAGCACAAATAGATGAAGACTTTTCTCATAGAATGACTAGCATTTTGACTTTAGAAAATACTTTATTTTTCATACATACTATTGAGACATTAATTTCTACCAAGTCTAAGTTTGATTTCATTCAACAAGAGATCAGTCAATTGGAGGATAGGTGGGAACAATTATTTGGCAAAAATGTAGAGTTTGCAAATTTTGAGTTCCCAAGTGAAGAGGTGTATAATAGGTGGAGGTATCAGTACATACCTCATGCAGAAAAAGTAAATACTTCACCTACCTCTTGAGACAAATGAAGATAGTAACCTTTTGAGTCATGAAAGTTGTTGAGATGTAGAGAGGTATTTATTGCAAGAATGACAGCAAAGATATTGGAATCAGATTTTTTGGAAGAAGCCGAGGATAGAATTGAAGACATAAAGCAAGGTGGCTCATCTACAAATATCTCACCAATTTTGATCAATGTATTTATTGTAAACCTAATAGGGTTTTTGTAAAGTTTTTAGGTTAAGAATTTTGTAAACCTTAGAATGATCGGTAGCTTGTTGCATTTCCTTGTATATAAAGGATTTTTCATGATCATTCTAGGCATTGAGAGTTTAGGTGTTGAGAAGATAGAAATTTTGAAACCCTAACCCTCAATCGAGGATTGTAACATTTTGTATTATTTCTTATCAAGCAATAGAGAAGAAGTATAGGTTGTTGTTGCTATCTTGTAAGCATGCTATTCAGAATATGATGTATACAAATGATCAAGGTTATGCTTAATACAAATCTCAAATCTTTGTCTCTCCTTTGTATTCATTCTATGAATCTTTAAATCTTTTAGAGATTTATATGTATGTATTTGGTTTTTAGTTCTCATCTAGGGTTGGATTAAATATTGCTTAGGGTGGGATGCATGTTCACAAAATTTATTTGAGGATTTTCTATAAGTAGGAAAGAGTTGGGGTGTTTGTATTTATGTTCAAAAGGCCAATTATTCTTGAAAAATCTTTGTATTCATTCTATCTTTTGATATTTTTCCCAATAGACAAGGCATTGACCTATATTTTCCTATATTTTCTTTGTGGGGAATGATCAAAATATTTGTAATCCTAAACATATGATCAATACTAGTCTTTTAAAGTTTTATTTACTTTATATAGTTGTTTTATCCAGTGATGGAGAGTTAATGAATAATAGGTTGTTATTTAGTACTTTCTCACTATTATTTATTGTAAGATCTAGTATTGAGTAAAGAATAGAGTTGTATTTATTGGATCAGGTGTACTTGCCTTGGTTTTGCAGAGCTAGAAGTGAAGAGGGAAGTCTTGTCCCTAGAGTTGGTCTAATTACTTATAGATTTCCCACATTTGGAGTTAACCCCTCCTTAATATCAGTCATAAGTATATTGGTATCTCATGGAATGTAAAATCTTTTGAAGAACCAAGAAGATGGTGACTCTGCTGGGGAGAACATAACAAAGAAATAAATTTGTTGAGAGTCTTTGTTTATATTACAAATTTCCAATATATTAGTACCCAGATTGATTTGACCCATCTGAGTCACCAAGAAGATGGTGACTCTACTGGGGATGTTGTAAGATTTGTGTAAAATAATGTAGGTACAAGTTGAGCTAGACTCCTGGCCTACTTATTTTTAAAGCCAGTTGGTTACCTTTGAACACAGAGTTGACTCCTTTTCAAAGTTTTGCCTACCTTTCCTATTTGTTTAAAATCATAGAAAACCCCTTTTGGCTTGGGTGGTGACTGTAAATATCTTTGTAACTATTGCTAAATAAAGTGTTACTATATCACAATGAGTTTCAAAAATACAAGGTCCTAGAGGAAGGAACACCCAAAAGAAAATTTACAGGGTGAGCTCCTAGGTACATCTAGATGAGGTCAAATTAGAAGAGAAAAAAGTAGTGATGACATGTCCTTCACTTGGAAGCAAAAAGGAAACTCAAGAAAAGGAAGCCTTGCTCCTCCTAGTCATGAAGGGAATGCCTTAGAATATGAAGAGGCTATTGATTTAGGTTTAAATCAGTATGAGGATTATTATTCCCCTACAGAAAGAGAGGGTGAAAAGTTGCCCCACAACAGGAGAATAATCCCTAACAAATGGTATGGAGGGGAGAGGAGATCTATAAGTAAAAGTAGAAGTGGACAAGATTTTGTCCCCCCTTTCACCCTTGGTTCATCATTACCCCAAGGCCTCCATGAATCTCAAGATCAAAAGGAAGAACCTCAAACACAAATGGTTGAATCTAAAACAACTTTACCTAATTCTAAGGAGATTTTTGAGGAAGTATATGAATTAGAAAGAAGAATTCATGAACAAGTAACTATTAGGCAGAAGAGAGAAAAGGAAAGAGAAGAAAAAAATAGGCATGCCATGATAAGGGCTGACTAGTTAAAAAGATAACTACTAAATTTAGAAGCCATAAATTATGTTCCCATTCTTGAACAGACAAATGAACAACCCATTGTCCAACAAGTGTTTGAGACAAGGAATCCAAGGGATAAAGGAAACAAAAAAGTAGTGGGAATTTCAATTAATGAACCTGTAGGCCCTAAACTCCCCATAGATTCAGCTTTAAGGTTGGAAGTAGACCTTGAGAAAGCCAAGAGGGAACAAGAATGGTTAGCCAAAGAGTTGGAAAAAGAAGATTTGGAAGCTTCAGCACTAGAAATGAGAAAGAAGATAGACTTTCTTAGATGGTCTACAAGACCCACTAACTTTGCTTATTCTACTATGACACAAGGAGGAAATGTTGCAAATATAGCTAATCAAACAACTGGTGTTCCCCCACCAGGAGGACTCAGGATTTTTTCCATGACAAATACTAATGCATCTACATCCCAAGGTGCTGGTATTTTCAATACAGGGCTTATTCATGAAAGATGTAAACAGTTGGTTTTTACAAACATCCCTGGATATCCTAACCCCATCCTTGAAAAAATCAGCAAGAAACTTCCCAAATTCACTAGAAGTAATGTTGTCACGTGAGGAGCACCAAAAAAATTTATTGATGTGATTGATGATTATAACATTGTGCCTGTTGATGTTATCATGAAATTATTTGTACAATCCCTAATAGAAGATTTAAGGGATTGGTTTAGGGCTTTGCCACATGGTAGCATAGGATCATGGGATTAGCTTAGACATTGTTTCAAGGAACAATACAAGGATAAAACACATGAGGGTTTTATGTTAAATGAATTTAATAACATCAAGAAAAATTTCAATGAGGATGTTGTTGAATTTAATGTCAGATTCCAAAAGGCCATGCATAAACTCTTGCAAGTCATCAGATTGGATGATAGAGTATGTCTTGTCACCTATTTAAATGCCTTTGAATCTAAGATGGGCTACCTTTTGAGAGATAAGAACCCAAGGAATCTTGTTGAATCTTATAAACTAGTTGTGAACATAGAGAGTAACCACACAATTTCAGGAAAGTTTGGAAGAAGAGACGATAACAAATCAGAATTGTTGAATAGAAAAGATCTAGGAAAGCCTATGAGTGTAAAACCGAAGGATGATGATAGCTTAAAGAAAATATTGAAGGAAATAAATGACTTAAATCCTAGTGAGAATAGAAATAATAAAGTTTTAGGAGGTGATAAGCCTGCCTTTAATAATTTCAACAAATTACCAAGAATGCAGAACTATCCATATAATACTCAATGGAAAGATGGGAAGCCTATTCTTCCTGAGAGAAAAGACAAACTAAATGATAGGATCCCTGATCCATTGCAAAGGAACTCAATGAATGTGGTGGAAGATGTCCCATGGTGTATTGTTTGTCAATCACCACATGATCCTAATTATTGTGTCATATCCCAAAGTGTCTCTTCACAAGAGAAGCAAGAGTGTAATGAGGAACAACCTTATGATGACTAGGGATGTGGAATGATTTCCTCCCATGTCTGGGATGAAGTTGAATCTACTGAAGAAGATGAAAATTAGGATATCTTGAATTCTCAGACCAAAATTGAATCATACCATCAACAAGTCTTTTTAGATGAGGATAGTGAGCTTCATAACATTCAGTGTAATGTTTTGAAGGGTAAAGAGACAGTTGTTTTGCGAAGGCCATAAGATGAGGAAATTTCCTTGATAACAACAGATATGGTTACTCAAACTAAAACAAGTTATAACCTAAGAAATAGAGTAGTTGGTAATCCAAATCAAAAGCCTATTGGTATTTTCATCAAGAAAATAGAGAAAGATGTAAAGACGTCCTAGAATAAGTTAAAGGATGCTGATGTTACTAATAAGGTCAAAACAAAGAAAAATGCTAAGCCTAACATTGTCTATAAGGTAAAATCCAAACCCATAGTTGAAGTTGTTTTAGCTTTGTAGAAGGAGGATAGAGCCCATATTGAAGAACCTATAAATATATCCATCCAAAATGTTGATAAAGAAGTTGTAAGTATGAAGCCAGATGTCTCTGATTCAAAATATGTTCCAACTGTTATGAGAAAATTGTTGTCATAGATTACTTTCAAAGTCCCATTGCTAGAAATGATGAGAATAGAAGAGCATAAGGAAAAGGCCCTAAATTGGGTGAATGGTGTGGTATCAGTACATACCTCATGCAGAAAAAGTAAATAATCTGCCTACCTCTTGAGACAAATGAAGATAGTAACCTTTTGAGTCATGAAAGTTGTTGAGATGTAGAGAGGTATTTATTGTAGGAATGACAACAAAGATATTGCAATCGGATTTGTTGGAAGAAGCCGAGGACATAATTGAAGACATAAATCAAGGTGGCTCATCTACAAATATCTCACCAATTTCGATCGATGTATTTATTGTAAACCTAATAGGGTTGTTGTAAAGTTTTTAGGTTAAGAATTTTGTAAACCTTAGAATGATCAGTAGCTTGTTGCATTTCCTTTTATATAAAGGATTTTTCATGATCATTCTAGGCATTGAGAGTTTAGGTGTTGAGAAGATAGAAATTTTGAAACCCTAACCCTCAGTCGAGGATTGTAACATTTTGTATGATTTCTTATCAAGCAATAGAGAAGAAGTACAGGTTGCTGCTACTATCTTGCAAGCTTGCTATTCAGAATATCATGTATACAAACAATCAAAGTTATGCTTAATAAAAATCTCAAATCTTTGTCTCTCCTTTGTATTCATTCTATGAATCTTTAAATCTTTCAGAGATTTATATGTATGTATTTGATTTTGAGTTCTGATCTAGGGTTGGATTAAATATTGCTCAGGGTGGGATGCACGTTCACATAATTTATTTGAGGATTTTCTATAAGTAGGAAAGAGTTGGGGTGCTTGTATTTATGTTCAAAAGGCTAGTTATTCTTGAAAAATCTTTGTATTCATTCTATCTTCTGATATTTTGCCCAATGGACAAGGTATTGGCCTGTATTTTCCTATCTTTGCTTTGTGGGGAATGAAAAAAATGTTTATAATCCTAAACATATAATCAATACCAGTCTTTTAAAGTTTTATTTACTTTATATAGTTGTTTTATCCAGTGATGGAGAGTCAATGAATAATAGGTTGTTATTTAGTAATTTCTCACTGTTATCTATTGTAAGATCCAGTATTGAGTAAAGAATAGAGTTGTATTTATTGGATCAGGTGTACCCGCCTTGGTTTTGCAGAGCCAGAAGTGAAGAGGGAAGTTTTGTCCCTATAGTTGGTCCAATTACTTATAGATTTCCCACATTTGGAGTTAACCCCTCCTTAATATTAGCCATAAGTATATTGGTATCTCATGGAGTGTAAAATCTTTTGAAGAACCAACAGGTTGTATCTACCTTTTTTACTTCTGAAAATTCACCATCATATAGGGTGCTGATAAGGGCTTCTTTAGAAATAGAATTATAATGAAACAATTCCTTTTGTGTGTCAGTAGCATCATCTTTTCCAAGGTCTTCTAAGGTAGGAATCTTGGATGCTTTGATGGTTACATTAAAAAATTCAAAAGTAATGCATTGCAAATGGGTTACCATCTTGCTCTTCCAATCAAGATAATTCTCTCCATCAAACTTAGGACTTTCTTTCCTAAAGTACACCATCTAATCAAACTCAAGCTGTTAAAATTTCTCTCCAAGGCACTTGGCTCTGATACCAATTGTTAGGAATAGTCCCAAGAGATAACTGAGGGGGGGCGGGGGGGGGGGGGGGGGGTGAATCAGTTATCTAAAAGATTCAATTATTTATCTAATTAAGTATACTTAAACATAAAGCATAAACACAATGAAAGAACACTTGAACACAACACCAATATTTTGGTTACGGGGAAACCCAAATAGGTAAAACCCTGGTGGGACTTGATACCCACTAATATTCTATACTAGTGTATAATGATCCTTGTTAGAAGATCCTTTACCCTATTAGGAGTAGCTTTACAATATATTAAGTACAGTAGACCTAGTCAAGGGTTAGACCCTGTTAGGAGTCTTTTACAATTGTCCCTGTTAGGGGAGAGGATGCACTATCCAAGAGCTCACTACTCAAATGGGTGAAGGCTACAACCTTCTGAATAATAGATACACACTATATCTAGATCTTGGTGAACTATGCTTTGACCTGCTATCTAGATCAATTCCAATGAATAGCACAAGTACTTTACTTGGTCACATAGACCTTCTTCTGATGGCTCAACACTTTTCACACTCTTCTCTGCTTTGCTTAATCAACCATGAAGCACGCTCTAGCAATCACAATTGACTCCCTATAAATATCTTTCCTCCAAATGATATAATCAAGTTGGCCTATTAGAACCACCTTGAAATCATAATAGATAAGCCATAATAAAGTCCAACAAACATTCTTTCGGCTCTATTATGCACACAACTCATTCTGGGACCTGTCTAATAAAATAAATGTAGACGCACGCTACACACTGTCGGCTCTACCAAAACAACTGGAACTTTCTCTGTAAGATGAATTAACTCATGCACTCTTGACCAAACATCAATAACACTTCTCCAAGCTTAAATCCAAGGGTCTATACCCTCAAGATAGGTGCAACTCAAGAACTAATAAAATCTTTGTCGGCTCTTCTAAACAAACATAGGAAACTGCTACTGGCAAATAGTGACTGCATAACTTCACTTGCATTCATCATCAGACTATGTGTCCATAACTAAAACATCACTAATATGTATTAAACATATATCCAAGCACACAAGGCTCCATGATAAATGTATGGACAACCATATATAGAACACTATCTGTTACTCTGTCAGGAACACTACTGACACCGGCTGCAATATAACTATTTGTACTAACAGTTAACCTCTGCACCCATGATATCATGTCCATGCTACATATACTAAAATCTTACTGCATAAGACTTTCACGCATGCTACTTTCCATATGTTGTCATCAATAACAAACATACAGTCAATACTGGCCTGCTGGAAAATCTCCAACAATTCATTAGTATTATTTTCTTGGTTCTTCATAACTGAAGGGTTCAGATTTGATACCATTTCAATTCCTTTGGACAATCAAGTATGGAATTAGGTCACTCACTTCTTTATAATCATAAGGTTCAGAATCAAGTGTTTTGATACATTTTCGTAATCACCGGTTCATTGTTGCTATAGTTGACATCATCACGATTCTTGGTCAACCAGGACCTAAATCAGCTTTTTCCAATCTCTCAATCGGTTTCTGTCTTAGAATTAGTTTATCTCTCAAATCTTTCATCATCATCATCAAAAACAAATTAATCTTTGAACCACTGAGCTTCACACAGTGCTTCAAATAGGGGCAAAATGTAATACCCCAAAAATGGGTTATAGGTTCATTAACCTCTTACATCAACAATTCGATCAAAATCGACATCAAAGTCCTAACCTAAGGCACATCTACACATCAATTTATCAAAAACTTAATTGATTATCTTAATTTTGTATTAGGGCATATTCCTTGAATATTCCTAATTTATCATAATTATCTTTAATTGAATATTATTTGGCGATAAATGTCATTATTTATCCTAAAGTTGATTAATTGAATATGATGAATATTTAATTAATTAATTTAATTCTACCACTTAATTATTTAATTAGATTTAATTGCAGTTATTCCTAATTAATATTGTTTTTATTTTGACAATAAATCAAAATTCCTACAAACAATCAATTGAATATTTATTTAATTGATTTAAAATCAAAGTTGTCAAATTTAATGATTTAATTGGAATAAAGTTTGATTTAATAATTGATTAACCCATAAATCAATTGTTTTAATTCAAAATCAGTTAAGTAGAAAATAAATCACTTTATTAATTAAATTAATTCATATTAAATCATGCACAATCAGAAAAGAAGTTAACTTTAAATCAACTTTCAAAAATCAATTTGTTAACTTTCTAAACTCAACATATGATGATGAGTTGAAAAAGAGAACTAAACTCTATTTTGAGATAAAAACTATTTTTGCATGATTTTATGAGTTATTTATTCTTAATTTCTTGTTAACTCAAAAATCAACCTGAGTTTATCAAGAGTGATTTATGGTTTTTCTTATGCATCCTCAAACCCTGAATTTCTATAAAAACAAGGCTCAACTCTTCATAATATATCCCTCAAGCTTTCAATCAATTGACATCCCTCGAATTTGCATACTTACTCTGGTGAATTGACATCTGAAGAATCAAGCTCTTGCACACAAGGTGATTGTGAGATTTTTGTTATTGTTTTTGAGGGTTCATAGCATATCATTGTTAGATTAATTTTCATATCATTCCAAATCATTCTAGATTAGTTTCATATCAAGTTTTTCATCTTATTGCATTCAAAATCCAAAAAAAAATGGATTAATCTATATTTCATCTTCATTGCTTTCAATCATTTAAATCCTTTGTTTAGGTGTTGCATTGTCACTGATCTCGGTCTGAATATGAGAATACCATACTCGCACCTACTAGAAGGCAGTAAATCACCTAGTTAGTTTATTTTATTTACATTGCAGATTTCTTGATTTGCTAACCTCTAATGTTTTATTGAAGTGTTGTGTCCACATCTAGGTACAATTTTCACACACACAGGTTCTATGCTTAATATTGAGGAATTAAATAATTGATAGTTATATCATCCTAATATGTACATCCATCAAAGAATAATGGTTAGGGACACTATGGTTGGAAATGCTCTAATGGACATGTATGCAAAATGTGAAAGCATAGACAATGCACATGAACTGTTTGATAGAATTCGTCAAAGAAATGTCATCTCATGGAATGCAATGATTGCAGGCTATGAACAAAAGAGATTTCACAAGGATGTTCTCAAAACCTTTGAATCAATAAACCACTCTGGCATGTATATTGACATTGTTAGCTTTGCTTGTGCTCTATATGCATGTAGCCAGGCTGGAGAAATTGGCTTTGCAGATGAAGGCCGAAGGATATTTTCTACATTCAAAATATTTACTCAAAAATATCTAGCTGGCCTATAGTTGTCTGTATAGATAATCAAAGGACTATAAACATAATTCTATTTTTCTCCTATGTAATATTGGTTACAATTGATTGCTTCACATTAACAACACATCTATATTGCCTCTTATAGGGAACAAAGCTCAACTAGCGGCAAATCCTTGAAAGAGGAAGATCTGCATATATTCGAAGGGTCTGCCCTATACATTTTGATTTTGATTTTGTTTGAGAAATTCTTCATACACAGGTGAACCCACAATAGTGGGTTACACATTTTTGCCTAAACATACACTGAACTCTACATTTTGAAAAAAACTTTCAGATTTGGATGCATATTGTCATTGAATCATTTGAAATTATAGGATGAAGTAAATTAAAGTCTTTTAGAATTTTCTGTTAGTGTTAGCTAATTCTAACATTGAGTTCACTTTCTATTCTGGCCTATAACTTGTGGATCATAGTTTCTTCCTTCCATAAACTTGAGTTTAAGGCCAGATTACAATTGCATCATTAGTTTCTTTCCAACGTTTGCTCCATGATTTATTTTGGCATTGGCTATATCTTTGTAATATTTACATCTTGTAAATCATCAATGATTAATAGAATTCATTGTTCAACAGTTGTATTCTATTTTGTTTATTTTTCATGGAAGTTTTTCTTGTTTATTTTATAGCTAGATATAATTTTTCTATAGCTTACAATTGCACAATATTCTACATGGTATTAGAGCTAAGGTTTCTAGGAAGAAGAGTAAATTATTTTTATTTGCGGGTACAAAACATCAGAACTCGAAGAATAAAATTTTCAGCCTATGCCATTATCATGTCATTCAATTATTTCAAATGCACGCCATAGATTCTACTTTGGCCCACAAGTAGAGGCTTGTATCCAATAGTTATGGCAATAGAGGTTGAACTGAATCCCGAATCAAAGATGGGTCAAGGTAATGCTCTCTTCGCATGAGCCTTGCCTTCTTTTCCTCTTTAGAGACATCATGTCAGTGGACCTGTCATAGCTCTCTTTTCAACATTATGGAGGGGTTTTTCTACTGTTCATGTTGATGATTCTTTGTTTCCATAGTTGATCGGTTGTATAGAAATTGGCACCTGTATTTTCAACTAGCACTTTATTCTTGCATAGTTGAGTAGTGTTGATAGGGTCAATCGTACAGATTTATGTGTCATCTACATCCTTGAATGATAGATTTTTTGCCTTTGTTTTCCATCTATTCATTGTTTGGGAGCACATATGCAAATTATTGTCTTATGTATCTTCATTGATAGATGTTTTTCCTTTGTTTGTCATCTCTTCATGGTTCGAGTAGTGTCACTAGGGGGACTCATGCAATTTGATTCTGGTCTTCATTTTGGTTTCAGAGGAATCTCTTCATTCAACACTATGGTAGTTATCATTTGACAGATGTCCGCAATTTTCTTTTCACAAAATATTTTCAGCTGCATCTTTTCTTTGCATTATTTTTTATTCTCCGTAGTTATAATTAAAGGGGGGTGTTAGTGTTAGCTAATTCTAACATTGAGTTCACTTTTTGTTCTAGCCCGTAACTTGTGGACCATAGTTTCTTCCTTCCATGAACTTGAGTTTAAGGCCAGATTACAATTGCATTGTTAGTTTCATTCCAATGTTTGCTCCATGATTTATTCTGGCATTGGCTAAATCTTTGTAATATTTACATCTTGTAAATCATCAATGATTAATAGAATTCATTGTTCAGTAGTTCTGTTTTGTTTTGTTTATTTTTCATGGAATTTTTGCTTGTTTCTTTTATCACTAGATCTAATTATTCTGTAGCTTACAACTGCACAATATTCTACATTTTCTATCTAGATTCTAAATATTTTTTTATTTTTATTGAATACTTTTTCCTTTCTCCCACGAAAATTGGTATGGTGCTGAAAATGTCATTTTCAAATAGTAAAGTTTGTTTTCATAGAGCATAACTTTTTTTGTAAAATAGATATGAGTGTGATTCTTTCAAATTTAGTTTTGTAGCATCCATATGGAGGGCATGCGATTGGTTTGATGACATTATCATGATTATTACATATTTTATTAATGTTTAAAGTTGACTAAACCATAATTTTGACATACCTTAACTACATAGATTATAACTTGTGTATTTATCGAATTTCAAATTATTTTTTTGATAGAAAGTTAACTTGAAGATGGAGGGCACTGTTATTTTTCAATTATTTTTTGCCTTTTTTACTATTTTTCATTGAACGTCAAACTTAGAGGTTTTATTTGATAAAAAACCTACATTCAATTAACGTCAAAAACCATACACATAATAAATTCAAAAATAGTTGAATATATAATCGTTAGAAAGCTAGTTCTAAGTACTTGTTGTATGCAAAAGGACATCTTCTTATTCTTCCATTTGATCACCATGCTTGAGGCCCGAAGCCATGAAATTCTCAAAATTTCTTCATAGCTCACAAACATGGCCTAAACCAGGTACTTTCGATTGAAACTTTTGAGTTTAGATTGAAAGTACTTTCAAGTTTGATGCCATGTTTAACCATCACTAACTTACTTTCAATAGAAAGTCAACTTTTACTTTCAATAGAAACCTAGGTCGGCCTATTTGGTGTCATTTCAAGTTAATAATGATTACATATAAATTAATATATATTTTTCTCATTTTATTAACCCAAAAGCTATAAAATAATTTGCATTTAGGAGAAGGAAGACATTTTGGCACAAAACAATTTTGTAAGTTGTGATGGGAAATAAAAAGAGAAGGCTAAACAAGAGTACATGACATTATTTAGAAGAGGTTGAACAAAGACTATGTGAAGAAACACGAAAAAGATATTATCGTAGGAAACTAGGTATGTCTAAGTTGTCTCTCTCTAGATATTTTAAGTTGACGGTCAGGACTTGTCTTTATGAATCATGTAAATGTGACATTGTAATACCTAATTTTAGAGCTAATTAGACCTAATAAGACTAATTATTAGCAATTAGGACCTATTAGGACCAATTAGAGGTCTAACTAGACCTAACTAGACCTATTAGGACCAAGTAGACCTAACTAGGACATATTAGGACCAATTAGACCTATTAGGACTTGTTAGTCTGACCAATTAGATTTATTAGGACCTATTAGGTACAAATAGACCTAACTAAACCTAGCTAGACCTATTAGACTTAACTAGACCTAAATGTAAACCTATTTGGTCCTATTAGACCAATTAGGACCAATTAGACCTAACTATCTACCTAACTATGACCTATTAGACCAATTAGGACCAATTACCTAACCTATTAGGACCAATTAGAGGTCTAACTATCTACCAATTAGACCTAACTAGATAGGTATTAGGACCTATTAGACTTAACTAGACCTAACTATTGTAATACCCCAAAATTGGCACCTTATAATTTCAATCAATTTTGGTGCATTTTCTTCAATTTTAAATCATTAATGTCCTACTTTACTAGGCAATTTTCTCTCTCCTACTTGACTTTATTTGACTTGGTGTCAATTGCAAAAACCCTAAATTGCATTAATCTCACACTATAATTAATTCCTAAGTATTGGACTTTATTAGCTAAATAACCCCTATGATAAATTGATTTAATTCTAAAGTCCTAAGTGCTTTAAATTAAATTAAACCCACCCCCTTTAGCTAATACACATAAAAAGGAAGTAATATTACTTGGTTATTTGAATGGATTATCTTATTTGGATTTAATAATTCAAATTATTCGAAGGGTCACCCATATGTGGCAATAAGTCATTCTTTTAATTAAGTAATTCTTCAATATTTGTCTCAATTGGGAATGAAGAGTCAACCATTTCATTTCAAGAAACTCTTCATCCTCTCTTCTGGGTTTTCTATATTATGAAACTTCTTCCTCATTCGAAAAAAAGGGCAATTTGAGAGCACATAAACTATAGAGAAATTTTGTCTCAATTATCTTCATATTTTCAAGCTTTGTTATTGCACAATTAGCTCAATTCTTGTTCAGTTTAATTGCATTCTCATAGTAGAGTAATTTGCTTATTGCTATTATCTTAATTTGCATATTTCTTTCAAGTTCTTAGCTTAAAAATTGCATCTTCATTCTTAGATTTAATTGCATATTCATCTTAGATTAATTGTACTTTTCTTATCTTTCAAGATTTCAAAATCCTTCCTATTAGTTTGGTCTTTTTGTTGTTGGCTCTCATTCTGAGAGTAATTCAAACACCCTGGCTAATTAGAAGGCAACAGGTCAAATCGATAGATGTTGCGAATTGAGTAATTCATACTCACCTTCATAATTTTGATGATTGAGCAATGACTATGTTGTGTATATGGCTGGATTAGAGGTCCATGTTCAACTATAAACATTTTGGTGCCCACCGTGGGGCAAAAAAATTGATTTCTAGCCTCATTAATCTCAAGCATTTTTTTGAATTCTGCAATCTATCGTACATCCATACTTCTTATGTACGGAATTTCATGTGATATTTTTGAGTGTGCCATGTGAAGTTTTTCTTCTGATAGCACTCTCTCACATGAAATAGTACTTTCTCATGCCAGGCCCTGCACTTTCTCGAGCGCAGTGCTACACTTCCTCACGCGAGCTCTGTCATCAGTACTGTTAAATTTTTTAGTTTCCTGTACTTTCTATTGTAGATTTCTAACACTTTCTATTTGTTGTTGATTTCATATCTCTATTTTTGTCACAACATAATAGTGGTTTGCAGGTCGCTTTGTTAAAGATTATAAAAACTTGCTAACAATTTGCTTGCAGGATGGTTGTCAAAGATCATTTAAAATGTTGTGTTTGTCTTTATTACTTTCATCACATAGTATAATTAGGGCTTTGTTAAAATTTCTTATGGGTCCTGATAGAAAAGTAGGGGAATAGGCTCTTCATTACATGGAAGTGATGCCCATGAATGAAATTGAGACCTAGATCTTACTAGAATGATGGATACTTGGGGAAGCAAAGCAAGGTAGTGAATCTTTAGCACTTCTACTCGCTAGGGGATTATGCTCTTCTCTCTTTGAGAGAACTAGAAACCCAAAAGCTTGTGGATTTGGTGGAGTGAAACTATCTCAGTGATGAATATGCTTGATGTGTTTTGGTAAGGTGAAGAGGTAGAGAAGTATGCTCTTCTCTCTTTGAGAGAATCAAAAAATTTGACCCTCAAATCCAAGCCAAGTTGTGTCACCTTCAGAGGGCCTATCGGAAGTTGAACCTCCGGGAATGACCCAAGTGAGTATGCACCTATTGCCGGTGATTCCACCTCACTATAATAAAGAATGTTTTGTTGAGTCTAAAGACTCCAAAACCATATTAACTTCTTTCTCTTGATTTCAATTATCATCTTGAGAAGGCTCTGTCTGTTGTACTAAGTGGCGTTGCTCCTAGTCCTACTTGCGGGGGTGTATGACTTTTGGGTATTGGTGTGGTTGTGAGGCCTCAATCCTGTATCAGGGGTACCGAAGGTTAGTGTGAACGAAAGTCCACTAAAAACTTTCTCTAGTTAGTTGCCTACCTAGATCACCTCTGAAAGGAGACATAATCTTTGCGCAAGGAGGGGGAAGAATCTCTCATGTAGATTCTCACCATAGGTATGCACCTGAATGCTTGAGGGTGGTATATGATGCTCACCCCTACCTCAAGGGTAACCTTTGAACATATACTATTGAGTGCTTGGAAACACCAAAAACATGGGTGCCCTCTAGGGGGTGACACGACTGTGTGAGGTGAACACATGCGCATAACCAGTGAGGTAAAGGTTTTGTCTTCTCAACATTTTTTTTGTAGGGATAACTATGTGTTTGTTATCGAGTCTTAAACTTGTCCATCATGATTAAACAAAGACTCCCACGATACTGCCAAGTTGCTTTGTCCTTGGTAGATCTGTTTATGACTACTTGTGTCACCATTACTTATTCCAAACCTTCATGCTTGTAAATGAATGCTTGAAACCTTCAAACTGAGATTGTTGATTGAACTGTCCTTTAAACTATCTAGAAACTAGATTTTTTGTCTGAGAACCATTTGTGCTATGTCCCAAAATCTATCTTTTATCTTGAAATTTGCGTTGAACTATCGAACACTGGTATTTTCCCACATGAAGTTTTAGAAACTGAGCACTTTCTCACATGAGATTCAATTCTCCCACGCGAAGCCTAGCACTTTCTCGCGTAATCCATCACTTTCTCATGCAGACCTATACACTGGTTTTCAAAATAGAGACTTATTTCCTATTGACTGGTGAACTTTTTACCTGATCTAGTTTTAGTTAGAGGTTTGTTTGTCTATTTTCTTGTCGTTCACTATTATAAACTGAGTGTCTCACGCTGCGAACTGATTGATTATTGCTTTGAATCATTTTGTCTCTCCTTTGTTTATCTTATCTCTTTTTGTTGTTGTACCTTGCATTGCGATAGTCTTATCCCAGTTGTTCTACCCATACTCTTGATGATTCATACTAGGTGTATCTCACATCTTGGTTGTTCTAGCCTTTATCTCCTTTTCGTTATTCCTAGAGATAGAGTTTTAGCATTATCCCAAGTCTTCTCTTGTCACATCTTCATCTATGACTGTCATGACTAGAAGTGGAAACACTTATCATATTTGTAATACTGGTCAAGGTAGAGGTAAACCTCATAATCAAGAAATTGATCATCCCGAACCTGTCGTGAAATCTGAGCATTGTGAAGGATCCTCAAGTTCTGCATTGAGTACTTTGAAAGATAGCCCATCTCAATCACCTCTAGTGTTCCAAGATTTTTTTCATCTATTGTTTCAAGCACAACCTAGTTTCTCATTTCAAGAGCAGGACAACTCATTCTTCCAAAACAACTCATTGTTTCATAACTTTGGAAGACCACTTCCTCAAACTAGTCCTATCATTGAACCTATCGATCCTATTGATGATATTGACTCATTTGAACTTGTTGATCCTCTTGATCTTGTTTACACACCAAAAGTTACCTTAGTTGTGCCCTTTTGGTATTGTTCATATCATTTTACTGAGTCTTCATTTACTACATAGTCCTACAACAAGATGGGAGATCCATTTGACTTCTAACCAGGCAAATACAACCAAACTTATGATCAATCTCAAAACAACTAGCATCATGGTCAATCTTCCAATGACCAAAATCAAGCTCAACCTCAAAATGAGCAACATTATGATCAATCCCAAAATGATTAGAATCAGCACTAAGCTCAAAATAAGGCTCAAGGTGGTCAACCAGCATATCACTATCATCCTGGTCCTTATGATCAGATTCAAGATCAAGTCCCAAGCATTTATGAGATTCTTGGAAATGATGGTGATGACACAATAACTCAAAATGACACAGACGCTGTGAAAGAAAACAAAGGTCTTATTAAGATGATGGAGATCCTCCTTCTAGACGAGAAGTAAAAATGCTTTCTTGAGTTGGCCAAGCAAGGGGCTAAATTATCCTTAGATTATCAAGTTAAAATGCTTGTGGCCAAAGAAGAAGAGACTAAGACCACAAAGTTGTAAAAGATGGTTTGAGACATGCAAGATTAGATTAGTTAATTTGCAATAATAAGGACAAAACTACACAACAATTCACAATGGAAAGCATTTGTCCTTTCCCCTTTGATAGGAGTCTTCACATGCCACCTTTTCCCAAAGTTGTAGAGCTCCCTAAATATGACAAATACTTGGGTACTACCAGTCCCCAAGATCACTTAAGGGAGTTTGGCACTTTATCCATCAAATTCATACATGATCAAACCTATCTTATGTGCCTATTTCCTCGTAGCTTGGGTGGACCAGCTATGGAGTAGTTTTCTCAATTGCCCACTAGCATTAAGACTTTTGATGAAATGGCTAATCTATTTCTCCAACATTACTCACATAATATTCAACATCTGGTCAATGTTTGGGATCTTTGCAATTTGAAGCAGCAACAAGGGGAATCTTTTCTAATGTTTCTCCAAAGGTGGAGACAATTATGTACAAGGTGTCCTCACAAGCTACCAGAGTCTGAGAGACTCAACATCTTTTTGGACAACCTTGTCACAAACTTTGGATACCAAATGCCATTACAAGGTCCCCTAACCTTTGATAGCATGATTAAACAAGCAGTGCAAATAGAGGCATTTATAATCAAGAAAGGGGAACTGACTTTGAACAAAGAAAATAAACAAGGATCTTCAACCTCAAACAAAGATAAAGGGAAGTTTTTCAACAAGAATAGAGACATTGTGAATGATGGAGTGGTTGACAATGTGACCCCAAAGCCTGTTAAGTTTGTTTTCAATCTCTCTTCAAGCATACAAGTGATCAAAGCTACTAAAAAGCCTATGAAAGAAAACCAGCAACCTTCAAGGTTTTCGAGGAACAAACCTTGGGCATCTGGACCCAAGCATGAATTCACTTCCTTACGAGAACCACTTGATGTGGTCTATAAAACTCTTGTGTAGAATCAGATACTTGCTCCTTTGGAAAAGCATCTCTATGACCCACAACCATGACCTCATTGGTGGAATGACAATTCGTACTATGAATATCACCAAAACATTGGTCATAAGACTTCTACTTGTCTTCAACTGAAACATAAGGTCGAAGATTTGATTGATAGTAGTGACATTGTTGTGGACAACCATAACAAGAATTCAAACCATTAGGCATTTAAGGATCCCTTCCCTCCTCATGAGAAGGGTGAATCTTCAAAGAGTAAGGATACCAATGCTAAGGTCAATTACATGTACACTAACGATGACAATGTCATTGGTATGATTGAGCCTATTGGAGTTGAGTATTGTGATGTGATTACCATTAAGGGGAGTGGTGATGCTCCCAAACCTAAGACTCCTTTCATCTTGCGTAGTTCTGCATCTCATTCATCTAAATTTGAACAACCTCAGGATTGTGCCAATGTTGTTACTCAATCATGTGGAAGGGTTATTTTGAAAGGTCTCGATACTTCTACATCCACTCTGAAGCAACCTATGGATAAGAATGCTATAGGTCCTGCCAACAAGAACATGAAATCAATCCCTACACCTAGAGCGACTAGTTATAGCATCTTAGATCAGCTCTAGTGAACCAACACTCAGATTACCATTTTTGAGCTATTGAAGATCTCGCTTGCTCACAAGAAGATTCTAGATAAAGCCCTCACCAAGGAAAACATCCCCAAAGATCTTGACCTCGACAGGTTCCAATCTATGGTGGGTCATTTGACCTCGCCTCATTATTTTTCCTTCTCCAAAGAAGATGATCACTCTCTGAGCCATCTGCATAACGCTCCCTTGCATATAGAAGTCATGATAGGTCCCAAGCGTGTCTGCCAAGTGCTCATAGACAATGGTGTTGGTCTCAATATCTATTCTCCTAAGTTTCTTACCCAGCTAGGTTATGATGAGGATTGTATAGAATCCTACAAGAAGATTACTATTAAAGCTTATGATGAAGAGGAATGAAATTCCCAAGGTTTATTTGTGCTACCTATCCATGTAGGACCTGTTGAGAGAGATGTTACCTTTCAAATTCTAGACATTCCTCTCACATACAATATCTTGTTGGGTAGACCATGGATTCATGAGATGTAGGTAGTCCCGTCTACATACCATCAATGCATCAAGTTTCCATTTCATGGAGCGGAAGTCACTGTGCCTACTAATACCAATTATTCTTGCAATACCCTTACATAATCTATAGATAGCTTTGTTCCAGCTAATAGAGAGTCCACTAAGTTCTATGATGCTAAGCTTAAAGAAATGGAACAGACTCTAAAACTTAAGGATACAGGCATGGGAGGATATCAAATTGAACTTGTGCTATCACTGGCTACTCTCCCTCCATTTCCACACTCTTATGGGAGACCTTCTAAGAGTAAAAAACCTTCTGATGACTCTCCTCAAATAGTCTATGATGGTGCCTTTGTACGGGCCTCTACACCTTTAGAAGATGAGGATGAAGAAAGAGCTATCACAACTTGGATCTATAAAGGAAAAGAAACATCTGAAATGACTACTCCACCTCTAGAATTAGAACAAGAGCCATACAGTGAGGCATTTAAGATCATGAAGCACTTCAGCTACAAAGGGAGTGGTCCTATAGGAATGAATGACAATGGTTTGCTAAAACCCATTGAAGCTACAGGTCACCGCACATAGGACACTACTGGCTTAGGCTTTAAAAAGATCCCCTTTCATTTAGGGATAAAAAAATTTTTGCCTCAACCTAAACCTGAACCTAAACCAGAATTTGAAGATACTAATAAAGAGGTAAATCTAGAGGCCAGCTCTGATGAAGACACCCTTCCATATCCTATTCCTTCAGAATTTTTTGCACTCTTTGTAGAACCTGATGAGCCTGTTATACCTGTCCACCTAGTAGGGACTGATAGTGATTCTGATGAGACTACTTTGGTGCATCGACTCACATATGACCAATGGAAAGAAATGCAAATGGCTGATTCCAATCCTCAGGGTGAATAGTACATACCACCATATTTCCAAGAGCAGTTTGAACAAGACCAACTTTAGCAAGAAATTAATGCTATAAGGGATGAAGATGAGTTAGATGATATAGCCAATGCTAATGAAATTCCCACATCAAGTACTAACTCACATGAGTATGAGTTTGACTTTTTTTTTTATGCTACTTATGATAAAGATATAGACATGGTGCATACCTATGAAAGACTTCTCAAAGTAGGTGAAGGATCTAGTATTAGGATGCATGAATTAGACACCATCGGTGTTAACTTGTCCTCTAATTTTGACATAAGGTCTCATAGGGATTTGAACACTCCTTTGGATGAGGTCACTCTAGGTCTCGACTCACTCATCTGTACTTTTGATGATTATACCATGAATGCAATTGAACCAACCACTACTTCTCTCTCACTCAAAAACCCCAAGCTTATAAACTGGAACTCCCCCTCCTCATCCAATGAAGTCCTAATGTTCCACAATGATTACACTCTAGCCTATTACCTCCACCCTATTGAACCTATAATGTCCTCCACCAGTGAAGGTAGTGTCAGCATGATAGAGGCAAATATCAAGTATCTTAGTCAAAAAATTAAAAGAAGAAAAAATAGATGCTCTGATGGTGAAAACCACATTATGGCAGTATTAGAGCCAAAAATAGTAAAAATAAAAGATGTATCTAAGGGTGAAAACCTCTCTGAGGCACCCAAGGATGAGATAATTGATACACTTTCAAGCCACTTTTAGGAGAGATCATTAGTATTGATTGAGCTAACACAACCAGTGAATTTGGGTATAGAGGTTGCTCAACAAATTATTCATCTAGCATAATCATTATCTACAAAAGAAAAGGAAGACTTCACTAGCTTCTTTCAAAGCAAGAAAATAAACTTTGCATGGACTTACTCTGACATGCCAGGATTAGACCACAATCTAATCATGCATCATCTATCCATTGCACCAGGTATTAAGCCTGTCAAATAGAAGCTCTGAAAGATGCATCCACACGTGGCACTTTTAGTCAAAGTAGAGCTAGAAAAGATTCTTAAGGCTAGTTTCATAAGGACTATTGACTATGCAGAGTGGATTTCAAATATTTTTCCAGTCACCAAACATGATAAATCCATTCGTGTGTGCACAAACTTCTAGGATCTAAATAAGGCATGTCCAAAAGATGACTTCCCACTACCCAATATTGACATGATAGTGGATATGATAGCAAGATACGAGATGTATTCCTTGATGGATGGCTTTTCTGGCTATAATCAAATAAAAAGTGCACTAGAAGATCAAGAGAAGACCGCTTTCACATGTGCCTAGGGAACCTTTTGCTGAAATGTCATGCCCTTTGGGCTTAAGAATGCTGGAACAACATATCAGAGAGCTATCACTACCATTTTTCATGATATGATGCATAAAACAATGGAATATTATGTGGAATACACTTTAGCCAAAAGCATGCAGTGAAAAACTCATCTTACAGATTTGGGTCCCATACTTGACCGCATGGAACAATTTAGTCTCAGACTTAATCCAAAAAAATGTGCATTCGGTGTCACTTCTGGGAAACTCTTGGGTTACATCATTTTAGCTAAAGGCATAGAGGTTGATCCTAAAAAAGTTCAAGCTATTATGGAAATGCCTCCACCTAAGAACATATAGTCAGATGGGAGGACTTTAGGGAAGGCTACAATCTATTCGGCGCTTCATTTCACAATTGGCTGACAAGTCACAACCATTCACTAAAACTTTTCATAAGGGTGTGACTTATGAATGGAATGAAAAATGTGACAGAGGACTCACTAAAATTAAACAATATCTTGCTAATCCACCTATATTGATGCCTCCTATTCATGAGAAGCCACTCATACTATACATCTCAGCAATAAACACATATTTGGGTGCTCTCCTAGCTCAAGAAGATCAGAATAACAAAGAGAGAGCCTTTTATTATATCAAAAAAACATTGGTTTTGTATGAAATGAACTATTCTTTCATTGAGAAAGCTTGTCTAGTAGTAGTGTTTGCTTCACAAAATTTGTGACATTATATGCTCGCTCACACTACAAGGCTCATTGCAAAAATTGATCCACTAAAGTACTTGTTGAGCAAGGCTATCCTCACGGGTAGACTAGCAAAATGGGTTATGATACTTAGTGAATTTGACATTGAGTATGTGGAAAGAAAAGCTATTAAAGGACAAGAAATTGCTGATCAGTGGGTGGAAGCTCCTCTGAAAGATCACTAGCCTTTGAACATTGGATTCCTAGATGAATCTATCATGCTTCTCACACATCAAGCTTGGAACATGTTCTTTGATGGATCATTCCCTCAGCAAGGATCTGGTGCAGGCATTCTATTTATAACACCTCAAAGATACTCATTGCCCAAAGCTTATAAAATTTTGTTTCCCTACACAAACAACATCACTAAATATGAAGCTCTCATCAACAGTATGAAGATAGCCATTGAATGGCATGTGGATGAGCTCAAGGTCTTTGGAGACTCTCAGTTAGTCATCAACTAAGTTAATGGTATCTATCAAACAAAAGATGACAAGCTAGTGCCTTACAAATGAATGGTGGATGATCTCAAATAGTATTTTGCATACATTTCTTTTCAGAAAATTCCAAGGGCAGATAATAAAGTAGTAGATGCCATGGCTACTCTCGCTTCTCTATTACAGATGCCATAAAATGACTTTAGACACAAATTCCTAGTGGAGACATTACACTACCCAACCTATGACATTCCTCAATCTAGGATGATCTGTTCAGTCATTAGACATGATTCATCTCGCTACCACCATATCTATTCCTACCTTTGTGACTAAATCATTCTTGACACCTATACCCAGAATGAAAAGCATCACCTAATTCATAATGCTTCACAGTATGTCATCATAGCAAATGACTTGTATAGATGGGGTCTAGACGGTATCCTCCTTAGGTGTCTAGAACCCGATGAGTCCAAACATGTGTTAGCTGAGGTACATGAAGGTATCTATGGGTCTCATTTGAGTGGTCTGACATTAAGCCATAAGCTTATTAGAGCTAGTTACTATTGGCCAGATATGGAGAAAGAAGCTATTCAATATGCGAAGGCTTGTAAATAATGCCAATTTCATAGAAATCTAATCCATGCTCCTGCTAAAGAGCTTATTCCTTTCATCAGTTTTTGGCCATTTCAACAGTGGGCCTTTGATTTGGTGGGTCAAATACATCCTTCTTCTTCAAGAGGACATAAGTTTATCATCATAGCTACATACTATTTTACTAAATGGGTTGAGGCAGTCCCTCTAACTATAGCTGATGGCAAGTCTATGGCTATGTTTATACTAAACTATATCATCTGTAGATATGGTGTACCCTCATCCATTATCACTAACAATGGGGGACAATTTAAAAAAAAGGACATAAAAGAGTTATGCACCAAATTCAGGATCACTCATCATTGGTCATCTATCTATTATCCCCAGGGTAATGGACAAGTAGAAGCTTCTAATAAGACAATTCTCAAAATCTTGCATAGAATAGTTCATAAATTTGGTAGAGATTGGCACCTCCAGATTAATCTGGCTCTACGGGCCTATAGAACAAGAATTTGAACACCAATAGGGGCCACACCCTTTGTCTTGGTTTATGGAGCAGATGCAGTGTTGCCTATTGAGGTCGAGATTCCTATATTGCGAGTCTCTTTGAGGGGCCTCATCATTGATGAAGAAAACATAATATCCTGGCTTCAAGAGCTTGACTTACTGGATGAATGTTAGAAGGTAGAATTCAATCATCTTCAAGCATACCAAAAGAGAATGTCTAGATCCTACAATAAGAAAGTCAGACAAAGGGAATTCCAAGTGGGTGATCTCGTCCTGAGAGAAAACCCCAAGAATCGGCAACAACGAGTCCAGAAAGGAAAATTTGAACCAAACTGGCTTGGTCCATACATTATTACTGTAGCATTTGGGTCTGGTGCTTATCATCTCTCCACCACTGAAGGAGAATAGCTCAAAGAACCTATCAACGCTCTTCACTTGAAAAGATTCTATAGCTGAGGCATTCTTGTGTGCTCATGTATATATTTATTGATCCTAAAAAAATCCAAAAAATGGTATATTGTCAAAAATCCTAAAAATTGAAAAATGTCCTGAAATAATGATCATCCTAGTGAAAACCTAATAAATAGGCACTTTGATGTATCTATTATCTTGGTGAAAAATTGGTAAACGGGCCCCTTGATAATAACCAAAAAAAAAAAAAATCTAAAAGAATTGAAAAAATTGAAAATTTGAGAAATATATATATATATATAAAATGAAATATTAAAAAATACAAAAAAATTGAAAAAAGAGAAAGGAACAAAAAAATTGAAAAAGAAAAAATGTGCCATTGGTGAAAACCTAGTAAACAGGCATCATGGTAGAAAAAATAGAATCTCCGCCAAGATGGTGCAAACCTAGTAAATAGGTGCCTCTTATTTCCTGAAGCTATATCTCATCTCAGCACCATTTGGCTCTTGCCTTCTTGCTTTAGTTTTCTTTCCGATTTCTTGCTTTGTTTCATTTCCTGCTTTAGTTTGCTAGCTCATGCATTCACTTCCAGTTATCTTTGAGATTTTCCTCGACTCTACATGGATTGGAACTAGTCACACTTGGGGGCACCTTCCTGGTCTAGGGGGCACTGTCCTATTGCTTTCAGAGATGCTTTCTTGTATCAGTCACCAGTGGTTCTCACTGTATCTACCTACTGATATCTAGTTATCGCTTGAATCTCTCTCTTTGAGGATCCCTTGTACATCAGTCACTAGTGGTTCTCACTATGTTTTCCTGCTGATGTTTCTCTAGTAACTCTAAGATCTCTCTCCTTGAGGATCTCTCCTGTATTAGTCACCAACATTTCTCACTGCGTCTGCCTGCCAATACTTCGTTTCTTACTCTGATTTTCTCTTCAAGATGACTTCTTGCGCTGTATTCTTTTGATCTGACTTCAATCCATTTCAACACAAACTTAAACTGAAACTAAAACTAAATTTTTGATTCTCTGAAGCATGCTGAGCTTTTCTCTTTTGTGTGTTTGTCCTTTCATTTTGTCATTTCTCCTTGAGCGAATCTAAGATGTCTTTCTTGACTGAGAAACGCAAAGACTGGGGGCATGATCTTTTCTTGCTTTCTATTTGTTGGTTTAGTTCCAATGACCCAAAGAATTCACATAAGAGGTGTCTCCATCTGTAAGAGCCTTCATCATGTATTGGATGGCCATGTGTACCTCGAATCCTTTTATATGGAAACTTTGGTGAGGTTAGTTCTTCTCCTTGTCTATTTTGAGTGACTTCTTTCTGCTACAAGTAAAATTGATAATGTTCATCCTACTAAGTGAACATAAGGGTCACTACGAGCATTCTTTGGAAAAAGAAGGAACTCTCATGTGTCTAGTGTGTTTGTATGCGAGCAACATTCTGGTCATTCTAGTAGTTGTGCTTTGATGCTTATGTTAACTTTCTAAATCAAAAGGAATAGGTGTTCAGGTCATTCTAGCTTCTTGTGCCTTCATGCTTACATCTCATTTTGACAACTCTAAGAATTATGTCATATTCATATTCTCATGATTGCAATGTCAGTGAGGATTGTATGACATCTTGCGATCATCCCATACCTAAAAACTCTATGATGATAATACGATGAGTCCAACAACCAAGTCGTAGGGTTTGTGTCTAGTGTAGGCTTGCATTTTCATTCTAGGATTGCATTGAGATAGTGTTTTGGTGCTCTCTTGATTGTCTTCTTCTCGATCTATTCATTAAAGGCTCTCATTTTTTGTCCCAGGTTCATCTTGACTACACAAGTGTCCGGTCCTTGCTCTGGATCTTCAAAACATTCTTTTGGTTAGTACTTGTCATATATTGCAAAATCCTGCATGAGATGATTAGTACCACATACATTGCATCTTCATTGCATTTCCATTTGCATCCATGAAATCCATATGCATACATTCCACATCTACATTTTCATTTGCATGTGCATCCATTATAAGCATAAATAAAATCATACATTACATTCATTTATCTATCATCTATCATTGCATTTCACATTGCATATACATATATAAAATAAAATATGTTCATATACCATCATAAAAGAAAGCATGTGCATCTCATACATGTCTAATCCATACATCTAAATCATCTAGGAAACATCTCATAAAACATGAACATCAATATTAAAGCAATATATAAACAAGTACAATGATATCAAAGAGACGATCTCATATATATATCTCACGGTTGATCAATGTCATGTACAAAAAGAATGGTGCTACTCGAGCACAATATCAAAATATGGACTACAATATGAATGATAAAAAAGTGCTAACTCTACCCATCACCACCTGGAGGAGGTGGTGGTGGTGGTGCCTATGGTGGAGGTCCCTCTGGAGGTGCCTATGGAGGTGCATGTGGTGGTGGTCCCTATGGTGCTCCGACATACTCAAAAAATGGAGGCACCTACTCTGATAAATTTGGAACAACTTTGACATATGTTGCATAGTAGTAGGATGCCTGAGTGGACTCATATCTAGCCTCTAGTCATGCCCTCACTAGCTCCTCTCAGAGCTCTCTAATCTCTCAATCCCTCTCAGTCACCTACATCTCCTGGATGATGACCTATGTATGGAAATCATCCCTCTCTCGCTATACCTGCCTCACTCTCTCTCAGGTCTTCCTGAGAGCCTCCTACACCTGTGTTATCTGAGCTGGCCCCTGTGCGGCTTGATCTAACATGTCAATGTCCTCAACCTGTGCCTCCTTGTCAGGAGGTATTTTCTATGATGGGTCCCCTATCCTCTATCTAGTGGTCCTCTTTTGGGTCCCACTACTACCTGCATCTGTATTTCACCCCATAGTCCTCAGGGGGATATCTGTCTACCCTATCCTCAGCCTCAATGCTCTCTACCTGGCCCACTGTAATGCTATCTACTACTAGGAAGGTACCTACTACTACTATTATCCCTATGGGTGTTTTATAGGCTTATAATGTGTAGGCTGCTACTGTGCGGGTTGCTGCTATGTGGGTTGCTATTGCATGGGTGGCTGTTGTGCTCTTTGTTCCATCCCGATAGGATCTGTGAATATGGGGAAGGGGTGCGCCAAGAAGTGATGTTTGTATGTAGGCATCATCCCTTCATTGGTGACATCCACCATATAATCCCATTGAGCTAGAGGTACTCATGCCTTGATAGTGCACCTACCCTGATCTAACCTAGGCTGCTAGCCCTTCTTCATCTCATCGATGAAGCGAACATATGATGCATACTCCTAGAGATGTCCCTCTATCTCCCGAACTGTCTCATCACACATGTGAGAAAGAATCACTCAATAATGATAATAGTGCATTCAATCAGTGGATGCAAGACAAACATGTGTGCTAGCTCTCACCGAGCATCGTCCCATGGCTCTGTGGCAACCCACAGTCTCCACACAACTATTGCCATATCATCTAGTTTTCCTCACCACTACTCGGTCTTACCCATCACTAGCTGAGTCATTAGACCTCTATATCTATAAATGTAAGGCTCAAGGGCCTTCTGTGTATCATGGAATATCGGCCTACAAACAGGGAGATGCTCCCATGCCTAGATCTATAAAATGAAAACTCCAGCGGCCATGGTCTTGGCCCCCCAATTCACTACCTCATGCATCTCATGATACATCTGTGAAAGCATGCACTCACCCTATCCAAATTTGGTAGCTGGCCTATCCAGCATCCTCTATAACATGCAACCCTAGCCGCACTCCAATCCATGTTGTCCCCGATCAAGAACCAAGTAACAACTCAGGAAGATGGCTAACACAACTGCTAATTAGTGAGCCCCACCGTATCTACTGACTAGCTTCTCCCATGAGATGGCCTGACCCATCAATAAATCATCTCTGAATATGGTCGTCAATGCAAGTGTACCTACCCTCAGCTGTGTATCATACTCAACACAGGCATCATGGAAGGGTATCCTCAATATCTTGTAGATGTCCTCGGGAGTAACTGTTATCTCCCCCATCAGTAAATGAAATGTGTTCATCTTCGAATGGAAATGCTCAACAAGTGCACCTAAGAGTTCATGATTTCCCTAAATGTCAGGTATATCATGTAGGTATGTCAATCCTATCACATCAATGTGGGCTCCCTCAACATCGGTCAACCTTTGAACTAGTGTGGTGATGATAGGGTGGTGCGACTAGAATGCGACATCTTGGAAGTCAACTTGCAAAGGAAGTGACAACACTAGATTAGTATCTCAACATGATGGTTTCAAAGCAACAACAAGCAAATGAGGCTACACATCTATCCTAAATAGGACTTTGGAATGTTTTAATTGGCTTATTTTATGCAAAATTGGATGAAGATTCTAAATGTTGCAGCAGTTTCCTGCATGAGGAACCATTCCCTCACGTGAGACAAGATCTCTTCCTGTGTGAGAAGATGAACTTTCACATGATATAACCTAGCACTTCGCGTGAGCTTGCAGACAAGCCCCGGGTGAGGAAGCCCTAATGCATTCGAGAGAACCATTCTCTCGCATGAGGAGAGACTAAGGCTAGCATGAGGAAACTATTTCCTCGCACGAGGGTTGAAGAACTAGGCCTAAAACATGCTAAATCTAGCCTAAATCACCTAATAAAGTGATTAAAAATTGAAATGCAGGATGGTTTATCGACTACTCACATGTGGGTCATACTCCAGTGGTCGGTTGTGGCATCGCAAGCACTTGAATCAATGTGTATGCACTAGAACACCCTCTATTCTCTCTTAGAGCTCTCAGAATCACTAGAAGATAAAGTGAATAATGATTTGAAAATGACCCCTCTGGGCCTTATATAGCTTTTTGACCTAATTTTCAAAAGTTCTCCGTTTTGCGTGAAAATTGCAACCTTGGCTAAATTGACTGCTCTGAATCCATTTTCAGGATCAAAATCAAAATTTGACATCTCTAGATGGCTCAAAATCACATTTTAAAATTCTGGGATCCTTTGGGATCAGACGCTTGTGTAGTCAGCCTTCTGGCATCATTTTCCTGCCAGATTCTCATCTCCTCATCATTTTCTTGAGATCTTCAATGTTTTCATCAAAGTCAACTCTAGTAAAATCTAGTCAAACTTGGTCAACAGGACCTCCAAATTGCTCCAAATTGCTTCTGCAGCTTCTTGAATCTAGTCTGATTGCTTCTATTCTGCAACCTCTTGTTGTCAATCATCCTTCTGATATGTCATCTTTCGATTTCACTCCCAAGGGGGCAGGATTATTGCATCATTCGAATCTTGTCAAACCAGTCTCATATCAATTTGATCTAAATCAAAGTCCTCACCACTTGGGGCATCTCATCTCTATATCAATTTGATCTAAATCAAAGTCCTCACCGCTTGGGGCATCTCATCTCTAGAGGCATCTTTGTGCCTCACATCTGATCATCTTGTCATCTATCTTTTAGGTATCTGAGAAATCTAACTCAGATCCTCAAGGATCAAGTTTCATTCTGGATATGGTTCTCAAAATCTCATTAGGTATTGGGGAAATCTAACCCTAATTCCTATAAGTCAAGCTTCATTCTGGAGATGACTCTCAAAATCTCTTTTTAGACCGTTATCTGGGCAATCTATCCCGGGTCTCGGAGGGCTAAGCTTCATATTGGGGCAATCTAACCCTGATTCTAGAGATTAGTCCTAAATCTACATCTGACATCATTTGATCAATGGGCATTAGGGTAATCTAACCCTGATTCCAGTCTCCTCCCAAGTTGTCATTAGACCATTGTCTTCGCAATCTAGCTTAGACTTCAGAGAATCATGCCTCATTTTGGAGGTGGTTCTATGATTCGATCTATTTTGGTGTCTTGGCATCCTAACCTTGACTTCCGAGGGTTAAGCTCCATTCTGGGGATAATCTTGAAGCTTCATCTATTACATCAGACTATTCTTTGAATCAACGCGCTGCTCGCACATCAATTCAAAGATGGGCAAATGTAATACCCCAAAATTGGCACCTTATAATTTCAATCAATTTTGGTGCATTTTCTTCGATTTTACATCATTAAAGCCCTATTTCACTAGGAAATTTTCTCTCTCCTACCTAACTTTATTTGACTTGGTGTCAATTGCAAAAACCCTAAATTGCATTAATCTCACACTATAATTAATTCCTAAGTATTCAAATTTATTAGCTAAATAATCCCTATGATAAATTGATTTAATTCTAAAGTCCTAAGTGCTTTAAATTAAATTAAACCCACCCCCTTTAGCTAATACACATAAAAAGGAATTAATATTACTTGGTTATTCAAATGGATTATCTTATAATTAATATGTGGCAATAATTAATTCTTTTAATTAAGCAATTCTTCAATATTTGTCTCAATTGGGAATGAAGAGTCAACCGTTTCATTTCAAGAAACTCTTCATCCTCTCTCTCAGGTTTTCTATATTATGAACCTTTTTCCTCATTCGAAAAAAAAAGGGCAATTTGAGAGCACATAAACTATAGAAAAATTTTGTCTCAATTATCTTCATATTTTCAAGCTTTGTTATTGCACAATTAGCTCAATTCTCATTTAGTGTAATTGCATAGTAGAGTAATTTGCTTATTGCTATTAGCTTAATTTGCATATTTCTTTCAAGTTCTTAGCTTAAAAATTGCAT
Source organism: Chamaecyparis obtusa (assembly GCA_027943335.1). Classification (NCBI taxonomy): domain Eukaryota; kingdom Viridiplantae; phylum Streptophyta; class Pinopsida; order Cupressales; family Cupressaceae; genus Chamaecyparis; species Chamaecyparis obtusa. Next base: position 2,472,082 of record BSBK01002189.1, read on the forward strand.
CTTCATTCTTAGATTTAATTGCATATTCATCTTAGATTAATTGTATTTTGCTTATCTTTCAAGCTTTCAAAATCCTTCGTATTAGTTTGGTCTTTTGGTTGTTGGCTGTCATTCTGAGAGTAATTCAAACACCTCGACTAATTAGAAGGCAACAGGTCGAATCGATAGACGTTGCGAATTGAGTAATTCATACTCATCTTCATAATTTTGATGATAGAGAAATGACTATGTTGTGTATATGGCTATATTAGAGGTCCACGTTCAACTACAAACAACTATGACCTATTAGGACGTATTAGACCTAACTAGACCTGACTAGGACCTATTAGGACCAATTAGGACCAATTAGACCCAATTAGACCCAATTAGACCCAATTAGGACCTAATTAGACCCAATTAGACCTATTAGGACCTATTAGGACCAATTAGAACCCAATTAGACCCACTAAGACCCAATTAGGACACAATTAGACACAAATTAGACCCATTTTTACTTAATATGAACCTAGTTAGACCAATTAGACATAACATGAACCTATTAGGACAAAATATGACCTATTAGAACCCAATTAGACTTAATTAGACCAATTAGGACCTAATTAGACATAATATGAACTTATTAGGACCTAAGATGACCTATTAGGACCCAATTAGACTTAATTAGACTAATTCTAGGACCTAATTAGACATAATATGAACCTATTAAGACTTATTATGACCTATTAGGACCCAATTAGACCAATTAAGACCTAATTAGACTTAATTAGACCAATTAGGACCTAATTAGACTTAATTCTAGGCCTATTATGACCTATTAGGATCAATTAGGACCAATTAGACCTAAATAGGACCTAATTAGATCCGATTAAACCCAATTAGACCTAATTAGACCCAATTAGACCTATTACAACCAATTAGGACCAATAAGGACCCAATTAGACCCACTAGGACCCAATTACACCCATTTAGACCTATATTAGGACCTATTATAACTAAAATATGAACCTATTAGGACCTATTTTGACTTAATATGAACCTAGTTAGACCAATTAGACATAATATGAACCTATTACGACCTAATATGACCTATTAGGACCCAATTAGACTTAATTAGACCAATTAGGACCTAATTAGACATAATGTGAACCTATTAGGACCAATTAGACCAATTAGACCCAATTAGATGAGCAATTAGACCAGTTAGACTCAATTAGAACCTAATTAGACTTAATTAGATCAATTAGACTCAATTAGAACCAATTAGGACCTAATATGACCAATTATGACCCAATTAGACTTAATTAGACCAATTAGGACCTAATTAGACTTAGTTCTAGACCTATTCGACCCATATTCGACCCAATTAGACCTATTAGGACCAATTACGACAAATTCTAGACCAAATTAGGATCTAATTAGACCTAATTAGACCTAATTAGACCCAATTAAGACCTAATTAGACTTAATTAGATAGATTAGACTCAATTAGAACCAATTAGGACCTAATATGATCTATTAGGACCTAATTAGACTTAATTAGACCAATTAGGACCTAATTAGACATAATATGAACCTATTAGGACCAATTAGACCCAATTAGACGAGCAATTAGACCAATTAGACCCAATTAGAACTAATTAGGACCTAATTAGACTTAATTAGAACTAATTAGGACCTAATTAGACTTAATTAGAACCAATTAGGACCTAATTAGACTCAATTAGAATCAATTAGGACCTAATTAGACTTAATTAAAGACTAATTAGACATAATATGAACCTATATTATGACCTATTAGGACCCAATTAGACTTAATTACACCAATTTGGACCTAATTAGACATAATATGAACCTATTAGGACCTAATTAGACTCAATTAGACCAATTAGGACCTAAGTAGACTTAATTCTAAACTAATTAAACCAATTAGGACCAATTAGACTCAATTAGACCAATTAGGACCTATTACGACTAAAATATGAACCTATTAGGACCAATTAGACCAATTAGGACCTAATTAGACTTAATTCTAGACTAATTAGACCAATTAGGACCTAATTAGACTTAATTAGACCAATTAGGACCTAATTAGACTTAATTCTAGACCAATTAGGACCAATTAGGACCCAATTAGACCTATTAGGACCTATTTATACCTATTAGGACCTAATTAGACTCAATTAGACTTAATTAGATCTTTTAAGACCTAATTTGACTTAATTAGACCAATTAGGACCTAATTAGACTCAATTAGACCAATTAAGACCTAATTAGACTTAATTCTAGACCAATTAGGACCTATTAGGACCCAATTAGACCTAATTAGACCTATTAGGACAAATTAGGACCAATTAGGACCAATTAGGACCCAATTACACCTAATTAGATCTAATTAGATTCAATTAGACCAATTAGGACCTAATTAGACTCAATTAAACCAATTAGGACCTAATTAGACTTAATTCTAGACTAATTAGACTAATTAGGACCAATTAGGACTTAATTAGGACCTATTTATACCTATTATGACCTAATTAGACTTAATGAGACTTAATTAGATTAATTAAGACCTAATTTGACTTAATTAGACCAATTAGGACCTAATTAGACTCGATTCTAGACTAATTAGGACCTATTAGGACCCAATTAGACCTATTAGGACCAATTAGGACCCAATTTGACCCACTAGGACCCAATTAGGACCTAATTACACCCAATTAGACCTAATTAGACTCAATTAGACCAATTAGGACCTAATTAGTCTTAATTCTAGATTAATTGGTCTAGGAGCACACCTAGGCTAACCTCCATGGTTTAGAAGTTTTGGCTTGTACTTGACTCTAGCCAAGTTAGGGATGTTGATTTGTTTTAAAACCTTATAAGTTCATTGAAATGTGGGCTAGGTGAGTTAGTCATTAGGACTAAGGTCATCCAAATAGCCATTGTTAGTTATTGTTAATTTTCTTAGTGTTAGAAGCTTAAGGTGAGATTAGAGTCTTTAATGTGTTCTAAGCACATAATGATGTTAGGAATATGCCATAAGGTTATTAAATGAGTTGGTTCCTTAGAATCTAGAGAGGTTAGTAGTCCTAAGAAATAGGATGAAGGCATAGAGAAAGATGCCAAATGTTGTAAAGAAGTTGTCATGACAACATTTGCAATTATTGCAAATGTTGCATGCAACTCGGTTATCTTTTGATCCCCTTAAGAATAGGAAGTGGGAGATCGGCCAACAAGCCCTAGAATCATGGAGATGACATCTAATATTACCTAAGACTCAAATCTCTAGGAGAGTGTGTTTACTGTAATAGTTTGAGAATAGTAATACAACTCTGTAACACTATTTCAAGGAAGAACCCGAGCTTTTGTGGTGACAGTCATATCTTATGGATTGAAAGTTCTAAACTAGTGATTGATTAGTTATATTATTATGTTGTTCAATGATAGTGATTGATTATGTCTAGGCCTATGAAGGAAGTTGAACATGTTTGAGCACTTGAATTGTGTAAGTCTGGTGAAGGTGAGTGTTAAATAAGAGTAAGGTTATGACCCTTGATAGACCTAGTTGAATAGGTTGGGTCTTGACATTGTATCTAGTTGAAGGTACATTTGGGAGACGCTGAGAGTGTTTGGAAGATTCTTGGAAGAATCTTGGGAGCTCACCAAATTGACTTACATAATTAATTAGACCAATTAGGACCAATTAGACTCAATTAGACGTATTAGGACCAATTAGGACCAATTAGACTCAATTATATCAATTAGGACATATTAGAAATAAAATATGAACCTATTAGGACCAATTAGGACCAATTAGACTCAATTACACCAATTAGGACCAATTAGGACTAAAATATGAACCTATTAGGACCAATTAGACCAATTAGGACCTAATTAGACTTGATTCTAGACCAATTAGGACCTAATTACAATCAATTAGACCAATTAGGACCTAATTAGACTTAATTCTAGACTAATTAAGACCTATTAAGACCCAATTAGACCTATTAGGACTAGTTAGGACCTACTTATACCTATTAGGACCTAATTAGACTTAATTAGATCAATTAAGACCTAATTTGAATTAATTAGACCAATTAGGACCTAATTAAACTTAATTCTAGACCAATTGGGACCTATTAGGACACAATTAGACTCAATTAGACATGTTAGGACCAATTAAGACCCAATTAGACCCACTAGGACCTAATATGACCCAATTACACCCAATTAGACCAATTAGGACCTATTTATACCTATTAGGACATAATTAGACTTAAGTAGCGTTACTTAAATCAATTAAGACCTAATTTGACTTAATTAGACCAATTAGGACGTAGTTAGACTCAATTCTAGACCAATTAGGACCTATTAGGACCCAAGTAGACCTAATTAGACCAATTAGACTAATTAGGACCAATTAGGACCAATTAGGAACTAATTAGACCCACTAGGACCTAATTAGGACCCAATTACACCTAATTAGACTCAATTAGACCAAATAGGACCTAATTAGACTCAATTAAACCAATTAGGACCTAATTAGACTCAATTAGACCAATTAGGACCTAATTAGACTTAATTCTAGACTAGTTAGACCAATTAGGACCAATTAGACCCAATTATACATATTAGGACCTATTAGACTCAATTAGACCAATTAGGACCTATTAGGACTAAAATATGAACCTATTAGGACCAACTAGGACCAATTAGGACTAAAATGTGAACCTATTAGGACCAATAAGAACCAATTAGACTCAATTAGGACCTAATTAGACTTAATTTGATAGGGAGACTCATAGTATCCTCTTGAGTTACCTAGAACTCACTTTAGGTCTCTCTTAAGACCTCTTATGGCTTCCTTAATCCACCCCCACTCACTTGGAAAGAACTTATTCTTTCCTTCTTCCAAGAATCTTCCTATCTTCTTAGGTTACCCTTTCTTTCCTTCAAACTGAACATTCCTAGTCCATGTTCCTCAAGCCCTAACCATAAGTTTGTTTCATAGGAGGCCAAGGGATTCTATTAATTCACTTCTAGACTCCTAACCTAGGTCTCTGATTTCCAAGCTCAGTCATTTCTCCATCACTCTCTAGTTTCCTATGTTTTAGGCCTTGTAGCCTTTTTGCCCCAATTAGCCCTCAACCTAGATTTTAAGAAGTGTAATTCTAGGAAAAACTCCTCATAGGACCCTCAAATAAGATTTATAAATTCATTTATATGACATTAGAACTCCAATATTTTCTTTTTCTTAACCCTCAACACTGTCTGTACACCCTATTTTAGATTTAGGGCCTTTGTCTTATTTTTGGACTATTCTTTGGGTTTTGGATTCAAAACTTGGAAAGTAAACTTATTGGGCACTCCTCCTTATTATTGACCACCTAAAAATCATTTATCAACACATCCATGGTCTTCTTGGCTCATGAACTCATCCCTCCTACAATTTATATACACAATTTCTTGGTCTTCCTAGTCAGGCTTCATTCACTGCTCGCCTAGGGAAAGACCCCATAAATCACAACATGCACTTGCAGGGCCCACCTTTGTGGAAAATTTTAGCACATTGACCCTACTCTCCATCCCCAAAATTCCATATAGTAACTACGGTGGGAAATGGAGCTAGGTCCACATATTTCAAACACTGTCAAAATAGGACAGGAAACTATACAAACAAGAAGAATTTACAAAATGCTTTGAAAGCTAATCTAAGAAACAAACCAAAAGATGAAAACAAACTAATACATGCTAAAATATGAATTCAAAGTGTTACAATCCTAAATCTAATCCATGCAAGGCCAAAAATATTACTGGTATTCAAAACCCTTTCAACTATACTCAGGAAATATGTTGTGCCTAGTATGCCAGGTCGTACAAAATGATCACCAACCCCAAAAATTAGGGTTATCTTCCCTTATATTCCCTCACTTCACATTTCTAAGCCTTTTAGATAAACCTAAGCCTTACTAAGGTTGAAAACCTTAAGGTTAGCAGTTCGTGTCAGCAAGTTTTGAAATGTTGCAAATGTTGCTCGAGCAACATTTGCAACATTTTTACATCTTTTTACATCTCTTCACCTTTGAGGTGATTTAGCCTCCATCTAACCTATCTAACCTCATTTGGACCTCCTAGGGCACCAAAGAACCCTAAAAACATTAAAGATAATACCCTATCACTTGATGTCATCATTAAGTATAGTGCTTTAATTAAGCTAATTTGGAGACTTTAGCCTAGAAAGAACCACTAAAACTAGACTCACTTTCACCACACTTGGTCCACATGACCTTATGTATTTACAATTCCCTACAAGAGGGTCTTTCACACAAAAATGGGATAGCCAACTTGCTTCCCAGGGGTGCTCCTACACCATGCTACCAAGGCTACGAACCTAAGTCACCTCTGGTGACAGGAGTTCAGGATCAACTCCATGCTTCTTGAATTCATACTCAGCTATCCAAGTAGCTTCAACCTCTACTTTACCTTGCCACTAAATTAGATGTTCTTTTTATGTTCCCTTCCTGGTCTTTTTACTCACTCTAGAGTCTAAAATCTTCACTGCCACCAGTTTAGGTGTGTTGGGAATCTGAACATCTTTGGTGATGCATCCACTATCTGATAGTGACTCAGAATGTATTGGTATGGGCCCTTTGTACTATACCAAATCCTACACATTAAATATAGAAGACAGCCAATTCTGATGGAAAGTCTATTTTATAGGCATTTTGGCCATATTTTTCTAGGATTTTGCAAGGGCCTATCCTTCTCATTTGGAATTTGGTGGGGATTCCTTTCTGCAACCTAGATTTGTTGAGATGTACTATTACATGATCTCCCATAGAAAACTGAATATCTTCCCTTCATTCATCAACTTTGGCTTTTAACTTTTGTGTAGCCTCTTGGAGCTACTTCTTCACTTGGTCATGAACTTCTTTCATTGATTGAGTGAAGTCTTCTGCATATCCACTCCTTCCCTCTTCATTTTCTTAGTGTCTTAACTCACACACACCTTTAGGATGTAGCCCATAAACTATTTCAAAGGGGCTCTTCCCTATTGTCCTATTAACACTGTCATTGTAGGCATACTCTGCCCGTGGTAACAGTTGATCCCACATCACTCCATACTATTTTTTCAAGCACCTAAGGAGATTACCTAGCACCTTGTTAATGACCTTAGTCTGACCATCAGTTTGGGGATGGTAGGCTGATCCAAATGAAAGATTAGTGCCTAACCTTTTCCATAGGGTCTTCCAAAAATGGCCCATAAATTTCACATCTCTGTCAAATACTATACTTAGGGGTAAGAAATGAATCCGTACCACCTCTTTAAAGAAAAAATGTGCAATATGACTAGCATCATGTGTGGTTTTGCAAGCAATGAAGTGGCTCATCTTGCTAAACCTATCTACAACAAAAAAGATACTATCTAAACCAATCTTGGTCCTAGAAAATCTAACTATAAAATTAATGCTGATGCAGTCCCAAGGCCTACTAGGAATGGGAAAAGGTTGATACAAACCTGCATTGGATGAGGTACCTTTAGCTTTTTGGAAAACTAGGCATTGCTCCACATACTTCCTTATGTCCTTCTACATCCTAGGCCAATAATAGAACCTCTATACTAGTTCTAGTGTTTTATTTAGGCCAAAGAGCCCACTCAAGCTCCCATTGTGCTTCTCTTGTATCACATTCTCCCTCATTAATCCCTTAGGAACACATAACTATCCTCCTCTAAACAAGAGATCATTCTGAATTGTATAGTCTACAAATTGACTATGGAAATGGTTCTTGAACTCTTTAGACACCTTGTATACTTGTAAGAAGTCTTCATCCCCTTCATAATTCTCTTTGAAGCTTTCTATTCCTATGCTTTGCAGCTATACCACTTGGACTGTCAGAAGTCTCCTACTCAAGGCATCAACTACCTTATTGAGTTGTCCCTTCTTATGTTTTATGGTAAAGGTATAGGCTTGTAAATATTCCATCCACTTGAGATGTCTATTGCTCAACTTCTCCTGAGAATTGATGAAACTCAAAGCTTTGTTATCAGTATATACCACAAATTCTTTAGGCAGCAAGTAGTTCCTTCATTTCCTCAAAGATTGTACCAATGCATATAACTATAGGTCATAAGAAGAATATATCTTCTTATCCTCATTCAAATTCTCACTATAGCATGCTACTAGCCTATTCTCTTGGTTCAATACTACCCCAATGGCTATGCCACTTGCATCACATTCTAAGGTGAATAACTTATCAAAGTTTGGCCAAAAAAATATAGGTTGAGTAGCCACTCTCTTCTTCAACAACTCAAAACCTTTTCCAGCCTTTGGAGTCCACTTGAATTTAGTTTTTACTCCACCTTTTATTGTATCTAAGACTGGTGGACATATCTCACTAAAACCCTTAATGAACTTTTTATAAAATTGGGCAAGTCCATGAAAACTCCTTACCTCAGTGCTACTTGTAGGAGTAGGCCAATTGAGTATTGCTTCCACTTTTCTAGGATCCATCTTTAAGGTTCCTTGGGACACCAAAAAGCCAAGATAGACCAGCTCTTGCTTCATAAATTCACACTTTTCCAAGTTAATGGATAACTTCTCCTCATGGAGTCTCTTCATCACAATCTATAAATGTTGGAGGTGTTATTCTTTATTCTTACTAAAAATTAGGATATCATCTAGGTACACTACTACAAATCTGCCAATGTAGTCTTTCAACACCTCATTCATCAACTTCATGAAGGTGCTTGGGGCATTGCTAAGCCCAAAGGGCATGACCAACCATTCATAGAGCCCTTCTATGGTCTTGAATGCAGTCTTCCATTCATCCCCCTCCTTAATCCTAATTTGATGGTACCCACTCTTAAAATCCAACTTGGTGTAGTACCTTGCTTCTCCCAAACAACCCATAAGATCTTCACTCCTAGGAATGGGAAATTTGTACCTTATAGTGATCCTATTTATTTCTCTTGATTTTGTACAAAGCCTCCACTTACCTCCCTTCTTTGATGCTAGGACTACTGGCACTACACATGGGCTAATGCTTTTCCTGATTAGTCCTTGGTCCAAAAGCTCTTGTACTTGTCTATCTATCTCCTTGTTTTGGTCAGGAGTCATCTTGTATGCTACTTTTTTTGGAAGAGATTCTTCTAGTATGAAGTCAATATGATGACTCATGGCTCTAGGAGGTGGAAACATTGTAGGTGATCCATCAATAACTATGTCCTTAAACTCCTTCAACAACTCCTGCACTTCATTAGGTAATGGTTCTTGTTCCACTTTCTTCTCCTCACTAGGCTTAACCATGACAACATAGTGTGTTTGTTCTCCATTCTTTACACCCTAGATGTATTCCTTACCTCCTTGTAATAGGATGTTAGGTCCTACTGATGTAGACCCCTCATCATCCATAAGTGACCCCATCTTTCTTAAAAGAATAGGAGTTCCTTTCTCCATCATGAATTATTTTCCTATCAAATTGTCATGGCCTACCTAAGAGTAGGTGGCATGCATCCATTGGGAGTATATCACACAAGATTCTATCCACATACTTACCTATTGAAAAATCAACCCATGCTTGTTCATTCACAAGAACATGATGTCCCTTATTCAACCATGTAACTCTATAAGGGTTTGTATGAGGTATTTTGGTCGATCCAAGCTTGCCTACTACCTACTCTAAAATGATATTGTCAGTAGACCCTGAGTCTATGATCATCTTGTAGACTTTGCCAAGTATCTTCCACTTCACTCTGAAAAGTACCCTCCTCTATTTAGCTTCCTCTTTGACAGGTTCCTTAATGAGAATCCTTCTAATAATTAGATTCTCCCCACTCTCTGAGTCAAGGTTAACTTCAAGAGATTTAACACTTCTAGTCTCTTCTTGGGCAACATAATTTACCCTTTTATCACCATGTGAACTAGAAACCTTCTCAGGGAATCTATAAGCCAGATGACCTAGTTGGTTGCAATGAAAACATTTCATAGTTGCAAAATGTGAGGCTATGCATGAACCTCCAAACCTACCTCTTCCTCCACCTCGGAAGCCTCTACCTCTATTCATATTTCCTCTTCCACTAGTTTCATTGATCATCTCTGTCAATTTGGACTCTCCTTGAGCTCTAAACTCATTACTCCTACCTGCAAAACTACCTCTATGTCCTCTATTTTATTTTCCTCTACCTCTTCCCCTTGAGGTCTATTCATGATTTCTTGTGCCTTTCTCCTCAATTTTCAAGGCCATTTGATAACATTGTCAAACATTCTTGAAGGTGACCAAGCTCATGTCTTCTTATATAGACCACTTGAGTCCATTTTGATACCAAGATAATATAATACTTTCATCCTCCACTATCTTTTACCTTAGACACAACTTTTGGAACCCTTCAGTGTATGCTTGGACATACAAATCTTTTTGCCTAAGATTTTGTCTCCTTCTATGCAACTGAACCTCATAGTCATCCAGTAATTAGGTCTACTTCAACTTGGTCACCATGACCTTCCATGAAATAATGGGACTCTTACCCTCTTTCTCTCTTTCAAACTGAACAAACTTCCACCAGGTGAGTGTTGATCCCCTCAACCTAGATTTAGCCACCTTTACCTTTTGGGCATCTATTATGCTATCACAATCAAAATGATTTTCTATATTGTCAATCCAGTCCATGACTAGATCAAGATCCATCTATCCACTGAAAAGTGGTACACCCTCCAAAGATTTTCCACTTAAGGCCTTGACTGACTTTAAGAAGAGTTCCTCAGGTATGATAGGGTCAAGGGTTGGAGCTTCTTCCTCCAATTCTAACTCCTCCTTAGCTTCTTTTTCCTCCTTTTGGTCTATCTTATACTTCACCTTATCTTCCTTGTCTTGGACTTCACCCAAGAGCTACTCCAACTAAGCCAATCTTTCTCTTAGAATATGTTATCCTCTTATTTCTCATCCACCTTCTTAGCCAATTTGGCATTAGTCACCATCTTGCTAGATGCACTTGATTTTGTGGGCTGCAACATTCACTTCCTGCAACACTACTTATCCCAAATCTTGAACCTACTTTGATACCTCTCTGATAGGGAGACTCCTAGTTTCCTCTTGAGTTACCTAGAACTCACTTTAGGTCTCTCTTAAGACCTCTTAGGGCTTCCTTAATCCACCCCCACTCACTTGGAAATAACCTATTCTTTCCTTCTTCCAAGAATCTTCCTATCTTCTCAGGTTACCCTTTCTTTCCTTCAAACTGAACATTCCTAGTCCATGTTCCTCAAGCCCTAACCATAGGTTTGTTTTTTAGGAGGCCAAGGGATTATATTAACTCACTTCTAGACTCCTAACCTAGGTATCTGATTTCCAAGCTCAGTCATTTCTCCATCGCTCTCTAGTTTTCTATGTTTTAGGGCTTGTAGCCTTTTTGCCCCAATTAGCCCTCCTACATTTTAGGAAGTGCAATTCTAGGAAAAACTCCTCAAAGGAACCCAAAATAATATTTGGTGATTCATTCATATGACATTATACCTCCAAGATTTTCTTGGTCTTAACCCTCAACTCTGTCCGCACACCTTGTTTTAGATTTAGGGCCTTTGTCTTGTTTTTGGAGTAGTCTATGGGTTTTGGCTTCAAAATTTGGAAAGTAAAATTCTTGGGCACTCCTCCTTGTTCTTGACTACCTACACATCATTAATCAACACATCCATGGCCTTCTTGGCTCATGAACTCATCCCTTTTGCAATTTCCATACACAATTTCTTGGTCTTCATAGTCGGGCTTCATTCACTGCTCGCCTAGGGAAAGACCCCATAAATCACAACATGCACTTTTAAGGCCCACCTTTGTGGAAACTTTCAGCTCATTGACCCTAGTCTCCATCCCCAAAACTCTATACAGGAACTACGATGGGAAATGGAGCTAGGTCCACATATTTCAAACACTGTCAAAACAGGACAGGAAACTATACAAACAAGAAGAATTTATAAAATGCTTTGAAATCTAATCTAAGAAATAAACCAAAAGATGAAAAAACACTAATACATTCTAAACTATGAATTCCAAGTGTTATAGTCCTAAATCTAATCCATGCAAGGCCAAAACTATCACTGGTATTCAAAACCCTTTCAACTATTCTCAGGAAATCTAATGTGCTCAGTATGCCAGGTCATACAAAATGATCACCAACCCCAAAAATTAGGGTTCTCTTCCCTTATATTCCCTCACCTCACATGTGTAAGCCTTTTAGGTAACCCTAAGCCTTACTAAGGTCGAAAACCTTAAGGCTAGCACTTCTTGTCAGCAAGTTTTGAAAAGTTGCAAATGTTGCTCGAGCAACATTTGCAACATTTTTACATCTCTTCACCTTTGAGGTGATTTATCCTACATCTAACCTATCTAACCTCAGTTAGACCTTCTAGAGCACCAAAGGACCCTAAAAACATTAAAGACAATATCCTCTCACTTGATGTCATCATCAAGTATAGTGCCTTAATTAAGCTAATTTGGAGACTTTAGCCTAAAAAGAACCACTAAAACTAGACTCACTTTCACCACACTTGGTCCACATGACCTTATGTATTTACAATGCCCTACAAGAGGGTCTTTCACACCAAAATTGGATAGCCAACTTGCTTCCCAGGGGTGCTCCTGCACCATAATTCTAGACCAATTAGACTAATTAGGACCAATTAGGACCTAATTAGACTTAATTCTAGCCTAATTAGACCTATTAGGACCTAATTAGACCCAATTAGACCTATTAGGACCTATTTATATGTATTACGACCTAACTAGACTTAAGTAGACTTAATTAGATCAATTAAGACCTAATTTGAGTTAATTAGACCAATTAGGACCTAATTAGACTCAATTAGACCAATTGGGACCTATTAGGACTAAAATATGAACCAATTAGGACCAATTAGACTCAATTAGACCAATTAGGACCAATTAAACTCAATTAGACCAATTAGGACCTAATTAGACTTAATTCTAGACCAATTAGACCAATTAGGACCTAATTAGACTCAACTAGACCAATTAGGACCTAATTAGACTTAAGTCTAGACCAATTAGGACCTAATTAGACTCAATTAGACCTATTAGGACCAATTAGGACCTATTTATACCTATTAGGACCTATTTAGGCTTAATTAGACTCAATGAGATCAATTAAGACCTAATTTGACTTAATTAGACTAATTAGTACCTAATTAGACTCAATTAGAACAATTCGAAATACAAAAAGAAACTTTTCCAGTTGGAAAATTTTTATTGATTGTTAATTTTGCAAAGTTTTACTCCTTTGTTTCTCAAAACAAACTTCAAGAAAAATACTACTATACAAAGTAGGTCACTATCATGGTATATGTGTCTTATCGAAATGCACAATTAGGTTTGGATGGTGTTGAAAGTACATATCAAGCATGGGTCATAAAGAAAGAATATCACTTTTACATTAGTGATGATAAAGAGCATGGCATACATTTTGTTGAGCATTTCTTTAAGACATTTTTTGGATATTTGGTAAAAAGAGGCATCGAAATTGAAAAGCATTTTGTTTGGTTAGATGAATGTACATATATACATACACATGTGATATGTATATATACACATGCATATATGTACAAACATACATACATATACATGTGTGTACATATATGTATATATACACACATATGTGCATATATATATATATATATATATATATATGTGTGTGTGTGTGTGTGTGTGTGTGTGTGTGTGTGTGTGTGTGTGTGTGTGTGTGTGTGTGTGTGTGTACAAACACATGTGTGTGTATACACATATATACACACATATGTACATGTATATATACATGTGTACACATATGGGTATGTGCAGGATCATGGTATGCCAAAAAGTGGCAATGTAAAAAAAAACCTTCCACTCGTCCAAAAGCGCACAAATCCATTTGTTGACTTTTTAGTTGGCCTGAGTGTTTGTACACTTGGCCAAGCCAAAAGCCAAAGCACTGGCCTAATTAGATATCCGATAAAATTAGATATCTAATTTTATATTGGATATCCAATTTTTGCCAGTAATTATATATTTACATAGCCCGACCGCGTTCAACATTTTCATTGTGAAAATGTTAAATGTGACTAGGGCTTTCGAATATCCAATTTTATCTCCTATCCAATTTTTCTTGAATCTTAAGGTAAGTTCAATCTTCAAATTTTTATTGTTTTTATTGTGTTTTAATAGAAATTTATAGTTTTTTATAGAAACATTAGCCCGTTTAAATGAGTTTTTTATTATTTTTTGAATTCATTGTAATTATCTATTTGTTTTCTAATTGTAATCAGACATGGAATCAGAAAAGCCTCCCAATGATCCTGAAAATAATCCACAACCACCTCCCAACAATCCCCCACTTGCAGAAGATGAACCAGTCTCAAACCCTTGCCATTTAGAGGATCTAATAGGAGAAAATCTAAATCAAATTAGAGGATTTCAAACCACCTATGCCAATATCCCCACATTGCACCCCATGTTTATGACATTGAACTCAATTATTGAAAACATGGAGAAACTTATAGAGCAACATAGTGTTGCACTTCTTCAGTGTGATTCTGTGCATGCCCGGTTTGATGATGAGCTTGACTATGATCAAGCCATGAACCTAAACATAAAAAAACATGACATATGTAATCTTTTGTGGATCCTAAAACCGATCTAAAAGTGGACCCTAAAAAACCCAAGCAGTCAATTAAATGGTGCACAAATAGTGCAATACGTGACAACTTTTGGGACCGCTGGTGGATGGTTTTTGATAGACCACCTCATAGTAATTTGGATGTCCCATTTGATTTTATTAAAGAAATTTATGCTGAATTTGTGCTTGGTCACAAGGTTAATTATTGGAGTATGAGACCAAACCAGGGTGTAGGTTTAGGCACTCCTCAAGATAGGCCATGGGAACAATGGGTGAAATCCCACACATATGTCCCCCCTCCTGAGATTTCACCACCTCCCATAGTGCAACATCCTAACATTATTACTGAGGCACACTCACAAACTATTCGAGCCATTCACACCTTAAGTGATCTGCTGGTTACGTAGAGCATGACATTGTTGTCTCCTCATCTGATGCTTCTGGCCCTTCCACATCCTCCACGAGCTCACATGTTTGTGTGCCCCATACTTGCGTTATGTGCAAGAATCTATGCTTAGGTCCCCTGAATGATGGTGATGCATATAATTACATCTTCGAGGTGGGAAATTCTACACATCACACTATAGGCACTAGAGCACCTCATGAAGATGTGCATCAGGGGCATAAAGAGCCATGGACTCCTACTATTATAGTAAGGGTAAACAGTTCACTTTTTACATTGTATTTAATTTTTATCATTCGTATTTTTAGTAAAATTTTCTTATAATAATTTCCCACTTATATTTTTTTATGTGTTACATTTATGATTAGTTGATGACAAAGGAGGAGATGGCACATGTGGAGGGGTCCACACTTTTGGCCATATCATTTGGTCTCGGCACTTCCACGGTACATATGTTTTAATGTACTCATTGGTTTCCTTAAATTATTATAATAATATATGTACATGTGTTTTCTAATTTTTATGATCATCTTATTACATATTGATGCAAGTGTCACCAATTTCCACTGGGGGGAAATGTGAGGGGGTGCATGCATCAGGTGTTGACAAGGGGAAGGTAATTAAGTAATTTATTTTGTTTATGCATACATGTATACTTGTCAGTTGTGCCTACTCATTTTTAATTTACATGGTTTATTTGACAGAGAGTGGTATCTAATGATGTCCTTGTTAGGAATAAGGTGTCTCAACCTTGGATAATTCCTATTCTTATTATTTGTTCTGTAAAATGTATTTCTTGCAAATAATGTAATTAAGTGAGTGTACATGTCTAGTTGGCATGTTGATGTGTCACTCCGCTTGATGTGTCGACATCTGGAATTGTGTGTAAGGAGATCATGACTGAAATGGTTATGACAGATTCCAATGACACGTAAGAGCTATGTCTGGAAGATTCAATGATGGGTGAAGACATGTGGCAACTAATAAAATTGAGTACTATACACTCTTCCCCAATCGTGGGGTTCGGGTTCCTATTTTCTTGGAGAATGGTAAAACCCTAATATGGCTATCTTTGGAAGTTGCCCTAAAAAAGGAAGCGCATGATATAAGCATTTTTAGGGTTGAGAAGATCAGAGAAGTTAGTGTATTGTTGGAACATTTTATGCTGCCACGATTTGTCTTCAAGAGTTGGAAAAATCTTCTGAAAGAACTTGCGTTGCAAGTGTATTGTAAACTGTAATAGTTTTGATTAATACATTGTGTAGGTTTTGGAGTGCTGGGGTTTTTATCGAAAGGTTTCCCCAGGGTAAATCATTGTGTCATTCTCTATTTTTTGTATGCATGGTATATGGCTGCAATATCATTGTTAAAGTAGTTAATGAATCTGAAATTGTAAGGATTTAAAAGAATTTGCATAATAGTTTCCTTTAGAGATTCGTGTAGGAAGCTGTTTCCACACTTGAGTTTCATTACAAGTGGTATCAGAGCCTGATCAACTTTTGATCCTAGTTGTTGCGTAGGGTTTTTTGAGCTAATCTCAAGTTGAGTGGGAGTTTTGTGTAGAGCATTCTGAATCTTATTTGCAGATTGAGATGGCAAGTTCCTCATACAGTAGAATGAAGGTGGAGAAATTTAATGGCACTAATTTTGAGTTGTGGAAACTCAAGATGGAAGACATGCTTGAAGACCATGATTTATGGGAGACTACTTTACTTGATGTGAAACTTGTAGTGATATCTCAAGTGGATTGGGAGATCAAGGATCGAAAGGCTAAGGGTCTCATCAAACTCTATCTAGCAGATGTCGTTCTTCTGAATGTTCTTGATGAGACTACTGCAAATTCTTTGTGGAAACAGCTTGGGTCTATATATCAGGCCAAATCTCTGGTGAATAATTTGTTCCTGAGAAAGAAGTTGTATTCTTTAAGAATGGAGGAAGGTGGATCTGTAACTGATCATCTCAACACATTCAATTTATTGATTGCATAGTTGGCATCATCCAGTGCCAAGATTGAGGAGGAGGATCATTGTATGACCCTTCTTTGTTCCTTACCAGATTCATGGGACCATCTTGTGATGGCTCTTAGAAGTACTATAGTCACATTTTGTATGGATGATGTGGTGTCTTCGCTGCTATCTGAGGAGATGCGAAGAAAGACTTTAGATTCCTCTAAGGAAGCCCTTGCTATTCGTGGGAGATCCAATGACAAAGGAAAGAAAAATGACAACAAGTCAAAGAAGGGAAGATCTAAATCCCGTGGGAGTTCTAAGATTCCTGGAAAGTCCAAGGTGAAATGTTGGAATTGTGATAAATCTGGGCACTTTCGGAAGGACTCCCAAGAACCAAAGAAGAAGAAGAAAGGCTCAGATTCAGCTTGCAAAAAATCTCAAGAAGATGGAAATGCTTTTATTGCAGCTTTGGTATCCCATGCATCTAATGATGTGTGGTTGGTAGACTTGAGTGCTTCTTTTCACATGACCTCTCATCAAAACTGGTTCTCAAAATATAAAGAGTTTGATGGTGGAAAGGTGTACTTGGGTGATGATTCTCACCTAAAGATAGTTAGACACGAAAGGGTCACTATTAGATTTCTTAATGGATGAGTAAAGGGAATCAACAGAGTTATGCACATTCCAAGTTTGGCACAAAACCTATTATCTATAAGTATGCTAAATGATGTAGGTGTGCAAGTTATTTTTTCAAAAGAAGGATGCAAGATGATGAGAGGATCGATAGTGCTTGCGAGGGGTACTAGGAGAGGTACCTTATTTCAACTAGATGCATGTATTCCTCTATGTAATAGTTCTTCATCCTCACCATCTAAATGAGTAGTGAAGAAGTCTGTGGTTATTGGTTTTGATGGTAGTGCAAACACTTTAGAAGGTAAGCTTCCTGTAGAAAAGACAATGTTGTGGCATATGAGATTTGGCCACATTGGTGAAAAGGGTCTCAGAACCTTGAAAAATAAAAACCTCATTGAGGGGTTAAATGATTGCAATCTTGAGTTTGACTTCTACGAACACTATGTCTATGGTAAACAAAATCATGTTCAATTTTACTCTAGTTCTCACAAATCTTCTGATGTTTTGGATCTTATTCATTCTGATGTATTTGGTCCTGTAAAAGTTCCTTCAATCTCCAAGTCTATATTTTTTGTATCTTTCATAGATGATTACAGTAGGACTTGGATTTATTTCCTTAAAATTAAGACACAAGTCTTTAGCCGGTTCAAAGAATTTAAAGCTCTTATAGAGAATCAGACTAGTAAGAAGATTAAGTGTGTGAGAATGGACAATGGTGGTGAGTTTTTCTCAGCAAAGTTTGAATAGTTCTGTAAAGAACAAGGTATCAAGAGGCATAAGATAACTCCTTCTACCCCACAGAAAAATGGAGTTGCAGAGAGAATGAATAGGACACTGATGGAGAAGGCTAGGAGTATGCTTAGTGGAGCTGGTTTAGAACAAAGGTTTTGGGCCGAAGCTGTGGCCACTGCTTGCTATCTGGTTAATAGATCTCCTACACCAGCTCTTGTTGGTAAGACACCCATGGAGGTGTGGTTTGGTAAGAAGCCTTCCATTAGACATCTTCATGTTTTTGGTTGTGAAGCTTATGCATGTTCTCCAAAGGAGAAAAGATCTAAGTTGGAAAACAAAGTTGTCAAATGTATTTTCATCAGATACAGTGTTGGTGTGAAAGGATACAAGCTTTGGGATCCTGTGACTAGTAAGGTGTTGTATAGTAGATCTGTTATTTTTAGAGAGCTAACATCTTCTCCTATTGTGCTACAACCAGATGAAAAAGAAAAGGAAAAAGATGTTGTTCAATTGCCTCCTACCCTTGAGAAGACTGAACAAAGAGACCATGTTGGGCCTAATGATGAGGAGAGCTCTAGCAGCTCTGATAGTTCAAAAGAAGAGGAAGAACAACCTCAACCTCAACCCTTGAGGAGATCCACGAGAGAAAGAAAGAAACTAGAAAGGTTTGGTTATTCTATGTTAGATTCCAATTGTGCTTTTTCTTTGATTACTAACACTGATGAGCCTAGATCTGTGAAAGAGCCTTTGGGCATGGAAGATGCTGGTTCCTGGATTGAGGCTATGGATGATGAGATGGCTTCATTGGAGAAAAAAAAAACTTGGGACCTTGTACCTTTGCCTAAAGGGAGAAAATATGTTGGCTGTAAATGGGTGTTCAAGAAGAAATTATGTACAGATGGCAGTGTTGAAAGGTACAAAGCTAGATTGGTTGCAAAGGGGTATTCACAGGTAGAGGTAATAGATTATGGTGAAATATTATGTCCTGTTGCAAAGTTGACATCCATTAGATTTTTGTTATCTCTTGCTACATCATATGATTTAGAGATAGAACAGATGGATGTGAAGACAACTTTCCTTCATGGTGATTTGGAGGAAGAGATTTATATGTAACAACCTAAGCACTACATTGTTAAAGGTAAAGAATCCTTAGTTTACAGATTAAAGAAATCTCTATATGGTTTGAAGCAATCTCCTAGGATGTGGTACCTTAAGTTTGATGCCTTTGTGTTGTCAATTGGATTTGTAAGATTGAAATTAGATCATTGTGTTTATTTAAGAGTTGAAAATGATCGCCTTCTTATTGTTCCATTATATGTTGATGATATGTTGTTGTTTGGGAAGGGTAAGGGTATTATTTTTTATTTTAAATCTCAGTTGTCAGCACAGTTTGAGATGAAAGATCTTGGGGCAGAAAGGTACATCTTGGGTATGGAAATCAGTAGAGATAGGTCTAACAGAAAACTTTGGTTGAGTCAGAGTAAGTATGTGAAGTCTATGTTGGATAGGTTCAGCATGGCAGATTGTAGACCACTATGTGTTCCTATTTCTGTGGGAACACAGTTATCTATAGATGATTGTCCAAAATCTCCTAGTGAGGTGGAGGACATGAGTAGAGTACCTTATGCTAGTGCAGTTGGCAGTCTTATGTATGCTATGGTTTGTACTAGACCAGACATTGCCCAAGTAGTGGGAGTCCTGAGTCAGTTTATGGCTAACCCTGGATGGGTACATTGGGATGCAGTTAAGCAAGTATTCAAATATTTGAGGGGTACATCAGATTACTCCATATGTTACCATGGTAACTCTTCTGGATCTCTGCATTTAGTTTGTATTCGTGGGTTTTTGGATTCAGATTGGGTAAGTCATATTGACGGTAGGAGATCCACCAATGCTTATGTGCTCACTATGTTTGGTGGTGCTATTAGTTGGATGAGTAAGCGACAACCTATGGTTTCTTTGTCCACTACATAAGCTAAGTACATGGCTACAACTCATGCTTGTAAGGAAGCCATTTAGATTAGGAGATTGTGTTCTGATGTTGGTGTTAATGAAGAATAGATTACTATTTGGTGTGACAGTCAGAGCGCTATTTTCCTTGTGAAGAATCTAACTTTTCATGCCAGAATGAAGCACATTGATGTGCAGTTTTAATTTGTGAGAGATATGGTGGAAGATGGAAAGGTAAATTTGGAGAAGGTTGATACTGTGAAGAATATTACAAATGTATTAACAAAACCAGTGGGCACTGAAAAGTTCAGATGGTGTTTGGATTCTATGGACCTTTTGGCCTATAGCAGTTAGTTCATGTTGCTCTTACAAGGTGTTCAACAAGTGGGAGAATGTTAGGAATAAGGTGTCTCAACCTTGGATAATTCCTATTCTTATTCTTTGTTTTGTAAAATGTATTTCTTGCAAATAATGTAATTAAGTGTGAGTGTACATGTCTAGTTGGCATGTTGATGTGTTGGCATCTTGAATTGTGTGTAAGGAGATCATGACTGAAATGGTTATGACAGATTCCTATGACACGTAAGAGCTATGTCTGGAAGATTCAATGATAGGTGAAGACATGTGGAAACTAATAAAATTGAGTATTGTACACTCTTCCCCAATCATGGGGTTCGGGTTCCTATTTTCTTGGAGAATGGTAAAACCCTAATACGGCTATCTTTGGAAGTTGCCCTAAAAAAGGAATCGCATGATATAAGCATTTTTAGGGTTGTGAAGATTGGAGAAGTTAGTGTATTGTTGGAATGTTTTATGCTACCATGATTTGTCTTCAAGAGTTGGAAAAATCTTCTGAAAGAACTTGCATTGCAAGTGTATTGTAAACTATAATAGTTTTGATTAATACACTGTGCAGGTTTTGGAGTGCTAGGGTTTTTACTGAAAGGTTTCCCCAGAGTAAATCATTGTGTCATTCTCTATTTTCTATATGCATGGTATATGGCTGCAATATCATTGTTAAAGTAGTTAACGAATCTAAAATTGTAAGGATTTAAAAGAATTTGCACAATAGTTTCCTTTAGAGATTAGTGTAGGAAGTTGTTTTTGCACTTGAGTTTCCTTATAGTCCTGAGACCCTATCGCCACAATAGAGTCACAGGCATATTAATTTGTAGTGATAGCCCCATGATACATATATTTCTAAAGTTATTTGTGTGTATTTTACTATCAAGTATATATAATGTGATCAAGTTATGATAGTATGAAGTATCTATTTGACTTTTGTAGGTAACTCCTAGTTTGAGGGAGGTAGAATGCCAAGGGTTTGTATCGCTAATGAATCAGCCAACATTTCTTGAAGAAAGTTCAATATAGGTAATTTTTAATGTTAATTCAGTTATTTTGTAAAGATATATTTGCTGCCAAGGATTTAACATTAAATAGTATAACTTGGAAATCACTCTCATGTTCGCAAACATATACAAGTCGGAGTCGACATTATCGGCATTTTTCCTTTGCTACCAAGGACATATATTAGGTCTCATGTCCATGGGAGGAGACAAAGAGGTGAGGTATATGAGAGTTCAATTTTAGTTTAAATTTTATTTATTATTATTGACTATGATTCTAAATTTTTATTTTTTATTTGTAGAAACCATATAAATTAAGTAATCTAACTTGGGGTTTCAATTTTTTGCTTGAATGCAGGATCCATCAAAGCCAAAGAGTACTTCAAAGAGGCTACATTTTGATGATCTGCCAGTAGAATAGGATGTCCTAGAAACATTTGTAGTTCAACTTCTTATTTTGAGATGTCATATGACACATTTTGAGATGGCGTATGCCACATTGTATCTAGATATGTTGACATGTAAATATGTACAGAATTATTATTCATTTTGATATATATGAAACTTGATATTTGACCCAATTTGTTAATTTTGTGTTCATTTATTCATTGTTAGTATGTAAATATGCTTGTGTGTATGTACTCACGTGTACAATTTATGCCTTAAGTATATTCATGTATATTCAAGTACATTCCTCATAACCTAAATTCATGTGTATGGACTATGTGCATGACTTAAGTGAATTCATGTGGTATGCTTTATAATCTATGTGCTACATGTATGCTTCACGACTTAAGAAAATTTATGTGTACACTTTATGTGCTACGTGTGTTCACATGTGTAATTCATCATTTAAGTAAATTCAAAATTTATGTGCTACATTGTATTCATGTGTATCTGATGCTCTCAACCAAGAAAATCTAATACATAGCCCTCTACTATCCCCTCATGGAACCCAACTCAACTTGATGATTCTACAAGCATCTTGGAATCTACTCAAGGAGTTATTCTCAACTCAAGGAATCTTTGTTTATTGATTGTAAAATATTACATTTTTTCTTGCTTACACTTTGAACTCAACATTCACCATTCACTCATGTAGATCCACTAAAAAAAGACTCAAAACCTGACTGCAACCTCTATCTAAGTGTTTAACTGCTTGGTAACAGTCCCAAACTGATTGTCATAACCAAAGTATGATTTAGAGATGTTGTTAAGTTGACAACTAATGTTGTCAAATCAACAAATTGAATCTAATACCCCTTCTTATAACTTTTAAAAAGGTTTAAAACAACCTTTGTAATCCAAACTAACCTATAACCCCATATGAGCCTTATATGCTTCTTTTGCCAATACAGGAAAATTCCATATTTTAGCACTTCAAGTTCTTTTACATCCTTTGATTGACTTTGTTGGCCATTTGATATCCATTATAGACCTTATAGTCCCTTAGATCAATCCAACTAACCTAGGATTAACTTAATCACCCCTAGTGACCCCTAGGTACTGCCATTTAATGGCTTCAATGCATGATCCTTTACAAAGGATTATCAATCAATACAAAATATTAGAATACTCGCCTCTTGACACACCAATCAAAGGATTCATTTAAAGGCTTACTTTGCCTCTTGACACACCAGAACGCTCACCAACATACACAATAGTGCTTAGTGGACCTTCATAACAAATTGGTCCAGTATGTTCATGAACATTCTACTAAATTTTTGTTCCAAATGAGGTTGTCCAAATAGAGCTAATGGCACAGTCCATTCGGTGCTAGGATGAACGGTTTGGAAGAAACCCAGTGGTGCAACTTTCAACTGACCCTCATTGCAAGTTTTGGCATCAAGATAGATGGGCATGCCAAATTCAAACAAATTTGAATCACTCATAATAGAGAGGGGTTATTATAGGCCTCAGAAATGCAGTCCTATAGCATCTCATGGTTTTCCAATACCTCTCACATGGTCTAAGATATGAGCCTTGAAAGATCGCTGCCCAATCGTGCTTAGTGCACCTTGGGAACACTTCGGTATGGCATGGTCGTGAATGTTCTACTAACTTAGTGGCCAGAGGGGTTGTCACTAGTGTGTACTCACCCAACCAGAGCTAATGGTGTAGTGCATTCAGTGTCAAAATGAACTATTTGGAAGAAACCTAATGGTGCAACTTTCAACTAACCCTCACTTCAAGTTTTGACATCAAGCGAGATTGGCATGCCAAATTAAAAAAAATTGAATCTCCCAGAACATAGAGAGGTTATTGTAGGCCTCAAAAATGTGGTTGTGTAGCATCTCATGGTTCACTGATACCTCTCACGGGGTCTGAGATACAAGCCTCGAAAGATCGCTACCCAATCGTGCTTAGTGCAGCTTGGGGACACTTCAGTCTGACATGGTCAGGAATGTTCTACCAACTGAGTGGTCAAAATGGAAATTTCACTAGCATTTAACCATCCAATAAGAGCTAATGGTGCAGTCCATTTGGTGCCAGGATGAACGGTTTGAAAGAAACCCAATGTTGAAACTTTCAACTAACCCTCACTGCAAGTTTTGGCATCAAGCGAGATTGGCATACCAAATTCAAACAAATTTGAATCTCCCAAAATGGAGAGAGGTTATTGTAGGCCTCATAGACATGGTCCTGTAGAATCTCATAGTTCACCAATACCTCTCATGGAATTTGAGATACGAGCCTCGAAAGATCTTTGCCCAATCATGCTTAGTGCACCTTGGGGACACTTCGGTCCAGCATGGTCGCAAACGTTCTACTAACTGAGTGGTCAAAATGGGGTTTTCACTAGCATTTACCCACCCAATCAGAGTGATGCAGAGGAAATTAAAATACCATTCTCTCTGCATATATGTCATCACTTCTTTGTCATTCTTTATGACCATCGACCTGGAGGCTCAATCTTGTTATTATTATAATAACAATAAAGAAAATTCATATCTTCTTCCATGACAACACGGGTCCATCTCACTACTTGAGTCTCTAAGTGTATTCCACCACCTTAGTGGTTTTGTCGATATGAATGTATACATACTACGCTCACCACCTTTCCTCCACTACGTAACTCTATACTTGCCATCTCATGGTCTGTCGCTACATAACCAACTCCACAATCTCTTCCCGATGATGCTTCCATGCATGGAGCCAAATTCTCTTAGGTGTCTTCGAAGTGACTATCAAATGTAGTCTCTCAGCTTCTTCACAATGTTACTAATCTCAATAATTACCCTGATATCTTTGCAAATAGCCAGCACAAGTCTAGCATAATAGTTCTTGAAAACCATAACTAACCATTGCATGCAGCCAATACAAGATCATCATAATGGTTCTTAGTAAACCATTTTAGATTCACATTTGTATGGAAATCTACCAAACTGATGCCACCATTTCATACGAGATTGTTAAGAATTTGAACCATAAACAACCTGTAGATTTCTATACTTGGACTCAGTTGTCAATAAATTTTCAACCATGAATTATTTTGGAAATCCCTTCTGTGAAAAAATGCATAATTAGGTTAGTAACAACATATTAAAATCTTATGAAAATCCAATGGTCGGTTTGGAATTTATGCCTCCTGTACTAGGACCAATGTTGTCCAACTTGGGACTGTCATAAAAACCAAATTTATTAAACTATCAAATTCTTTATTAAAACCAAATTCAAAAACAAATAAATCCTTTCAAGAAAAACCAAGAAACATGTAACAAAGCAACCGCCACTCAATTTTATATCTTAACTCTGCAATAACAATTTTCAAGACATAATAACCTTGAAAGATAAAGAGAGGACGACATGATGGGAAATGAAAACACTATTTAAAAGTAGCTGACATATTAACACTTCAAATGCATACATAAAATTAATGCATGGATCTCTGGCTGAAGGCCAGAGAGCTAAATCTTTTTTTCCCTTTAAATTTCTCTTTCCCTCTCTCGTGTATCTTTTTCTCTCCCCTCTTTACTCATTACATTCTGCCATCTTATAAGACATTTCAGCAATTATAAATTGCTTCTTGGATATTCCACTCATTACCTTGGTTTTCGATTACATGCTTGTCTCTTAATAAAGATTCTAGGAAATTTATTAAAACCACCTATTTAATCGACATTCCCACTCTTTAATAAACTAAAATGCTATTTTAAGCATTCCCACTCTTTTAACACATTACAATGCAATTTTAGGCACTTTAACCATTTCTTGACATGGTCCCACAAAATTCAAGAATGACTTAAACATTACAAGATTATGAAACTTGGCATAAATGCTCATGATTCGAGGTGCTCCCGCACCATAGAGCTAATGGTGTAGTCCATTTGGTGCCAAGATGAATGGTTTGGAAGAAACCTAGTGGTGCAACTTTCAACTAACCCTCACTGCAAGTTTTGACATCAAGCAAGATTGGCGTACCAAATTCAAAAAAAATTTGAATCTCCTAGAATGGAGAGAGGTTATTGTAGGCCTTAGAAATTTGGTCCTGTAGCATCTCATGGTTCATCAATATCTCTCACAGGGTATGAGATACAAGCCTTGAAAGATCACTACCCAATCGTGCTTAGTGCATCTTGGGGACACTTCAGTCTGGCATGGTCGTGAACATTCTACTGTCTGAGTAGTCAAAATGAGGTTGTCACTAGCATTTACCCAAGCAATCAAAGCTAATGGTGCAGTCTATTTGGTGCCAGGATGAACGGTTTGGAAGAAATCTAGTGGTGCAACTTTCAACTGACCCTCACTGTAAGTTTTGGCATCAAGCGAGATTGGTGTGCCAAATTCAAAAAAAATTGAATCTCCTAGAATGAGGAGAGGTTATTGTAGGCCTCAAAAATGTGGTCCTATAGCATCTCATGGTTTTCCAATACCTCTCATGGGGTTTGAGATACGAGCCTCGAAAGATCACTTCCCAATCATGCTTAGTGCACCTTGGGGACACTTCGGTCTAGCATAGTCGTGAATGTTCTACTGATTGAGTGATCGAAATGGATTTTTCACTAGTGTTTACTTGCCCAACCAAAGCTAATGGTGCAGTCCATTCGGTGCTAGGATGAACGGTTTGGAAGAAACCCAGTGGTCCAACTTTCAACTGACCCTCACTGCAAGTTTTGGCATCAAGCGAGATTGGCGTGCCAAATTCAAATAAATTTGAATCTCCTATAATGCAAAGAGGTTATTGTAGGCCTCAAAAATTTGGTCTTGTATCATCTCACTATTCATTGATACCTCTCATGAGGTCTAATATATGAGCCTCAAAATATTGATGCCCAATCGTGCTTAGTACACCTTGGGGACACTTCGGTCTGACATGGTTGAAAATGTTCTACTAAATCAGTGGTTGAAATAGGGTTTTCACTAGCATTTATCCACCCAACCAGAGCTAATGGCACAATTCATTTGGTGCCAGGATGAACGGTTTGGAAAAAACTTAGTGGTGCAACTTTCAACTGACCCTCACTGCAAGTTTTGGCATCAAGTGAGATTGGCATGCCAAATTCAAACAAGTTAAAATATCCCATAATGGAGAGAGGTTATTGTAGGCCTCAGAAACACAGTCATGTAGCATCTCACATTTTTTTAATACCTCTCACGGGGTCTGAGATACGAGCCTCAAAAGATCGTTGCCCAATCATGCTTAGTGCAGCTTGGGGACACTTTGGTTCGACATGGTCATGAACGTTCTACTGACTCAGTGGTTAAAATAGGGTTGTCACTAGCATTTACTTTCCCAATTAGAGCTAATTGTGTAGTCCATTCGATGCTAGGATGAATGGTTTGGAAGAAACCCAGTGGTGCAACTTTCAACTGACCCTCACTA
Organism: Chamaecyparis obtusa; assembly: GCA_027943335.1. NCBI lineage: Eukaryota > Viridiplantae > Streptophyta > Pinopsida > Cupressales > Cupressaceae > Chamaecyparis > Chamaecyparis obtusa. Next base: position 2,499,581 of record BSBK01002189.1, read on the forward strand.
TAAGTTTTGGCATCAAGCAAGATTGGCGTGCCAAATTCAAACAAATTTGAATCTCCTAGAATGGAGAGAGCTTATTGTAGGCCTCAGAAGCATGGTCTTGTAGCATCTCATGGTTTGTCGATACCTCTCTCGGGGTCTGAGATACAAGCCTCGAAAGATCTCTACCTAATCATGCTTAGTGTACCTTGGGGACACTTCGATTTGGCATGGTCGTGAATGTTCTATTGACTTAGTGGTTGAAATAGGGTTGTCACTAGAATTTTTTGCCCAATCAAAGCTAATGGAATAGTCCATTCGGTGCTAGGATGAACGGTTTGGAGGAAACCTAGTGGTGCAATTTTCAACTGATCCTCACTGCAAGTTTTGGCATCAAGCGAGATTGGCATGCCAAATTTAAACAAATTTGAATCTCCTAGAATGGAGAGAGGTTATTGTAGGCCTCAAAAATGTGGTCCTGTAGTATCTCATGGTTTGCCGATACTTCTCACGGGGTCTGAGATATGATCCTCGAAAGATCGCTGCCCAATTGTGCTTAGTGCACCTTGGGGACACTTCGGTCTAACATGGTCCCAAATGTTCTAGTGACTCAGTGGTCAAAATGGGGTTTTCACTAGTGTTTAACCACCTAACTAGAGTTAATGGCATAGTCCATTTGGTGCCAGGAGGTAATCCTTCAACACTATCCCTTCACCCCAAGGAATCACCATTTTACTTTAGACACATTTGACCAATTTTGACTCAATGACTCCAACTATTACATCATTTGATGATACAAATGTACATGGAATTAAGACAATACAAATGTAAGGATACAAAATTAAGATGATACACATTATATAAGGATACAACATTCATAGTAAGGAAACATAATTTTTGAACTTTACATGGCATTGAGACGATACAAATGTGGGCTCTTAATATTTGCAAATCAACCCCATGGGCTCTTTTATATTTCAAATTTTGCATCTAATTTTTTATATACAAAATTTGGCATCTAAATATGCACATTACATTCGATTGTTCTTTTTATATATACAAAATTTGGCATCTAAATATGCACATTACATTCGATTTTTATTTTTATATACAAAATTTGGCATCTAACTATGCACATTACATTCGATTGTTATTTTTATATACAAAACTTGGCATCTAAATATGCAAATTACACAACTATATATAAAAAAAATAAGTGTCATTTATGCTCCTAAAGTGTATAAGTTTAACACATGGTACTCGATGACATCTACATTCCAATCCCTACATTTGGAAGGCAGAAGAAACATTAATAGAGAATATAAGAAGTTTATATAGGTTGAGAAAAATATTATGAATTTATAAGTAACTAAACTAACCAAAGAACATGACTAGCCAATGCATAGTGAAGTTTACCATCATAAAATATGGGCTGATCAAATGCACACCTTGATCTTCTATATCTATCATATATATATCCAACTGCATTTACAATGCACATACAAAACCAATTTTATTGGCTCAAACAAATAAAACAAAAAACTATAGTTAATTTATTGAATGTAATCGTAATAAACATAGAAAACCTTGCAACTTGAGTTGAACTTACCTACTGAAGTGTGCCTGAAGGGTCATCTCTCTACTTGAGGGTATTCAATATTGCTTCATGATCAGCAGTACTAATAGTCCAAAGTTCCTTTGTCTTTGGTTTTCCTTGATGTTTCAACAACTTAACATTGGCTGCTATAACAAGGTTTGAATACATGAGAATGGTTTTGTGCTTCTCATAGTCTTCAAATGCATGAATGCCATTATTTCTAATCATATATGTGCCCAATCATGTTCCTACACCAACATGTGATCCTTTTTGATATGTGAACATATCATCATCCATCGTCGGTTGTGCAAGTTTCTACTTTCCTCATACACAACATGCTAACCAGTAATTCGATCTCTCATCATTCCCTTGTGGTGAAACCAATGCAAAAACATGTCTTGACTATAGAAGATCTGAAAGATGGTCGCAGTCAAGTGAACAATCCATGTCATCATTTATTATAGAGACTATGAGAGATAAAGGAGTAAGATAATGTGGAACCTATGTATCAACCCACTCACTTGACTCACATTGATCCCAATCACACTAAAGACAACTCAGACAATAACAAGCCAACTCTCATGTCCAAATGGTCCATGTACTAACATCTGAGATTTGAAATTAATTCATTTTTGAAGAATCTTTCACAGTTTGACAATCCAACCTATCTCCTATTGTGCCCAACTCAACTAACCAAAAGAATCTACGCACTGTTGAATCAAGAGGCCCCCCCTGTGACAATGCTGAAGTACACCAATCAACAATAGAGTGAGCATCAAGGATTTCTACAATTAAAATCCTCTATTGCTCCTTAACTAGAGCTATCTTTACACATGCACCTACTCCATCATGCTCCCCTTTTCCATGACCAACCTCAAAAAAACTCCAAATATGGGGTACACCTCTCTCTACATGCATTCTACATAACCAATAAAACATACGAGCATTTTTTAATTGACCTATGCAGTTATCTGACCAAATGAGATGTCTATCCATAGCAATATTATTTTCCCCCACCCACTCAAAATAATTCTCAAAGAAATGTTGGACATACTAGGATGAGTTAGATCTATCATCGCTCATATAAAAATGGTACTCTCTGATTATCTTCCGGTCATCTTCTGTACTATCAGGGGAATGTCTATATGTTATGTGCACAAAAATAGCAACCTGAATAGAATTATAATATTGAGCTTGCAATTTGTTTTAGGGCTGCAATGTATAGTTATTTACAAATTCAACAACTGATATAATAGTGCCAATCGGGAAAGTGTCCCTACACATCCTAAATTGTTGATCCAACTACTGAGACTAGTGACTATGCCTTGCATACTTGTAAAAAAGATTCTTCTTGAAATCTGAGATAAAATCAGCTACATTGCATTCTTTTGTAACCAACTCACATCTAAAGTCTTCACCTCCACTTTTTAATGTATATTTAATGATTTCATATACCTTTTGTGGACAATTGTCTTTCCAAAATCATGTTCGCAACCCTCATGAAAAAATTCAAAAAACTTCACTAGCCCACCACACTCTAAGCACTTGTCATTTAAGCAATCTTTTCTATAAAAGAAATATCCACCATCTCTAGGACATAAAAAATGATCCAGAAAATCTCTTGATGATTTTGGAAGAGCACTTGCACCACACTCCTCCAACATTTCACTAGTATGCAAAGTAGAATGAAGGAATCATAACAATTCATGGTGCATTGAAAAATCCACATGATATTTGCAACAACAAGTATTTCAAATCTTAAGAGGCACACAAAAAAATGGCTTGAGGGCTTCAAAAGCTCTTTGTAATATTTGCAATGTTGGATGTGTCTCACAAAATTTTTTGAACAATTTTGTTTGACTCACCTCCAAATAATGTTTGGGATGTGGGGTGCGGTCTCGAATGCCAATTCTCAACTTCAAGACATCCTTCACATTTGGTGACACTCTTGAGTTAGATTGTCAAAATAGATGAATTTGATCCTTCATAGCATTGGTAAGCTTCTTATCACAACATGAAAGTCTCCCACCATAATCCCATGTATCATTTTGAAGAGGATCATCAAGTCTTTCTCTTCTTGCAAGTGCTCTATCCAATTTTTTACGATTTAGATTTAAGTCAACACAAGTTTGTCTCATCAAACGAGCCTTTCTCAAATGATGACTTACTAAGGAGGTTGTAATAACCCTCCTAGCAGCTCTTATATTTTTCCTTGGTAGTCTTCCCAATGCAATTGAGAGCACTAAAAAGATTTCTCACAATAATTGCATTCCTCTCCTTTTTCTTGTTCCCAATAATCTTCAATTTGACTAGTATACGTCTCATCTTCTGCATCTTTAATAATTGTACAAACATTTGACATTGCTCAACCAATGTCTTGTGGCTAAAAAATTGATCAAAATTTTTTGAAACCCACAACTGAACGGTTCTTAGTGATCTCTTGCCATCAAAATTGCTCATTATGCTCTCATCAATTTCAAGTAACCATTTAGTTGTTCTTGAAAGTCTCAATTTTGAAGTTTGTCTTTCTTCCTCCCAAGGGACTTCATTTCTCATATAATGTGGAGATGTGTTACATTGATTTGGTTCTTGTGTACCAGTATCATTGTCAATTCCTTCATATTCAATTGGTGGATTGTCATTGTAAATGTCGACACTTCCATTGTCCACATCTTCATGTTCATTTTCAAAACCTACATTTTCATCTTCGATCCCTACATTCTCATTTTCAATATTATTGTCATACATTATTTCAAATTCATGTTCTTCACTTGAAACCACATTCAAATGTGCGTCTAGGTTGACATCTTCATTAATATTTAACATACCTTGTCTCTTGTTCCGATGGGCAACCCTATCCATTTATCTATACACTTCAATCTCTTCATTTGTGAGTTTCCTCTTCCGTTTATGCTTTCGATGACTACTACTCCCCATAGTGAGACCAAAAAGGTGATGCAAAATCCTTTGGTAATAGAGAAAATCCAACCAACAAGTGCAAAAAGTGGATTTTTGTCTTCTCTAAAGAAAAATGTGATTCGCTACAACTTGAGTCTCGTGATTCTTTGCAGAAAAATGTGCCTCTAGAGGGACCCAAAGAATATAGTTTTTACTTTTCACTAGTAAATGTGTGTGTGAATTTTGTACATAGCTATAGACACAACACTTCAGTAAAACATTAGAGGTTAGCCAAATTAAAATCTGCAAGTAATTGAAACTATGTTAACCAGGTGATTTACTGCCTTCTAGTAGGTGCGAGTATGATGTTCTCAAATTGGAATCGAGATCAGTGACAATGCAACACCTAAACGAAGGATTTGAATGCAAAAGAATGAAAGACTATATGAATGCAGATTAATCTATATTTTTGTATTTTCTATGCAATAATATGAAAATTGTATGAATCTAAGCTAGATGAAGGAAATTGAATGCAGATTTAATCTAAAAATGCTATGAATGATATGCAAATCTATGCTATGAAACTATGATCAACTATGAAAGATCTCACAAATTGCTTGTGACAACTGCTTAATCCTTCAATCGCCAATTCGCCATAGTAATTGTGCAAATTCGAGTGTTTTTTTATTATGAAGAGTTGAGCCTTGATTTTATATAAATCCAGGGCTTGAGGATGCATGAGAAAAGCCATAAATCACTCTTGATAAACTCGGGTTGATTTTTGAGTTATCAGGAAATCGGAGATAATTAACTCACAAAAATCATGCAAAAGCAGTTTTTAACTCAAAATAGAGTTTTAGATCAATTTTCAACTCACCATCAGATGTTGAGTTTCAATTTAAAAATTGATTGTTAATTTCTAGTTGCCTGCTTTTCTGATTGTGCATGATTTAATTATAAATTAGTTTAAAAATAAAGTGATTTATTCTCAACTTAACTAATTTTTTAATTAAAACAATTGATTTATGGGTTAATCAATTATTAAATCAAATTTTATTCAAAAACTATATTATTAAAAATTGACGATTGACATTAATTAATTAAATAATAATTTAATCAATTAGTCATGAGATTTTAGATTTATTGTCAAAATTAAATAATACAATTTAGGAATAAATAGAATTAAATTAAATTAAATAATTAAGTGGCAGTATTAAATCTAATTAATTAAATATTCAATTGATCAAACTTTAGGATAAATAGGATTTATCGCCAAATAATTATTAAATCAAGAATAATTAGGATAAAATAGGAATATTGCTAGGAATATTCTTCGATGCAGAATTTAGGATAAAATCAATTAGGATTCAATAATGTACAGATGTGCCTTAGGTTAGGACTTTGATGTTGATTTCGTTCGAATTGAAGATGTAGGAGGTTAATGAACCTATAGCCCATTTTTGGGGTATTACATTTTGCCCCTCTTTGAATCACTGTGTGAAGTGTAGTGGTTCAAAGAATAGTCTGTGTTTGATAAAGATGTATGAAACTTATTTGAAAGATTAACCAATTCTGAGATAGAAACCGATTAAAAGATTTAAGATTTAGGTCCTGATTGACCAAAGATAATGTTAACTATAGTAGCAATGAACTGGTGATTATGAAAAAGTGTCAAAACGCCTAATTTTGAACCTTATGATTGTGAATAAGTGAGTGACCGATTGCAGACCTGATTGTCCTAAGAGAATCATATTGGTATCACATCCTAAACCCATCAATTACGAAGAACCAAGGAAATAATGCTAATGAACTGTTGGTTATGAAAAGTTGATACAGTTTACAAGATAGATTTAGGATACCAGATTGATATGGATCTCACTAAATCTGATATGCCCCAAGAGATGATATTTTTTCCCCAAGCGATGAGGACTTTAGATGAATCAGTAACTAGATGTGGTTGTTGTCTTGATCACTGAGGAATATAATTTGATTGACAAAATTAGAGTTATAGACTTTGAATGATGTGTAATACCATGCCCCCTTCAGGTTTAAAATTGAAATCTGACAAGAAAAGTCAGTGTTAAATGGTTTAGAAGCATGTTAATTGATTCGAGAATTGGTTATACACGTTCGAGAATGCATTCTGCATCGTTTAGAGGTCCTGGAGACCAAGTTTGACTAGGTTTGACCACAAGTTGACCATGGTTGACCAAGTTGAAAATTGAATATTTTGATGTAAGATAATCAGTTAAGTTGAATTCTAGATTTTTGTGATGATTGAAGGTTGATTATGCAAGCAGTCAGACATCCTGGGTCTAAAAAATTTCAATCACAATTTTGACATAGTAAATGATCTCAGATTTTGATTTTGATCCCAAAAATGGGTTCAGAACATCGAAATTAGCCAAGGGTGCAATTTTCATGGAAAACGAAGCACTTTTGAAAATTAGGTCAAAAGCTAGCTATATAAGGACCAAAAGGGTAATTTTCAATTCATTATTCACATTTGACTTTTGAAACCTTCTGGAGCCCTCTGAATGAGAAAATGGCTGAGCCAAAGGTACCTATCTCTTCCCACTGATTTGAGTGTAGTCGAAGACATCAGCGGCCTCCACAGTATGGACATCTGATAAGTGGATCTCTGTGCCTCTTTGTAAATTCCTTTTTTTTCATGTTTGTAGCATTTTTAGGTTGTTTTTCGTACGTTTAAATTTTTCAATTCTCACATGCATGGAAACTTGTATGAGTGTCCTCTATGACTCATATGACTTTTCAATATCCTATAGAGTGTCGTATCAAAACCCCCCAAAACTCATTTGAGAGGGACCCAAGAGTCGTACGATGTTTCATCGGGTCCCTCATCTGTTGTATGATGAGACCTAGAAAGTCGTATATGCATGGTTTGTCATATGGGACCCTGCTGAAACTCATATGAGTTTTGATGCCAGACTATATTGTCGTATGGAAAACAGTGAGCTTAAAACTCATCTTTAGGTCAAAAAAATTTATTTTATGATTCCTTAGGCTGATTGTTGAGTATTTAATGCACCTTCTGAGATAGTGAACTTTTGAATTTCTGTATTGTTAGCCTATTTTTTTCAACCAAATTACTAATAGGATTCCCCATTTCTATTCCGTGTAGGTCATATACCCTGATGTTCATGTGCGTATCTCACATCCTGCGACTTAGAGACTATGTTTCACTACGTCACCCTATGAGGGTACATCTTGCTTCCTGTGGGTTTGAGTATCTGATTTGGTTGCCCGAGATTAGGGTTAACCCTGGACTATTGACTACATTGATAGAACGGTTTCATTCAGAGACCCAAACTTTCCATCAACCCACTGGAGAGATTACTGTCACACCTGAGAACATATATAGGATATTGCGCATTCCATTTCATGGTCCTCGTCCAGATTATGTGAGTTCGGGGTAGTCTAGATTACATGCCTTTAGATGTTTGTTTGGAGATGATACTCAGCTCACTGGTTCTATTTCTTGGGATTTTTTAGTGTAGTTCTATGGGTAGACCCATAGATTAGAGTGTATCATAGCAGGCATGATAGGAGGTATCATTATGTCTAACCATCAGTAGAATGGTCTATTGATGGGCTGGGCCCCGATGGTGGCATGATTGATGGCCACTCCATCTGAGTTAGCTTGGGGTCAGTGCATGCTTGCACATATGTTCTCTGAGATGCACAAGATCATGTAATAGGAGGGAAAGTCTTTTGCTTCTGATGCATTGGTACTTCAGATATGGGCCTGGGAGCACATCCCAGTTTGTAGACCAGTGTGTCAGACACAGCGCCAGCCATAGGAGTTGGTCATATATATATACTTTGGTTATGTTACATAGGTGTGCATGGCTCACATAGAGTACTTTAGGCGGTGTCTTGATGATATTACTTTTGTAGTATGGAGACCATACTTGCTGATAGAGGCCTGGCGCACTGCGAGGGAGCAGTTGATTTATTTCTATCAGAGCCATGTACTAATTGGGAAATCTACTGATGTTATTGAGTTCTTCCTGATCACTAGAGTATGGAGGTAGTATGGCATTGTTCAAGATGCACCAGAGGAGCTTGCAGCTTATGCATAGATCCATAGAGAGCTCGGATTAGGATGGGGCCCTAGATTATCATATGCTCTTTGTACACAAGAGTATAGTGGTATCATTGGCAGAGATTGGGACTATCAAGAAGATGTGCTAGATGCAGGGGTTATAGATGGATTTATTGGATGGCTTGCAGAGCATCCCATACACAGGTTTTCTAATCCTACAGAGTTGATACCTTCCATGGAGGAGGCCATGGATGTCATAGGTGCATAGGTTATGATTGGTCAAGGACAGAGACGTACATAGGTACAGATGCCCCAGCCTACACCTCTGAGGCTGAGAGTAGTATTCACACCTCCACAAAGACCATCTGGTTAGATGAGACCACCTCATCCCTCTAGTTCTTCAGCAGACAAACCTACAATTTTACATAGGAGTTCGACTAGAGGAGAGAGTGGCACTTTAGGTAGTGTGGGCACAACAAATGATGTATTGGGTGCAGAGCAGGATGTGGGTGTCGGTCTGGATCCTTTATAGGGTGATACCAATTTTGATCTTAGTGCTAATGTTAGACACTATAAGGTGCAGAGAGCAGAGATCATTGAGCAGCCAGTGGTAGATATTGATATGCCTGTGACATATGTAGATCCTAGTATACCACAGACTCCGTAGGAGATTATTAGACGACTGCGATTATAGGTCAGGGACCTTAAGGTACAGAGTGCTCAGTGGGAGGAGTGATTCACTGAGGCTGATAGACAGAGATTTGAGCTCTGAGAGGAGAACAGGTGATTACAGACACAGGTGACACATCAGACCTCGAGAGCTGCTTATTATGTGTCTTCGTACTACATTGTTGTTCCTACTACTCAGAGAGTACCCACATACTCCTAGTATATGATAGCTTCAAAGGGAGAGAGGGCACCTAGAGCTAAGGTAGTGCCTGATGCACCACCACCACCTCCACCAGATGCAAAGGATCAGGCAAACAACTAATCTATCTAGATATTCTAATTTTTTTGCTCTTTTGTTCATGTATATTGTGCTAGACTTTTGATAGCTCACATGAGCTCATTCTTTTATACTTTGTGCCAGTAGTGCACCCTTGACTAGTTCAAGTTATATGATATGAGATCAAGATTTTGGTTGTGACTTCATTTGTACTTGTCATGTTTTGATTTATGTTGATATCATGTGATGTAAATGCTATGGATGGTATAGAATGTATGTATGGATTTATACAATGCCATGGTTTCTTTCAAATATATGAATGTTATGCAAATGTAATTGATTATGGAAAATGTATGAAAATGTATGGAAGGTAGATGCAATAGATGAAATGATCATGAATATGTAATGTAAATGCAATGATACACATGATATGTTTTGCAGGTATTGATGAAGACAAGTACTCAGTCTTATGTCAAAAAGGATGACTAACCCAGGATGGTGACTGCTTATGATTCTGTGAGGAAACCTTCATGTGAGATTCAACTCTTCATTTCCATTTTAAGTTTAGTTTAGGAGAATTTTTGAAGTGTTCAAGCAATTTGAGAGATCATGCAATCATGCAAAGTGCAAAATGAAATGTAATCCTAAGACCTAGGACCTAGTCACTGATCATATGTCAATTTTTTGTCATTATTGAACTTTTTAGGTAACCGGATAAATTAATATAACATCCACTAGTTAGGAAACTATAGACATATAAATATTGATTTGTATGCAAAAGAATCAATACAATGCCCACTAGCTAGACAACCATGGACATATGAATATTGACTTTGTTGTCAGAATGTCAGATCAGATATAAGCACCAAGGCACAAATGCTAGGATGACCTAAATATCATGTCCATTTTGATATAGCAATTTTTATAAGAATCAAAACATAAACGTTGTGATGAAAAAAATATGGCTTGCATAACAAACACATCAAGCAGTCAAGAGATCATTCTAAATCCAGTGTGAATTACCCGTAGTGACCCTTTATCATTCACATCCTTAGGTAAGATCATGTTTCATAGTAGGAGGAAGAACTTTCTCAAAAATACAATAGTGAGATCAAAATCCCTTGAATTTTCCAAGTATCAATGGTTGAGGTACTCATGGCCATCCAATTCGAGATAGAGGCTCTTACAAACGGACACCATTTCAATAAAAGAATTTCCAAAGTTGTTAGATTTTCACATACAAGCATAAAATAAAGAAAATATTATGCCCCCAGTCATCACTCTCTAAATCCTATAGAGGACAACATCAAAGAGCTCTAAGGGACATAATATGAAAAAATCTCAATGCGAATCAGTAAGCATACAAGGAGATAAAAGCATGTAAAAGCATAGATTGTTTTCAATTTGTGTTGATGTTTGATTTTGTTGTTATAGATGCAAAATCCTTTCTAGAGAGGAGACTGACTGACTGACTCGGATGAAGCTTCAAAGGACTCTGATTGGATATGACACGTCTAAGAGACATTGGAGGCCATAGGATATGACATTGATTGCCCCCAAGTTTGAAACATTTATACGATACAGACACTTGAGCTGATTGGTGTACAGGCCAAATTATTGAAAATAGGAAAGCAGAAATAAACCAAGAGATATGTATAAACTAAAGTAAGACTGAAAGCTGGGAAAGACCAAGATTGCACTGATAGATGGAGCATTTGAAACAAGCAATGCTTGTTTGCCAAGTTTTCACCATCTTGGCAGAGATTCTATTTTTGCTACCAAGGTGCCTGTTTCCAGGTTTTCACCAAGCCAGTTTTTCTTTTTCTCATTTTTTTGTATTTTTCATTTTTAAAATTTTTTTTGTGAATCATCAAGGTGCCTATTGCTAGGTTTTCACCAAGATGTTCATTTTTTCAGGACTTTTTCTGATTTTTATAATTTTTTCAGGACATTTTTTAATACCGAATACCTTAGGCATAGAATTTCTTCAGATGGAGAATGTTGATTGGTTCTCAGAGTTGTTCTCCTTTAGTCACTAAGAGTTGATAGGCACCAGAGCCAAAAGTAGCAGTGATAACAAAGGGACCCAGCCAGTTGGGTTCAAACTTCCCCTTGCATTCTCTATGTGATTGATTTTTAAGACTCTCTCTCAAGACTAAATCACCAACCTAAAATTCTTTGTGTCTAACTTTCTTGTTGTAACCTCTAGACATTCTCTCCTGATATACTCTAAGATGATCATACACTGCTTTTCTGTGCTCATCTAGTAGTTCAAGTTCTTGCAACCTAGACACTCTATAGTCATCATTAGTTACTAAACCATGCATTCTAATTCTTAGTGATGGGATTTCAACCTCAATAGACAGTACCACTTTAGACCCATAAACTAAAGCGAATGGTGTAGCCCCAGTAGGCATTCTAATACTTGTTCTGTAGGCCCAGAGAGCTGGATTGATCATGAAATGCTAGTCTCTTCCTATTTTATTAACTATAGAGTGCAAGATTTTCAATAGAGTCTTGTTTGAAACCTCTTCTTGTCCATTCCCTTGAGGATAGTAGATAGATGACCAATGTTGTGTAATCTTGAATTTTGCACATAGATCATCTAGGTGTTTGTTCTTGAAATTTCCACCATTATCTGTGACTATAGAATGTGGAATACCATACCGAAATATGATGTAGTTCAAAATGAACATTGAAATTTGTTTTCCAGTGGCTTGAGTCAAAGGAACTGCTTCTACCCATTTTGTAAAATAATCTGTAGCTGCGATTATATGGGTATGACCATTAGAAGAATGGAGATGCATGGATCCTATAAGATCATATGCCCATTGGTGAAAAGGCCATTGTGTAGTGAAGGAAATTAGATCTCTCCCTGGTGCATGAATTAAGTTACCATGTATTTGACACTTTTGACAATTCTTAGAAAACTTGATAGCCTCTTTTTCCATTTTAGGCCAATAATACCCAGCCCTAATAAGTTTTCGGGCTAGTGTTAAACCGTTCGATTGTGACCCACAAATACCATCATGGACTTCCTCTAATGCATGTTGAGACTCTTCTCATTCTAAACATCTAAGTAGTGTACCATCTAGACTATGTTTGTACAGATCGTGACCAATGATGACATATTAGGACACATTATAGATAAGGTATCTCTTTTTATGGTGGTTAAAGGTATCAGGGATGATTTGTTCTTTTAGATAAGAGAAAAGGTTTTTATATCGGGATGAATCATGACCTATAATAGTGAAAATCATGTGGGTTTCAAGGGAATCATATGCAAGATAAGATAGTGCTTCCACCAGGAACTCGTAGTGTAGCTCATGTGCAGGTTGTTGTAATAAAGTAGATAATGTTGCCATTACATCGGCAGCCTTATTCTCTATTCTAGGTATTTTCTCAAAGGTGATAGATATGAAGTATTTCTTTAGATCATTTACCATTATCTTGTATGGAATGAGTTTTTCATCTTTCATTTGATACACATCATTGGCTTGGTATATTACAAGTTGTGAGTCTCCATGAATGTGTAATTCTGTTACTCTCCACTCAATTGCTATCTTCATGTCATTAAGAAGGGCTTCATATTCAACAATGTTGTTTATGCAAGGAAACTTGATTCTGAAATCTTTAGGGATTGAGTATCCTTGAGGAGCGATGAACAATATGCCTGCTCCAGATCCATTCTCTGTATAGGAGCCATCAAAGAATAACTTCCATGCTCTAGAGGATAGGTTCATGATAGAGGAATCTGGGAATTTCATTTGCATTGGAGTATCATCAAACAAAGGTGCATCTGCTAGTTGATTAGAAATTACCTATCCTTTCATAGCTTTTCTTTCAATATATTCAATGTCAAATTCACTTAATAATATTACCCATTTAGCTAGTCTACCTATGAGGGCAGCTCTGCTTAGTAGGTACTTTAATGGATCAATCTTAGCTACCAAATGTGTGGTATGAGCTAACATGTAGTGTCTCAGTTTCTATGATGCAAAGATCAAAACTAGACAAGCTTTCTCAATCATTAAATAGTTCCTTTTCATATGCTACCAATGTTCTACTGATATAGTATATAGCTCTTTCCTTCTTGTTTTCATCATGTTGTCCTAGTAATGCCCCCAGTGATGTATCTGTTGCGGAGACATATAAGATCAATGGCTTCCCTTGAATAGGAGGCATCAAAATAGGAGGATTTTATAGATATTTCTTGATATGGTTAAAGTTCATTTCACATTCTTCATTCCATGCAAAGGTCACACCTTTATGTAATGTCTTTGTGAAAGGTTGTGATATGTCTGCTAGCTAATATGAAGTGTCTAATAGATTGTACTCTCCCTTGTAATGTTCTCATTTGACAGATATTCTTGGGAGGTTGCATCTCCATGATAGCTTTAACTTTAGCTAGATCCACTTCAATACCTTTCTTTGAAATAATGTAGCCTAAGAGCTTTCTAGAAGTGACACCAAAAGCACACTTCTTAGGGTTCAACCTAAGACTAAACTTCTTCATTCTATCTAGTATTTTTCTCAAATCATTTAGATGTTCAGATCTTATCATAGATTTTGCTAAAGTATCATCAACATAATCCTCCATAGTTTGATGCATCATGTCATGAAAAATAGATGTCATAGCTCTCTGATATGTAGCACCAGCATTCTTAAGTCCAAATGGCATGATATTCCAATAGAAGGTACCCCATGCACATGTGAAAGCAATTTTCTCTTGATCCTCTGCAGCAATTTTTATTTGATTATATCTAGAAAAACCATCCATTAACTAATACATCTCAAAGCCCACAGTCATGTCCACTATCATATCAATGTTAGGTAATGGAAAATCATCCTTAGGGCATGCTTTGTTTACATCTCTGAAATCTGTGCACACTCTTATAGATTTGTCTAGTTTTGAAATAGGTACAATATTAGAGATCCATTTAGCATAATCAATAACATGGATGAATCCATCTTTTAGTAGTTTCTCTAATTCAACTTTGACCAAGAGTGCAACATGTGGATGCATCTTTCCCAATTTTTTCTTAACAGGTTTGACTCCTAAAGCTATAGATAAATGGTGCATTATAAGATTAGGATCCAACTGTGGCATATCTGAATATTTCCATGCAAAGTTGATCTTCTTTTCTGTTAGGAATGTGGTAATTTTTTCCTTTTCTTCTTCTGATAAGGATTTTGCTACATGGATCACCCGTGGTTCTTCTATTGTTCCCAAATTGATGGATTGAGTGGGTTCAATTAGAACTAGAGATATGTCCTATAAATGACTCAAAAGGACATCAAATATCTCATCCTTAGGTGCCTCAGAGAGGTTTTCACCTTCAAATACATCTTTTATTTTTACTTTTGTAGATTCTGAGACTGCCACAAAGTGGTTTTCACCCTCAGATGTCCTTTTCTTTTTTATTTTTATTCTTATTTTTTTTACTAAGATACTTGATGTCTAACTCCATCATGCTACTAACGCTTGGTTCACTGATGTAAGTCCTCATAGGTTCAACTAAATTGAGGTAGCAAGCAAGGGCATAGTCATTTGGAAAGGTATAAATACATTGCCTCATATTTGAAGAGGTTTGGTCAAGAAGTTTAGGATGTTGGATAGTCAAAGTGGTGAAAGATTGGGAAAGAGTGTTTACGGATATGGATCTATCATCATTGGTCCTAACTTGATGCTCGAGTTCAAAGGTGATATTACAACTTAAGACATTCAATTCATCAATAGGCTCAATGTCATTGTGTGAGTCCACTTCAGCCATCGATGGATCAGACTCATTAAGTTCATCATTTTTCTCTAGACTTACGATGGGTTTAGGTGCATATTGGTGAATAACATCAACATGTTTCTTTGTAATAAGCTCATCTTCCTCTAGAATGGCTCCCCATTCATAGTCATTAGATTCTTCATCTATGCCTCTAGGAAATTTAAGAATATGAGTAAAGTTAGGATTAATACCCCAAGAAGGGTTACCCTCAAATTCTAATTTGAATTCATACTCATGGGAATCTATCTCAAAATAACTACCACCTTCCACTTTGTCTATTTGATTGTCTTTGAGATTAGTTGGTTCTTGTGGTGCAACTATCTCTTGCACTATAGTAGGTTCTTGTGTTTCTAATACATTGATTCTTTTTACTGGATCATCTTCAGCTTCAAGGAGGTCTTTTATTTCTTTAGGAAAATGCTCATAAGGAATGAGATCTTTAGTGGTGTCTGAATCATCACTATCAGACTGTTCTGTTGTTTCTCCTTTTAGTTTATTTTCTATGGGTGGCTCAATCTGTTCTAAGACATGTGGGGAGTTCTTGCAAAGACAGAAAGGCTTCATCTTATATCCTAGACCTGTTGTATTCTTGTTTTCTCGGCCATGATGGTCAATAGGTGACAGAAGACCTTTACCCTATAGTCCTAGAGGTCCTTTTCCTTTATATCCCATTTTTGTGATCAATTTGTCCCCTGGGCCATATGACTTAGAAAGGATGTTCTTTGTTTTAGAGTCACATTTTTTAACAATTTGAGATTCAAGTTCATCTTTGTATAGCCATGCAAGCACAACTTCATCCTCTTCAAACTCTTGTTTGGAAACTTGTTCTGCAACAAAATTTCCTTTATATACCTCAAGAGGTTCTTTAGACTCTTTTTTAGACTATTTTAGAGTTTGTCCATAGGACTTAGGCGAAATAGGGAGAGATGTCAAAGATAAGACTGGCTCTATATTATATTCTCCCATACCATTTTGTTTGATTCTAACCTCTTTAGCATTGTCTTCCATCTTGGATGTTGAAGCAACATCTAGGTGCTTAGTGGAATATTCTCTATTATTAGGAACTAGTTTGTCAACACTTTCTTTCAATGAATTACAAGTTGTGTATAGGTCTACTGGAATCATCACCTCTACTCCTTCATAAGGAAATTCAAACACTGATGGTATGTAGAAGGAATGGCTTTCATTTCATGTATATAGGATCTCCCTAGAAGGATGTTGTAAGCCAAAGGTAGATAAAGAACTTGACATATAGTATCTCTTATGACTAGACCTATTCTGATAGGTAAGACAATGGTTCCCTATGAAGATCTTTCTTGCTCATCGTATGTTTTGATAGTTATCTTCTTTCTAGGATCAATGGCCATTTCTAAAAATTCTAATTATGTAATCAAGCTAAAAGAACAAATGTTTAGAGCAGCGCCCCCATCTATCAACACATGTTTGACACAACAGTTTTGCATCAAGACTTCAATATGCAAGGGCTAGTTATGTGGATGACTCAAGGAGTTATCATCTTCCTCTAAAAATGAAATATACTGTGGAGACATAAGATGACCAACCATATTCTGGTATCTATCTAAATCAAGGTTATCAAGAACATTAGATCCGAGCAGAGCTTTGTCTAGAATGGCTCTATGAGCTGGAGATATCCAAAGCAACTCAAACATGGAGATTTTTATGTTTGTATGCTGGAGTTGTTGGACAATACTATATGATGTAGGCCTCATGTCTTTAGGATTTGAAGATTTAGATGTAGCCTTCTATTTAGAAGCAGATGAAAGATTAAAAGGCACCTTAGGGATATTGGATGAATCTGGTATTTGTCCTTGCAGATGCGCCTGAGCTTGTGATCAAGTAACTGCATTAGTTGATTGGTTTTCTCTATCTTTTCTTACAATTGTGATGACATTGCAATGCTCAGATAGACCTAGTTCAACCATATTGATAACAGCATTGTTTCCAGAGTAGGCATAATTGACTTTAGCACCCATATTAGGCTGAGAAGAAGAATCTTTTTTACCATGTTTCATAAATGGTTCTGTGAATGTTGTATGATTATTATTGCTCTTATGATTGTCAATCATGATTGCTCCATTATCAATTTTGTCTTGTATGATGTGCTTCAAGAAAACACATTTATTAGTCTTATGACCCTTATTGCGATGGAAGTCACAGAAATAGTTCTCTCTCCACCATTTCAGTTTAGGTTCAGGATCAAAGACTTTTATCTTAGGAAAGTAGATGATTTTGTTAGCCAATAGAGTTTTCATGGCAGATTCCAAGGATTCTCCAAGAGGAGTGAATTTTTGGTTAGGATTTGTAGCCCAAGGTTTATAATTAGATGACTTCTTGTTGGGCTCTGTTGTTTTAGCTTCAGGAGCTTTGATGGCTTGGGTGCCAATAGTGAGATTGAAAGTAGGTGCCTTAGATGGGGCATGGATAGTATCAACAACACCATCAGTGACAATGTCTTTATTCTTATTCTAATTTTTGTTCTTGTCTTTAGAACTAGATCCAGATTCATACTTGTCCCTTTGAAGTGTGACGTCTCCTTTTTTCACAAGTACTTTCTCAATTTTGATTGCATTATCTACCATCTTATCAAAGGATGTATGATTTTGCATTTGTAAAGGGTAGTTGATTTCTAGAACAATATTATTGATGAAGATTTCTAGTTTCTCAATTTCTGGAATGAGTCTAGCATATAGAGAAAATGTCTTCATCCATCTCTTGAGAAATGTCAGGAATGGTTCTCCTGGATATTGTTTCAAATTACAGATATCGATCATGGTGACCGGATGCTGGATATTGTAGGAGTATTGTTGATAGAACAGTTTGATTAACTCCTCAAAAGTTTTGATAGTTGGAGGCATTCTAGAGAACCAATGAATGGCTGCTCCTCCCAGAGATTGAGGGAAGAGATGCATTAAGTAGGTTGGTTTGTGCATAAACTCCATAGATTGAGTACAGAATTCTCTGACATGATCTTCAGGATCATATTTTCCATCATACTTATCATATTTAGGCATTTCCACTCTTTTAGGGAATGATGGCATTTACAAGTCTTTATCAAATGGAAAAGGGTATAGGGCCTCCATGGAGAACTCCTTAGGTTCCTTTTCTTTCTCTAGTTTTTTGAGCTTGACTTACATGGCATGCATTTTTTTCATCATAGCTGTGATAGGGGTTTCTTCCTCATGCATAATGATATTTTTAATATTAAAGTTTGGAGGAATTTTAGCTCCTTTATGAGCTAACTCTAGAAAGTATGCCTCTTTATCTTCCTTCAAGAAATGCCTCATCATTTTCTTGAAGTCTTCATCATTTTGATATCAAGCAATTTCAGAAGGCGTAGGTTCTTGATCCATACCATGTTGAGAGTGAGGTCCTTGAGACTCGTGATGTGTCCCTCTGTGAGACATGTTAGGAGTTTTAGGACTCCCTGAGATATATTGAGGTGGCATTTGTTGATTACCTCCGTGAGTTGATGGAGGGGGTATGTAACCATTTTTCAATCAAAAATTACCAAGACCGTCATCTTCGTAAAGACCTAAATTGTAGAGTTGCTCTAGAGTTGGACCTACATGAGTAGACAAAGGAAAAGTATGAGATGCTTCTCCAGATTTCTTGTGTGATGAAGCCCTAGTTTCCACCATTAACCTTGGGTGAAGGAAAAGAATAAGATGAAGACAACTGAAGAATGAATTGATTCAAGAAGATCGAATGATGCAACCTTGTCAAGATTGGATTGATTGAAGATTAGATTGGATGTAAATGAAGGATACTATACCATAGTAGTATGTGTAGATGCCCAAAAGATGGCGGACACAAGCTCACAACACTTAGCCATTTTAGTAAGAAGATTGAATTTGAAGATAATTTTGACAAGGTTTTGACACAAGATGAAAAAGACTCAAATTGATAAATCAGAAGGCTAAATTAGACTCAAGAGGCCACTTTAGGAAAATGATCAAATTCGTTCTAGTTTCTGCTCTGTCCCTGACATAGTGAATGTTTTGACAGAATCTGGAAATAGGTTGTAAATACTAGATTTCTGACAAATTTGACCAATCTCTAATAACTTTTTGAAAATTCTCAAATGAGTTTTTGAAAGCTCGTACGACTCTGGGTATGCTCTCAAATGATAATTGCAAGACTCATATGACAGTTACTGCTAGGGATAATTGTTCTTTTGATTTTTGGTGACAAAACTCATACGACACAATACTAGATACCATACGACAATACAGGGGTTGTGAAATGACTTTGTTCAAGACTCATACGACAATCTATCCATGTGAGATGACTTTTGACTCCATAAAGGTATTTTGATTCAAATTTTGCAAATTTTAGGTTTTCAGTTTCAAATTGTTTGCAAATTTTTCTATCCAGGTCTGAAGATTATTCTGGGATCATTCATTTCCAATAACCAAATAGATAAACAAGCATGTAGAACAACAAGCAAGTGATTTCAAGAATGTCTGAAAACAATGAACAAGGGACAAAGCAACCCTGCGCATGAACAATCAAGTGACTGAATGTGCTAATCCCTAGAAGTGCTAATTGTGTATGTTCCAAAAAAAAATTCAATAACGCACATATTCCTAGAAAATGAAAATTTGGCCTCACTAGGGTTTGTAGTAATGGTCTGACTCTGCAACTTTTGTGATCTCAAGAGGGTGAACTCCAATCCAGGTGCACTGGGGTTTTGACACAGTCTAAGAATTTAATCAACCAGGAGCTGCTAGGGAGATCTGATAGCCCAACAAGAGACCACACCTGTGAAGATTTTCTCCACAAGGACATTTATATAGCGGCTGCTGCTACCACAGTGAAAATGGCTATTATCGATTGAGGTTTCATCCACGTGGTTGACCCAATTAAGGGAATGTCCACTATAGTTAACCCTCTCTAAAGGTGACTCACAAAAGATACCACATGGAGATTGGTTCCAGATTCAAGGATCTGAGTTTCTGATACTACCCAAAAAGGAAGTAGAGCATAGTCCTCTATCCTTTTCACTTATAACCAAAACAAAGCAGACAGATTAATCTGACATGCTAAGACCAAAATTATCTCACAAAGATCTATGATGTCAACCACTTATGATCTATCAACCTCTCCGAAGAGAGAATGTATCAATCAAAAGTTGAAGATGCACAAATCTAGTAGAACACAAGACAATCTTAGTAACCTCCCTACCTACAAGGGGATCTTTCATCAAGAAGAGCTTTGTATGTGTGAACAAGCAAAAAAAGCCCACTCTCTTGAGATCATCCATAAATAGTGTTCATAGGGCCTATTTACTATGTGTAACAGATATACAAAAAGCAAATCTATGTTGGTTTTATAGCCCAAAATGAAGTCTGTGATATGAAAGAAAGAAAAGTCACACAAGCTTGACACGTGAGAGTTCATTTTATGTCCAAATCGAAGTGTTATCATATCATAGTAGAATACCTAAATTCCTCGCAATGCGCTTAGTAGATTTTACCTGTTTTAGCAATTTAGTTGTGCTTTTCCCAATCAGACTTAGCAAATATCAGTCAGAAACAAAAGATCTCAATTGTTAGGGTTAGCTGTTAGTTCAAATCTGAGAATCAAATTCTAAAAAACTACCTAAAATTCTGAAATGACAATTGAATCCTGGCACCAAAACTCGTACAACAGTGGGTTACCTCCCACACAACAATCGGGAAACTCGTACGATAGTGGGTGTCTTCTCATACGACAATCAAGCTCCCAAACGATAATGTATAGCTTCTGATATGAACCTCGATAGAATCAACTACCGTATGACATTGGGGTCTTCCTGGTATGACTTTCTGACAAAAGTTGTACGAAAAATGTACAGACAGAAAATAAAAGATCGCAGTTTTAATCAGAAAATGACAAGAAATTGATAGAAATTGATAGAAGTCAAATGGAAACCTAGTTCAAGGCCCCACGGTGGGCACCAAAAATGTGTGTGTGAATTTTGTACCTAGCTGTAGACACAACACTTCAGTAAAACATTAGAGGTTAGCCAAATCAAAATCTGCAAGTAATTGAAACTATGCTAACTAGGCAATTTACTGTCTTCTAGTGGGTACGAGTATGATGTTCTCAGATTGGAATCAAGATCAGTGACAATGCAACACCTAAATGAAGGATTTGAATGCAAAAGAATGAAAGACTGTATGAATGCAGATTAATCTATATTTTTGTATTTTTTGTGCAATAATATGAATCTAAGCTAGATGAAGGAAATTGAATGCAGATTTAATCTAAAAATGCTATAAATGATATGAAAATATATGCTATGAAACTATGCAAAAACTATGATCAACTATGAAAGATCTCACAAATCGCCTGTCACAACTGCTTAATCCTTCAATCGCCAATTCACCAAAGTAATTGTGCAAATTTGAGTGTTTTTTATTATGAAGAGTTGAGCCTTGATTTTATAGAAATCCAAGGCTTGAGGATGCATGAGAAAAGCCATAAATCACTCTTGATAAACTTGGGTTGATTTTTGAGTTATCAGGAAATCAGAGATAATTAACTCACAAAAATTATTTAAAAGCAATTTTTAACTCAAAATAGAGTTTTAGATAAATTGTCAACTCACCATCAGATGTTGAGTTTCAATTTAAAAATTGATTGTTAATTTCTAGTTGTCTGCTTTTCTGATTATGCATGATTTAATTATAATTAATTTAAAAATAAAGTGATTTATTCTCAACTTAACTGATTTTTGAATTAAAATAATTGATTTATGAGTTAATCAATTATTAAATCAAATTTTATTCAAAAACTATATTATTAAAAATTGACAATTGACATTAATTAATTAAATAAGAATTTAATCAATTAGTCATGAGATTTTAGATTTATTGTCAAAATTAAATAATACAATTTAGGAATAAATAGAATTAAATTTAATTAAATAATAAAGTGGCAGTATTAAATCTAATTAATTAAATATTTAGAATATTCAATTAATCAAACTTTAGGATAAATAGGATTTATTGCCAAATAATTATTAAATCAAGAATAATTAGGATAAAATAGGAATATTGCTAGGAATATTCTTCGATGCAGAATTTAGGATAAAATCAATTAGGATTCGATAATGTGCAGATGTGCCTTAGGTTAGGACTTTGATGTCGATTTCGTTCAAATTGAAGATGTAGGAGGTTAATGAACCTATAGCCCATTTTTGGGGTATTACAGTAAAAGGAATCAGATATCCAAAAATATCGGATATCTAAAAATATTGGATATTGGATATTATCGGATATTCAAAATCTCCCATGAAACTTTTGTTGAAATCTCTCTCTCTCTCTCAGGTATAATATTTAACATATAATATAAATATTTAATAGGTTAATATTATACTATTATACAATAGATAAATAAATAATAATAATATAATACATACTAATATAAAAATTTATATTATAATACTAATGCTATGATATTATTATTTAATATTAATATTAAAAAAAAAATTGTAATATATATAACTTAAAATTGATAAAAATACTCAACTGAATTAATATTAACATAAAAAAATACAATTTAATATGTAATTTGAAATTCAAAAAAATACAATTTAATATGTAACTTGAAATTGAAAAAACTAGTCCAAATGAAATTTTGAATTAGGTGGGAAGTTTCGGATATCCGATTAGGCTTAGTATTTGCCTCGGGCAATGCCAAACGTGAATGGTCAACCCATTAGGTGTGTTTAGCAGATTGTTTTTGATAGCGAGACTTCGACCATGTAGCTGACGACTATTTTTTAACCTGAAATTGATGAAACAAAAAGGGTTTCTTAAAGATATTATCAGCTTTCCATCAAAAAAATTATGTCAAATTTCGAGTTCAATAAGTAAAAATTACTTATTTTTCAATTGAGTTATCTTTAAAGTCGTAATTGACATACTGATTGAAAAACAACTATCACTTTCAAACCGTTTAATATTTTTGAAATCCGAAACATGTGTCACATTCTATGCTTTGGCTACTATAAGAAAAAAAAAAGTTTTCAATTTTGTAAAGTTTAGAATTAGTTAAGGTGGTCAAACATGAGATTTTTTTTATTCTGACAAATTTGTAGCAGAAAATTCATAATTAATTATTTATTTAGCAAAAAATTACAAAAAAATATGCGTCACATCCAGGCATGAGTCTACTACTTATATCTAGAATCTTAGAAAAATGTATCATCATTTTATTGTTATTAAGGTGGTCAGACATACACGTACTTTTTATCTTTTCACTAAAATTTTCTTACTACTGCATTGAAATCTAAAATTTTGAACAATTAGATTATTATTTTTTTCAAACAAGGGCTAGTAGTTTAGAAACTACATTCAATTTCCTACAGATTCTATTCTTACAACTTTTTCACATAAGGTTCATAAGATATTCAACTTTTTACGTCAAGTTGACTAACCCTAATTTTTTGATTTTCATTGCCACTTAAGGCCATAGTTTGGTATACCATGATCCTGCACATACCCATATATACATGTATATATATACACATGTAATATGCATGTGTGTGTGTGTGTATATATATATATATATATATATATATATATATATATATATATATATATATATATATATATATATATATATATATATATATATATATATATATATATATATATATATATATATATATATATATATATATATATATATATATATACAGACATGTAATATACATGTACACATATATACATATATATACACATGCATACACACACACACATATATATACACATATATATGCATATATATATACATGCATATATATATGCACATATATATACATGCATATATACATGTATATATAATAAATATATATCAAAAACTTTAAATTAATGGAAAACAAAAATTAAAAAACTTGAAAGCGACAGTCAAAGAATCAGACGCCAAGCCAAAACTTTCAATCCCGCTGAAAGTGACAGTGAAAGTCACTTTCGGCGGGTTAAAAACCCTGCCGAAAAAATCCCTAATTTATTACTTTTGATTGAAAGTTCCATGCTAGGAACTTTCAATTGAAAGTACTAACTTACTTTTGATCGAAAGTAAGTAAAGTACTTTCTATCGAAAGTAACTTTCGATTGAAAGTACGTAAAATCCATTCTTTTGATCAAAAGTTACTCACAATCAAAAGTACGGGTTACTTTCTATCAAAAGTATGAAGGGATTTTTTATTTGATCACACTTTTTAAGACATTTTCCTTCCTCTAAAAAAGTGTAGCCCACTATTGTGGGTTCACCCACACCTCGAATGCTTAAAATTCAAGAAAAAAAATCTAAATCGCAATTATATGTAATAGTAACATCCCTGTGAGTGATACTTAGAAGGTGTATGTATCTTTGATATGGCATAATTAATTAATTTATCTCCCTACTAATGGTTGTTGCCTTCTATATAACTCCACGCAGTATAGCTAGTATATTAATCAATGCTATTAATATATTAATTAACGTAATTTTATATTAACTTTATAAGAATATTAATAATTAATTATATTTATTTATTAATTAGTTCGTATTATATTTATATTTTCATTATTATATTTATATATTAATAATAGTTTGTTATTATATTAATAATATACTAATATATTATATTTTTCATTTAAATATTGTTATAATATATTATTATTATTATATATATGGTTAATTATTAATTATATTAGTAATGAGGATATTTTCTATTGAGAGCTTTGCAAGTACATGCAGAGCCTTTGAGGAGGCCTTCCTTGTGGGTGGAAGGCCATCCTTTGGAAAAAACATTTAATGCACCATTTATTCCTACCCGTTATGGGGTCTTTATTGCCTGGCAATGGGAAAATACCACAAATTTCACAAAATTCGTTGATGGTTGAATCTAGGTCATTCAAGGAGGCATTGGAGGATTCCCATTCTATCTCTCATGGAGCATGGTTCTACAGGAAACTCTCAACCAGATCCAACCATGCAACGAAGGGCACTAGTGGAGGTAAGGATCTCTCTATCGATGCCTTCATTATCAAGCCAAATTTGTAGATGGCCATGGCTATTGATGCAGAGAAGTGTAGATTAAGAAATTTTGTTGTATTTTTAGCAACACAAGAAGTAACAAAGCTTCCTTCTCATAATTTTTTAAATGAATGGTTGCATAATGTTTGGGGTAAAAGATTACGGTTTCACTTTTCCTACTTTCCTATATTGCAGAAAGGATTATTTTTGGTTTTTTCAATTAACCCTAACGGCCAAAAGGAAATAATCAATAGACAATTCTAGAATATTGGTGCCTGCAACTTTAGGGCAATCTCGTGGTCTCTAGAAGCCATTCAATAAGAAATTATTGCCTTATCTTGCCCTCATTGGCTCACTATTGGGAATATACCTCCATTTCTTTGGAATCTTGTCCCTTGTTCCCTTGAACCCATCAATAATGTTATAAGAGTTGATAAAACCAACAATCTTCTTCCCCACACAAATGTTAGGGTCCTAGTTTCACTTAATCATGGTCTTGACCTTCTCAAGGAGATTCATTTCGATTTGGATGACAAACTTGTTTCATTTCTCGTTATATTCCTTGGTTGAAATAATGCGTTCTTTTGTGTAGGAAGGAAGGCCATATGAGAAACTTGTGCCGCTTGATTAGGGAAAAGCACTCTGCTAACCCTAAACCTATCAGGGTTAACAATGAAGCGACCAATAAAAAGAACCAGGCCAATGATTCTCCTAGTGTCAAACACACTATTTTTATCTCTCTATCCCCAAAGGGAAGTCCCAACCTATGCTTCACAAAGTTTTCTAGGATGGGGACGTCTTAGGGGACTAGGATGTATTTTCGGTACGGGTACAATTTGAAGCCAAATTTTAGGGGACAACAGGGGATGACTATTAAAAAAATAGGGGAATATTTATATAGGGAGAGAACTCAAATATGCATATCATAACATTGATAAATCATTCACCATAGACATTTTAGAAGCTCAATACAATGAATACATAGAAAATTTAAAAAATTCAAATACTTTCATTGTAAAAATATGGTGTACATATAGCAAAAATTCCCAAAGGCTCCAACTTTCATGCATGAGATCAAAATGACATAAAGAGAAGTCCAACTAAAATACTAAATAGTAAACAATAACATAGAAATTAAACTCCATAATCATATGTATATAATAACTAAAATCAATAATGTATCTATAAATGATATATGCCAAATTTATGGCCATCCTCTAGGAATCTAAATCAAAATCATCATCAGAGTCATCCTCTGAGTCACTGGTAGGGGTAGGTTGAGGATCCTCATCCAATGGAACCCCAAGCATTCCTAGAGGTATGTCATCCTCCTCCACCTATATAGCATCCTCGAGATTAACCTCCCAAAGTAATGGTAGAGTCTGACGATACTGAACACTCTATCAATCCTGTAGCTACAATACACTGTGAACAGCCAATAACTTCTCTGATTATCTATAGGTAAGGTTTTTCCTCTTGACTAATTAGATGAAGCTATATGTGGATGAATTCCTCTTTGTAGCAGAGGAAATCACAACTTGTGAAAGAAGACGAATATCAAGAATATTCATCTCAGGTGTATCTCTACCATGCCACATCCACCATCCAATAGGGTCCCTTTGAGCTAATGTAGGTCTATATTTCTTCGCGTCTCATCTACAAAAGGTTGGACCACGAAGGTTGGCAAAGTCAAGCCACTGTTGACAAATTTTACCAGCAACATTTGCATTGTACATTTTTGGAATGGCCTCGAAGAAGCCCTCCTTCACCTAAGTTGAACACATAAAAAACATATTAATTTGAAAACTTTGCAACTTTTTATTTCACATTTTGATTTAATTAAATAATTGAAAATTGAAAATTGAAAATTGAAAACTTGAGATTCCATATTTGAGACTCACCTCCTCATCCCTAGATGGAGTCACTCTCATAGGTCTCAATGTATACCATTAGGGATTGATAGCATAGGCTTCCATATGGAGTGTGGTATTCATAATGTTCCATTGTCATGTCACAATGGGCCTAAGATGCTCCTCATAAAACTCCAAAGTAGGGTCCCTAACATAAATATAACATGCTTGATCTACCCAAGCATGCTATCAAAGGTCTCATAAATATCTCCAATGCTAGGAGAGTCAGTATCAACATATCTAATGACCCACACAATGGGCTCAATGAAGGTGAAAATATATCTATAAATGCAAGAAAGTTACAAGTTAGAAACATCTTTAGTTTTAAAATTCTTAATTCTTAAATAATAAAATCAGCAAATGCTAAAATCGGAAATAATTTTATTAAATCAGCAATAAAAAATTTTGAAGTTTCTTACCTCATTGTGCTCCACCAAGTATCACCAAGGATTATTTGTTTCACACTTCTTGCATTTGGTGTGCTAGATTCATGCCACCTACTCCACTGTGCATTGACCACCATGGATTGTAAGGACTCTTGGACCTCAAGCATCCTCTACATTAAAATAAAGTAGCTAGCATATCTAGTCTCCATGGGCTTGAGGAACTCTTTCTTGGAAAATGTCCTAAATAATGCAAGAGATGTGTGATGATTGAAAATAAATATTTACACATCTCTAGCCTTAGACACCATAGCCTCTATCCAATCAATTTTTCCAATGTCCTTCAAGGTGTTGTTTAATGCATGTACAAAACATGGGGTCAAAAAAATGTGCCTATAAGTACTCTCCACCATTAATCCAACTGACTTACACACCCAAGTTGAATCAATCACTACTTGCACAACATTTTAAGGTCCAACATTTTCTATATTATCTTTAAAAATATGGAATTGGAAGGATGCATGCTTCCTTTTCCCTGAACAATATATAGCTTTAATAAAATAAGAGACCGTTGAGCTAGTGATGATAATATTGATGAGTGACCAATGTTTGATATTGGTTCACCCATCCATGATGATGGAGCATCCTTCACTCATCTATGTTTGTCTCACATCCTCCATCAAAATGATTACTTTTGAACACTCTTTATCAAGAACATTGGTTCAGAGTTTTGTTTCTCTAGGTGGTACAAAGGAGGGAGCAACATCATAGATATCTTTGTACATTTGTTTATAATATGAGGAATGTGACACATGGAATTTGTTAATAGAAACAACTAGAATATTCTTTTTGTCCAAATTTTACTTGATATGAAAACCTTAAATTTTGGTCTGGAACCCCAAGCTCTAGTCCTAAGAACAAGACTCAAAATGCTCAACAAATATCTCTTGAAAGAATTAGAAGGATCTTTTCAATCGTAAGTTTAGACTCAACAACTCTTCCAAAAATGGAGGGTCCACACTCCCCCTCCTCCCTCTAAGGATCCAACATCCCTTGAAAAGGCTATTGTTTTCACCTCCCTCATGGGAAAGGATAGTAGTATGGATCATAGTGCCCCCAAGGTGACCAAGACTTTAGAGAGGAATACATGTAGGGTTATGAAGATTGATTGTTGTTTTGATGTTGTGATCTCCAGTGATTGCTTGGAATCCCTTCAAATTGATTTTGGAAAAGAGGAAAATCTCTCCAATTCCTCCCTTATGGTCATCCCGACTCTCCCCCCTTCCCTCCCCTGTCACTCCTACCCATGGTACCATCAAGATTCATGAGGTAGGGCTAAATGATGTTTCTCAAGAGATCTTTGATAGAGAGAAGTTGGGCGAAGGTGAGATCAATGAGATGGATATAGTTCCTTTCAATGCCACTCAGGGAGAACCTAAGGTGTTTGTTTTCAATGCTCAAGAAAATAAGAGGAAATTACAGATCAAGAAAATAGAAAAAGTTATGGAAACCCAAGTTCAAAGCATGGATGCCCTTGAGATTGTAAGAGAAAAGAAGAGGGGAAGGCCAATAGGCTCCTTGAATAGAAATAGAGGGGATAAGCACCCCAGACATCAGCACAAAAAGCTTCTATAAGAGCTTTAAGGCCCCTATGGATACTAATTCTTAATGATGCCCATGGGTTTAAAATGTGCATGTTGGAATGAAAGGGGACTTGAGTCTCCTGACAAAAAATATTTTATTAAGAGACAGATTCCTCATGATGAACAAAGGAATAGACATACTCATGCTTTGGGAAATTAAATTTTTTGGGTTCTCCCTAGATATTAGTTCGAAATGTATACAGAAAGATGAAATATGCTTTTGCACTTCCCATCAGAAAGGAAAAGGTGGGGCTGCCATTTTAGTAGGTCCTAAATGGAGTAAACATATATTTAAGTGGGACTTCTCCCCTTGTCATAGAATGGTTTGGTTCATCTTTGAATTTAATGGTGAGGAAGTTGGCATTTGTAATATTTATGTAGCTAATGACCACAGAGAGAGGATTGATCTATGGAAATGGATGTTCCAACTGGATAACATCCCATGGATTATTGGTGAATATTTTAACATGATTGAATTGCCTCAAGATAAAGATGGAGGGAGAGAGTTTGATTGGAAGGGGTCAGAAATATTTTTGGTAAAAAATGATTAATAAACACAAGTTATTTGACCCTCTATCTAGAAATAAGGTTAGTAACATGGGCATTTGCATACCTGGTACAAATTTTAGCAAGGTGATAATATAATTTTCTGTTGATTAGATATATTCTATGTCAATAGAGATAAGTTCAGTTTTAAAAAGGAAAATGATGGTGTTAGTGTCAAAGTTATACCTTACACCCTATATTACCACCATCCTATTCTTAGTGATAGCTTTCAAATTGGGAAAACCTTTAATGACAAGGGGGAGAGAGATGGATTTTCTTTGAATATTAGCCTATTAAAAGATGACAATATGCTTACAGCTATTAATGTGATCAAATGGTATAATAGGGAGGTTGTGGATCACAAAAGTGATGTTGAGAGATGGTATCATAACATTTCCTACTTGGAAAACCCTCTTTTAGGTTGTGGGGAATAAAATAGCTAAGGATAATAGGAGAGTTGAGTCAGAGATTCAAAATAACCTATATTTGGCTGAAGAACATTTGCAAGATAACCCAACAAGTTTAGAAGCCAAGAAATGTTTGGCTCAGTCCAAATATTCTCAAGAGGTTGCACAATCTCAAGATAGAAGGGGCGAAAATGAGGCCAATACTTAACTGGATTAGCCATGGAGATAAAGGCTCCAGGTTCTTGTTCCAAATCCTCAAGTCCAAAGAAGCAAGAGAAAGGATTGATTGTATATGGGAGGATGGGAAATAGCTTAACACGCAAGAGGATATCCTTTGGGCCTTTTATACCTATTACACTAAACTTTACACCTCTAAAGATGTGGGCCATGAGATGGAGAATTCTAGAACTAAGATTAAGAACATTATTCCAAAGAAGGCTTCCTCTTGTGAGGTAGAGGCATTAGAAAAACCTATATCTGTGCAAGAAATTAATAATGTTATTCAATCCTTGAGAAATTAGAAGGCCTTGAGGCTAGATGGTATACTTGTGGAGTTCTAAAAAGATAATTTGGGCTAGATTGGGAGTGACCTTCAGGTCTATAATGAAGCCATTAGAAAAAAATCTCTTGGATCTGATATTAATTTAGGTCTGATTAAGCTAATCCCCAAGGAGGGGGATAAAACCTTATTAAAAAATTGGAGGCCCATAACACTATTGATGTATCCTACAAAATCTTGGCCAAAATCATTTCCATAAGGTTGGAAAATATACTACCCCATCTAATCAATCCTACTCAAATTAGATTTGTAAAAGGAAGGTATATCTTGGATAACTTAATTACTTGTTTGGGAGGATATGGACTAGGCTAGAGATTCTGATCAGGAGGTCTGCATTTTACTCCTTTATTATGAGAAGGCATACGACAGAGTTGAGTGGAAATTTATAAATATGATGCTTGTGAGCTTGGGGTTTCCTAAATTTTTCTACCAAATGGTCCATACTTTCATGAACAGAGCCAGAGCTGGGGTGAAAGTTAATGAAATGAGATCATCATTTGAATTATCTAGGTCCATTAGACAAGGATTCTCATTGGCCCCTAGCTTGTTTTTCATTATCGCAGATGCTTTGTACTAGATTCTTAGAGATAATTCTCTATCCCCTAAAGTCACAGGTATTCAACTCCCTAATGGGGAAGAGCTATCTAACATTCAATTTGCTAATGACACTGCAATTATTGTTGATCTAGAAGAGAACAATGTTTATAATCTCATGAACAAATTAGACTTATTTTGTGCAGCTTCAGGTAGAAAATTATCTCTCTAATCAATTATGCTAGGTTGGAATGACCACGCTCCTAGTTGGTGTAATATATTTTCTCTCACTTAGGGTGGCCCAAAGCACCAAGTGAAGTATTTGGGTATCCCATTCTCAGTATGTCCCAACTTGAAAGAGATGTGAATTTGGATTAAGGATCTAAGATTGATAAAAAGTTGAACAAATGGAACTCAAACTACCTCTCTTGTTGGGAGTGTCCAAATGTGCCAAAACATTCTATCCTCATATACTATCTGCTATGCTTCAGCCTGGTTGTTTAATAAGGCACAATTTAATTACATACAGAAGAAGAATGGATACTTCTTGTGGTTTGATGGAAAAGGTAACAAAAAAATCATAGTGTCAAGTTGAAATGGTGTACAATTAACAAAGATGTTGGGGGTTCAGGTCTAAAAGACCTGAGAACACAAGGGCTTACTTTGGCAGTCAAATGGATTGTAAAATCCACACTGGGTGATGAACCTTGGAAGATTCTAATAAAAAATAATACATACAGAGCCAATCCAGTAAACACCTCATCAAAGAAGGGATTACACATCGATGATTTTCTCTCTGGTGTGTTTTCTATTAAAGGGTCAGGCTCCAATGTTTTTAAAGAAATCTAGAAAAGTTGGGAAAGTGTTAGGAAGTTGGTTACTAATGATAGTCTCATTGATGAAAATAGTAATATTTGTGGGGAAAATCAATATGGTGGAACCTCAAGTATGGGGATAGACCCCTGGCTCTAATTCAAGGTTGCTCAGCTCAGAGTTGGGCCAACAAGGGCATTAATAATTTTACAATATTATATAGGAAGGAAGGATAATTAGCTAGCATGATTTTTGACAAAAGTTTGATATTCCACAGACTCAGTGGGGATCATACTCAATGTTGAGGGAGGCATGTAGTAATTTCAATCTTCCTAGAGAGCGTGAAGTCAAAGATGATAGAATTTCTCACCTTAAATGGCCAAATTGTACTAGTTTCCCCAACACCAAAGCTAAATACATATACAAGATTCTCTTTGATAGCCATGAAATCTTTGAGCATCTCAACACCCATTGAAATTTAAACTTGGAACCCTCATAATGGAGCAAGCATCTACTGTGTTTGTGGCATAGAACTGTAGAACCTAAGAAAACTTGCTTTATGTGACGTTTCTTCCTACATAATTAATTGCATGTTAAAAAGCCTAATGGGGACATTAATATGTGCTCCTTTTGTAAATGCTTTGAATATGTTAACCACATTTTTTTTATTGTTTCTTTGCTAAAGAGGTTTGGGGGATTTTATGTTATACTTGCACCATAATCTCAATTTGATGCATATCCTTTCTGTGAGATTCTTGGGCCTTAAAAATTGCAGCAATCTCTTTTGGTCTACACTAATTGTGAAATTTTATGGTTCATTTGGAAATTGAGTAATGAGGACATCTTTAATGGTAAAGGTAGATTCCTTACCGAGTCTCTTCAAAGACTTATCTATCATAATGTTTCTATGCAGGTCACATTAATCATGAAGGTAGATGAAAATAAAATTGTTGATTTGCTAAAAGATGGTGTTGTTCAAATGTTGAAAAAGAAGGTTGCTTATGGGTACACCACTATTTAGGTGCAGACAAAGAACTCTTTTTCATTTGACCAAGCCTTAAACCAACTCAAGAGACAACTACATGACATGATGGATAGAGCAAGGGGTTGCAGAGGCAATCCAGTCGAGGCCATTCCTCAATAGCCTAGAGTTCTAGTGCCAACACATCCATATTCAAAATGACAAGATTTTAAAGTAGATGGAAGGACCCAATGGTTGGACAACATAGGTAGACCTCAAGAATAATGAAATCTAATCAGATATAGATGTGTTTTTTGTATCTTTCTATATAATGGTTTCATTCTCTATGATAATGTATTAAGGACTAGCGTATATTGTCCTCCTTCTCAAGAGCATCTTTTTGTATTGTATAAACACTCCGACATGATACTCTATATCTGATGTAAATGTTGTTGATTTAATTATTATTGTATTAATAATATATTATATCACGATAATAGTATGGTATACTATTATTTTCATTTGTTCATTTATTATTATTGTGATTTATTACTCAATCCTATTCTTGTCCTTATTTTAATTGCTTCAAACCTTCATGATTTTTTTATTCTTTATTTTGACATTGATGATTATTTATTGTCATTTATTTTTCTCCACCGAGGAGTGGGAATTTGAAGGTGACCATGAAAGCTTGAGTTCATAAAAGATGGGGGTTCATGGTGAACTATGAATTTGCATTCTTCATTCCTATTTTGCTTTTAAAACTTTTTCTTGAAGTGGAAAGCCAATCCCTACCATGAAGGCTTGACTTCATGAAGGGTGGAGGTTCACGGAGGGCAGAGGTTCTCCAAGCGTGGAGGTTCACTAAGGGTAGACCAGGAATTTCTTTTCTTCATTTCACGTCTTGAAACAAAATTGCATTTCTTAACTTCCTGATCATAACAACCTCTTGGCATCCTTTTGCAATTCCCACACCTCGTAATTGCTCTCTTTCCTTTTCAGTTTTTATGCTTATCATTTTCAAAGTTTTAAATTGTTTAAGAATATGAAACTATATCTTCTACCAATTCACGTCACCTCTTACTAGAAGATTTGTGTTCAACATGTTGAAGTTATAATAGGATTATAGCATCAATCATAAAAGAAAGTTCACTTTGATGTTTCCACACTCCCAAGAATAAAGAGTATCATTAAATCATAATATGTCAATAGTAAACATCGACCAACCAGCAAGCAAGGTGAAGATTAACTGTATATGATTAAGGAAGTATGCCAAAGAGATATCATATCCAAGAAGAGCATTATTGTGAAAGCAGAATTAGATCAGAAAGTTGTTGATTAACAAACACTAGTCTAACCTCTTTAATACATATCTTATCTGGACAACTTGATTGTACATTTTGGCCTAAGTGTCAAGAACTCTTTACATATATTTTAAGGACAATATCAAAGAGAGTACCTTCATTGTTGCAAGCACATCAAGTTGAATGATAAACAACATTATTTTCCATCGTTGTAAGGATATAAATTTAGATCAGAGACAACAACCAATCACTATCAGTAGTGCCCTCATATTTGCTTATCCATATCGCCGTGCCAAACACAACAACATATCGTGACAAGCGATACCATACCTATTATATATCCATATCCACATATCAGAAAAAACTACATATCATTGGACATATTTGCAGATAGCTACTGATCAACATAACATACTTTCCAATTGTCATATCAGAAAAAGGTAATATCATTTAGAAGAGAGACATATTGATATTAAGATCATCTTTGCATATTTTCCAATCATTTATATTTGAGATAGCAAGATAATCTTATCCACTAATAAATAGATCAAATCATTTTGCATACATCTAATTGATTGAATCAGAGATAGTAGTGATATTGTCTCATACATCCTATTATTTCTATAGCATAAACATTAGAAGTGGTATCATAGTGTTAATTTAGACTTTGAGGATAGAAGTTTCTTGCAATTGATTTTGAAAGTTAATTGTCCCAAATTTAGAAGTTATAATGAAAGGAGACATTACACCATTGCAGTCCCCTGTATCCCTATACGGATCTACACTATGGATCTGGTTTAAATAACGAAATTGGGGATATGTGTTACCGTCTTGTTGAAGACTGTTAACAAGGACGTTACTGTGGATAATACTTACTGGTACAGTAGTTTTCATGAAGATTTTGTTTGAGATGGATGACAAATAGAATACTTTCCAGCGAACCATGACAATGCTCTGACATACTGATCACAACAATCACAACATTGATGTTTCCAACTAGGAATGGATACAAATTGATGAAAATTTTGACAATTCCCACAACAAGTTGGTGATGTTTGAAGAAACTTCGAATGAAATTTTTAATGCTAATGATCATATGATGGGACCTTTTGTTATTGCAGTTATTGATTTCCATAATGGGCTAATTGGAAGCCTATATACTGCTAACTTATAGGACAAAATGAGGAAAAATATGAAAAGACAAGAAAAAAAAAAAAAACTTCTTGTTAATATTTTTTTGAACTTTAGGATGATTTCATCTTCTTTCTTGTCTATTCTTAAATACTTCTACCATTTCAAGAAAACTCTATGGCTTTTCCTACAGTCAAGCCATGTAATATTCTAATAATTTAATACCTTATAAAACTTAAAAATGAAAATTACATTAAATATGGTTTGAATTTGATGAAAGGATATGAAAAGGAAAAATCCTATGCTTTCTTATTTTTTTAAACTCCATCACAAACTCATCATCTTATTTCAATTGTATTCTAGATAATTCTACTATTTCAAGAAAATCCTATGCTTTCTTATTTTTTTAAACTACATCACAAACTCATCATCTTATTTCAATTGTATTCTAGATAATTCTACTATTTCAAGAAAACCCTATACATTTTCCTATGTTCATGCTATGCAATACTCAATTCTTTAATACCCTACAAAACTTAGAAACAAACATTACATCCGATATGGTGTAAATATAATGAAAACATAGGAAAAAAACAAAACCCTATTGATTCTATTTTTTAAACCCCACCAAAAACTCAACAACTTTTTCCCATTTTATTCCTCAATAATTCTACCTTTTCAAGAAAACCTACCTATTTTCCTAGTCTCAAGCTAAACAATACTCACACTATTTCATTTTGCTACCCAATATAAGGGCATGATTCTATATTGATACTTCTTGAGATACTTCAAATAGGAGTGAGGATTTGAGGGGTATTCTTAATAACAAGATCATCATACACTTCCTTACCTTTATTTCATTGGCAAAATGGTTTTTAAAAGTATTCGTCTCTTATTTGTAAGAATTGTTCCATACTCTCATCCTTGATCTTTATAAAAAAATATTATGTCAAAATTTCATACGAAACTTATATATGCACTCATTAGATTATATATCATTGTCCTAAGGTGAAACGAGTATAAATATTTCATGATCGATATGTCATTTAATTAATAATTGGATTCATTGAATGAAAATGGATAGAGGAAAGTATTCTTTTTAATTGAAATCGTTCCTGGTGCTCTAACTACACAATAGGTTGCAATCCATATATATTGATAGATCTGATTTAATGATCTTCTCAAACAAGACTCAAGCCTAAAATATTTATTTGTGGCATGTTGGCTATTTTTGCTATTATGGACATTTGGTGAGAACTTATCTGAAAAATAAATAACCTGTACAACGACCATCATGCAGACAATTTCATTAATGATTAACATCATTTTTTTCAATTTAACAACATATTTTGTTCATAAAAGCAACAATAGCCTGTGCATCCTTATCTGAAATATGTCTCCCGCAACGGCTCCTGCCCCTGCGTGTATTTCAAACTTGCATGTGCTCGCTCTGTTGTCTGGATTTGGGGTGACGCTGCTAGGATCTCCTTCTCTGGGTGTCACTGGGAGCTCTGTTCCAGATGCCGCTGTTGGCCCCTCCATTCTTTGGCTGCTTCATTGTCGATTTATGACTGTGGGGCGTCTGATGTATTGGGGTTTCCAGGTTTGGATGCTACAGTGTTTCTGGCCCCTTCTGGTCTTCTGGAGCCCTCTGCTCTGGGTGCTGGCCCTGGGATTGGGTTTGTTTCTGCCCCTGTACTCTTCCTGTTGGACATCTTGGGTTAGAGACTGTCTCTTCTGCTCCTACCTCTGTTTCTGGCCAAAGGGACCGGTGTTTCTGGCCCTACGACTGTCAAGGTTGGGATTCTCCCTCCAAAATCTACTACCAATAGTGGAAAGAGCTACATTCGAGCTGCCAAATCTATTGCTACCATCCATTCAAAGATGAAAGCTCGATCTATTGCATGTGCCAAGCCCTCCCCTATGGTTGTTTGTGTGCTAGATGTGGTGGGCAATGTAGACTTCTACCAACGCTGCAGGTTGGCCTACAGATTTGCAGGCTTCTGGCCCTCTCTTCCAAATTTGCATTGTTGGATCACTAGCTCTTGGCGACCCTTAGTCTCTGATAACATTGAGCTCTGCCTTTGTGCTAAGTGGTTTTTTATTGCTACATTTTTCTCTTCTGAAGACCGTGACATGATTTCTAACAAACTGTGAGTTTGGGGAAATCACTCCCTTTTTGCCAAGCCCTAGACAATCTCCTTTAACCCTCTTATTGAACCACTTAATGTGTGCTTAGTGTCCATTCGCCTCCCTAATCTCCCACTCCATTTCTGGGAGATGTCTTGTTATGAAGCCATCGGAAACTCTCTTGGTCATTTCCTAAAGGTGGATGAAACTACGAATACTATGGGCCTTACTACTTTCTCCCATATTTTGGTTGAGATGGATATTTCCTCTTCTCTTTTGGGGGATGCAGTGCTCATGGCCGAGGAGAGGCCATGGACTCGAGCTTTGGATTATGAGTGCCTTCCCTTCCGCTGTCAATGTTGTTTCTTTACCAAACACATGGCTTCTGTCTGTTCTCTTCTGCATCAAAAAGGTGTTGCTACTTCGTGGAAGGATGCAAGTGTTGTTCATTTGACAATTTGTACTTCTAATTCTCTTTCTGATTCTTCTTTTGAGGATTCATAGTTTGTTGACAAAGATGATACCCCTGTCGCTAATCTAGTCGCTGCAAATGTTGCTAATCAGATTCAGGCTTTTGTTGCCCTCCAAAGTTTTTCTCCTACTGCCACTTTGGATACTACCCTTGCTGCGTTAGGCGCAACCCCCAATAGCCCTACCATCCATTCTGTTTCTACTACTTTTGCTTTTGTTTTGAACCAACTTACTGCTGACTCTACTCAACTTCTTCACCACTCTGGCTGCTATGTTGATGGTTGCATTGGCAGAATTTTTGTCCTTGGGGAGCTTAAGGAGAGCATTGCCTGGATAGTTTTCTGACAATGTAGGAAGAATTATTCTTCTAGAACTCTCTCTCATCTTCTCTTGCAGTGTGAGTTTGGCTTTTCCTTTGATGGGCTTCTAGCCGTTGTGCTATGTGTTTGTTCTTTTTAGTCAACACCTCTTGTGTTGTCTATGTGTGGTTGTTGGTCTTTTGCCTTTTAACCTTGTATTTGTATGGGTCAGCCCCCTTGCTAGGTTGCTTTTAATTATAAAAAACAATAGCTTGTGTAGAAAATCAAAATGTTGGTCATAACTATGCATTCGTTCATTTCATTTGAAACATAAGTCAAAGAGCAAGTAAAGAAATAATAATTATCATGCTTATAGGGTGTCATGATTAGTTAGACACACTTGAATATTGAATGGTATCTATTGTATTGCCTTCCATAATAGATATAATATTATATGTGGTATTTATAAATATGGTGATTTAGAAGTTAATGCCTTATATTATCTTATACAATGCTACTAACTTTTGGTATTCTATGTATTTGGAATTACATGCATAGGAAATTCTATTACTTTTTTAGAATACAATAATGCATGATCTTGCTATGGTCTATGTAGAAGACACTATTAGAGATCCACAAATATGGACATCTCCTTTTCAATAGGTTGTGTTTTTTCCTTGGTGAAATATGTCTAGAGATTCCTCTTGCAACCATGTTGGTCTATGTTTGCATATCATAGAGTATGCGATGGTATGGAAAACAAATGTTCATCCAGAAATAATTCATCAAGAATTATACTATGTATAGTAAGAGTTGGTCTAGTGAGAGATCTGTTAGTATATTGGCTTTACTTTGTTTATCGACAATAGTTATTTTGAATTCTCATAGGAGTCAAATTTATGGCTTTACTTTGTTTATCCACAATAGTTATTTTGAATTCTCATAGCAGTCAAATTTATTTAACTAAGCAACAAAAATGGGTTTCTTCATTAAGAATTGTATGGCTCCATGGTGC
This sequence comes from Chamaecyparis obtusa, assembly GCA_027943335.1. Classification (NCBI taxonomy): domain Eukaryota; kingdom Viridiplantae; phylum Streptophyta; class Pinopsida; order Cupressales; family Cupressaceae; genus Chamaecyparis; species Chamaecyparis obtusa. Next base: position 2,538,982 of record BSBK01002189.1, read on the forward strand.
AAACATTGGGTATTTAATTATGTAATGTGAATTTATTGATGGAATCATCTAGAAGAATTTATCTTCCTATAACAAAGTGAATTTCTTTTGTTGCTTGGAGATTTACCAATGAAATAAACACCATATTCTAGAGCACTATTATCATGGTTCAATATAACCCTCGCAACAAAATTAGATTCATTTTTATGGATATAAAAGACAATTGTTTATTTAGCTCCTCTCAACACTAGTGTTGTTGAGGAATATTTTAGGGAATGAAATATTTCTTCACATGTAGTTTTTGAAGTGAAATCAAAATCTTTGGAAAGTACAACAAAGAAGGGAATAGTGCTTCTAATTTTCTTCATAAATGTTTGATACTATTTCGCATAGCCAAGGAAGCACTTGACATCCTTTTATTTTAAGAGTTGTGGGAGATTTATTATAACTTCAATCATAATTGGGTTTACATAAATGCTTTCTTTTGAAATGTAGCGCCCTAAAACTATACCTTCCTCAATCATAAAAATGGTTGGTGTCGTGGACTATAAAAGGGCATTTCCTTTCCTTTTCTAATCATTGTGGCATTTTTTATTAGTTAATGGATATGTTTTGGATATTAAATGCAACAAAACAAGGGTGTTATTCCTTACAACAACCCTAGGGCGTAGAAAAATAGACTAAAATGACTATTTACAACATGGGCAAGAACATATCATTAACAACACACTAGCAACACAACTATTAACCCACATCAAGAGTGGGACAATAATTTACCCACAATAGGGGGAGGAAAATGAGAGAGAGAAGAGTAATTCTTCCTTCATCGGTAGACAACCGTTCAAGCGATACTAGCACTAGGGTCCCCACCACATTGTAGTGGATCCCTCATTTTGGGACTATCAACACCAGGAATAGAGTGTTAGCAACACTTTACATCTATAGTCAAAGGTTGTAGTAGATCAAGAGTTGCACTTGGGGAAGGGTCTATGTGACCATAGGGGACCACACTAGTAATGAGAGATGGAGTAGAGTCCATTGGATTGGAGGAGGCCAGGTAAGCAAGAGAATCACCCTAAGGGGCTCATCATTATCTTGTGAGGAGTCATTAGAGGTAGAATCAAAGGGGTCTCGGAGGCTTGAAGGGTCAAATGATCATCATTTGTGTCCCTCCACCAAGTAGCAGCTCCTTAACGACATGAATGAGAATAGTCAAAATCCATATGGCCAATAGAGAAGCATCGTCAATATCAGAAGGGGAGGCCCTTGTAATACAAAGATTGAGTCCAAGGCTTATCCCCAACAATGAGCACCACATCCCTTATAAGTAGTGTGAAGATATCCATGTCAATCAAAATGTGAGCAAAAGTAGAGTGGTCCAACAAAGTTGTAGCCTCATCCACCTTCAAGAAATGTGCAATAAATCTTCCAAAAGTGGAGTGGAAGACCGGGGAGTTGAAACCACACTAGCCACACACTGAGTGAGTCAATTAGAGGGTTAAAGGAGACAGTCTAGGGTTTGGTTGAAAGAGAGTAATTCCCTTAAATGCATGGCTTGCTTAGCACCAATTCACAATCTACGGAAGAAGAAAGTGCAACAATAAAAATCCCCTTTGCACAAGAGAAAAACTCAATGTTACAAGAGACTAAGGATGACCAAGAACTCATTACTAATGGATATGTTATGGTCTTAACATTTTTGTAGTACATTTTCTAGATTGGTTAAGGATTTCTGATAAGTGAAGTCATCCATATAAGTTTCAAAACAATCATGAGTAAGATTAGAAAAAATACTTAGTGTGAGCCTATGGAAGGTAGTAGGGGCATTGAATGAACCAAATCGATGGACTATGTATCTATATTTGTCTCATGGGAAGGTGGAGGTTGTTTTATCTTGGTCTTCAAGTGCAATTGTAATTTAGCTATAACTATTAAATTAATCTGAAAAAGTAAATACTTCTTCCTGTATGAAGAATCTATAATTTAGTCGATAAGGGCCCATTTGGTGCATGGAATTAACTTATCTAGAATAGGCCTATTCTAGAATAAGGACCTATTCTCGGATTAATTAATCCTCAAAATGAAAGCTGGAATAATCTATTCTGCATTTGGATCCCATAATGTGAAATTGGAATAAGAATTATTTTATATTTTTTTAATTTAAATTTTAAATTTTAAATTTTAAATTTTAAATTTTTGAACTTATCATTTTTGCTGTTGATTTTTTAATTAAAATATATATGTATTTTTAACTTATATATTTTTAAATTAGAATATGTATTATTAACTTAAAAAATAAGATTATAAAAAAATTATTAAAAAAAAATTATTAAAAAAAAATTATTAAAAAAAATTATTAAAAAAAATTATTAAAAAAAAATTGTAAAAAAAATAAGATTATAATCCCTTAACCATTCACACACAGACCCGAAAAACTTATACATTTTGTTGTAATTTCGAATCCATGAAAAGCTTATTCCTGGAATAAAATGAATTCCAAGTTTTATTTTGGAATTAATTAATGCAAGCATTGGGCCAGAAATGGGAATTAGTTTTCCAATTCGAGAATTCAAAAAATGCCACAAACAGCAAATTATTTTATCCTCACATTAAATAATTCCTATTCTAGGTTAATTCCAGGCGCCAAACATGCCCTAAGTGAAAGAAGAACATGATGTTCAGGTTTCAACATTAATTTCTCTATAATCTATTGGAACACATCATTTACCACATCTTTTGTGACACTATCACCAAAGGGGAACCCATTGAATAGAATGCTAAATGTTTAGATGCATAACAGAGAAGGAAGACTTTAAACATGAACAAGAAGATCATAAATCATATAACAATGATATATTGCAAATGATAAACTTCCAACTTGAACAGTGGCAAAGTTTACTGTTAATCAATATGTATCAAACTTTCAAACTGATTATGTATTGAATTAAGCTTGATAAACAACAAGCTGATACACAAACAAAAAAATGAAACAAAAATTAGAAATCTTAATCAAGGTCCTTAGCTATGATGCTCATATCTGAGTACCTACTGAGTACCCGGTACTTGGGTACATGTACCAGCACCTGATATGCATCCCACAGATATGAGTATGAGTACCCATGCAACATAGAGAAATATGCTGCGGGAAAGATCCATCAGTGATATCATCCTTAGGGGGTCACAATTGCAATGTTCAAGTCTTCAATTAGAATCCAAACTCATAGGAGTTTTAGCTTATTGTACCCCCCAGTTAAGATGGATAGCGGATCATACTTATGTCTAGGAGTAACTTGAAAAAATTACTTTGCAACCAACCCATTGAATACTCTCCCTTGTGTGTCTGAAATGTCTTTAAACTCACTTTGTTTCATGGCGTCTCAATCATATTACATTGTCACATTATACCACTTCATCTATTGTCATTTCCCATATAATTTGTATATTTTCTTTGTTTCAACAGGTCTCTTTATCAAGTAGTTAGTTTTGATATAATTTATATGTTTGTTTAGACATCTCAAACATATTTATGTTTTCATCATAGATATCTTCATTAAAGAGTCATTTCTGATATGATTTGATGGACTCCATTACCTATTTTAAGGTCTTAGTTTAAATTTGATTAATTCACTGTAATTGGAGATTCTAATCACCATCTTCTTACCACCCTTGTACTCTTCTCTTAGCCATATAATTAATTTGGTTTAAGAATTCAGCTTTTCATTGACCTTATCCATTAATTTTCTGATTTGTAAATTGTATGTCTTATGTTTGTAACTGGCATTTGTGAAAATTTAAATATTGCAATCACTGATTGTTAATCTCCTATCTTGAAAGATTATTTAACTACCAAAACTAATTTACAGCCAAATATTGAATAACAACACAATTGCAACTTCACAAAAATAAATGCAGAAATAAATTTGAACATGATGACACAATATTTTCGGACAAAATTGTCCCTGGAAAAACCCCTAAGGGAAAACCAGTTCTACAGATGGAAAATTTATTAATCTTCAGCAATATAAGAGTTACAAAAGATTCCTTGCCTCTTTATGGCAGAACTCCAACAAACTCCTAATATCTCCCACTGATATTCCCCACTGCTATCCCAACGCTATCACTGTGCCCTTGATCCCACTGCAAGAATATTTTCTATCACTACAAATACATTTACTTTCACTGCAAATGATTTCTTCACAACTTGATGATTTCCAAATGCCCCCTAGCCCCCCTTTAATACTACCCTTGCTAAAAAATCAACGGCCAAGATTGATCTCACTATACGGATGAGATTAAAAGGAACTCAACAACCAAAATTGAATTGGTTGTCAACAACTACCAATTAAATAAATATTTATTAACCTAAGCATTCCCAGGAAAACAAATATTAATTAATCTAGGAAAATGGAAGCTTTCTCGCTACATAACTAACACTCCCTCTTAGTGAGGAAACTATTCTACATGACACCCAACTTATCTCTGAAGAAGATAAATTTTTCCTTCCCCAAAGCCTTCGTCAAAATGTCTGCTACCTGCTCCTCTGTAGGTATGTAATGTAGCTGAACAATCCCTCTCTGTACACAATCTCTGATGAAGTGATATCTGATGTCTATATGTTTAGACCTATCATGAAACACTGGATTCTCAAACAACTTGATGTAACTCTAATTGTCACAGTATATCATAGTAGTCTCAACTCTCTGACCAAACAAGGCTACTAGAAACTTTTGAAGCCAAATAGCTTCACATGTCGCCATTCTAACTGCTATGTATTCTGCTTCTGCAGAACTCAAAGCCACAGACTTCTACTTTCTACTTGTTAGTAAACAGATTTGTCCTTCTTGTTCTTTATGACAATATGACTCTCAATGCCCCAATTATGAACAATATTTGAATACAACAGTTGAAAAGCCGCTCTATGATTACTGGCTTTTCTCTGAATTGATAGGTACAGCTCCCTTTTGGAATGATATGCAATGAATTATGTTTTGATCCTGAAACTAACACAGGGTATGCTCTTAACCCAAGAGCAGGAGAGGCAAACTGAATTAAGCCTAAATAGAACTTAATCCAGGCAAGGAGTGCTTTCTAATCTTATGAACCAAGCTGTAGGACTCACAAATACGATGAATTCATACACTTAGCATTGACTAATCTATGATAACTATTAACAGAGATATAAATGAAATGATGAAAAACTTCTAATGAATCCTTCTCTGAATATCCCACAGCACATCCTACTGGATTTATTCACATCTTTAAAACAAAGGAATGAAACATCCTTTCCTTCCTACTGCAATTTAGATTGAGAGAAAGAATCATATAACTAACAACTATCAGCTAACTGGAACAGAAAATAATTGACATAAAACACCTTCAATTGTCTCTGCAACATCAAGTATCTTACACCAAAAAATTTGCCAACCTTTGCATTTACTTTTACAACAGTATTATAGAGATTACATCATATGGCCTTCATGAGAATGCCAAGTGTTTCAACTTCTGAAATTTGAAAGGACTTAGGACAGATGCTCTCAAAATTACAACAAGAAGGAGCCAAAATGACTTTGACTCTTCATCTGATTCGCCTTCAAGAAGGTGAAATGAAAAGACTTCATCAATCCAATATGATTTACAATAAAACATCAAAATTAATGAATCATAAAATGGAAATGACACTAGAGAGCTGCATGCTAGTACTCATGAAGGAATTATCACTGCCAACATTTTCTCTTTGTGCTATTGAAATGAATCTAACATAACTCAACTCCCCTAATCAGAGTGACATATTCCCTGTTTATAAATGTTCAACCATTGCACTGTACCAAACCTCTTCTTTGTCTTCTTTTCTTTTATGCCAAGCTCAGGTGTCAAACCATGTGACGAAATCCCGCTTTGCCTCTAAGAATCTTCCTCCCAATCAAGGGAAAATAGGAATCATAGATTCACCTCTGCCGATGAGTCTTTGGGACCCACCGCCACACGTCCGCATCTCGCATGATCACATAACATGTTTTAAATTCATGTGATCATGCGACCGCTCTATGAATGGTGCAATATTTAATAACTATTCCATCTCATCATCACACTTGCACTGTTGGCCTTCGTGGGTCCCAGCAAAACACACTCCCATTTGCCCAAGCTTTCATTTCGCCTTGTTGCATAAAACACTAACTGAGTGAGTGAGTAGACGTGGCATGATCCTGCATGATCACATAGAATCTCCCACACCATAGCGGCAAAGCGGGAAGCCATCAATTAAGTATCTACCACTCTTTCAAATCCATGGGCTACATGTCCACCTCCCGCTAAACCGCAAAGCATATTCCTTCCCACAGCGGCAAAGCGGGAACCATGGATTTGGAACCAGGAATATTGTAACTGCGTACAAAAGCTTTCAGACCCACCAACACATGGCACAATCTTGCATGATTGCATAGAAATATTTTAATCTATGCGATCATGAGACTACTCCTCTTTCCTTCGCCTTTTCATTGGATATCCACTTGTCAACCGCCAGACCTTTCTATCTCCGTGGGACCCATTGTCGCATGATCACATAGGAATATTTTAATCTATGCGATCATGCGACCGCTCTATGATTGGTCAACTCTAAACATCTTCGGTCCCACAAAGCTATACAGGAGAATATGACAGGTGTCAAGATCTCACTATGTCGCATTGATCATTTTTCAGGCATCTTTCCATCATGAAATACCGACCATCATTGGATCAAAACTTTGAGGTGATTTGAACCATTGATCCGACATCATAACTCAGGTCCCGCTGAGAAATAGGGCCCATCGGAACACGTGGCGAGATCTTGCATGATCGCAAGACAGTTCTCTCAGTCTTGCGATCTTGTGACCTCCGTTGATTCTCCCTTACCATGCCACACTTTTCTTTGACCTGAGCTCGGTAACAACATCGGGAAGCTTGCAAGAAAATTATCTCGACAGATGGCAAGATCCCCGCTATCCCATAATGAATCTTCAACAACTTGGAGGGATAACGGGAACCGTAGATCTAATATCATAGCTCAGGTCTTGTTGTCCCATTGGCCGAAAGGTAGAATGGAATTCCTTGTTCATTTCCATCATATTGAACCTTGTTTAGGAACTTCAAATAAACTTAAAACACTTTGGAGGCCTTTGTATTCATATCTTCATATAATCCAAGACTAGTCAAAGAAACTTCAATTTTTAATTTCTTGAATTTGAGCATCTAAACCTCCCTGAATGATTTTAATGCATAGGCTAATGTTGAAACTTTCTTTCCAAGAACAATTTCCATTTTGAGATACATCCTTCACATTCTGAGCCTATAGATCATAACACCATATAGAGTCCAACTGAGATGACAACATTACATTTGCATCAGCAATCTCTGGAAACACAACTTAAGATCCTCTTGACTTGCAGAATTTCAATGTAACCAAATATTCCCCACTTGCAAATTCTACTTTTATAACCATTGCACACATTAGAATAGGAGAAGTCTTGTCAACTGGATTGCACACACTGCCCCATAAAGTGAATCTCTAAAATTCCAAATGTTAGACTTGTTATTGCATCAACCATATGAGAAGACTTCCATCGGGTCCCTTGTACATGCCTGGAGAATATTTCACAACTTTCATCTGCAAAAGATCATCAATGAGAGCCTGATATCCTTGCCAGGTTGGGAACTATCATCTACCCATCATGACAAGACTTTTAAGTAACCCACCCGACTCAGAGAAGGAAAGGCAATGATAGGGAAACCTGGCAAAGAAAACCTACCTAAGAAAGACTTAGACCTAGACACCAGACTGACTATGACTTCACGATCTTTCACTTTTAACAACATAAGTATGGGGTGAAAAGTGAGGCAACAGCTGGCTCTGACTGGGAACTTAAACATTCCCATGTTTAAGAAATGAATCCTGTATCTTTGGTTTCACAAAGGGTAAATAAAAAGGACAGCAACACAACAGCAATGGAACAAGAACAAAGGAAAGGAAACAACGGAAAGCGGCTAACCTAGGAAACATAAAAGAACAAACACAACTATGTACAATACAGGGGTTACCTATTTTCAATTCACCATTTGATAAAGCTTCAAATCCTAACCATTGAAGGTCAGTGGTAGTACCTCATCATCATGATAAGCCAGCTTGAAAGAATTATTTTCCAATGCTTGATGAATCACAAATGGCCCTTTCCACAGGCTGTCAAACTTCTTGTGCATTCCTTTAGGAGCATTATGTTTATCCCACAGCATCACACTATCACCTATCACAAATTTTTGTGGCCTTTGCTTCTTATCAAAGATCTCCTTCACTCGCATCTGATGTTGAGTGATATGATCAACTATCTCTGCTCTTTCCTTTTCTAGCTTGCTTAGATAGAGGATCCTCTTTTCCAAACCATCTCTGTAAATGTCATCTTCAATTACTGTTCTTAGTTTATTTGTGGCCAGCTCCAAAGGTAAAGGAAGATTTGCTTCGGTCCCATAAACAAGCTCAAAAGGTGATATACCAATTGCTCTTTTCAGTGTTACCCTGTCTGCCCACAATGCCTCATGAATCTTTTTATGCCAGTTCTTCTAATTATCTGATACTAACTTCTTAACAATATTGATCAGATTTTTGTTACTAGATTCGGCCTGGCCGTTTCCTTGTGGGAAATAATCTGATGAATGGCTAACAGTGATTCCATATTCAAAATAGAAGCTAGTAATCTCAACTGAAGAAAAATAGGCTGCATTGTCCATTACTAACTTAAGTGGAACACCAAACCTAACCAATATGTTTTCTTTGAGGAATTCACATACCACTTTAGAAGTTGTTTTCTTCATTGCCTTGGCTTCCACCCACTTGGTGAAATAGTCAGTGGCATTTATTATATACTGGTGACTAGCGCTAGATACTGGATTGATTGGCCCAATGAAATCAAGGCCCCACTGCTGGAAAGGCTCTTCAATGATGACAGGCTTCAATGGAAGAGCAGCTAATTGAGGACGTCCAGTGAACATTCTGCATTTCTCACACTTGGCTACCCATGCATATGCATCTCTGAACATATCGGGCCGGTAATAACACTGTCTCAATATTTTGAATGTTGTCACTGAAGATGAAAAGTGCCCACCACAGGCCTCATCATGAAAAGTCTTCAATAATTTCTCTTGCTGCTGCTTATCTACACACCTAAGAAAAGTGCCATTAATTGCCTTCTTAAAAAGCTTACCATCCCAAATCACAAACTTAGCTGCCTTCAATTTGAGATCTCTCCTCTATCTTGGTGTCATGCCTTCTGGACACTCTCCATATGTTAGAAAATAAGCAATGTCTTCAAACCATATGTCCCGAAGACCCACAGCTAGGACTAGTTGTTTTTCTTCAGATTCTTCCAACTCTTTCAGCTTTGTCTTCTGCAATTGCTCTACACAGAGCATTCCCCTTTATCAGCTTAGTGGGAAGAATTTCTATATCATATTCCTATGTTTTTGCTATCCATGATCCTCTGGTATTGCACCCCACTTCTTGCTGCATCAGCACACTTTTAACTGCTACATCCGGCACATAAACTATAGAATGTGAATGCAAGATGTAAAATCTGAAGTTTGTCAATGCCTTGACCACTGAAAATGCATGTTTTTCAATCTGAGAATATTTTAATTCATGATTTTTTAGAGGAACGCTCATAAAAGCTATTGGAGCTTGTATGTCTTCATCATTTTTCTGCATAAGTATAGCTAATAAAGTATGTTCGGATGCATAACAATAAATAATAAAATCTCTGCTATAATCTAGATGACATAATACTGGAGCATGAGCAATGGCATTTTTAATATTTTGAAAAGCCTGCTTACCTTCTTCACTCCATTTAAAATTTGAATCACCTTTCATCATATCTATGATGCATTTAGTTGTTTCAGCAAAGTCTGGTACAAAATGCCTAAGTAAATTAACTTGGCCAAAGAATGATTTAACTCCCATTTTATTTACTGGCAGACTTAATCTTCTGATGGCTTCAACACGCTCTGAATCAATTTTGATTCCTTCTTGAGAGACTATATGGCCAAGGAGTTTTCCTTCTGTTACACAGAATACAAACTTTTTTGGATTGAGGGAAATCCCATCATCTCGACATCTCTGCAATACTTTTCTCAAATCCTTAATGTGATCCTTTCTTTTCTTTGAAAATACAGTAAGATCATCCAAATATATTACTATGATTTGATCCTTCAAATCAGCAAATGTCTTACTCATGCATCTCTGAAAGGTGGCACCAGCATTGATGAGCCCAAAAGGCATCTGGCGGTATGCAAATGTACCCCATGGTGTAGTAAATGTCATTTTATGCTGATCTTTTTCTTCAACTTCAACCTGATTGTAACCAGAGAACCCATCAAGCATAGACATCATTTCCGATCTAGCCACTGTCTTCAGCAAGTAATCCATATTAGGAAGTGCAAAGTTATCCTTAAGAGATACCTGATTCAAATTATGAAAATCAACACAAATTTTGATTTCTCTGTTCTTCTTCCGCACTGGCACTATATTAGCTATCCATGTGGAGTGATGGATAGGATAGATAATCTGAGCTTTCAACATTTTATCCACCTCCCTGAATATAGCATCTACAACTTTAGGATTATAATTCCTTTGCTTCTGTCAGAAAGGCACTGCATCAGGCTTCAAAGGAATCTGATGTTTTATTTTTCCATCTCCATAGCTTTTCAAATCTTCATAGCTCCAAGTGAAAACATCTCTGTATTCTAGAAAGAGCAGTTTGGCAGCTTCTTTTTCTTCGGGCGAACAACATTTACCAATGTTTATCATCTTGGGATTATTATCATCACCAATATTTACTCCATATTCACCAGTATCAGGCCCTTTTCTAGCTCTTTTCTATTTTACATAATCATCATGCCTATTAAACAACTTCTCTAAAGATACAAAATAAGGAGGAATGATATCACCTGGTACTTGAACCTCATCAAATTGCTTTCCATGGTTAGAACTTTCTTCCTCTTTTTCATGCTGATATTCGGACCTGATTTTGCCATTTTCTAGAAACAATTGCAAGTTTTTGTCATCCTCAAACACCTACCATGAATCTATATTATCTGGGACAGAAGCTCGATATACAACTTCAATTTGATACTTCTTGTTTTTAAAGTTTGGATGAGGCAACAACAAAGACGCTGAGACAGCCAATGAATCCACTTCGGTATTCAGCTCTCTTGGTATTGCTTCAATAGAAAAGACATCCAGACCTTCTATCTGATCCCAAAATTTATTTTTGTAGTTTTTTAATCTATGATTCTTCACTGAATATTGTCCTCTAACCTACCTTACTATAAGCTCTGCATCACCTTTAGCTTTCAGCAATTTAACACCTTTTTCTTTTGCTGCTGCTAATCCCAGTAGTAAGGCTTCATACTCAGCGGTATTATTGGTATTTCCAAACTCTAATTTGAATGCCATAGGTTTAGGCTCTCCTTGAGAAGGAATCAATACAACACCTACACCTGATCCTAATGAAGAACAACTTCCATCAAATTCAAGAACCCATAAGTCTGATAATTCATTTTCTTCTCCTGATTTCTTTTCATTACCATCTTCATCCTTGGCCTCATTTAGAGATTCTTCGGTAAATAGCATGTAATTACCAAATTCTAGTTCTTGATAAAGTATTTGAGCCTTAGGATCATCTGATTTCATGACTGTATACTTCGCCTTTTCCTCAGGCTCCAATCTGATTTTCTTATTACCAATTGGTATGATAGCATGAGACCAATCCAGCTTTATTTCTCCTCCTAAGTCTCTACAAAAACTTCTACTTAAGAGAAGCCCATAGCTTGCCGGAATGTCAGCTACCAGGATAGTCATCAAAAGTTTCTTCTCAGGATGAGATACCAAAGCTACCTGTGCATCCTTGATTTGGCCAATTAAAGGAACTTGTTTGGCATCCATCGAATAACATTTCCCATACACCTTAGTGAGATTAAGATTCAAAGCTTTGGCTACAGAATAAAGCATGACATTATTTGATGCACCTGAATCTATTATACAATTACTTAATTTGCATCCATTAACATAGAGTGAAACATAGAAGGGAGGAGGTTTTTGTCCAGGTGACATTACTAACACAATAGATTCTTTTTCTTTAAACAAATCAGCTGTCAATGTTTCATCCCCTTCTACCATAGTAGCACTATTATTTAATTCTGAAATATTTCCTTTACACCGTTCCACTATTCTTTTAAATTCTGAAGGATGCGATTTTAAATAATCCAGAAAAGAAATCTAAATTTTAGATTCTTCATAGAATTGAACAGCATCAAAAGATAATTTATCTTTACCTGGCTGAGAGCTTAACACGTTCTGATTAGTATCAGCACTGATTCTTGCAGGACTAGAATCACTTTTATGAGGATTGCTGAAAGACTGGTTCTTTAATTTCTGATTCCTGGTGAGCACCGTATATGAGTTTCCATCTATAGTAGCATAGCATTCGCCTTTACATTTAGAATTAGATTCATACTCCACAAATAAATTTCCAGAGTCGCCAGTTGAGTATGTATCTTCTTCTACAATAGGAGCTGCTATATTCAGTTCATTGGTGGTCAATAACTGCATCATACGGGCAATTTCTAGGCAATTCTCATTAGTGTGATCTGTAGTCAAATGAAACACGCACATGTTTCCTTTTTTTGGTGTGGCTTCAATCTGCAACCTAGGTTGAGGGTTTGTAAGTTGCGGAAATCTATTGTCCATGTTTCTTCCAGGCATATTTTGAAAATTACGCTGATTAGAATTATTGAATCCTGGTAATTGCCTTTTCATAGCAACCAATTCATTGGACAATTTTTGAATCATTTCATCAAATGATGAGGTACTACTTGAACTTCCTTTATTTTGTAACTCTCTTTTCCATTTTCCTGCTAAAATTAAATCTTCTTCACATTCAATAGCTTTCTTTTGTGCATCTGCTAAATCTGTGGGACGTGCCTTTCTCAACTCATAATTAATATCCAGAGGCATTGCACTTACAAAAAATGTTTTAAGATTACTAGCAGTAGGTCTATTTGCAACAGGGATTCTACTAACAATCTTATTGAAGGCAGCTACAAAATCCCTCATGCTCGTTTGAGGCTATTTTTTGATGGATGTCAATTTTGTCAATAAAAGATGCTCATCTTCTACTGTCTTAAAATGATCTTCAAATGTTGTTCTCATTGCATTCCAATGGGTGATGGAACCATCATCCAGATGATAAAACCAATCCACTGCACTATCTGTTAAAGTCTCAACAAATAATCTCACAGTAACGTCCTCATGTGCAACCCCTAAAATATGAGTACCAGCAAAGAAGGCTTTAATATGTTCATCAGTGGTGACTTATCTGTCTCCTAAAACCTTAGGAAAATTTTTCCTTGACCCAGCAGGGAGTGGGTGATAAGCTGTTAGTGCCAGTGGTCCTACTGCAGCAGCCCATGGAGCAGCCATGACAGTTCTAGCACAGTATGGTGGAAAATTAACAACTAGGGGAGTAGTAGTATCGTGAAGTGTTAACACTTGACAAGTGTTTTGTGAAGTGCTTTGATTTCTAACAGGAGAAGAAGGCCTACTCTGACTTTTCCTTTCTCCTTTCTTTTTAAGAACTTCTAGGATGGGAAAACCAAGCTCTACTAATGTATCAAATGTAGGATCTCGTCCACCCTATTCTCTGGTACTCTTGAGGAATCTTATTCACTCCAGGATGATGTAGCTTACTGATCAAATGACTGTTTGTGTCCCCAGTAGAGTCACCAAAAATATATTAGTAAACAGATTTGTCCTTCTTGTTCTTTATGACAATATGACTCTCAATGCCCCAATTATGAACAATATTTGAATACAACAGTTGAAAAGCCGCTCTATGATTACTGGCTTTTCTCTGAATTGGTAGGTACAAGTCCCTTTTGGAATGATATGCAATGAATTATGTTTTGATCCTGAAACTAACACAGGGTATGCTCTTAAGCTGAGAGCAGGAGAGGCAAACCGAATTAAGCCTAAACATAACTTAATCCAAGCAAGGAGAGCTTTCTAATCTATGAACCAAGCTGTAGGACTCACAAATCTGATGAATTTCTACACTTAGCATTGACTAATCTATGATAACTATTAACAGAGATATAAATGAAATGATGAAAAACTTCTAATGAATCCTTCTCTGAATATCCCATAGCACATCCTACTGGGTTTATTCACATCTTTAAAACAAAGGAATGAAACATCCTTTCCTTCCTACTTCAATTCAGATTGAGAGAAAGAATCATATAACTAACAACTATCAGCTAACTGGAACAGAAAATAATTGACATAAAACACCTTCAATTGTCTCTGCAACATCAAGTATCTTACACCAAAAAAATTTGTCAACCTTTGCATTTACTTTTACAACAGTATTATAGAGATTACATCATACGGCCTTCATGAGAATGCCAAGTGTTTCAACTTCTGAAATTTGAAAGGACTTAGGACAGATGCTCTCAAAATTACAACAAGAAGGAGCCAAAATGACTTTGACTCTTCATCTGATTCACCTTCAAGAAGGTGAAATGAGAAGACTTCATCAATCCAATATGATTTACAATAAAACATCAAAATTAATGAATCATAAAATGGAAATGACACTAGACAGCTGCATGCTAGTACTCATGAAGGAATTATCACTACCAACATTCGCTCTTTGTGCTATTGAAATGAATCTGACATAACTCAACTCCCTTGATCAGAGTGACATATTCCCTGTTTATAAATGTTCAACCATTACACTGTACCAAACCTCTTCTTTGTCTTCTTTTCTTTTATGCCAAGCTCAGGTGTCAAACCACGTGACAAAATCTCACTTTGCCTCTAAGAATCTTCCTCCCAATCAAAGGGAAAATAGGAATCGTAGATTCACCTCCGCCAATGAGTCTTTGGGACCCACCGCCACACGTCCGCACCTCGCATGATCGCATAACATGTTTTAAATTCATGCGATCATGCGACCGCTCTATGAATGGTGCAATATTTAATAACTATTCCATCTCATCATCGCACTTGCGCTATTGGCCTTCATGGGTCCCAGCAAAACACACTCCCATTTGCCTCAGCTTTCATTTCGCCTTGTCGCATAAAACACTAACTGAGTGAGCGAGTAGACGTGGCATGATCCCGCATGATCACATAGAATCTCCCACACCATAGCGGCAAAGTGGGAAGCCTTCGATTAAGTATCTACCACTCTTTTGGATCCACGGGCTACGTGTCCACCTCCCACTAAACCGCAAAGCATATTCCTTCCCACATCGACAAAGTGGGAACCATGGATTTGGAACTAGGAATATTCTAACCACGTACAAAAGCTTTCAGACCCACCAACACGTGGCACAATCTCGCATGATCACATAGAAATATTTTAATCTATGCGATCATGTGACTACTCCTCTTTCCTTCGCCTTTTCATTGGATATCCACCTGTCAACTGCCAGACCTTTCTATCTGCGTTGGACCCATTGTTGCATGATCGCATAGGAATATTTTAATCTATACGATCATGCGACCGCTCTATGATTGGTCAACTCTAAACATCTTCGGTCCCACAGAGCTATATAGGAGAATACGACAGGTGTCAAGATCTCGCTATGTTGCATTGGTCATTTTTCAAGCATCTTTCCATCGTGAAATACAGACCATCATCAGATCGAAACTTTCAGGTGATTTGAACCGTCGATCGGACATCATAACTCAGGTCTCACTGAGAAACAAGGCCCACTGGAACACATGGCGAGATCTTGCATGATCGCAAGATAGTTCTCTTAGTCTTGCAATCTTGCAACCTTCGTTGATTCTCCCTTACCACGCCGCACCTTTCTTTGACCCGAGCTCGGTAAAAACATCGGGAAGCTTGTAGGAAAAGTATCTCGATAGATGGAAAGATCCCCACTATCATGTAATGAATCTTCAACAACTTGGAGGGATAACGGGAACCGTAGATCTAATATCATAGCTTAGGTCCCGCTGTCCCATTGGCCGAAAGGTAGAATGGAATTCCCTATTCATTTGCATCATATTAAACCTTGTTTAGGAACTTCAAATAAACTTAAAACACTTTGGAGGCCTTTGTATTCATATCTTCATATAATCCAAGACTAGTCAAAGAAACTTCAATTTTTAATTTCTTGAATTTGAGCATCTAAACCTCCCTGAATGATTTTAATGCATAGGCTAATGTTGAAACTTTCTTTCCAAGAACAATTTCCATTTTGAGATACATCCTTCACATTCTGAGCCTATAGATCATAACACCATATAGAGTCCAACTAAGATGACAACATTACATTTGCATCAGCAATCTCTGGAAACACAACTTAAGATCCTCTTGACTTGCAGAATTTCAATGTAACCAAATATTCCCCACTTGCAAATTCTACTTTTATAACCATTGCACACATTAGAACAAGAGAAGTCTTGTCAACTGGATTGCACATGTTGCCCCATAAAGTGAATCTCTGAAATTCAAAATGCTAGACTTGTTATTGCATCAACCATATGAGAAGACTTCCATCAGATCCCTTGTACATGCCTGGAGAATATTTCACAACTTTCATCTGCAAAAGATCATCAATGAGAGCCTGATATCCTTGCCAGGTTGGGAACTATCACCTACCCATCATGACAAGACTTTTAAGTAACCCACCCGGCTCAAAGAAGGAAAGGCAATGATAGGGAAACTTGGCAAAGAAAACCTACCTAAGAAAGACTTAGACCTAGACACAAGACTGACTATGACTTCACGATCTTTCACTTTTAACAACATAGGTATGGGGTGAAAAGTGAGGCAACACTTCTGAACCAAGAAACAACTCCTAATCCCAAACTGAAACAACACCCTAAAGTGTTTATCTTGTCCAGTGTACTACATGCCCAATCTGCATCAATATAGCCTATCAACTTGATACTTTCACTTCGAACATACCTGATCCCATACTCAACTATATCACGCAAGTCACGTAAGACATGCTTAGTTGTTGTCCAATGCACTCTCTTTGGCTTAACCATGAACTGACTAAGAGAGTTAATTGCAAATGCTATATCTAGCCTAGTGTTGACCAAATACATGAGCGAACCAATCAACTTCTTGTATAAGTTGGGATCTACATCCTTCTCCTTAGATGTATCTACCTTCCCCCAATTCTTGACTAAGGGTGTAGACATGAGTTTGCAATCCTCCATCCTGAATCTCTTTAAGATTTCAATGCAATATTTCCCTTGCCCAAGGAAAATCTCTCCATTTGTCTTCCACACCTCCATGCCTAGAAAGTAGTGCATAAGTCCCAAAACCTTCATCTCAAACTCTATTGCAAGATCCCTCTTGCACTCCTCTATGAGCCCTAGTGAACCTATTAGAAACAAGTCATCCACATATAGAACAAGAATGAGAACCTCACCCCCAACCACCAAGTAGTAGAGGTTAGCATCTGCCTCACTCTTTACAAAGCCCATTCCCTACAAGTATGTATCAATGTGCTCAGACCAAGCTCTGGGAGCCTACTTGAGTCCATACAAAGCTCTCTTCAATCTGCACACATGGTTTTCT
The DNA here is from genome assembly GCA_027943335.1 of Chamaecyparis obtusa. NCBI lineage: Eukaryota > Viridiplantae > Streptophyta > Pinopsida > Cupressales > Cupressaceae > Chamaecyparis > Chamaecyparis obtusa. Next base: position 2,556,582 of record BSBK01002189.1, read on the forward strand.
TTGTTGTGTGCTACAAAGCCTTCTGGTTGCTCTATGTATACCTCCTCCTTCAATTCACCATTAAGGAATGTTGTCTTGACATCCATTTGATGGATCTGCTATCCCATCTGTGTTGCAAATGAGATCACAGCCTGAATAGTAATATACCTAGCCACTGGAGCAAATGTCTCCTCATAGTCTATTCTCTCCTTCTGAGAAAACCTCTTTTCCACAAACCTTGCCTTGTATTTCTCGATGCTACCATCTTTACCATGCTTGATCTTGTAGATCCAACATGATCCAACCACTTCCCTATCTTTTGGTCTGGGCACTATCTCCCACACATCATTATGCATTATTGAGGTATATTCCTCAACCATCGCATCTCGCCACACCTAATGTTGTGCAGCGTCCTGATAATTGGAAGGCTCACTATCTACCAACCGACTGACTAAAGCCACATAGTCATTGAACTTGGCTAGTTGTCTCTTTTGTCTCGTACTCCTCCTAGGAGCTCCCACAACCTCCTAAGTATCCCTTTGAGTCTCTTGAACCTCACAATTTCCACTACCAACTGTAGGGGATGGAATATCAACCTCTATGTCTTCTTGATGCACATCCTCCTACATCGATTGCTCCATATTTTGTGAATCTCCACCACCTGAGCCAATGCTCGTACTAGTAATTATACTTGGGCTTTGATGCCCTTGACTTGGCAAAGTTATCCTTGGAGATTCTGTTGGTTGCTCACTCTGATCTTCTACTAGCAAATCTCTAGACCTCCTGAATGCCTTGACATCACATCTAACTATAATTCTTCTAGTCCCTGGAATAAAAATCCTATATGCTTTTGAGGTTTCACTATACCCAACAAAGTACCCCCTCTCTGCAGTTTGATCTAACTTGGTACGAGTATCACCTGGAATATAACAATATGCCAAACTACCAAATATTTTGAAATGACTAACATCAAGCTTCTTACCTGTGAAAGCTTCCTCTGGTGGCAACTCCCCAAGTACCTTGTGTGGAACTCTATTCTGAATGTAGACTATTGTACTACATGCTTCTACCCATAAGTAGCAGGGCATTTCCTGGTCATGTAGCATAGCCCTTTCTGCCTCTGATATAGAATGGTTCTTCCTCTCGACAACTCCATTATATTGCAGATTGTAAGGAATAGTCCACTCTCTCTTGATTCCTTCTCTGGTATAGAACTCCTGGAATTCATTTCCTTTGTACTCCCCTCCATTGTCTGACCGAAGAACATTTATCTTCCTTCCTGTCGAGTTCTCCACAAGAGCCTTGAACTCTTGGAATCGACTAAAAACATCATCCTTGGTCTTCAAGAAGTATATCCAAGTCTTCCTGGAGAAATCATCAATAAAAGTAACATAGTACTCATAACCTCTGAGAGATTTTGTCGACATCAGTCCACAAACATCTGAACATACTAGATCAAGAACACCTTCAGATCTAGTGTCACTCCTTGGAAAAGGTGCTTTCTCAAACTTCCCCAACACACATCCCTTACATACATCATCATGTTTTGTGCTTACTTCTGGAACACCTATCACTATCTCACAAAGCAATTTAAGTGCTCCATGATGAATATGGCCCATCCTCCCATGCCAAAGTTCTCCAAGATCTCTAGGACTACAATTTCTCATGAGTTCCTTAGGAGTATCAAACTGTAGCCTATAAAGGTGACCACTCCTAACTCCAATGGTTATGGGTGACTTCCACTCCTTGTGTTTGATCAACACATGTTCCCCTTTAAAGAGTACATTAGACTCCCTAACCTGAAGAATAGATACAGAAATCAAATTCATACCTAAGCCTGGCACATGCAACACATCATGGAGGGGAATAATCTTCCCATTCTCCCTCTGAAACTGAATAGTCTCTTTCCCAACTGAATTGAGTTTGGACAAGTTTCCCATACAAATCTGGGTATTGGTGTTCTCCTCCTTATAATTGGAGAAGTAATCTCTAACTCCTGTCATATGAAATGACTCCCCACTATCTATATACCAAATACACTGTGAGGTTGAGCTAACCATACAAGCTATGAGTGCAAACTCATCTTCTATTCTACTAGAGAGATCTTCAACCATTTTTGAAGCTGCCACCTACTTCTTACCCTTCTTCTCATTCTTCTTCCTTTATGGGCAATCACTGACATAGTGACCATATTCTTGACAACCAAAACACTTGATCTTTGACAGGTCATTCTTCTTATCACTTTGGGAATTAGATCATTTGCTAGAGCCCTTCTTGGCTTTCCCTTTTCCCACTAGGGCAACATTTTCTTGTTCCACCTCACTTTGTTGAGTCTTATTGGCCTCATTGACAACACTTGGTTGAAACTCCTCCTAAGTGAAATCACTCCATAGTCGATCCCAACTTGGTAAGGTGTCTTGTCCACTAACAACTTGAACGAAGACACTCCACTGCTTAGTAAACCCATTTAGGGATATTCTCACTAGCTCATCATCACTAGGGCTATCTACAATAGCTACTAACTCATCCTTGACAAGTCTAAGCCTTATGAGGTAACTTGTCACGTCTTCTCCCTTATTCATTCAGGTATTCTTCAACTTATCTCTGAGAATCATCTTCCTATTAGTGGTCGCATTCTGGTACAAATTCAGAATGGCATCCCACATCTTCTTCGCCATATCTAACTCTAAGATATGTGGAACAATATGATCCTTGACACCATCAAGGATTATCCTCCTCGCCTTGGCATCATCCTTCTTGTATATTGCAAGTTGTGCTGCATCTGAAGGTATAGCTACATCACTAGTAACATAATTATTGATACCATTCTCTTCCAACAATAAAGAAATTTTGGCCTTCCACACACCAAAATTTGAGGCACCATCTATTGGAAACTGAATTGAAACAATTATTGTATTGTTATTGATGTCAAACCTTAATTGGTAAGACTGTTGCTACTTAGGAAAGTACTATATCTATTTGAGTGTTGCTAAGGGGCTAAACAAGGTTGGTAACAATAGCACCTAGGGAAAGGTTGAGTTATCTTGATACTACAAATTGTACTTGACTATGTTGCACTATGATGAGATAATGTATTGTTTATCTTAGTAAGACTAAAGACTAAACTGCTAGGCTTAACCGAGCAAAGAATGGAAAAATCATGTTTAAGCCAAGTGATGTTAGTGTCGACTGAGTTAGTATATGCCCAGCAAAATTATAGTGTCGACTGAGCATTGGTAAATTGCCGAGGAAGACAATGCAAGCCGAGGAAATAGTTTTAGTATTGACCGAGCGTTATACATGAAGACCGAGTGAACAATCACAGTATTGACTAAGCATCAGCAATTTTATATTTGAAGAGAATTTAATTTTGGAGCCGACATTGTTGAATTCTTGGATTATGTAAAACATGTTGACTTTATTTATTGATTGTTTGGAAGCATTAAATGCATTGTAAAATGTTTTATTGTAAATCTTTAAGAGATTTGAGATGATTCTAGAAAAAGAGCTGAAGAACATAAAGTGGGTAGATTCAATGAATCTGACATAACCCTAAGATCTACGAATGAGATTGAGTGGAAAAAGATGAGTTAACCTAATTGAGGAAAATATAAGGGAACCCGAACATTGTGATATGTATGCAGATGTTGAACAGAGAATGCTGGAAGAGAAAAGTTTTATTGACTTAATAAGCAGAAAAGGCTAAAGGAGAATGGTGGTGATTGCTTGAAGAAAAGTTCCGAGCAGATTAGAGATGGAAATGGAAAAGTTTCAAAGTCAGTAAACCAGTATTAGTGTACAGAATCGGATCTAATATTTGCAAAGTGAGTTCTATATTTTCAGATAATACTACTGCTACTTTCTAACCATTGTAACAATCAAAATCCTTTTAACAAAGGTTGACCTAACAGTCATATGTTAAATCCTTTGAACAAGGTTGCATTCTAATGGAGTGTATGTAAGTCCTATCACTAGGCTCGCTTTTAATAGGGTGATTGAAATCCTTTAACCGGGTCACATTTGACAGTGTGTATTGTAATCTTTGATAGGGTTGGCTTTTTACTGAGCTCACTTCAGAAGAGTGAAAATAATAGTAGCATGTTACAAAGTGGTTTTTCCCAAATTGAGTTTCCACTATAAATCCTAGTGTTTATACTTGTGTGAGTGTTTAGATTTGAACATTGCTATGTTTTACAAGTTAAGTTACAGCTGGATAGTGGACTGCATTGTTAGATGTTTCTATTATTGAATCAGTGATGACCGAGTTTGTTTTAGTTTTGGATCTGATTTAAGGATAAGTTTATGAGATTGTTTTATACATCAGGACCTAAGAACAACTGATTCACCCCCCCTCTCTGTTGTTCTAAATCATATTAACAATTGGTATCAGAGCTAAGTTGCTTATTATTAGTGTTGACAGATATCAAGTTTAAAGGGGCTTGAAGCAAATGATCAGGATGTATAAGAAGGAGGTACCGAAGCTTAACAAAGAAAATTTCCCTGCATGGAAAAGCTTGATGAAGTTGCATCTGGCTGGTATTGGTGACTCTGCAAAGTACTACATTGAGAATAGTTATGTCTCACCTATCGCACCTTTGACTGCCGAAGAAATGAGAGCTAAGCAAGAACATATTCAGGCAATGCTAGAAATTGCATCTGCCCTAAGCTATCCAAAATTTGAGGACATTAAGGACTACACAACTACAAAGGATATGTGGGACACTCTTGCAAGGATCTATGGTGGTGACTTGAATGTGCTGAAAGCAAAGGCCGAGAGTCTTAGAGGTAAGTTTGATGAAATGAGAATGCAAGAAGGTGAAAACATTGCACAATATTGTAGTAGAATAAAAGAAGTTGTGAATGCTATTAGAGGAGCTAATGGGACTATTAATGATGAAACTATAATTGGGAAAGTATTAAGAACCCTGCATCCTATATATGCTATTAAGATCTCAGTTATTCAGGAATCTAGATGTAACTCTGCTAATGTGCTTACTTTGGAAAGTTTGGTTGGTAAGCTGACTACTTTTGAACTCTCTAATTATGATAATTTCACTGTTGGAACCATTGGAAATGTTGAATTTTCTTTTAAGTCATAGCTAGTTCTAAACAAGCCAAAGAAAGATGCATTAGTGAAAGTGAAAGTGAAAGTGATAGTGAAAGTGATAGTGACACTTTGGATGAAGACCTAGAAGATCTAGGAGCTCTTATGGCTAGAAGACTGAGAAGGGGAAAAGTAAAGTATAAAGGTAAACTCCCTATTATATGTTTTGCATGTAATAAAGTTGGTCATATAGCTACTAGATGTCCTGACAGGAAGGATAAAGATGATGAAAGGAAATTAAAACACAAAGACAAAAAAGATGACAGAAGCTACCGATGGAACAGAGACTACAAGGGAAAAGGTAAGAAATCTTGTTACATTGCTGAAAAAGAGACTGACACTGATAGTGATGATTTTGAAATTGAGGTAGTTTATGTTGCAATGAAAGATGAATCTGATGAGGATGAGAAAACTACATTGATACCCTATGTGAAAAAGAATGATAAATGGATTATTGATAGTGGTTGTTCACATCACATGACTGGTGACAAAAATAAGTTTGAGACCTTACATCATTACAGAGGTAAAAGTGTAAAATTTGGTAATGATGCACCATGTCCTATTAGAGGAAAAGGTTTGATTAAACTAACTGATAAGATATCTTGTGAAAATGCATATTGGGTTGAAGGTCTTAATTACAATTTGCTAAGTGTTTCTCAGCTTAACAAAACTGGTTACCGAGTGGAATTTCATCACAAGCAAGCTAAAATATTTAATGCTACTAGAGAACTGATTGGAAGTGGAGATCAGACTAGAGGTAATTTATTCTATCTTGACCTATCTGAAGAAAAATGTTTGATTGCACAACTTGATGATATTTGGTTATGGCATAAAAGGCTCTGTCATGTTAACTTTGACAATCTAGTAGAGATAAGTAAGAAGAAAAAGGTAAGAGGTCTACCTAGATTGAAGAAACCTGAGAATGTGATGTGTAAGGAATGCCAGTTAAGAAAAATGATAAAGTCAAGTTTCAAGAGTAAATCCTTTACTTCTAAAAACATTTTAGAATTGGTTCATACTGACCTTTGTGGACCTATGGGTGTACAAAGTTACTGTGGTGCTAGATACTTTATCTTATTTGTTGATGATCATACTAGGATGATGCATGTGATGTTTCTAAAAGAAAAATTTGAAGCTTTTCAATATTTTAAGTGGTATTTGGCTAAGGTTGAAAAGGAGTCAGGTAGGAACCTGAAATGTCTTAGATCTTATCGAGGTGGAGAATTTACATCAAATGAATTTAATCTATTTTGCAATGATAGAGGAATTAAAAGACAGATATCTGCACCTAGAACACCTCCATAGAATGGTATAGCAGAAAGGAGAAATAAATCTATCTTGGATTGTGAAAGGACATTGATGATTGAAAAGAATGTGGCACAAAAATATTGGAAAGAAGCTATAAGCACTATTGTCTACACTCTTAATTGGGTACAGATTAAGAAAGGTACAAATCTAACACCTTATGAATTATGGCATGGACATGCACTGAGTGTTAAATACTTTAGAATCTTTGGAAGTAAGTGCTATATATTAAAAGACACTAGGAATGGAAAGTTTGATGCTAAGAGTGATGAAGGCATATTCCTAGGGTAATCCACAAAAAGTAAAGCTTATAAGTGTTTGAACTCTAACACTAACAAAATTGTGGAAAGTGTGAATGTCAAAATTGATGAGTATGTAGAAAGAAATGAAGCTGACAGTAAAAAAGAACCAGAAGACTATAGATATTTTGTGTACATTGAAGAAGAAGAAGAGGCAAGTAACAGAATTGCACCTGATGTTGAGTCTCAAGTAAGCAATGCCAAGTGACAAATAGAAGTTGTCGAGCATCAGGAAAATAGTGCTGAGAGAGAACAAGAACATGCCAAGCTACAAAAAAATGATGTTGAGTATCAGGAAGAGGTTGCCGAGCATTCTAAAGTTGAATCTGACAATCTTATTGAGAAACATGATGAAATAGAGGAGAGAACAGCTGAACCTATTTTGGAAAAATATTTGAGAAGGCATCATAAGCCTAAACAGATAATTGGAGACAAAGATACTAGAATCCAGACTAGAAGCAAGACTAAGGATCCAACATGTCTAGAATGTGAATTTGAACCGAAGACAACTAGAGAAGCATTGGAGAATGAAGGCTAGATACAAGCAATGAATGAAGAAATTGACCAGATTCAGAAGAATGATACCTGGACTCTGGTGCCAAGACCTAAAAATAAGAATGTTATAGGAACAAAGTGGGTATTTCGAAATAAGATGAATGAAAATGGTGAAATCACTAGGAACAAATCTAGGTTGGTATGCAAAGGCTATGCACAAGAAGAAGGAATAGATTATGGGGAGACATTTGCCCCTGTAGCTAGATTGGAAGGAGTAAGAACTCTACTTGCATATGCTGCTTATAAAGATTTCAAGGTATATCAAATGGATATCAAGTCTGCATTTCTGAATGGTATACTAGAAGAAGAAGTTTACATAGAACAACTAGAAGTTTTTATTGATCCAAACAGAAGACACATGGTGTGCAAACTAAACAAAGCATTATATGGATTGAAGCAACCACCTAGAGCATGGTATGAGATGTTGCACAACTACTTGATACAGATTGGATTTTCAAGAACAAATGACACAAGCAATCTGTACATGAAGGATGAAGAAGGTAAAGGTATCTTGTTGGCAAAAAATTTTGTTGATGACATTATTTTTGGTGGACAAGATGCATTATGTAAAAGTTTCTCAAACAAAATGCAAACTGAATTTGAAATGAGTATGTTTGGTGAGATCAAATTCTTTGTTGGTTTACAAGTATATTAGAAGAAGAATGGAATTTTCATTACACAGTCTAAGTATGTTAATGAAATACTAAAAACTTTTGGGATAGAAGATGCTAAACCAGTAGGAACTCCCATGGTTACTGGACAAAAGTTATCTAAGAATGATGATGCTGCATAAGTGAATCAAACTCTGTACAGATCTATGATTGGAAAATTGTAGTATGTTGTACATAGTAAACCAGATATTGCATTAGTTGTTGGGATTGTGGCAAGATTCTTTGCTAATCCTAAGGAAACACATATGATGGCCGTGAAAAGAATTATGAGATACTTGAAAGGAACTATTGACTATGGTTTATATTATAAGAAGGATGACAAATTTGAACTCTGAGTTTATACAAATGCTGATTGGGCAGGAAATGTAGATGACAAAAAGAGTACAAGTGGTGGAGCTTTCTTTCTTGGAAAGAGATTAGTCTCCTGGACAAGAAAGAAACAAAATTTCATTTCCCAACCTATTGTTGAGGCCGAGTATGTTGCTGCTGCAGTGAACTGTTCAAACTTGGTATGGATAAAACAATTGTTGATAGGCATGAAAGAAGAAATCACTGAACCTGTTGTTATTTTCTGTGACAACACAAGTGCTATCAATATTTCTAAGAATCCAGTGATGCGCACTAAGACCAAGCACATTGCAATCAAGTATCACTACTTGAGAGAATTAGTACAAGACAAAGAAGTCCGAATGGAATATGTGAATACAAAAGAACAACTAGCAGACATATTCACGAAAGCTTTACCCAGAGAAGCTCATGAGTATTTAAGAAGTCAATTAGGGGTTCTTCCCCTAACTGAGGCTTCCTAGACAAGCTAGGAGCACTACATCAAATGTGCTATAGTAGAACATTTGACAAATTGATGCAAAAAATTGTCACACTTTAGGGCTGGCCTAGAGTTCTGAAGAGAAGCAAAGACAAGGAATTAGTCATAAGCAAGATGACAGAGGGAGAAACACTGAGGTGCACAGATATTATCTACATCTAATGGATGTAATTTTTAGTTGCTACTTTGGCATTTTTGTCAAAGAGGGAGAATATACTGATATGATAACACATGATATTGAAAACCAAGAGTTGATGAGCTGATGGAACAAAAAAAGGACAAAGGATGATAAACTGAAATGAAGAATCAGGATAGAGGGAGATCTGAATACTTCTGACAGTCATAGGAGTGAGGCTTACAGGATTCTGAATCAGAATGAAGCTAAGGATATTATAAATAAGTTTCTGATGGACAGATAAAATTTTGGATTGGTTGGTAATCCATGTGTTATTCAGATGATATCATATGGTGTTGCCATCAATGCCAAAGAGGGAGATTATTGTAAACTGAATTGAAATAATTGTTGTATTGTCATTGCTGTCAAACCTTAATTGGTAAGATTGTTGCTACTTAGGAAAGTACTATATCTATTTGAGTGTTGCTAAGGGGCTAAGCAAGGTTGGTAACAATAGCACCTAGGGAAAGGTTGAGTTATCTTGATACTACAAAGTGTACTTGACAATGTTGCACTATGATGAGATAATGTATTGTTTATCTTAGTAAGACTAAAGACTAAACTGGTAGGCTTAACCGAGTAAAGAATGGAAAAATCATGTTTAAGCCGAGTGATGTTAGTGTCGACCGAGTTAGTATATGCAAGCAAAATTATAGTGTCGACCAAGCATCAGTAAATTGCCGAGGAAGACAATGCAAGCTGAGGAAACACTTTTGGTATTGACTGAGCATTCTACATGAAGACCGAATGAACAATCACAGTATTGACCGAGCATCAGCAATTTTATATTTGAAGAGAATTTAATTTTGGAGTCGACATTGTTGAATTCTTTAATTATGTAAAACGTGTTGACATTATTTATTGATTGTTTGGAAGCATTAATGCATTGTAAAATGTTTTATTGTAAATCTTTAAGAGATTTGAGATGATTCTAGAAAAAGAGCCGAAGAACATAAAGCAGGTAGATTCAATGAATCTGACATAACCCTAAGATCTACGAATGAGATTGAGCAACAAAAGATGAGTTAACCTAATTGAGGAAAATATAAGGGAACCTGAACATTGTGATATGTATGCACATGGTGAACAGAGAATGCTGGAAGAGAAAAATTTTATTGACTGAATAAGCAGAAAAGGCTAAAGGAGAATGGTGGTGATTGCTTGAAGAAAAGTTCTGAGCAGATCAGAGATGGAAATGGAAAAGTTTCAAAGTTCATAAACCAGCATTAGTGTACGGAATCATATCTGATATTTGCAAAGTGAGTTGTATATTTTTTAGATAATACTACTGCTACTTTCTAACCATTGTAATAGTCAAAATCCTTTTAATAGAGGTTGACCTAACAGTCATATGTTAAATCCTTTGAACAAGGTTGCATTCTAATGGAGTGTATGTAAGTCCTATGACTAAGCTCACTTTTAACAAGGTGATTGAAATCCTTTAACCAGGTCACATTTGACAGTGTGTATTGTAATCTTTGATAGGGTTGGCTTTTTACCGAGCTCACTTCAGAAGAGTGAAAATAATAGTAGCATGTTACAAAGTAGTTTTTCCCAAATTGAGTTTCCACTATAAATCCTGGTGTTTATACTTGTGTGAATGTTTAGATCTGAACATTGCTATGTTTTACAAGTTAAGTTACAGCTAGATAGTGGATTGCATTGTTAGATGTTTCTATTATTGAATCAGTGATGACCGAGTTTGCTTTGGTTTTGGATCTGATTTAAGGATAAGTTTATGAGATTTTTTTCTACATCAAGACCTGAGAGCAATTGATTCACCCCCCCTCTCTGTTGTTCTAAATCATACTAACACCATCCAATCTGTCTTGATCTCTCAAACTAGTTGAAGCCATCTCAAGGGATAAAAGAATAATAATTTCAAAGTGATCAACTAGGTTTTATAAACCCTCAAAATCCTTCCTTTCCTAGGATAAACTTTTTCTACCCTCAACTTTGCTCTGATACCATGTGAAAATTTAACTATTGCAATCACTGATTGTTAATCACCTATCTTGAAAGATTATTTAACGGCCAAAACTATTTTACAGCCAAATATTGAATAACAACACAATTGCAACTTCACAAAAATAAATGTGGAAATAAATTTGAACACGATGACATAATATTTTCGGACAAAATTGTCCTTGGAAAAACCCCTAAGGGAAATCCAGTTCTACAAAAGGAAAATATATTAATCGTCAGCAATATAAGAGTTAGAAAAGATTCCTTGCCTCTTTCTGGCAGAACTCTGATAAACTCCTAATATCTCCCACTAATATTCCCCACTGTTATCCCAACGCTATCACTGCGCCCTTGCTCCCACTACAAGAATATTTACTATCACTGCAAATACATTTGCTTTCACTGCAAATGATTTCTTCACAACTTGATGACCAAATGCCCCCTAGCCCCCCTTTTATACTACCCTCGCTGAAAAATCAACGACCGAGATTGATCTCAATTAACGACTGAGATTAAAAGGAACTCAACAACCAAAACTGAATTGGTTGTCAACAACTACCAATTAAATAAATATTTACTAACCTAAGCATTCTCAGAAAAACAAATATTAATTAATCTGGGCAAATGGAAGCTTTCTCGCTACATAACTAACAACATTGGCATTACCGCGATGCCACTTTTCTTTGTGTAATTTGCATAGTAAATGTATAACAGATAGTACGCAATCTTACTTTGTTATTCCTGAGAAATGAATGTTTTTGGTTTTATAATGTAGCATGTTATGCATAATGGTTGGAGTATACGTATTGTAGCTTTATTTAGTGGTTTTGGTTTCTTCTTCTTCTTTGTTTGCTAGTGATATGTTGATTAAAATTTGTAATGGACTTTAGCTTTTGTTAAGTTTTCTATTTTAGATCTACATTGGTTTAGGCAATCAAATTTTATTTTGTTGTTGATGTTCCATTATAGTAGAATTTGAGACTTATGACATATGTAATTGTATTATAATTAAGTTTCATATTATAGATGTTAAGTTGGATACTTACATAACTTGTGATTTGGACATCTTTCTTAAGTTTGTCATCTTTCTTAGGTTTGTCATTAATAGTTTTCAAGTGTAGTTTCTTAAAGGGATATAATCTACCGTAGTTTGTGTTATAAATATTTTGAAAATAGTTTAAAATGATTTCAATATCAATTCTAAATGTGTTTAAGTTGGTTTTAAGATTTTGTTTTTAAAATAGATAGTTTCAATGAATTTAAAAGAAAATTAGTAATTAAATTTTAGTGGATAGGATTTTTATTAAGTTTTTTAGCACATTACTTTTCTAGTAGTTACTTGATGAGGAGTTATAAGCTTATTTAATTAAGTTGGTATAGAAATCATGAATAGATTCATTCTAATCTATTCAATGTTGTTGAAGTCATATGGATTAGTGTTATGTAGTAATGTTTAGGAATATTCAATTAATAACTATTTTATATTAATGGAATTAGAAATAATCCTAGTAGGTACAATAGTTTTACTTTCCGATATTAATGTAAGATTGTTAGCTTTAATTATCATCCATATTACCTTTAATTGTTAACTTGGATAAATTTCTTAATGCAAGTGTTTCTTGGTGATTATGTTTGGTATTTTCCAGGATCTAAATTTTAATGGCAAGAATTATATATATTTTGATTAGGAATTTGTTCTCTTTAAAATGCTAGGAGATATAGTTGTGTTCCTTTTATGAATGATTGTTTAGGTATAGTTGGGAAATGGTTTCATATAAAGTGAGAGAATTATATGTGTATGCCACATGTAGAACATTTTGAAGAGATCTTCTTTGATCACTAGTCTATTAATAGACAATATGATGTAGTAGTTTGTTACTTGTGAATTGGTAATGTTGTATAGGCGTTACAAGATGTGAATATGGATTGTCATTTATACTATAAGTTTGTATGGTGGTCTTCCTTCTAATTTGATAGTGCTTGGGAGATATTGTATTATTTTCTTTAGATGTATTTACGATAAGTTAGTATCTTGAAAGTTGATATTAATTTAGTTTAGCTTATATTTTAAATTCTTAATTTTTAATCTATGTTGGTAAGGTGTGAGTTAGGGTTATGTGATAATTAATTATGGAATACAGGTTGTTTGATTTGTTTGTATGGATTATTTTGAAGTATATGCTTTCTCATTACGTTGTCATTAATGGTTGAGGATTGGGGTTTGGGGTTCCCTTATGTATACTAAAGGCAAGGTTTTTGTAATTGAATTAATTCATCTGATAGTTTGAGTGTCAATGTATTCATGTACTCATATGTTTGGTTTATCATGTATTTATTGTTTTACGTTGTTTTGAGGCATATCTGTGTAATTGAGGTCACATGAGGGTCTGTTTTTGTTCTTAAGATTTATGGTTGGATTATGTTATGGAAATTTGATGGACCCAAAGAGGGCATATGCATGAGCTATGTGGTTTATGGATTATTGGTATGAGTCGGGAACCTAGAGATGTTCCTATGAGAATTCTCAACATGAGACATTCATCTTTTTGTTTTTGATATCCCTCTTGATTATGATGACATTTGTGGATCTTATTGATGATTTTGAGGTTATGGTCCAAACTTTTCTTTTTGGTTTCTTCAATTATGAGGATTTTATGAGGATTTTATGAGGATTCACTTGAGAATTATTGTTTGGTTTATTCTTTTGGTTTTCAGTCCGGAGCATAGGAGGGTTTTCTAGAAGCATTGTTGGGAGAGTGACTCGCAATGGAGGTCGTAGCCCAAAGTGATTAGTTTAGGGTAACCTAATGTGGAGTTTTAATCAAGTAAAAATATAATAAAATAAATTTGGTTGGGTTACACATTAATCAATATAATTAAGTTTCCTCCCCTGTGACCTTGAGTACTTGTACAAACTAAGGATGGGTTCGAGAAGGTCTAGTCATTCGTGGGGCATTGATATGATAAATTGAATTTCTTGTCCTCATGAAAAGTTTTTGGTTACACATGAGTTCCACCTAGGGGTCGCGGTATAGAGAGAGAGTGCCAGGAGAACTCAGGATTAAGAGTTATGTGATGTCTTGCATGTGTCTTAGGATTCCCTTTAGTTAGCCTTGTAGTTCACCTATGGTTTAGTGTGAGATCTTGTGGTATCCCATGTGTATCTTTGTGATATGTCATTTGTATTCTTTGAGCATATGTCATGTCATATTCAGACTTCTTGCACTTTCCTGTGATGTGGTTTTTTGTGCTTTCTTGTGTGGTGTGGGGCCTTGTGATATCTCTTGGCATGAGGGAGTGGGTCTCAGGGTTCCATGTGGCTAGGTGGAAAATATTTTTCCATCAAGGCTTAGTATTGGTTCATGATTTTTGGATAGTTTTTGCACTAGCATTATGACATCTTCATTGTATTCTCATACCAGCTTCTTGATAATTGATCAATGTTGTAAATTATATCATCTGATGTAAAATATTTTGGCATTGTAACCTATACTCTTGTAAATGATTGTGGACATGTTATACATAAGTATTTATGATCACTGAGATGTAATATTAGATACACTGATTATGTAATTGATTATTGTCATTATGTAGTTGATTAGTTTAATGTGGATTTATGAGTTTAATAAGTAGTTGTAGCTTTACTAATCAATTGTGATTTGTTAAGCATTGCAAGTGACGATGTCGAGGAACCTAAGAGGATGTGACATTGTTATTGTGATGTCCTAAAATATTTTTCTTCATGATGTTAGATGTATAGGTAAGGTTTCAAAAGAGAAAACTAGTGTGCCATATTTATAGTAATTTCAAGTTGTCCTCTCGAGTTCCTTGGTAGGGCGTTACAATGAGGGAGTGGAGAAGTAGGAAATCCCACATCCAAGAGGGCACTCTTGGGGTCTTAAATTTGCATAGATGAAGCAGTGAAGGGGCTAGGCATCTCACCATCCTCAAGATTTTAGGGTCGAGTTGGAGTCATAGGAGTGAGTAATACTTGTTGAGTCTTGAGCAAGGAGAGGACCAACATCCTATTTAGGCAGAGAATCCATGATTTTAAAAAGTTCTATAGTAAAGGGATAGTCCAATCTCTATATCTTTTTGTGGATGAATTGAGTTTTTCTAATTGGGAGTTTTCCCTTAACATAAGATGACCAAATGTGGTATGGTTTTGGCAAAAAAATGTAGCATTCTCATACTAGATGAGTTGAGTTCGTTGGGAAAATTTGTTGTACACCTTGTATAATATTTGTAACATTATAGTTTTTTTTTTATTTGTGTTGCACCTAGATGGACGTGCAACATGTAGAGGTTCCTTTGGAATATTCTCATGGCCATTTGATATTATATTATAACATTGAGATAAATTATTTAATGTCAGTGTCATATTGAGATATGACATTGTAAACTATTTAATATTAAGGAAAAAATATGTAATAAAGTGTAAATTGACTACGTGATATTAAATAAGGGGGTCAATGATAGTATGTTCACATGGTTTTTACTTTACCACTAGTTGTATTTTTTGTGAGCTTGTGTATATAAATGCAAACACATGCTAGTAGTTTGGTTTGGTTGGTTGTTTGGGTTGTGGTTATTGCTCTATTATTTGAAGGTTACATTTTTAAGCATGACATGGGATGTGTGGATAGATGCTTGGACACATGGTAATGCATTGGAGGGCTTGATGTTCCAAGAGTACGTATTTATTGTAACTTTGTAAATGTTTTGTATTTGTTTATGGTTGAATAATACAACATTGTATGTATACTTTCAGAGAGTGGTTTTTCCCCTCATGATGGTTTTCCAAGTTATTTCGTGTGTTATCTTGTTTTTTATTTGATCTTTGCATAATAGTAATTTTGTAATCTTGTATGTATGCTTGTCTCTCACATGTTAAGTAGGAAATGAATCAAATGTAACTAGGCATATGCATTTCCTAATAATGTCCACTTTCCTAGTTTCAACTGAAAAGAAATAATATTATGAAATATTTTATTGTCATCCACATTCACACAAAAGCAAGTGAAAAATAATTTGGATTTAGCTTTTGTAATGCCATCAAAAGAGACAAAATGTTATAGATGTTCATATTGTAAATAAGGTACATTTGACATTCACTTCAATCTCTCAATTTAAATCTTGCAAATCATTGAAAATATCACCACCATTCTCACTTGACTAATGCTCTAAACTACAAATTGTAATATATGTTAACAATAAGAAAACAAGAGAATTGGTCATAATCTATATCTATAAGTTTACCTTTGAGGAGAACATCAATTAAATTGTGTTTTGCATGTGATTTTTGTGATGAATCAATATTTTGTATTGAATGTAGTGATATTGACGCTTAAGTTGAAATTGTTATTTATATGCATAATTGTTATTTATATGCATATGATCATAGCCATATTAAAAAATCCCAATAATAGAATATGTTCATTCACCTCATTGCGGTATGGTTTTCTCCTATGATTTCTTAAAGATACACTAATATCATTTATATCTTTTTGTACTGTCATAATATATTTGAATACCTTGATCAACCTTTGTATACAAGATATTGCAATTCAATATATGAATATAATATAAAAAAATATTGATATACCTATAATTGTAAAGTTACTATATTACTACTATAAAATTACAATGCTTAATAGAAACTCATTAATGTTGAATACTTTGCCCTTAAAAAATATTTTTATCCTTTGCCATTACAACTAAATGATAAATTGACACCCGCCTCGATTAATCTACGTTATCTTTTCCAAATAAAGGGGGAAATAATAAATAATTATTTTTCTTTCCATTGTTTGCTGAGCTGTAGCGGTCTATATGTTTGTAGCATCATTTCTTAACCGTCAATTTTCCTCAGTACAGACGGAAGCAATTGTTTTATTTCCTAAGGCGGACTTATGTTTTTTAAAGACCGCCTAAACATGGATTTTGTTTGATGTTTTTGCCTTTTGATTATAGAGCTCCTTCGTATAAATGAAATGAGAATTTTGATTTTGTTTGACATCTTTTTAAAAAATTATAGTCCATTTCATTTTGGTTAAATATTGGATAGATTTTTAAAAAATTATAGTCCCATTTCATTTTGGTTAAATATTGGATAGATTTTTTAAAAATATAGACTATTTCATTTGTGATGGATACTTTCTTCTAGAAAGTGAGATTTTGTCAATCGATCATTTTATTATAATTAATTATTAGATAGAGATTAATTTGAGTTATAGACGGCCTCCTTAAAGTTGTTTTTTTAAAGATAATTTCACTAGAGATGGATATACTTTTCTTTAAAGAGAAATTTTCTTTGACTATAGATCACTAGTACTATTTTTGGAGGAGAGGTAGGACAAGGATGTTCTTTGTTTTGACCATATATTACAAGTAAACTTAAATTAAAGAATAGTGAACCACTTATTTAGATGGGTTGACCAATTCTCAATATATGTGTGTATGTATATGTATGTATATATATACATACATATGTATATATATCTATATCTATATATATATATATATATACATATACATACATATATATATATATATATATACATACATATATATATACATACATATATATATATATATACATATACATACATATATATATATATACATACATATAC